>CAMZMU010000013.1:3174769-3792981 GCA_947311845.1 Poa pratensis
TTCCCTTTGACTTTGGACTATAAATAGGAGCTCTCCTTCAAGATTAGGGTTAGACTATGATTTGGAACTAAAGTAGAGCCTTGCTCCTTCTCAAAGTGTCTCTTTCCTCCTATGGAGATGAATCAAGGCCTCCACATGTGGAGATGAACCAAGGCCTCCTCTTGAGGAGAAGATCCCTGCGTGGATACCAAGGCTCGCTTGTAGTTGCGATTACTTGCTAATCTTCCCTCTGTGAGTGGCTAGATTGGTTGGTTGGATTGACCAATTGGACACAATCTAAGAGTAAGGTGTGCTTGGGAGAGGAGATTGGGGGCTGCCCTCGGGGATTTGTTACCAATCGAGTCTTGCGGGTTGCTACTTGCTATTTACCCTTGTGTGTTGATTTCCCTCTTTGTGTTCTTCGTTCTTCGGTTCTTTGTTCATCTTCCCTCCGCACAAATCCGTGAAAATCGGGACCTACCCGCATCATATGGTATCAGAGCTCTAGGTTGACACGGATTTGATTTGTGTTTCCACCAAAATCCACCAAATTTTTCTTCGTTTTTGAGAAATTCGAAAATTTCCACCAAAAATAGCCTTGCCTTGATTCGAGCCGATCTGTCGATTCGTTGCGTTTTTGGTAGTTTTTGTCCATGGATCTGTTGCTTTAGGACCCCCTCCACCTTTGTTTGCGTTCCCTAGCCAATTTTGCCAATTTCCCACGAATTCGAGGATTTTCGAGCCCAATTTCCGCCCAAATCGAGAAAATCAGATCCAGGCAGCGGTACTACGCCGCAGCAGCGGTACTACCGGGCGGAAGCGGTACTACCGCCAGGGCAATTTTTCAGAAATTTTTCTTTTCCTCGGTTCGTTTTGGCATTTCCTCTTTGGTTTGAGTCCTTTCTTGGTGTGCCCTACGTCTACGACATCGACAAGCTTCCGCAGCAACGCATCATCAACGCCAAGCGACGACGCCACCAAGGACTCGACATTCCCCCACCATCATAATCCGTTGTGAGCCCTTCTTCCTTTCGCGCCTTAACCTATTGGACTAGCTCGGTGATATTGCGAGGCATTGCACGTGTTGAGTGTTTGTCTTCAAGTATTGGCGAGTGTGTATCGTTAGAGAGCTTGGCACTAGCAAAAGAGAAGGAATCATCGTCAAAAAGCAAAAATCAAAAAAAAAAAAAGAAAAGAATCAAGTGGTGCCAAGTTCATCTCTTGTAGGTTGCGACAAAGCTAAGACCGCCAAAGTGAGTGTGAGTGTTAACTCTTGTGCAAATCCGTTGCCCACAAAAAGCAATTGAGCTAGCGTCCTTCTTGTGTTGGGTGACATTTGAGCACGTAGTCTTCGTTAGGTTGTCTATCTTCGAGTGCTCGCCCTTTGGTCGCCCAACCCCATATTCGCTTTTGTGTGTGTTTCTTCATCATTTGTGGTTGGAGTTTCTTTGGTAATTTGATCATTGTGGATTTTCTCTACCTTTGACAATATACTTGTCGCGGGTTTGTTTGCTTGTTTCCTATCCTCATAAGTGTGTGTGTTGGGTGTTAGAACCGGATACTCTCCTCTCAAGCCACATTATACTTGGGATATAGTTTGTCTTGGTTTTTCCTTACCACATCTCACTTGTTCTTGAGAAAATGTTTAGGGGAAGTACAAACGGAAGCTCAAGCTCGGAGAGGAAATCCATGGTGGAGTTCGCGGTGATCATGGCTATGTCACACAATCGGAGCTTGTGGCATGCGACACTTTCTTCGTGAACTAGGACGCTACGAGCGCCGTCTTCAAATCAAGAAACAACTTCAACGACCGCATGCAATCAAGAAGCAAATATGGAGCGGTTGACCGAAGCTATCAACAACCTTGCGCGACAACGAGCTCTTCACACTCAAGCCGTACAAGAAGCACCTCAAGGTCGACACAAGCACGTCATGGACGTCATGAACCTCGACAAGAACGTCAACATGATCCAAGGCGCGACGCCCATGAACGACCTCCTCCTCACGTTGAACAACCACATGATCTTCACGCGAACAATGCCAATGCGCATCAAGAACAACCTCACCAAAATGAGATCGTCGTGAACGCATACCATCACCACCGCAACAACGTGATCGTCATGACCCATTGGCTAATGACAATGGCGTTCCGGGTGCGAATGACTTTGGTGAACAAGGACGTCACCCTCGTCATCCTCCAAGGCCACGTCATCAAAACCATGACAATGCGAACAATGTCGACAACCCGTTCCTCAACAAGAGCTACCTCCTCAACATGCGCCTCGTCAAGAGCTTCCTCATGATCGTCACACAACCCGTTCCGAGTCAAGTGATAACGAGTCAAGCCAACACAATGGTGATGGACTCAATCGAAGGAGACGTGGACGTGCATTCCCACGTGGTGGCCAACGTGACGACTATGATGACTTGACCAACGTCCGCTTTGACATACCCAAGTTCTACGGCACAAGTGATCCGGAAGCTTACTTCTCATGGGTACTCAAGGTTGACAAGATCTTCCGCGTGCAACGCTTCTCCGACAACAAGAAGGTTGCCTTAGCCTCGATGGAGTTTGAAGAGTATGCCCTCTTGTGGTGGGAACAACTACAAGATGCTCGCGTCGCTAACCACCAACAACCAATTGACACTTGGGTTGAAATGAAAGAAACAATGTACAAGCGCTTCGTGCCAAGCCATTACACTAGAGACTTATACAAGAAGTTGCAAGAGTTGAAGCAAGGTTTGAAGTCGGTTGACGAGTACTACAAGGAATGGAAATCTCCATGATGAGAGCCAATGTCAACGAGTACGAAGAGCAATCCATGGCTCGTTTCATGAATGGCCTCAACTATCCATCAAGAAGATCGTGGAGTTCCAACCATATGCCTCTTTGGTTGAGCTAGTACATCAAGCTTCCAAGGCCGAGCGCCACGTGCTTGAAGAGCTCAAATACCTCAAGACAAAGGCATTCTACGCCAACAAGCCTTCTTCGTCAACTCCTACACCTTCACAAGCTCTTCCTCAAGCGAACACTCGAGGTCCTCCAAGAGTCTCTACTTCGACACCTCAAGCGCCTCAACCTTTCAAGAAAGTACCTCCCTCTCCAAGGCGCCTCAAGGATCTTCGTCCGGCACAAGACTTGCAATGCTACAAGTGCGGCGGACAAGGGCACAAATCTTTTGAGTGCACCAACAAGAAGGTCATGATCATCAATGACATGGGAGAGTATGAATCTATGAGTGAAGATGAGTACAATGCTTTGAACAAGGTCGCCACAATGCAAAGTGCTCAAGAAGAAGAAAGTGAGATATATTGTGATGGCGACAACAACCCTTCCTTGGTTGTGGCAAGAGCTCTAACCACCAATGTTCAAGTGGAAGAAGACCAAAGATGCAACTTGTTCCACAAGAGCGGGAATCAATGGAAAGTCCATCAAGGTCATCATAGATGGTGGAAGTTGCCACAACCTAGCGAGCAAAGAACTTTGTGATAAGCTCAACTTGAAGTTCAAGAAGCACCCACATCCTACCATGTGCAATGGTTGAGTGATACCGGAGCCGTCAAGATTCAACACATGGTGCAAGTGTCCTTCAAGATTGGAGCCTATGAAGATACGGTTGATTGTGATGTTGTGCCTATGAACGTTTGTCACTTACTCCTTGGGCGTCCATGGCAATTTGACAAGGGTGCTATGCATGATGGAAGGACAAACTATAGCTTCAAGAACAACGACAAGACCTTCGTCCTTCGTCCCATGACACCAAGTCAAGTCATCGCCGACAACGCCAAGACTATTGCAAGGGCACAACAAGATCGTTCGTCTAGTGAGATGAGTGGTGAGCGAGAGACCCACCATAAAGTGAGTGAGAGCCACAAGCCAAATGAGTGTGACACTTCAAAGAGAGTTCCCACAAAACTTACACTATTTGCCACAAAAGAGAGATGAGGGAGTTGAGAGAAAACCCATCCACCCTCCACTATGTGCTCATATGCAAGGGTGAAGTTTCTATGACTAACACTTTCACAAACCTTCCTCCTTTTGTTGTCTCTTTTGAAGGACTTTGAAGATGTTTCCCTCAAGAGTGCCACCGGGACTACCTCCTCTACGCGGAATCGAGCACCGCATCGACCTTGTTCCCGGCGCACCGCTACCAAACCGCGCTCCTTACCGCACCAACCCCGAACAAAGGAGATCGAGCGGCAAATACAAGAACTTCTTGCCATGGGACATATCCGCGAGAGCTTGAGTCCTGTGCCGTGCCCGTCATCTTGGTACCCAAGCACGACAACACTCTTCGCCTTTGCATGGATTGTCGCCCCATCAACGCCATAACCGTTCGGTATCGCCATCCTATCCCTCGACTTGATGATATGCTGATGAGCTTTGTGGTTCCGCTATATTCTCCAAAATTGATCTTAAAAGTGGATATCACCAAATACGCATGTGTGAAGGTGATGAATGGAAGACCGCATTTAAAACTAAGCTTGGTCTTTATGAGTGGCTCGTCATGCCATTTGGTCTTTCCAATGCACCTTCTACTTTTATGCGTCTCATGAATCATGTTTTGCGTCCTTTCATTGGAAATTTGTTGTGGTATACTTTGACGACATCCTTATCTATAGCAATCTTTGGAAGAGCACACTTCTCATGTTGCTCAAGTTTTGTTGGTTCTTCGCAATGAAAAGCTTTATGCAAATCTTTCTAAGTGCACTTTTGCCACCAACAAACTTGTTTTCTTGGGTTTTGTTGTTTCTTCGGATGGAGTCGAAGTGATGAAGCAAGATACAAGCAATTCGGACTTGGCCTTTTCCGATCACTTGAGGAGTTGAGACGTTTTCTTGGTTTTGCCGGATTTTACCGCCGTTTCATCAAGGATTTTTCCACAATTGCTTGCCCCCTCCATGAACTTACAAAGAAGAATGTACCTTTCATTTGGGGCAATGCACATGATTTTGCTTTCAATGAGCTCAAACGGTTATTAACCGAAGCACCACTCCTTGCCCTTCCGGATTTCTCTAAGACATTTGAGATTGAATGCGATGCAAGTGGATTGGGCATTGGTGGAGTGCTTATGCAAAATGGTAGACCCATCGCATACCATAGTGAGAAACTAGATGGAGCTCGCTTGAATTACCCCATTTATGACAAAGAGTTATTTGCTTTGGTTCGTGTTTTGGATGTGTGGCAACATTACCTTCGTCCTAAGGAATTTGTCATTCATTCCGACCATGAATCCTTGAAATATTTGAAAAGTCAAACAAATTTGAACAAAAGACATGCTAAGTGGGTTGAGTTCATTGAGTCTTTCACTTTGTAATCAAATACAAGAAAGGTAAAGACAATGTGGTCGCGGATGCTCTATCCCGCAAGGCCAACCTACTTACACGTCTTGACATTAGTGTCTTGGGTTTGGATGAGATAAAGAGTTGTATGCTACCGATGCTTTCTTTGGAGACATTTTCGCTCAATGTTCGGAGCACAAAGGAATTGGTGATTTCTATTTGCACAAAGGTTTCTTGTTTAAGGCTAACAAACTATGATACCCGAGTCTTCGCTTCGTTTGGTCCTTTTGAAGGAATCTCATGGAGGAACACTCATGGGTCACTTTGGCCGCGACAAGACCTACGCCATGCTCGCCACCAACTACTATTGGCCAGAATGAAGCGTGATGTGGAACGCCTAGTTCGACGATGTTCTACATGTCTCAAAGCTAAGTCTACTAAACTCTCATGGCTTATATACACCTTTGCCTATTCCACATCACCCATGGTCCGATATAGCTATGGATTTTGTCTTAGGACTCCCACGCACTAAAACAAACAAGGATTCCATCTTTGTCGTCATTGATCGATTCTCTAAAATGGCACACTTTATACCTTGCAACAAGAGCGACGATGCTTCACACATTGCTACTTTGTTTTTCAGGGAAATCGTCCGTCTTCATGGTGCCAAAGACCATTGTGTCGGATCGTGACGTCAAGTTCGTGAGCTATTTTTGGAAGACTTTGATGGCCAAGATGGGAATCAAGCAACTATTCTCCACCGCATACCACCCTCAAACCGATGGCCAAACCGAAGTGGTGAACCGAAGCCTATCTACACTCCTTCGTGTGTTGATCAAGCCTAACTTGAAGAATTGGGAAGAGTGCATCCCACACGCCGAGTTCGCCTACAATCGAGCACTACACCGCGCAACAAAGAGAACACCCTTCGAGATCTATGGCTCCAACCCCTACACCGCGCTCGACATGCTACCACTTCCACTCCGTGAGCAAGTTAACATGGACTTCGACAAGCGAGCCGCTTACATGAAGAAGCTCCATGAGGAAACAAGAACTACTTGAGAAGCACAACAAAGACCATGCTACGAAGATGAACAAACACAAGCGCGCCATGATATTTGAAGAAGGAGACCTTGTGTGGCTACACCTTCGCAAAGATCGCTTTCCGGATGCAAGGAAGTCCAAGCTTCACCTCGTGGAGATGGACCTTTCAAGGTTATCAAGCGCATCAACGACAATGCCTACAAGATCGACATCTCCCACTCCAAACACTTGGTCCATGACACCTTCAACGTCGCCGACCTATCGCCATACCTTGGAACATCAAGCGATGAGGATGACCAAGAGTCGAACGACTCTTTTCCAAGGGGGGGAGATGATGTAGCCCAACCTACGGCTCCTACATCAAGTGGACCAATGACAAGAGCAAGAGTCAAGGCACTTCATGATAAGGTGAACTCACTCCTCTCTATGTGTGATTTCGACATCCTTTGGATGGCATGCTACTTCATTCTACCACTTTGTGTATCCTCAGGTATGACCCTCATGAAGATCACCAAGGACGTGTCGAGGTTGGACAGAGAAGACGGACGAGAAGATGGACAGAGAAAGAGGAAGAAGAGAAGAAACTGCAAGAAGCGGTACTACCGCCGGATTCCCAGCGGTACTACCGCCCCGTCACCGAAGCTCCCGCCTCGCCGGAACTACCGCCGCCACTTCCGCATAAAATGGACTTGGGCCATCAGCGGTACTACCGCCGAGCCGCCGGTACTACCGCCGAGGTGGAGCGTCAGATCCGCACCGGCGGTACTACCGCCGCCACTTCCGCATAAATCGGCTTCGGCGCGCAGTAGCGGTACTACCGCTGGCGGGCGGTACTACCGCTGAGGTGGAGCGAGCCAATTCCAAGCCCGCACCAGCGGTACTGCCGCCGCCTGACCAGCGGTACTACCGCTGCTGCGGGCACAGTTCAGGCCTGTGAACCTTGTAATCCTCACCTACCCCACCTACCTCGTTCCCCTTTGACTTTGGACTATAAATAGGAGCTCTCCATCAAGATGTAGGGTTAGACTATGATTTGAGAACTAAAGTAGAGCCTTGCTCCTTCTTCTCAAAGTGTCTCTTTCCTCCTATGGAGATGAATCAAGGTCTCCACATGTGGAGATGAACCAAGGCCTCCTCTTGAGGAGAAGATCCCTGCGTGGATACCAAGGCTCCGCTTGTAGTTGCAATTACTTGCTAATCTTCCCTCTGTGAGTGGCTAGATTGGATTGGTTGGATTGACCAGTTGGACAAACAATCCTAAGAGTAAGGTGTGCTTGGGAGAGGAGGATTGGGGGCTGCCCACGGGGATTTGTTACCAATCGAGTCTTGTCGGGTTGCTACTTGCTATTTATCCTTGTGTGTTGATTTTCCCCTCTTTTGTGTTCTTCGTTCTTCGCGTGTTTTTCGTGTTCATCTTTCCCTCCGCACAAATCCGTGAAAATCGGGACCAACCCACATCACTATCCTCGCTCACGGACTTACTCTTCGCTCGACGGCTACGATTATTCCACCAATGATTACTATCATTTGCGGTAATTACTGCTCCTGTCACTTTGTTATCGTTAATCTTTGAATTGTTTCAAGCAACAAACACTTACAGATACGAATACATCGGTTTCCTAAACCCTAGTTGACCTCAGTTTGCCTCTTGATTCCATTATTGTGTGAATCCTTCTTAAGATCCATCCAGGACCTGACAAGTGGTATCACAGACGGTCTCGGCAGTGATATTCAAGAATGAAGCTTGGAGGTTAGATCCGCATAAACCCAAGGACAGGCAACCGGTGCCAAACACTCAGGCTTTTTCCGAATTTTAGATCTCGTTGTTGCGTTTGTAGAGTTCTGAAGTACATCCATCACTTCGACGACTTTTCGAAGTTTCTCGGGGGATGCCTTTCTTACTCTCAACCCTCCCTTCTTGCGGCGGTGGGGTGTTGAGCGTGTCTGGTGGCGGCATGGCAACCGCGGTAGAGCTCGGGTATCGAGACAATGGATTCGATTGCGAACAAATATTTTATTATACCGAGTGTATTTCCCTGACATTCTGTTCAAGGGTTTAGTTGCCCGAGTGTGCGTGAAAACACACTGTGCACACTTCTTGGCACTCGGCGTATTTGTCGTTTGCCGTAATGCCTAGACTATTTCATCTTAAGGATTTTCTCCTTAAATTTTTATGGTGTTTTTTTTTGTTAAGTCTCCAAATAAAACTCCGAACACAAGTAAAGTAAGTTATCACGATTTAAGGTGTCGTCTTCATGTGACAAATTCATTATCTCAAAACACCTTTTTCTTTGGAAAGAAAAAAAATTAAGTTTGACCACCTCACTTGAGAATGGCATCATCCATTTGCAGCATTTTCCTATTCGTCAGGCTGACAAGTGGTATTACATACTATAATCTCTCGGCGGTGATATTCAAGAATGAAGCTTGGAGGTTAGATCCGCATAAACCCAAGGACAGGCAACCGGTTCCAAACAATCAGGCTTTTTCCGGATTTTAGATCTCGTTGTTGCCTCTGTAGAGTTCTGAAGTACATCCATCACTTCGACGACTTTTCGAAGTTTCTCGGGGGATGCCTCTCTTACTCTCAACCCTCCTTCTCGCGACAGTGGGGTGTTCAGCGTGTCTGGTGGCGGCTTGGCGACGGCGGTAGAGCTCGGGTATCGCGACAATGGATTCGGTTGCGAACAAACATCTTATTATACCGAGTGTATTTCCCTGACATTCTGTTCAGGGGTATAGTTGCCGAGTGTGCGTGAACACACACTCTGCACACTTCTTGGCACTCGGCGTATTTGTCGTTTGCGGTAATGCTTAGACAATTTCATCTCCAGAATTCTGCTTAAATTTTGTATGGTGTTTTTTTGTTAAGTCTCCGAATAAAACTCCGAACACAAGTAAAGTACGTTATCACGATTTAAGGGGTCGTCTTCATTTGACAGATTCATTATCCCAAAACACCTTTTTCTTTGACCACCTCACTTGGGATGGCATCATTCATTTGCAGCATTTCCCTATTTGTCAGGCTGACAACGGGACGACCAAGATTTCCTCCGGAGCATATCCTTCCGTTGACTCGAAGAAGCCGCTCGAGATGGCCGGCACCAGCTCAGCAAATCAATCTATCTATCCCCGGCCGGAGCAATGCAAGGAAGGAGTGGGCGGGAGCATTCTCCTGCGCGTTTCCCGGGGGTTTCTCTAAACAAGGCAACGCAACGCCGGCCACCCGGAGGAGAAACTTGACGGCGCACGCCAAGGATTTAATCGTCGTCTCCCCCCTGCCCTCCACCCCCGTCGACATGCACCCCACGTTCGCGCCCAGCCCTGCCTCTGCTTAAATTAGGCAGGAGCCGCGCGACCTTGGCCGCGCCCCTTTTTTAATTTTCCGGGGGCCGGATCCGCCTCCTCCCCTCCCTCCGCCACGTACAATGCCGGCCGTAGCAGTAGTAGTAGTGCGCGACATGTCGTCGCCCCTCTCCATTGTTTCTTGACTCTTTGCTGCTTTCTGTTGTTTTGTTCCTGCTCGGTCTGGTTGGAGATCGATCGACGAGCGCTGTCGTTGGTGGGGGCTTTGGGTTCTCTGTGTTTGTCTGCTGCCGTCGTTGATCTTGGTGTTCGTCACGGCGGCGGCGTTGCTGCTGCTCCAGCTTCCGGGAAGCCGCGGCGGTGCACGACCCCCGGGTCCAACGCGCCCACGCCTTGCGCGTCAAGCTCGAGGCGGTGGGCTGGGTGATGGTGCGGTTCCTCCGGCGGCACAGCCTTGACAAGAGCAGCTCGCAGCGGCAACAGGACAGCGGCAGCAGCACAGACAGCGACGCGGAGATGAACGAGCCCGCGATGTCTAATGGCCGGGCGCCGCCTCGCTCCCGTCTCGCACGCCACGGACCACCCTCGGGTAACATTACTAGATCGTCATCATTCATGACGTTGATTTTGAAATTTTGTTCATGCATAGCATAGTATTGGTTAATCATTCTTGTTATGTTTTGTTTGGTTAGATTTGGACATCATGAAGGAGAAGTTTGCCAAGCTCCTGCTTGGAGAGGACATGTCCGGCACCGGAAAAGGCGTGTCGTCCGCGCTGGCGCTGTCGAACGCCACGACCAACCTAGCAGCGTCCGTCTTCGGCGAGCACCGCAAGCTGGAGCCGATGGCTCCGGACACCAAGGAGCGGTGGAAAAAAGAGGTCGGCTGGCTGCTTTCCGTCACCGACCACATCGTTGAGTTCGTCCCGACGCGGCAGACCGCCGAGAACGGCACCACAATGGATGTAACAATCTGGATCCTGCTCTCTCTCCTTTGTCTCCACTGAATTGTGCGTAATCGTATCATGTCGATCCTTGGCAGATCATGTCGACGTCGCAGCGCCGCGACCTGCAGATGAACATCCCTGCGCTACGCAAGCTCGACGCCATGCTCATCGTGAGTGCTGCGTGCTACGTACAAAACTTAATCTCTGGAACTTCTGAGTAACATGTTTGGTGATGGGTTTTCAGGGTTACATGGACAACTTCGTGGACCAGACCGAGTTCTGGTACGAGAAGGGCGGCGATAACAAGCGCGACGACGACAAGTGGTGGATGCCGACGGTGAAGGTGCCGGCGGAGGGTCTGTCGGAGGTGACACGCAAGTGGCTGCAGTACCAGAAGGAGTGCGTGAACCAGGTGCTGAAGGCGGCCATGGCCATCAACGCGCAGGTGCTGGTGGAGATGGACATCCCCGAGATCTACATCGAGTCGCTCCCCAAGAAGGGCAAGACGAGCCTCGGCGACGCCATCTACCGGAGCATCACGGACGAGGAGTTCGACCCGCTGGAGTTCCTGGAAGGCATGGACCTGTCGACGGAGCACAAGGTGCTGGACCTCAAGAACCGCATCGAGGCCTCCACCATCATCTGGAAGCGCAAGATGCAGACCAAGGACACCAAGTCCTCTTGGGGTTCCATCATCAGCTTCGAGAAGCGCGAGCAGTTCGAGGAGCGCGCCGAAACCATCCTCCACCTCCTCAAGCTCCAGTTCCCCGGCACGCCGCAGTCGCAGCTCGACATCTCCAAGATCCAGTACAACAGGGTTCGTTTTCTTATCAATACTTGGATTAATTTGTGTCGTCGTTGAGAACGAATTCATGATGCTTACATAAATGGATCATCATTCAGGATGTTGGGTACGCGCTCCTGGAGAGCTACTCGCGCGTGCTGGAGAGCCTGGCGTACAGCGTGATGTCGAGGATCGAGGACGTGCTGGGCGCGGACGCGGCCGCGACGAACCTGACGGCGAGCGAGGCGGCGCGGCGGCAGATGGAGCTGAACGCGCCGAGGAAGCTGGACGCCAGGGAGGAGCTGGAGAAGCTCAACGAGGCGCCGGCGTCCATGACGCTCTACGACTTCATGGGGTGGCACTTCGACCAGGACGAGCTGATGAGGAAGAAGGAGGAGGGCACGCTGGACGAGGCCGGCGAGGCCATGCTGCTCAAGAAGGCGCCAAGCCTCGCGCCCAAGAAGTTCTCCTACGTCGACAGCCTCGCCGCCGGCGGCATGAGGAGCCCCTCCGCGCGCCACTGAGAGGAAGAGCAAACAACGGAGACCGATCGATCCAAGGATCCAACATGGCATGATCGATTATGTACATATCTGAGGCACACACACATGCTGCGTACGACAGTGGAGTGCAGAGATCATCATCAGCTCGATCCGATCAGCCTCCTTCTTCCCCTCTCATATAGACTGATTATAATTCTAGACAATGGGAAAAGGAAGAACGAACAATCTGATCAGCTGCACCTTTTTTCTTCTTCATTTGCTCTCTGTCCGACATGCAAGAACCTGCTTGCTGGGGTTGCTGTTGTACTCCCTCCGTTCTGAAATACTTGACTCTAAAGTAGTGTATCTAGATGTGTTTCTTATCTAGATACACTTAGTTAGGAGTCAAGTATTTGTGAACGGAGGGAGTACGTACGTAGCTACTGATTTTCACACACACAAACTAGTACAGTACTATGTATTTTTTGTACTCCCTCCATCCAAATATAAGTGTCTCAAGTTTGACAAAAAGTGGATGTATCTATACATGAAACATGTCTAGATACCTCCACTTTTAAACAAATTTGAGATACTTATTTTTGGACAGAGGGAGTACGTACTCCCTCCGTTCGGATTTAATTGACACACACTTGCTTACACACGGATGTATCTAGACACATAACAAGTATAGATACATCTATATTTAGACAAAAGCAAGTCAATTAATTTAGAACGGAGGGAGTAGTTCTGAATGACTCTCCGGAAGAGGAGAGACTAAACTCTGGGGCATATGTATGCGACTTACTACCAGGCGGGCAAACACATTGTATTGATTTGATTTAAGCTAATCTTTTCTGGTCTTGGGTCCTCTATTTGAATGCATATTCCCTGCCTAGTTAAATTGTACATTAATCAGAATCAGGCAGTACTTCTCCAACAAAACGATGGTTGCAGTCACAGCACACACATGTAACGTCTCACGTAAGTGGAGTGAACAAAACTATAGAAACGATGCATAACTTGAGTCATGACATATGTGGGAAAACGATGGCCAGCTCAGGCCTGTACACAGTAACACAATTTGCTTGACCTTATCTTTAAGCAATATCGATTCCACCTCCATCGTGCTGACTATAAAAAAGTAAAGAGAAGCAATGAGCAACAAATGGAGCCACCGTTGCATCCCCAGATAATGATAAATGGCTGAAACTTGATATAAAGAAGAAGCCCTGTACAAGGACTTTGACTTGCTAACTAACCTCCCTTTTTCATTGCTCTCTAGTGGAAAAAGAACGAAATAACAAGCTTCTAGCCGTAGAACCCGAGCCAAGCATTTACAGCATCATCAAACCTCAACAAGCAAGTGTAACACTATGTACATCTGTTTATACATCAGTCAGCTCTCTAAATCATTGTCCTGCCTGTGTTGGACCGAAGCTCTCGGGCTAGGAGCATTGTGCTCTATATAGTCATCCGAAGCTTCGTCCTCCTCATCCGAGGATAGAAGAGATGAACCCATCCATGTTTTGAAGCCATCATTTACACGCCTCTGCATCTCTGGGGTCACTTCAACTGTGCTCTCCAGCATCTCAAGACCCACACTGTGGGTAGCATAATCGCCCTCGTCAAGTACAGCTGCCGCTTTCCTTCTCAAGAAGAAGGCTGTGCCACCATATAGGATTACCAAGCCCCAGGCTGCAATTTCATAGCACCAGAAGAGAGGAACAGAGCAACTGCTTCCAAGTGCTAGAAGCGTTGATCCAAGGATTATTGCCATGAGAGCAAATATGACGGCACAAACTGCATTCAGTATAGCCAGGCAACGCACACCACCTGCAGTTCCAGGTTGATATTAATAACTGGCATTGCAAAAAGAGTGAAGTGCAGACAATAGCTAATGCATCAGCTATATGTTATTATGTCTATTTATAACTTATGCCATGACATGTTATTATTTTTTACAATCAGGCCATCTAATGCCAAAACAGATTCACGAGACAGGCATCCAAAATAGTTGGCTCCCGATTTATCGCCCATTCTTAGGACATTTAATGCGATTAGTATCAATACATGCTTGGCTGTTCATTTAAGCTACTCTTGGTCTCCTGAAACCAGTGGATTTACAAATCAATGGAGTAACTGATACAAACTATTAGCAAAAATTAGTAGGTGCAAATAAAGATAAGAGATATAGATTATCCCCAGTTAAAAGTGTGCTTAATACCACTGTAAAGAAGCAACCCAAAAAAGGGTTACCAAAATACAAGTTTACAGAAACCTAACAGAATAGAATAACTCAAGCCTCTTCTTACCTTCTGAATACCACTAAGCATCTAAGAAGGCAAGAGACAAGACATATCACTTGTACAGATATCTAAGAAAGATGATTATGTTAACTTAAATTCACCTCTTCTAGATGCACAGAAGTTATTCTCGACAATGCAGATGAACGGATGCCTTCTTGGAGCAGCATATGCAACAGATATTCCTGAAAGTACATATATTGATTTAATATTAAAGAACAAGAAAGCACAATTATACTTGAGTGCAGAGAAAAATGGACACATAACAAAGAAAGATAGATTCCCTAATCCAAAATATTACGTATTAGTTTAAGGAGAAAACTGAAGGAATATGCACAAGTTGAAAAAAAAATGTCGACATGAATCATCTAAAGATACTCGTGTTACAGTACAACAGAACATCTAAGAATCCACCGCAACATTTTATTAAAATTCTATAGGTTCTATAGACTATATTTCCATTGAGGATATGCTACAACCAAACTGCATAAATATAGTTACATCGCAAGGATGTGTCATATTATTTTCAGAAAACCAAACTGTGTGAAGCATATGTACGCATACCTCTATCGGTAGATTAACAATTTGGTGGTAATCAAAATTGGAACTTATAATTTACTAAACATATTCCCTCAGTCACAGGAGATGAGACCACTCGCAAGAGAATTTCAGGCCATGGAGTTTATATAGTTTGTAACAATTTACTGCAAATTACTTCTTAACTAGAAGGTATACAAAACATGAGAGCAAAGGGAAAAATAATCAGGTCTAAATGTCATCAGCTTTTAGTGTAAAGTCTCAGCAGCACAGATCTTACTAATGATCATAATTGACTGTTTATATTATCCAATGTAAAATCTGGTGTTCATTTGATAAATGTTCCCTAACCTGATAAGTTTGAGGTACTAAGAATCCTGAAGCTACGAAATACCAGTCGGAAACATGAATTATACAAAAATAAGAGCCTATACTCGAAACTCCGTCAGATAACTAGTTGCCTCTCTCCATACAACTACTAGTTTACATTAGTATCCAATACAGGCAGAGTATGAAATACCCCAGCTCTAGAAAAATGGCCACTTAGGTACCACCTGCCGCCCGCCTAGCGCTTATGCATTTTAGGACACCGGGAAAGGATCTTAAAAATAAAGGCATATGAAACTATACAATAACCACATTGTAATAATCTGATGAAATTAATAGAAAACTCATGAGAATTGTAACCAAAAAGCTTGTCAAAGAAGCATAGAAGTATGGTACAACCTATAGAGTGATAGAGGCTACCACAACTTCGACTCTGCATATATTGCACAATGAAGGATTATAAATATTAGAGTTTACTAGGGATGTGACTTCAAAAGATTGAGCAATGCAATTTGAGATACTAAACGGAACAGTGATAAAGGTTGAGAACAGCTACTGTGAATAAATCAATAAAACAAGCATGATTTTGGAAAAAGTTCCATAGTTAGAATCGGATTATACAAAAGTAATGCCACGAAGCCTTCTAAATCATGTGTTAACATACTTTCGAATTTACTGCATCATCCAATTTCATAGTTTTTGGAGCAATTCAGACCACAATAGCATTTTCATCAAGAAGTGTATCAATAGCCTTGTTAACTGTTATCCAGGCCGCTTGGACAATTTCGAAAGTACGTAATAGCAGGGTCTGTGGCTCTGCGCTGGTGCTAAAACATCTTACTAGACTATCCGCTTTATGTTGCAATCCTAACTTTTAGCTCTCGTTTTAGATCCCCAGAATCTTGTATCCACGTATTTTATTTCATCATGTCCTTAATACAACAGATGCAGCCCTACAGCGCGGTTTGAAAGAAGAAAATGCAGCCAAAACGTTTGTTTTGCAAGTGTACTCATATTATTAACGTAATGTCACCAGCGAAAGGTATTTCGCAAACAAAACCAAACTTTTGATGCCCATTTGGAGCAACCCCGCATCATAAAACAATACCCAAGCTCATAGCGCAAAGCAGAATATTGGAGTGGTAATTTGTACATCCAAACAAACGTATCTAGCTTATGGGCTACTAAAAACATCATTGCGCAGCAACACAGTATCCAATACGGGAGGTGATTTATGAATTTTGAAATTCCTATGTAGCGGTGAAGCCTGGAATCACTACTTGTCGAATACAGATATAAACGAATTAACATTGCAACCTAGCTAAATCAGAGCATTAGGGCGAGGGCCAGCGGAGACACCTGCAACGAGGTAGGCAGCGGATGCTGCGAAGATGACGGCAGACGGCACGAATACGACCATCCAGTAGAAGTCGGCGGCCTCGGCGGTGGTCATGTAGAACGCCCCGCCCCGGTAGCGGTACGCCTCGGGCTCCTCCTCCCGGCTGCTGGCGTCCGCCGGGAGCGCCTCGAGCATGCGGCGCTCGCGGCAGAAGGGGCGCTCTGCCGGCTCGGCGGGGAAGACGATCCCGAGGCTGACCCCACCGCGGCGACGGCGGCGACGGCGACGCAGGCGGCGGCCGACACGGCGAGCGGGCGGCGGAGGCGCGGCAGCGCACGCTCCTCGTCCCGCAGGGCCTCGTACGCGCCCCGCGGCATGATGGCCTGCCGCAGCGCGTCGCCGAGGAGCGCCATCGGCGGCGGGAGGGTGGGTGGAGGCTAGGCTACAACCCTAGAGGCGGTGCTGGCAGTAGGTGCGGGAATTCGGGGAGAGAATGGGGGAGAGGGCTTTTCGGTTGCCTCTTTCTTGCAGGAGAGAACACGAATAGGGTGCGATTTCTTTGGTCGCTTTCCTTTTCTTTTTCCGGAAAAGTCCAACTTTGATCACCGTGTTTTTCTTGAATCGAAAGACAGAAACTTCGATCACCTTTGATTTCATCAGGTCGTCGAACGTCCTCGAGAGGTTGTGGTAGAGGTTGTAATTCCAGAGAAATCATTACCTGGGCCTTAATCCAAATGCATAGGGCAATGCCGCTTGTAAAACTATTTCGTACTGAGAACTTGCCTGTGGCAAGATGGTTAGTTGGGTGGTTGTACCCCTAGCCCACCAGAGTTCAAACCCCAGGTTTGACGCTGGTGTTTCTCATTTAAGGCGGAGTATTCTTCAGTGGGAGGCGACGTTCCCGTCGACAGCGAGGCGCCCGTGGTGACTTCGTCAATCTCAAGACTCGACCCGCCGACTCAGTCTCTCGGAGGTGCTCATAGGGGTAGGGTGTGCGTGCGTGCGTTCATAGGGGTGAGTGTGTGCGCGTGTATATGAGCGCTTGCGTTGTACTGTGTTTCGCAAAAAAAACTATTTCGTACTCATTATGACAGGACTCAAGTAAGAAGCCTTGCTCTGTAATCATGTTTTGGAGGATCATACAAGTTGTCATGATATTTCCTAAGATCTCCTAGTCTAGAAGTGAGTGGGATCGCAAACAATTACAAACCTAGTGTGCTACACCAAAATCTCGTTCAACTTCCGGCAAGCTTCTTTAACATTTTCAAAGTGGACTCTCTTCTTACCTCGAGAGTTTGGAATTGTATTCACAAATTTTTACCATGCAGGATAGATGGCATCAACTATACAGTAGCATGTATCATAATCACGATTATCGACCATGAAGTTGCAAGCCGGAGCATCACCATTGATAGCATGCCAAAAGAGAGACATTGACTGTCTTTGTGACAATTCGACATCCCAAAGTAGAAATGATCAATCCACTAGATATGACGAATGGGTCACCCAATGTCGTGGTATCGGCATCTTGGATAGGAGACGGGGTCCTGCTAGCCGAGGGTGAACGAGGGGCAAGAAGGTGGACGTCGTCGAGGTCGGGATTGTACACAGCAGTTTACCCAGATTCAGATCTCGCAGCAGTGGCGAGACCCTACATGCTGCTATAACTCATTATAAGGCAATAGCCGTGAACATGTTACAATGGGTATGGGATTGTATGGAATCGTGCCCTAAAGGCGTCCCGAGGTCCAGCTTATATAGGCGGCCGGACCTAGGGTTACAAGGGACAAACGTGTCCGGCAAGACTACAGAGTCCTAAACCTATCCGGCAAGTCACCACCTTCCATCCTGACCTTGGCGGCATCATGGGCTTCAGTCTTGGGCCTCCGTCTTGCCATCCTCCGTCCGCCTTGTACGCCGGCTATCTGGGCCGCCTGGCAGGCCAAAGCCTTCGCCACCATTACAGGCCACCCTGAACTAGCCGGATTTGTCCATGTCAGTGATATCCCCAGTGGGTATATCCCCAACATTAGCCCCCGGAAAGGTTGAAGTTCTCCAGGCGCCGTCTTCTTTCGTCTGCGATATCCGCCTTGTTCTTGACATAGTAGGCGGCTGAAGAGGTTGAAGCATTCCGAAGTTGAGCCAGGCGGCAATCCGACTAAATTAGTCGGACGAGTTGCCGCCAACATGGGAAAGATGGCCTGGCGGTTGTCAGGAATCTTCCAGGCAAATGTCTTGTCAATTTGACTAGTTAAGGCAATATTTGTCGTGTCCATGTCACCCCTGGTCCACGACAGTTTGAATTCAAGGAGAGATGGAGCGACGTCATGATGGCATTTCTACCGTGCCACGAAGGCGATGATGGTGGCCGTGTCGCTAACGACAAAGCGACCGTACCACGTTAGCAATTAAGCCAGAAGATGGAGCTTTATTATTTTGTACCAATCGATGTCTTCCCAAACTGGCCAGGTTAGGGCGATTGGAAACAACAGCTAACAATCTGGCGATGAATTCGATTAAACCAAACGCGATGATGGCAGCCGTGTCGCTGACGACAAGGCGGCCGTGCCACGGAGGCGATAATGGCGACCGTGTCGCTGACGACAAGGCAGCCGTGCCACGGAGGCGGTCGCGCCGCGTTAGCAACTAAGCTGGAACGCGGCGATAAATGAGACTGCCGTGTCGCTGACGACGAGGCGGCTGCGTCGCTGATGATGGAGCTGCATGTCGTGCAGCCCCCAAGTATCGGGCGAAGGCATTGTCGATGTCAAGCCCCGAGTATCTGGCGAGGGGCAGTGTCGATGTCGAGCCCCCGAGCTTCGTTGGCCAGAGTTTTTCTTGAACCACTTATCTGCAGCCCCCGAGCGTTGAGTTGACGTACTTGAAAGTCGGCTCGATGCTCAGAAGAACTTGTGGCGTTGTAGATCGGATGACTGTAGTTGTCGAGGTTTGTGCCGCCTTGACGAAAAGGCGGCTCGAGACTTCATGAAAATGCTGCGACTGCAGCCCCCGAGTGTCAAGTATCCTGCACAGTAAACATAGCTGCATTAAAATGTAGTTTTAATATAAGCTGGACAAATATAAGGCCTGAGCCTGTAGTTTTTTGAATAAAACTTATGAGTTGTGAATTTTATGTGGCCCGACTTAATATTTATCTGGCATATATGCTTAGTTTTTTGTATGTTGGTGGTACCGCAGCACAGTTAGTTTAGCTGAGCCAACCAGGGCTAGTACTAGATAGTTTAGACCCAGAGACCGAATCTGGCATGTTGGTGCCAACGACATACTACTAGGCAACCCACATATTAGCAGTCAAAATAAGGATATTAGGCGGTGCAAAATAATTGCTTAATTTTAGCCCGGAGGCGGCAAGTATCAAAAAGTTTGAACCACTTAGCACAGAGCAGATTTTGGGTAACTTTGACATGATATGATCATATGAAAAGACAAAATAAGGCATGATCTCAAAGTGAGGGAACCATAGACTTTTACTTCATGACCATATAATAATTAATTAAATGTTATATAGAACTTATCTTTTTTATGTTTGCTGACGTTGATGTCGAGAAGGTTGAGGCGGAAGACGGCAGCCCCAAGAATGTAGGCGGCAGCCCCTGGGATGTAGGCGGCAGCCTCCGGAATGTAGGCAGGAGCTCCCAGAATGTTAGGCGGCAGCCCCCGGGATGTAAGCGGCAGTTTCCTTGTTCTCCTCTTATGCTACATGCCGCAGCTTGTCGGTTGCGTTGTGCTTGACGAATAGGCGACGATGAGTAGGCCGTGACAGCAATTAAGCCGGAACGCGATGATAAATAGGCCGGAGGGACGTTGTGCCGCGTTAGCAATTAAGTCAAAACGCAACGACAAGTATGCCGGATAGGCGTTTTGCCGCGTTAGCAATTAAGCCGGAACGCGTCAATAAATTTGCCGGACAGGCGGCTTGTCGCGTCGGAACGCGACGATAAATATGCCGGATAGGCGGTATGCCGCGTTAGCAATTAAGTTAAAACGCGGAGCTAGACTGTTTTGTACCAGTCGATGTCTTTCCAAACTGGCCAAGTTCGGACGATCGGAAATAACAGCTAGCGATCTGGTGATTAGTGCGTCTAAACCGATCGCGATGATGACGGCGTCTGACATAGCAGATACGGTAAGACTAAAATTTGGCGACTTGATTAGTCGGTCATGCTTGATCCGATGGATTCATGAACAGGCTTGATATATGGAGTTGTTTTTCCATGGAGCACAAATCAGTTTGGTCCTGGGACCCGTTCTGCATGCACTAGACTGAAAGTTGTTTAATGAAGAATCGTGGCTTGCTTTTCCTTTACGTGCATGCAAGGAAATAACAGCCCGATTTGAGTTTGCCCAGAATCTGATTGCTGATTAGGCGATATTTGTTTGCATTTGTTGCCCGGCAGTCGGGACACGCTGGTTGCTTTTCCATGCCGATGGATCAACGGCCGAAGTGTTCCGACGGACATGGCTATGCCTGTAAGTGGGAGCGGCACCCCACGGCGCCGCCAAGCCGCCCCACTTAGTTTTGTTAGTGGACACCCACGGCTTATAACTTATTTTTATCGGCAGAAGCGGCATCCCCACTACCGCCGCTACCGCCGTGAGACCTAGCTACTCCGCGTCTCCGCCGT
This sequence comes from Poa pratensis, assembly GCA_947311845.1. Classification (NCBI taxonomy): domain Eukaryota; kingdom Viridiplantae; phylum Streptophyta; class Magnoliopsida; order Poales; family Poaceae; genus Poa; species Poa pratensis. The sequence continues at coordinate 3,195,746 of CAMZMU010000013.1, forward strand.
CACCATGGCGGCGGCAGCCATGCCCGGAGGAACGACTCCCTCGTCTCCGCTCCGTCCCCCCGCTCCTCCCCTCCGTCCTTCTTCTCCGACCGCCTCTATCCCCTCCGGCGAGATCCATGGGGACACACCCGCATCTGGCAAGGTCCGTGGGGAGCCACAATTTGGGCCAAAATCCGCAGACGTGGAGATCTCCGCCGCGTCCGACCGCTCGCAGTGGGGAGCCGGCGATGTCCGTGGGGGGGAGCAAGAAGGCAGCCGTGTGCTCATCCGGATGAAGGTACAGAGTTTTGTCCCTCTTCCACTCTTGCTGTAATCTTTTTCTCTGAACTGTGCTGCGGCATCTGAGTACATGTGGAGCGGCTGGTGGGCATCTGAGTACATGTGGAGCTGTAATCTTTTTCTCTGAACTAATCAAATAACCATGAGCCCCATGGATCTCAACACCATCAAATCCTATACACCATACAGAACACTAATGTTAGGTTTTCCTTGGAAGTCAGGACGATCTTGAATACACCATACACAAGAACTTTTTTTTGCTACTTTTCTCTTGATACTAATTTGCATGATGGGCAAGTGTATCATTTCTATGATAACCTTATCGTGTTCCTAAAATTTGGAGCGTTAATTGTGAGAGGGAAGAGATAGTTACTAGCTTCAAGTGCATTTCTAGCAGCTACCCTGAAATCATTGATGACCAAAGGGATCTCATCAGTCTCTATTTGCCTAGGAGTTGAGAAAGTAGCCACGGCATGATTATCTATCACCATAGGCTTTAGTGACGGTGCTCCGGAGCTTATCCATTAGGCTGATAAGCTGCATACAGACATCAAGCATGTGTTGGTATTATACAAGAAAAAAAAGGACTATACCACTAAGTAAAGTCTTGCCAAAGCATTTCCATTTATAAAGAGATCATCGAATTGTGGAAAATTCTGAAGAAAGCAACACAGAAATATTGAGCCTGAAAGATAATAATATGATATCCAATCTGACGTTTTCTGTTTGCGAACTAACTGAATTAAATTACATTTAGCTTGAGAACAAGAACTTACTATTATTAGAGACTCTTCCAACATGCCAAATCTGACAGAAAATATCCCTCCCCTTCGCATGAACCCCATCTATGATTGGCTTCCACGCTTCCACCTGCTCCTTTGTCCAAATACCAGGAGTATCTTTGTACCTTGCATGCATAGCTCAGCAATCAAAATGCAAGAAGATAGTGCTACATCAAGATGAAATTTTCTTATCTGTGTTATGTTCAGTTAGATATTGTCTTAGTTTGTCTGATATCACGTGGGGAGCAGCAAGAGACCGGCGAGGCACCTGTGGAGCAGCGGGACAAGGTATCATCCAAGAAGAGCTCGAAAAAGGTATACAAGAAGATAGTGCTACATCATATGCTTTGTGTCGAACAAGCATTCACATAACTAATCATGTCATTTTGGTGTTTGTGTCGGTTGTAGAAAACAACAGTACCAGAAGAAATGCATCCAACTATAGGGAGCAAAAGGCCACTTTCAGAAGCAGGTGCTAGCTTAAGAGCAATCAAGGCTGCCAAAGTTATCAGTGAAAAAGTAAGTTTTGTTGTTCAGAACATGAGTTATTTATAGAAGTTTCATTATGCTAGTACTGACCATGAGATGCTAATGTTGTCTATCTTGTTGTAAATGCAGGTTGTCTTGTACCGATTGCAAAACAAATCTGTAGGAAGAAAAAAATCTCCAATCGTGTCTGGGTCTCATATGATAAACATGATGGCAAGACGAAGGGGGCAATCAAACGCAAGATCTCCAAATTCAGTTGGGACTTTGAAGTCCCCTTCTTTACTTGATCTATCACCTTCTCCTGCACATGCTACTCCATCTTCTATGCATGATGTATCACCTGCTGCTCCTTCAAATGATGTATCACCTGCTGCTCCTACACATGGTATGTGTCATTTGCTGCTCCTACACATGCTACTCCCACTAATAACAATGTAGATGACAACATTTGGCTCTTTCATACTTGCAGGTCCCCATCGAAAGGCACGCAAGTTGACGTCTAAAATCTGGAAGGATGCGGAACCCATATACATTGATGGGTTCTTGATGGAAGGCAAGTGTAATTATTGCAGCGAAATATTCCCAGCATCAAAGGTGTCAGGCACTAGTACACTTGGTAGACACATTAAGGTATGTGAGGTGAAAAAGCAATGGATGGTGTGATTGAGCAAATTAAAACTTCTGATGAGATAGACCCTGATTGGAGATTTGACCAAGAAGCTGCAAGGATTGAACTCGTTAAGTTGATTGTTTTGCATGGTTTGCCCTTCTCATTTGTTGAGTATGCTGGTTTTAGAAAATTTTGTGCATCATTAAATCCATGGTTCAAATCAGTCAATAGAGTAACAGTACAAAATGATTGCATGGCTGCTTACCATAAGTTTAGAGAGCTCCATGAAGAATTCTTTAGGAATTGCAACCATAGAGTATCACTAACCGGTGATATGTGGACTTCCAACCAGAAACTTGGTTACCTCTGTATTACATGTCATTGGATAAGTAGTAAATGGAAAGTTAAGCATAGAATAATCAGATTTTGCCTTGTTGAGACACCACATGATGCATGGAATATGCTTGATGTGGTACTCAACAGCCTTCGCAAGTGGAACATAGAGGACAAACTGTTCAGCTTCACTATGGATAATGCAGAAGTCAACACTAAAATGGTAAAACATCTCAGAAAGAATTTGGTTGATCGGAACCTTCTCCATCATGAAGGGAAACTCTTGCACGTTCGATGTGCAGCTCATGTGCTAAATCTGATAGTGCAAGATGGATTGAAAGGCATGAAGTTTGTTGTGGACAACATTAGGGACAGTGTTAAATACATCAAAAGTTCTCAGGCTAGAAAAGAACAATTTGCTAGGATGGTTGCCCAAGTTGGAATAATGTGCAAACAACAACCTTCACTAGATGTTTCTACAAGATGGAATTCCACATCACGCATGCTCGAGTCCAGTATACCATTCAGAAAGGCTTTCGAGACCTTAGAGGAAAACGAACCAAATTATACTTTTGGTCCTTCGTGTGAAGAATGGAAAATGGCTGAAGACATTTGTCAGCTTCTAAAGGTATTCTGCCATGCTACCAATGTTATTTCGGGCTCTGACTACCCAACCTCGAATTTGTATTTCATAGAGATTTGGAATGTCAAAGTTGTCCTCCAAGAACAAGCAAAAAGCAAGAATGCTACAATCCGAATCATGGTGAAAGAAATGCAAGCTAAGTTTAATAAGTACTTTAAGGAGTCATACTTGGCAAATTGCATACCAATTGTACTTGATCCAAGGTTCAAAATGGATTATGTTGTGTTTCGCTTGAACCAATATTTTGGAGCTGATGCTGATAAATACATAAAAGAAGTGAAGAAAGCCATGGAGGTCCTGTTTCTGGAGTATGTCACATGGCTTACCGAAACAGAGCATTACCCGGCTCGGAAGCCAAAGCAAGACGGCAACACGAAGCCCCCGTGCGTAGGAGCTGGTGTAGATGATGCTCGCCAGTAAATCGATAGCCGGCCGCCAGGTCTTCTTGTTGATGACGAAATTTTCCGATCATACCGGCGAACAAGCCGGCCAGATGAGATCTGGTCGACGAAGATGATGAAGATGATCCTGCCCGGAACGTGATGGCTGACGCCTTATGCCCCACGGTGGGCGCCAACTGTCGTGGTATCGGCATCTTGGATAGGAGACGGGGTCCAGCTAGCCGAGGGTGAACGAGGGGCAAGAAGGTGGATGTCGTCGAGGTCGGGATTGTACACATCAGTTTACCCAGCTTCAGATCTCGCAGGAGTGGCGAGATCTTACGTGCTGCTATAACTTATTATAAGGCAATAGCCGTGAACAGGTTACAATGGGTATGGGATTGTATGGAATCGTGCCCTAAAGATGTCCCGAGGTCCGGCGTATATAGGCGGCCAGACCTAGGGTTACAATGGACAAACGTGTCCGACAAGACTACAGAGTCCTAAACCTATCCGGCAAGTCACCACCTTCCATCTTGACCTTGGCGGCATCATGGGCTTCAGTTTTGGGCCTCCGTCTAGCCATCCTCCGTCCGCCTTGTACGCCGGCTATCTGGGCCGCCTAGCAGGCTGATACGTCTCAAACGTATCTATAATTTTTGATGTTCCATGCATGTTTTATATCAATTATCACATGTTTTATATGCACTTTATATCATATTATGACATTTATTGGACTAACCTGCTAATAGTTGCCAAAGTGCACAATGTTCTTGTTATACACTTTGATGTGTAGAAATTATCAAAATTGGGCAAAGGAAATCTTGTTGGAGTCAAATTGGGACTTTCTAGAAATATGTCTGAAAACTATTTTCAAAGATCGTCACGTTCGGGCTTGAAGACGACGTCAAATGGAAAAAGTCTAGTCGCGAAAGTTGCTGGGAATTTTCCGCCGCACGTTTTATACAAAAGGTTCATCTCCATCCGAGTTCGTATGCGGCCTGTGCAGGCCGACAAGTCGGCTCGGGCAGGAAAACCCTGACCCGCGCCGAGGGTACGTGTGGCTGCCTCGGGGACCTTCTGAAGCTGCCCTTTGGACCATAAATAGCCCCCGCGGAGTAAACCCTAACACAATTGACGAAACTCCCGAATACATCTCCGTGCTCCGCCGCCACGAAACTCCGTTTCGGGGGTCAGAAGGTCCTGTTCCGGTACCTTGCCGGGACGGGGAATTGCCCCCGGAGTCATCTCTATCGACGCCACCGCCATCTTCATCGTTGTTGCTGCCTCCCATGATGAGGAGGGAGTAGTTCTCTCTCGGGGCTGAGGGCTCTACCGGTAGCTATGTGGTTTATCTCTCTCTCCCATGGTGTGATCTTTATGTGATCATGAGCTTTGTAATCTAGTTGAATCCATAGATGTACTCTTCATTATCTTTTATGCTACTCAAGTGGTTTTATTAATGTAATCTCCGGAGTCACCTTTGTCCCACGGTGCGAAGTTGACAGTGTGCGCCCCGTGTGTGGCTCTTAGGCTAAAGATAACAGGAATACTTATCATGAGTTATTATTTGCGTTGGATGTCTGTATGAAATTGCGGTGTTTGTCTAGTACATTCTAGGGCGCTCAAGTTGACAGTGTGGGGTTAACTAGACATGGGAATGCGACTTTAAGGTGTGCTGTTATAGCCCTACGCGGTGGATTGGTGTTCGTTATCCAACGAGAGAATAACTCAGAGTAGCATAGTGAAGAGGAAATATCTATGTATTCAATTATATTATTATTGTTGAGAGTGACCACTAGTGAAAGTATGATCCCTAGGCCTTGTTTCTAAGCATTGAAACACCGTTTACAACCAGTTCTGCTACATGTTTGCTTGCTGCCATTTTTATTTCAGATTGCAATTACCACTTATAATCATCCATATTACTTGTATTTCACTATCTCTTCGCCGAACTAGTGCACCTATACACCTGACAAGTGTATTGGGTGTGTTGGGGACACAAGAGACTTCTTGTATCTTAATTGCAGGGTTGCTCGAGAGGGATATTTTTGATCTCTACCTCCCTGAGTTCGATAAACCTTGGGTGATTCACTTGAGGGAAACTTGCTGCTGTTCTACAAACCTCTGCACTTGGAGGCCCAACACTGTCTACAAGAATAGAAGCGTGCGTAGACATCAAGATATTTTCTGACGCCGTTGCCGGGAGGTAAGGTAAAAGGTACTCACATCCTCCAGCTACTTAGCTATTTTCTAACATTGTTGCTGACGTGTGAGTGCTCGAAGGTATTTCCTTTAGATCCTGCAATTTTATCTTTTTGTTTCTTGTTTTTATTTCACTAGTTAGGCTTAATGGAAAAATAAAATTAGAGAGCTTTATGAAATTTATCTTGAAATAGGACATGATGCTTTTGAAGAGAAAATTAAAAAACCTATGGAAAATTATTTGCATGATGGTAGCAATGTTATTACTATAAATGATTTGAACACCATTATTGCTAATGCTATGGAAAACTCTAAGCTTGGGGAAGCTGGTTTTGATGAATATGATATTTTTAGTCCCCCAAGTTTTGAGGAGAAAATTTTCTTTGATGATACTTTACCTCCAATTTATGATGATTATAATGATAGTGGTATTTTGGTGCCACCTACTATGGAGGATAAAGTTTATTATGATTATACTATGCCTGCAATTTATGATGAATACAATGATGGTTGTGATACTTTTACTCCCACTTTTTACCAATGAAACTGTTTATGCTTATGTGGAGAGTAATGATACTTATATGCATGTGGATCATGATAAGAATGCTTTATGTGATAGCTATATTGTTAATTTTGTTCATGATGCTACTGAAAATTATTATGAGAGAGGAAAATATGGTTGTAGAAATTTTCATGTTACTAAAACACCTCTCTTTATGACGAAGGTTTTGAGCTTTCTCTTGATTTGCTTTTATTTGATGGTTACTTTAAAGGCTACTGGTCATTATGAGAGAGGGAGACATGGCTTCACATATCACAATAATATTAAGTCTCCTCTCTTTTTGTTGAAAAATTTGAAGTTGCACTTGCTTGGCCTTCCTATGCCATTGGCTTCATGCTTCAATAATTTGTTTTCTTACAAGATTCCTTTGCATAGGAAGTGGGTTAGACTTAAATGTGTTTGATATTTGCTTCTCGATGCTCTTTCATATCAACTCTTATACATATGAGAGCATCATCAAAATTATCATGCCTAGCTAAAAGGCTTTAAAGAAAAGCGCTTGTGGGAGACAACCCATTGTTTTTATTTTCTGCTATTTTTATTTTATTTGAGTCAACGTGCTGTTTACTTCTGTAGCAACTCCTTTGTATCTTTATTTTCTCGCATTGTTGTGCCAAGAGTAGCCTCTAATGTTAAGACGATGCTTAATTTTGATTGCTGTGCAGAAACAGATTTTTGCTGTTCACTGTACGAAATTCCTAAAATCACCAGATTGTTAATTAAATCTGAAAATTTTTGTGCGTAATCTTTATGAATGTCTGAAACTTTCATTAGTCTAGAGTTTTTCGATCTGAGCGTCGTAAGTGCCTTGAAAAAATTCGTCTTTGCGGACTGTTCTGTTTTAGACAGATTATGCCTTTTTATTTTGCATTCTCTCTTTTACTAGTGTTGAGTGAAATTCTTTTTTGGGTGGAAGAGCTTCACATAACATCAGTGGCAGTAGCTAATGTTTAAAGTAACAAGTCATATTGCGTCTTTATAGAACATGTGAGTTTTTGATTGTGCACTAACCCTCTAATGAGATTTGCTTTGAGTTTGGTGTGACGGAAGTTTTCAAGGGTCAAGAGGGAAGAGTGATATAATAGGATGGAGAAGAGTGAAGAGCTCAAGCTTGGGGAGGCTCCCATGGATCTCCCCAGTATATTTCAAGAAGACTCAAGCGTCTAAGCTTGGGGATGCCCAAGGCATCCCCTTCTTCATCGGCAAAATTATCAGGTCATCTCTGGTGAAACTATATTTTAATTCTTTCACATCATATGTGCTGTTCTTGGAGCGTCTGTGTGCTTTTTATTTTCAGTATTGTACTTTTATTTTTGCAATAAGCTTGATCACAACATTCTTGATTGGGAGAGAGATACGCTCCGTTTTTTCTTGGAATACTCTTGTTCTTCACTTATATCTGTTGAGTATTCAATTTTCGCGCTGTTTAGCTTCTAGCTCTTGGTTTTCATGTACCTCTTGTCAGGGCTATTAGCTTTCTTTTGTAGAAAGTACTCTCTTGCTTCACTTATATTTGTTTGGAGAGTTGCCTGGTTAATATGTTGGTTCAGAAAATGTTGCGTGTGGTAGTGGTATAATGAAAACTTGCATAATCTTGTACTCCCTCCGTTCCTAAATATAGTGCGTTTGGGAACTCATTCCGACCAGGTGAAAAACGTCTAAAAGACAGATATAGCCTCGACTTTGGATGGAATTACATGGAATGCCCTCCCGCAAAGGTTCTATCGAACCGATCATCCACCGCGATTCAAAATTTGAATCGTAGCCCAGCCGTCGCTCGCCGTCGCCCGCCGTCCCAGCCCAGCCCAGGCACGGGGCCACCTCCAGGTCGCCACCTCCAGGCGCGCGGCCACCTCCAGGCGTCCATCTCCAGGCGCGCGGCCACCTCCAGGCGCGCGGCCACCTCCAGGCGTCCATCTCCAGGCGCGCGGCCACCTCCAGGCGGCCACCTCCAGGCGGCCATCTCCAGGGGCGCGGCCACCTCCAGGCGGCCATCTCCAGGCGCGCGGCCATCTCCAGGTACAAGTCCATCTCCTCGATGCCTCAGCTGGTCCTGCTCGCCATCTCCTAGCCCTGCAGAAAATAGGAGGATCAGCGATCACAGTATGTTGCAAGGAATATAATCACAGGATCAACAAAGAAATCCAGCATAAGATGCATAGCTAGCTAGAGAGGTTCATGTGCAGATGCATAGCTAGCTAGCTTTAGACAAAAAAATTGGTGACTGCGTTGCAGTGCAGATGTGATTTCACCTGAAGCCTGGTCTTGATGGTGTCGATAGGAAATGTGCATATAGTTTCAGAAATGTGCATATCAAAAACATATTAACTGAAATGGAGTACCAACTTGATCCAGCAGCAAGTATCTCTAGCAGTAGCAACGTGCACTTTTACTGAAATTACTGCAGTAACATACTCCATTTGCATTTAACTGAAATGGAGTACTTACATTTACTCCATTTGCTGCAGCACGAGCAGCAGCTCGCCAGGTTCATCTCCTCCAAGCTTCAGAGAACAGCAACTTCAGAGAATGTTGGATCTGAACCTAACACCACCTGATGAACATGAAGATGAAATGATCAATGGTCAAGATGCAGTTAATGAAAATGATCAAGATGCAGTTGATGCAGTTAATGAAAATGGTCAAGATGCAGTAATTGAAGAACATGCTGCAGCAGGTATATACAGGGGACACAATATTTACCCACCTCCTCATCATAGTTGGTGTAGTCACTATCCATAATTGGTGTAGTGTTCTTGTTTCTTAATCCTTCCTGCATCAAAACAAAACAAGCAATTAAGAGAAGATGAAATTTCGAAATCTTGATTAACTTGAGCAAGTTTTAATTTCTTTTTGGTTATATTTATTGGTGTAGGTGCTCAGCAAGCAAAGAAGACACGGAAAACACTCAGTGATACACAGAAATATGCTGCTTATGTAGCTTTGCATGCACTATGTATGAAAGGAGGTGGAAAAATTTGATAAAGAAGACATGAAGAACATTGCAAAAAATTTGAGGTGGGTATTCGACAGATACAGAGTCTTTGGCAGCGAGCTATGAAGCAGATTGAGGAGGGTTTGCCGGTTGACGTTTCAAGCAGAAGAAAGGGCAGGTGCGGAAGGAAGCCACTAGAGATTGATCTATCACGAATCCCTAGTATCCCACTAAACAAGAGGTCAACAATTAGGTCTCTCGCTTGGCAACTTGGAGTCAATCCTACGACACTATTCAGAAAGTTTGAGATGAAACTAATCCGAAGACACTCAAATGCCCTAACGCCTCCACTCACAGAGATACACAAGAGAAACATGGCACAATTTTGTTTAGGAATGGTAGATGAAGACACAATTGCAACTGCAGATCCCCTTTTCAATGACATGTACAGGATTTTGCATGTTGACGAAAAATGGTTCAATATGACAGTGAATGACAAGGTCTACTACTTGCTGCCTGATGAGCCAGATCCTAAAAGGGCTGTAGCTAGAAATTGCATAGGCAAAGTCATGTTCCTCACCGCAGTTGCTCGACCTAGGTATGACAGTGAAGGGAATATGACATTTGATGGGAAAATAGGTATGTGGCCTTTCGTGAAAGAGGTACCAACGCAAAGAAGAAGTCAAAATAGAGAGAAAGGAACATTGGAGACCAAGAACCTGGTTGTAACGAGGGAAGTGATGCGGGAGTACTTTATTGAAAAACTGCTGCCTGCAATAGAGTTACTTTGGCCTCAAGAAGATGTGGGAAAGACAATTTTCATACAGCAAGATAATGCTAAGCCGCATCTTTTGCCCAATGACCCAGCATTCGCAGAAGCTGTGGCCAATTCAAGATTTAACATAAAGCTGATGCAGCAGCCAGCAAACAGTCCAGATCTGAATGTACTTGATCTAGGATTTTTTAGATCCATACAATCTCTAACAAATACCCTTAGCTCTAAAACTCTGAAGGAGTTTATTAAAGGTGTTGAGGCTGAATTCAGAGCATATGAATCATCAAAGCTGAACCGAATTTTCCTAAGTTTAATGTCTGTTATGGTTGAGGTAATGAACAACGCAGGAGAAAATGGTATCAAGATAGTTCATGCAAACAAGGACAAGCTTGAAAGGTTGGGTCAGCTACCTATAAGGTTGCGTTGCCCTCCTGAGGTTATTGCACATACTCTAAACTTCCTAGGCCAAGCCCAAGATGTTGCCTAGTCCAAGATGTATGTTTGTTTAAGCAAACAGTGTGTATTTATGCTACAGCAAGCACCAGATGACAGTACTAGTTTCACTGAATTACAGTGCAAGTTTGTATAGTGAATTATAGCAACAGAGCAAATTTTTACTGAAGAAAAACTTGATGAACTACTCAGGCAAGAACTTGTTGAACTACTACTGCTAAATAATGTTTGTGTGTAAGTGAATGTTTGTGTGCCTAAACAAGTCTATATGCTACTGTTTGTGTGTTTATAATGTTTGTGTGTAAGGCGTGTATTGGCCAGACAGAGCAGAGGAGATAAGAGTACAAGAATAAGTATTGTTGCAAGAATAAGTACAAGAATAAAAAAAATCAGTTAACACCAACAAGCTGCAGCAAGCAAGCAAGGCTAGTACTGATACTCCTAATGGAGCAATACAACAACAGTACAGGTTACTGCTGCTGCTAATCAAGTGCACAAGCAAGCAGTGTTGTGTGCATACTGTAAGCTAAGCCTGGATGCACATTAAGCAAGTACTGCTACTCCAGGCAAATGAAATTGACACATTAAGCAAGTACTGCGACTTCCAAGAAACAATTTCACGCAATCGATAGGTTCGGCCGGAAGCAATTCCAGAAGAATAAAGAGATGGGCATCCGAGCTCACCCTGAACGGACCTGGAAGGCCAGGCGTGCCGAATTTGGCGGGGATGGTGCTGAAGTTCTGGAACTCGTCGACGGTGACGCCGTTGTTCCAGATGAGGTACCTCCCGTTGGCGCGGAGGTAGCGGCCGCCGACGTTGCGGAGCAGGACCACACCGTTCCCGGAGCCGGCCCCGACGGCCTGCCACATGATGGCCTCCACCTCCGGCTGGTCGTAGTTGCGCTGAGCGGCGCGGAAGCCGGGGTGGCCGAGCGGTGCAGGCGCGGCCGTGGAGGGAGACGCGCTCCCCGTCGTCGTCGGCGTGGAGGTAGGTGCCGCGCACGCCACGCCACACGTGGTGCCCGTCGTGGAACTGCTCCATCGGTCGCCGCCGCTGCTGGACTGGTCGCAGCCACAGCCCCTGCCCTCCTACGTGGTGCGCCCACGTGTAGCACCTCCGTCACCGGATCCAGCACCGGAGCACGTAGATCCGGCGCTGGCGCACGTAGATCGAGCGCATCCGTCGCCGAGAAGCTTGTCGCCGGCAAAAAAAATCCAATCTTTGACCAACAAATTCCTGGCACACGCGGGGTGTGAGCTGTTCGAGAGAAAACGGTGGGGTGGAGGAGAAAGGGGGCCATGGGGAGCGGTGGTGGGAGGCGGCGGGACGGCGAGGCGGCGGGGTGGGGCGGCCGGAGCGCGAGAGGGGCGGGGCGGACGGCGAAGGCGAGAGAGAGCGAGGAGCGAGAGGGAGCAGAGAGGGAGCGGTTCTGCGGGAGGGTAAAACGGGAAAGAAGAAGAAAAATTGTACGTGACAGAAGTTTGTACTACAAATCCCAAACGCACAATAATTAGAAACGGAGGGAGTAGATCATTGAACTTTGATAACCTGATTCCTTGCAAACGTTTTGAGGTATTAAGTAATAGATGGTAAAGCTTGCTGATTAATTAAGTTAAAATCATTAGTGGATTATTGTCTTTAAGCTTGCACCGTACTACAAACACTAAAATTGTTGAAGGTGTAGTTGGACTTGATAGCTTTTCATGTCTGAAAAGTGGTTCGTAATAACTAGGTTGTGTGTGAAGGTCGAGGGATCTAACGGGGTACTCGTGCCGCCGTGAACGGCCCTCCTTGGGGTAAATGTTAACCATGCGCTTAATGTTGAACCTGCTAGTTGTTTGCAATAAACTTGTGAGTTCTTTTTTACTAATGTTAAGCTACGGTTTTGGCACTTCCACCATCCAAATTTGCTAGCCTCTTCGGTGCTGTGCATTGCCCTTTTCTCACATTGAGAGTTGTGCAAACTTCGCCAGTACATCCAAAACCCGTGGGAGGACTTCCTCTTGTTCTCCTACACATAAGCCCATACATCTTCCTCAAAACAGCCACCATACCTACCTACCACACATTTCCATAGTTGTTCCGAGATATATTGCCATGCAACTTCCATCTTACATTACATGACTTGTTGTCATTTATCATTTATATATTGCTTTGCATGATTCTATACAGCTGATGTGTGGTTTACCCATTGTACGCTACATCATTGCACATCCTGCTACACTGGCAGAGGCATACAGTTTTATACATCATGTTTTGTTCATTATGAGTTATTTGTACCAAAAAGTTTGTAATCATATTAGAGTGTTTGCCCCTTCTTGAAAAGAGCCATGGAGGCCATCGAAAAGAGAAACAGAAAAACAAAAAAAAAAAAAAAAAAGAAAAATAAATAAAGAAAAAGGGGGCAACACTACTATCCTTTATCAAAGTTGTGCTCATGTTTAGCACCTGCAGTTTCATAGTTATCATATTTGTGCTCATGTTTAGCACCTATGCTCCATTTGAGAGAGTTTTCATGTTTTACTAGTATAACTATGTGGGGAATATTACGTTATAGAACTTGGGTTGTATATTCCAATGATGAGCTTCCTCAAAAGTGCTCTAGGTCTTCGTGAGCAACCGAGTTGGATGCACCCCCACTGGTTCCATTGGAGAGCTTTCATACACATATAGCTCTATGTGCATCCGTTGCATGGCAATCACTACTCCTTGCATAGCTTCGATTATAAGACTTCCTCTTGTCTAATGATCACTTATAGCTTTGTGAGACTTTCTTCCATTGGCCTTCCAAACCCCCATTAACGTTCTCTTTGCCATAACATCCTAGTGTCAATACTAAATGCTTACGCTCACCGGTTGAGTAGACCTCGAAACAGTGGATTCATGACGTTCATGTTAACTTTACTTGACTGGATCCGTTCTCTATGTTATGAAAAATTGCTTGATGATTGGAATTGAAGGATAGAACTCATACACTGGATACTTAAAACATCTATAATGAACCTTGTACGGTTTCATGTCTTAAAGGCCGTCATTCATGAAAACTTTTAGCTTGTTTAACTATCTTGCTTTATTATCTCTTATTTAATATCAATTATAGACATTTGCTTTGAATGATTTGATCTCAGCTCACTTACCATTACAGCATTATTAGATCAAGATTATGTTGGTAGCATGTCACTTCAAAAATTATTGTTTACCTACTCGAGGACGAGTAGGAACTAAGCTTTGGGATGCTGATACGTCTCAAACGTATATATAATTTTTGATGTTCCATGCATGTTTTATATCAATTGTCACATGTTTTATATGCACTTTATATCATATTATGACATTTATTGGACTAACCTACTAATAGTTACCAAAGTGCACAATGTTCTTTTTTTACACTTTGATGTGTAGAAATTATCAAAATTGGGTAAAGAAAACCTTGTTGGAGTCAAATTGGGACTTTCCAGAAATCTGTCTGAAAACTATTTTCAAAGATCGTCACGTTCGGGCTTGAAGACGACGTCAAATGGAAAAAGTCTAGTCGCGAAAGTTGCTGGGAATTTTCCGCCGCACGTTTTATACAAAAGGTTCATCTCCATCCGAGTTCGTATGCGGCCTGTGCAGGCCCGACAAGTCGGCTCGGGCAGGAAAACCCTGACCCGCGCCGAGGGTACGTGTGGCTGCCTCGGGGACCTTCTGAAGCTGCCCTTTGGACCATAAATAGCCCCCGCGGAGTAAACCCTAACACAATTGACGAAACTCCCGAATACATCTCCGTGCTCCGCCGCCACGAAACTCCGTTTCGGGGGTCAGAAGGTCCTGTTCCGGTACCTTGCCGGGACGGGGAATTGCCCCCGGAGCCGTCTCTATCGACGCCACCGCCATCTTCATCGTCGTTGCTGCCTCCCATGATGAGGAGGGAGTAGTTCTCTCTCGGGGCTGAGGGCTCTACCGGTAGCTATGTGGTTTATCTCTCTCTCCCATGGTGTGATCTTTATGTGATCATGAGCTTTGTAATCTAGTTGAATCCATAGATGTACTCTTCATTATCTTTTATGCTACTCAAGTGGTTTTATTAATGTAATCTCCGGAGTCACCTTTGTCCCACGGTGCGAAGTTGACAGTGTGCGCCCCATGTGTGACTCTTAGGCTAAAGATAACAGGAATACTTATCATGAGTTATTATTTGCGTTGGATGTCTCTATGAAATTGCGGTGTTTGTCTAGTACCTTCTAGGGCGCTCAAGTTGACAGTGCGGGGTTAACTAGACATGAGAATGCGACTTTAAGGTGTGCTGTTATAGCCCTACGCGGTGGATTGGTGTTCGTTATCCAACGAGAGAATAACTCAGAGTAGCATAGTGAAGAGGAAATATCTATGTATTCAATTATATTATTATTGTTGAGAGTGACCACTAGTGAAAGTATGATCCCTAGGCCTTGTTTCTAAGTATTGAAACACCGTTTACAACCAGTTCTGCTACATGTTTGCTTGCTGCCATTTTTATTTCAGATTGCAATTACCACTTATAATCATCCATATTATTTGTATTTCACTATCTCTTCGCCGAACTAGTGCACCTATACACCTGACAAGTGTATTGGGTGTGTTGGGGATACAAGAGACTTCTTGTATCTTAATTGCAGGGTTGCTCGAGAGGGATATCTTTGACCTCTACCTCCCTGAGTTCGATAAACCTTGGGTGATTCACTTGAGGGAAACTTGCTGCTGTTCTACAAATCTCTGCACTTGGAGGCCCAACACTGTCTACAAGAATAGAAGCGTGCGTAGACATCACAGGCCAAAGCCTTCGCCACCATTACATGCCACCCTGGACTAGCCGGATTTGTCCATGTCAGTGATACCTCCAGTGGGTATATCCCAACACCCAATGTATTACACATGCCATGATGTGTGGAGGTTCTTCTGTCTCTAGTACAAGCAGCCAAAGATCCTAGTGATCCCTAGCGACTCTTATGCAACACTAGTACCAAAATTCTTGTTGTGTCCTCGACATTGGGTGCTCTGAGATATTCAAGTTCTAACACCTTGATCACTCTCTCAACAAAATTCATCGTAGACTTTGGGGTTGTGTCTTTCATAATGTGAATATACTTATCTGTGTAATCAACATAAATATCATATCATATAAAGTCACTCGCATTATCGTGATACTATCTAGAAACACTAAACTCAAGCTCGTCGTATTCATTCATTCGTCACGTGAAGTACCTTTGATTTGATTAGCTTTCGTATCATTTTCAATGCGTACAAATAGCCTCCTTAATATCCGAAAGCGGTACTCGAACTCTGGAATAGATGCATAAGGTACACTAGATTCTCTAGAAGATATGCAGGCATGAGTTGTACATGGCACGCAGTCTGTTGCAAGGAATGCCTTGTTTTGGACCAGGAAGTTCCTCTTCATGCTTTCCTCTACTTCACATCACACTAGAATCAACAAAATTTCCTCCAAATCATCGTATTCAAACAAGTTGTCGTCGAAATCGTCAAAAGGCGATGAATCCTCAAAAATCTCGCTTATAGTTGAGATCATCTTCATGAACTGTGAATTCAATATCAGTACTCACTGACCGTGCATTTGAGATCACATTTCCTTCTCTCCACCCCATGTGTGTGTAACATTATCGACATGTGATTAGAGTGGGATATGCACCGCTGAGTTGAATATGAGGGGGCGATTAACCAGAAAGGGAATGGGGAGCCAGGCGTGCAACATGGTGGGGAATAGTCGCGTGCGGGTTGATGACGTGAAACACACGTTCGTTGGGAGACCCCAAGAGGAAGGTATGATGTAGTCAGCAGCAAGTTTTCCCTCAGAAAGAAACCAAGGTTATCGAACCAGTAGGAGCAGCAACTCTTCAGAAGGTTGTCAATGGCGCCAGAAAAATAGCTGTCGAAGGGAGTCTGGACTGTTGACGTGGAATCTGCACACAACACAATCAAACTACTTTGCCCCAATGAAACAGTGAGGTTGTCAATCTCACTGGCTTGCTGAAAACAAAGGATTAAACGTATGGTGTGGAAAATGAGTATTAAATTGCAGAGAATGAAAAAGGAACAGTTTGCGGTTTGTGGTTGTTTAATCAGTTTAAAAGAATGGACCGGGGTCCACAGTTCACTAGTGGTGTCTCTCCATAAAAGATAACTAACATGTTGGGTGAACAAATTACAGCTGGGCAATTGACGAATAGTGAGCGCATGACAATGCATATACATGACATGTTGACTACTATGATATTTAATTGGGCATTACGACATAATATATAGACCGTTATCCAACAGCATCTATGACTAATAATTCACCGCCGGGTTGTCATCCGAGTCCCCGTTGGTATTAAGTTGCAAGCAACGGATAATTGCATTAAGTAAAGTGCGTAATGTAAACAAACACATATGCCCGTGGACATAGCATCATTAGGTTATCCCTAGTGGCAACAGCACATCCACAACCTTAGAACTTTCTGTCACTGTCCCAGGTTAAACGGAGACATGAACCCACTATCTAGCATAAATACTCTCTCTTGAAGTTACAAGCATCTACTTGGCCAAAGCATCTACGAGTAACGGAAAGCATGCAAAATCTTAAATAACATATAAGATAGATTGATAATCAACTTGACATAATATTCAATATTCATCGGATCCCAGCAAACACAACATGTAGCATTACAATAATATGATCTTGATCATGTAGGGCAGCTCACAAGATCTAAACATGATGGCACAAAGTGGAGAGACAACCATCTAGCTACTGCTATGGACCCGTAGTCCAAGGATGAACTACTCACGCATCACTCCGGAGGCAGGCATGTCGATGTAGAAGCCTCCGGTGATGATTCCCCTCTCCGGCAGGGTGCCGGGAAGAGGTTCTGAACCCTCTGAGCTAGGGTTGACGACGGCGGCGTCTCTGGATCTTTTCGTGGATATTTGCTCAGGTACTTAGGGTTTTCGCGTCGGGGGGAATAAGTAGGCGAAAGGGCGGCGGCTGCGGACCCCCGAGGGGCCCACACCACCTAGGGCGCGGCAGAAGGGGGGACCCGCGCCCTAGGTGCGTATGGCCTCCTGGTGGCCCTCCTCTGCTGCTCCTTCGCTCCGTCAGGCGTGTTCTGGAAAAATAGGCACCCCCGTGTAGTTTCGTCCAATTCCGAGAATATTTCCAGACTAGCTTTTCTGGAATACAAAAACAACAGAAAACAGGAACTGTCACTTCGGCATCTTGTTAATAGGTTAGTCCCAAAAAATGTATAAAAGTGATATAAAGTAGATGCAAAACATGTAGCAATTGGTATAAAACAAGCATGGAACATCAAAAATTATAGATACGTTTGAGACGTATCACGGGTGAGCAATTTTGTAGTAAAAGCTGCTTGATTAGAGAGATGGTATTTTAAACGATTCTCATAGTAACATAACTTTGATCAGACCTTGGTCCTAAGCCTGAGTCGTGCTCCTCCTCCTTCTCTCCGCCCCTGTGTCCAGCGTTATTGACCTGTGATCAGAGTGAAATATGCACCGCTGAGTTGAACATGAGGGGGTGATTAACAGGAAGGGAATGTGGAGCCCAGCATGCCACGTGGTCGGGAATAGCCGCGTGCGGTTGAGCGATTTCGTAGTAAAAGCTGCTTGATTAGAGAGATGAATTTATTTTATTGCAAAACACAGTACAAACGCAGATGATCACATACACGTGCACACACTCACCCCTATGAACGCACACACGCAGCACACCCTACCCCTATGAGCATCTCCGAGAGACTGAGCTGGCGAGTCGAGTCTTCAGATTGACGAAGTCACCAAAGACGTCTTGCTGTCGACAGGAACGTCGGCTCCACTGAAGAATATTCTGACTAATGAGAAGAGAGATGATATTTTAAGGGTCTCTCTAGCACTCAGTCGAATGAGAATTACCTTAATTCTTATTCACATGACGTCATCAATCCCAGTTGCAAGTCAAGTTGCAACTCATGATTAGCACGAATCACGAAGCAAATAAAATGGTCTGGAACAGTTGCAAGTTCACTTGCAACCCATTCGAATGAGAATTAACTTAATTCTCATTCGCATGACGTGATCAAATCACAGTTGCATGTTGACTTGCAACTTATGCACGAATCACGAAGCAAATCAAATGGTATGAATCAGTTGCAAGTCCACTTACAACTCATGACGTCATGCGAATGACTCATTCGATTGAGAATTAGCAAAACCGATATTTTAAACGGTTCTCATAGTAACATAATTTTGATCAGGTAAAAGCCGAGGGTTGTAAACTCAATCGGTTTCCTTCCGAAAAATTCACTCGATTTCGAGAAAGAATTGGTAGCAACTCAATCGCAGCTCTGGGGTAACGTGGACTTCTCTCGTCTCCCTCCCGCGTGAGGCCCCACAGCGTTCGCCCCCGGAATCTAGCCTTTTCCTCCTTCCCCTCCATCGCCGGAGGCGTCTTCCGCAGCACCCGCGGCGGGAGGAGATGACGGTGGCGGCGGGGGTGGGGTACGCGCTCATCGCTCTGGGCCCAGCCTTCTCCCTCTTCGTCGGCGTCATCGCCAAGAAGCCCTTCCTCGTCCTCACCCTCCTCTCCAGGTCTCCCCCCAAAACCCCACCCGTCTCGCTCGAACCGTTCCTATACTAGTAGCGCGGTTCTCGCGGGTTCTTATTTGTTTGCCGGGAGCACGGTTCTCGGGTTGGCGCAAGAGATGGGGGGAAATTCGGCGGTTTGCTTGTGCTAGGGTTTGCAGTGCCTTGCGGATTCGACTCTTTCCCCCCGGCTTGCGACTTTGTGAGATCGATCATACGCTGCTAGTTTTAGTTGTGTGGTATGGAATTCTCGATTCGTTGTGCACAACTGTGGAACTGGTTGAGAACGAGCGAGCTTGTCAAATTCACTTCTAGAATAGCTTGCATTATTTTGTCCTGAAAGTATTGCTCTCATCATGATAGCATGTGTTAGTGTGTAGGATTCGCAGGATGTAGGTTGGTGCTTTATATAATTTTGACGTCACTAGTTAGTTCTGACACTACTGGAGATTTAGGAAGTTCTTAGCTGTGTTGCAGGGTGAACTGTGCAGAATGATGAATGGTCTTTGATGTAATTCTTAAACAATATTGGGATTTTGTAGTTGATACAAAATTCAGTTGTCATTTGGCCTGTCATGTGTTCTAGCCATACCTCCGAGAAACGAATTTGTGTTCTTCAATGGAATTGAGATATTAGAAATTATCAGTGATATTTTCAATTATGTGTGGTATTATGAGCTTATTCATTTTACGGGGTATTAGTAATATGGATAGGAGAATGATTTCGTGCTGCAACCTACATCATTAACTTCATGTCTGTGTTGGCTTTGCTCCAAGTCTTAATTTATGGATTTTTTTGAAATATGCAAATCTTGCAGAGGTAGCAGCATAGTGCGACGTTTAAAAACTATTGACCTGACCACTTGAAACCAATTTACAGTATTTTGATGTTCTCTTGGTTTGGAGACGTAGAATACACAAAGGCTCTGTACATGCTGGTGTTGCTATCTAGCTAACATTCTTCATTGAGAAACTGCTAACATTCTTCATTGAGAAACCTAAGGGCCTAAGGCTATAATGTGATACATGATTTGTTGAACTGCTTGGTATGACACTATGACTTAACAGAGTGTACCAATGGACTTACTTGATTGGAATATCTTTAGCAACCGCAAGAGAACTATTGTAGGTGAAAAAAGAAACACTTAATGGAAACATCTGCATGATCCTCTTCAATCAAAACATAAAAGTTAGCGACTTGGTCATCTCAATGTCGGAGTTCCGATATCATCTCTTTCTCAGCTCCGCAGTTTCAAAATAATTAAAACTTCCATCATCTATATAAGGATTAGTATCGTACAAATTTTGACACGCAAAATAATGTAAAACCCATCTCTATCTCCATCTACATTTGTCTTCAGAACCTTGGTTGTCGTGGAAAGCAACGACCCCTGTCTGTAGCAAGAGGACAAGCACACAATTCCCCATAGTTGCTATCTTGTTCTGCCCAAACTCCACAACTAAGTTGTGTGATTCCGTAGCCCTAAAAGAGAATTTTCTGTTAGGTGTTCTTTTATAACCATTGAAATGGAAATGCATTATTGTGATTTAAATATTAATTTTTGTTAAAATTTATTCGTGCAGCACACTGTTTTGGCTTATAAGTTTGATTGTCCTCTCGGGAATATGGAGGGGGTTTCTTCCTCTAAAATCAGGAGCGTGGTGGCCATATGTAATTTTGATCCTTACATCTGTTGCATTTCAAGAAGGCGTCCGTCTTGTCTTCTGGAGGCTTTACAAGTAGGTGAACAATATAAAATGTTCTGTTCTCTCGGTTTTATCTTCTCAAGCGCCAAGATACTATAAATATGGAATATGTGGTTGATTCCTTTCCTAGTGATATATGGTGATAACTGTTTTTTTCCAGGAAAGTGGAAGAGATGCTAGATGCCTTTGCCGATCGAATAGCTAAACCACGTCTCTGTTTGACAGACAAGATGCTAATCTCTTTGGGTAAGTTGTTGAGGTGATACATAAAAAAGTTCCAAAGTCAAGGAAGGGCAAATGTTTCTTAATCTGTCATTTTACAAAAAATATGCTATCACTGTCTAATGTTTTCCCAAGATTTTAATTGGAAACAGACACCTGCAGATATATCCCTACCATCCTTTCATTTCTTCAAATGAATCATGTGCATATCGTAATTGGGCATGTGCTGAATCATACCCTTGATTTTGAGAGGGCCATGCATTGTAAAAAAAAAAAAAACATGGCACGAATTGCACGTCATATTGTTTACAGGCATCCACTAGAATAGTATTTCGCGGGCTAATAATTTCTCTAGTCATTATAGAGCACACATGGCTTATATGGCTGATGACTCCTCATAATTTTATCCGAACTATATAATCGTGGACCCCACGGGTAACTCGAGTGAATGCTAAATCCAAGGATATGCATTCACTTATTGTTCGTCGGGAGCATTTGTTCTTCCTTATATCCATCACAAGTTATAAACTGCCACCAGTGGCGGAGCCAGGACTTCAATTCTGTGTAGTCAATGTGAAATTGGGTAGTCAAATACACGTATTTGTATTATTTTTTACATAATCTGTTTGTATTACCAAAAAGCTGTGTAGTCAATTGACTACACAGCTCTAGTGTGGCTCCGCCACTGACTGCCACTGTTTGGTCATTAAGATTTGTATGTTCGTGCAGCTGGTGGTTTAGGTCATGGGCTGGCTCATGCAGTTTTTTTCTGCCTTAGCCTCTTAACTCCAGCATTTGGTCAAGCTACATTTTATGTTGAAAGGTGCTCAAGGATGCCATTTTTCCTTGTGTCGGGTAAGTTTTTAGTACTCCCTAATATGTGTCAACAAGGAAGTTAAGAAGCCTTCCTTTTAATTGGATGGCTGGTAGACAAATTTGTGAGATAACTGTTGGTTAGAGTTATGGTGCACTTAATGTTATGTTGTCTGATACCACTTGTACTGTATGGCTGTATGCACACAAAAAAAAACTCCTGTTTTTCCCCTTTGCTAAACCCTAGTGCTATTGGCAGCAATTATCGCACTTGGATTCTTGGTCATCCATACTTTCTCAATGATTATTGCTTTTAATGGATATGGAGAGAGAAAGAAGAGCGACCAAATTTTCGTTCCAATTGTCCATCTGATTGCTGCTGTAATGGTAAGTGCAAGGTGGTCTTCAATATTTTTTGTTTGGTGAAGTGTCTAGCTTCCCCTTAACAAGAGACCTGACAATGCTTAAACATATCTATGTTCGTCCCATACTTTTATGATCTTGTACAATAACACTGATATAACAAACAATGAATGTTTCCACCTTAATTGTAAACAGATGCCGACTGAATGGTTCAAGCATTTTTATATTTACATTATTACATTGTTGTTGCATCATTTTTCACCTATATCACATGACTGAATTACGGTAGTAATATATACTTTATATCTGGACCAAGTAGTATGCTATCAAGTAGCATATGGTATGACATTGTGAATGCTACTACCATATCTTGTGCTTTTTAGCTGGGCGTATGATTTAAAAACTGCAGTATGTACAGCAGAATTTGTGTCTAACCTGATTGTGCGATTTGTCCATTTCAGACACTACTTAACCTTGCGCCAGGAGGCTGCCTCATTGGTACACCTTTATTATGCGTGATGGCTGCGGTGACCTTGCAGTACTCCTGGCGAATGGTAGGGCGGAGATTAACCGAGCACGAACATCGACAGTCTAACAGCTAGTGCTTGACTGCTTGCCTTATGCTCGTTGCATTGTATTTCCTCGTCATCTTGTTTGCATCTTTGTACTAGGACAACAATATGTAGATTTAGTGAATTTTCCACTAGTGGCTTATGGAAACACGTGAAAAAATGTGGCCGTGAGAAATAGAGGCCCTTATGTTGGGTTGTTCATGGTGCTTCTGCTGAGATGATTTCAGTATTGTCTGTATAGGCACAAGATCTCGTCAGACCTAGTGTTTAATAATATCTCAAGATCTTCTTCATCAAATACTAGCACTTGCATTGCCTATAACTCAAACAATTGCATTGCCTTCACTCACCGTGACATAATTTTTTAAGAGCATTTCAGTCCATCTTTATTGAACTAGACTTGCGGGTGGTTTGAGCTAGGGAAACTGCTACAGAGTACAGACCAACGTGGACTGAATTGGATGGCTGAGTTTTCATTCCCTCCTTGAAAATTATTCAACATGACAAACAGGAATTGGTACCGAACTGTACTGGAAAATCCATCCAACAGAACAACAAAGAACAAATAATTACAACAAAAATCAGCTCGTGATCTCGAGGACTAAAATTACACTCCAAGATAACGAAACGATCTCACTAGCCGGCAACGCGACAAACAGCACCGGAAACGATGGTAGAGCACGTATCCTTCAGCTTGGGCGACGCCGGCTTGCCGGCCACGGCAGCAGCAGAAGCAGGTGTGTCGTCGGAGCCAGCGAACCACGGGCATTGCAGCGCTGTGGCCGCCGGCAAACGCTTGCCGGCGTCGCAGGTGAGGAGACCGTCCAAAACCTCGAACCCGTCCTGCGACAGGCGCTCCTCTGGAAACATGTCGCGTAGCCGGATGCCATGGTCGCTGCCGAGCACGCGGGAGATCCTGAGGAGCTGGTCGATTGCGCCATGGCCACGGAACAGCGGCTCGCTGGCAAGCAGCTCCGCCATGACGCAGCCGAGTGACCAGGCGTCCACGAGCTCGTCGTAGTCCGGCTTCCCCAGGAGCATCTCCGGAGCCATGTACCAGAGCGTGCCGGCCTGGCCGCGGGGAAGCGTCTCGTTCATGGACACGGCCAGCCCGAGGTCGCATATCTTCACCACCACGTCGCCGCCGTCGATGCCGACGAGTATGTTCCCGGGCTTGATGTCCCGGTGGACAATGCGGCGCTCGTGCATCTTGGCGGCGCCGCTCAGTAGCTGCCGCATCACGCGCCGCGTCTCCTCCTCCGTGAACGGCTTCCGGCGTTTGCGCAGGACGTGGGCAAGGCTGGGGCCGACGTGCTCCAGGACGAGGCTGCACTCGCCCGTGCGCGGGTCACGCGCGATGCCGTGGATCCCGACAACGGCGGGGTGGCTGCGGCATGCGGCCAGGTAGCACGCCTCCCGCAGCAGGTCGCGGTGGATGGCATTGGTCTTGCCACCGGCGCGCGCCGGCGAGCGGCGGCGTCGGAGGGACTTGAGCGCGACGTCGATGCCCGTGCGACGGTGGCGCGCCTTGACGACGACGCCGAAGCCTCCCTTCCCGAGCATACGCGTGAGATCGTAGTCGTCGGTGCTCCCGATGCGGCGTCTCTTGCAGGAACCGGCGGCGTGGTCGTCGATCATGGCGCGGATGGCGTCTTCGGCAGCAGCGGCTCGCGTGGCGGCCATCGGGTGGTGGTGGTGCGTGCTTGTAAGCAGCTAAGCAAGCAAGGAGAGGTGGCCTTGAATATGTACAGGAGGTGGCACGCACTTGCCGACCATGTTTTCGTGACGCGCGCGCAACGGTGATACTGTTGAATCGGACTCGGAAGGGAGTGAGGATCGACGCGCTTCCGAAATCACACCGACTTCGATCCTACATCGCCCACCCCCCGCCTAAATCGATCAATATGATCGTTGATCTACCACCCCACATCCATCGATCGGCTTGATCCATAGAGCTTGCAAGTTCGCGATCGCCGCCATGACCGCGCCCGCGCAGAGCCCGTTCCGGCTGGTGGAAGCGCTTCATCGGCGCCGCCATCGAGGCCGTTGATCCGGTGCTCCTATCCCGCCGCGAGTTCCAGCACACCAGAGGCGACATCGTCAAACGGATCTGCGTTGTCGCCGACGACGACCACGCGGAGAAGCTCTGCCTCGTTTCCCCGGCCTCGGCATCGAATTTCTTTCATTTATATTCAACATAAACCGGCAAAGAGTCTTAGCAAAAACGATATACAAGCGAAAACCGCTAAACAGGGACAAACCACCACAACGGGCACAAACACTTATGCCACGGCCATAACCATCGCCGGCTACTTGCCACCTCCTGAGATAGCGCTTTGTGCACTTGCCCTTCGGAAGTCGCCTCCACCATCTTTCGTCAACCCATCTCCAACGTGTTGCTCGAAGTGAAAACCCTCGCCAAAAATGCCACATCGCCATGACACCAAATAGCATCACCACTCTTCGCGCGTCCATCATCACACGTCTGAGGCCATTACTCCGTTGTTTCACGCCGCCGAGACTCGCCGTCAACGATGCGGTAGATGTAACACAACTCCACCTGCAGACCTCTCCAACTAGCACATGAGCCAAAACGAAGCCTTCAAAAGGGAGAACGACACCGATAGTGTCGTCATCGTTCGATCCGGAAGATACAGATCTAGGTTTCTCCCGGAACACCCAGGGCATTCGATATGGAGACGAGAGCTGCAACGACGATGTCTTTGACGGACTGAGATCCAGTGACTTCACTATGTTGCACCTTTACCCTCCTAATCTACGTCCAATCCATATCCAACGGTTCAGATCGCACAAAGGCTAAATGCTCTCAGCACTTGGCAGTTTTCAGCGTAGTAGCAAGAAGCGATATAGACTAGCAGCAAACAACAGTACTGTGCACTCCGATTCAGTTTATTTGAACAGATTGTAGCAACAAAAATTATACAGTGACATACTATACAAACAAAGTTGAACAATTCAATAGCATGTGACACCAAAATCCTGTAGCATTTTACATTGAAAGGATGTAGCAATAACATCTGAATGCTACGGCAAGAAATGCCAATGTTGAGTCATCATTTCAGTACACAAAATCAGGCCATTTCCCCTGTATAATTAGGCCAAAAGAGACCACGGTAACCCCCAAAATACTATAATTATCCCAATCCAAAATACTACCTAACAACCTTGAAGATACTACATCAGATCATCATAAAGATTATCATCGTCGGCGGCTCATGGTACACCGATGCGGCGGCGCGGCCCCCTTCCTCTCCGTTGTCTCCGACACACCGGCGCCGCGGGAGAGTTCCGGACGTGACGCAGAAGCCCGCGAATCCCCAATTTGCTGCCAGCCCTTGCCCAAACTGCTAAGTACGGGAGCTTCTGCCTTTGTCTCGTATACACGTTGGATGTGGATCGGACGTAGATTAGAAGGGTGAAGGTGAAACGTGACTTCACATAGTGAAGTCACTGGTCCGTCTTTGACAAGGTAAAGACGCCCTTAACATTTAGATTTTCAGTTTTTTAAAACTTTAAGTATTGATTTCAAAATTTAAACAGGCTACATATATCCCGAGCTACACTTCGACTTTTTCGGTACCAGGCGGCCATCCCTGCGCCGTGCCATCTAGTCTGCACAAGTGTATATACTTTTGTTTTTGCGAAAACACAACTGTATATTTTTAGATAAAGGGATTTATTACTTAAAGTTTAAGCATTACACCCGACCTCTGTATATCAATGCACACAGCCGCAATCCAAGTGCAAAAATGAAAAAGAGTGTGTAGCATTAGACGAATTACAATCATGAAGTGAATAAATTAGATCGCCAGCACTTAAGATGAACGCGAACGCCTATGGAGGACCAATCCGGCGATCAAGCGACCATCCATGTCGGGTAAAAATATCCCTCGCCACCTCTTCCAAACGTGCACATGACTCCGTTAAGAGGCCTCGATGTCCCTCCCGTTGTAAGGTGGACCACGAACGGAGAATACTTGTGCACCTGTAGAGTACCTGCAAACGAGAAACATTCTTATCATTGAAAACCTTATCATTTCTACTTAGCCAAAGCGACCATATAACGGCTATCGCTCCCACCCTAATAACGGTTTTATACTTTTTATCAATCCCATGTAGCCAGTTGCCAAAAACATTAGCAACAGACTTTGGTTGATATAAGTTAGACGCTATCTGGATGGATGACCATATAGAACGTGCGAAACTACACTCGAAGAATAAGTGTTTTATTGTCTCTTGTTGTGGACAAAACATACACTTCGTACTTCCATGCCAATTCCGTTTAACAAGGTTATCCTTTGTTAGAATGACACCCCACGAAGATACCACGTAAATACTTTTATTTTAAGTGGAATCTTCATTTGCCATATTTTTTATTATCATCGACTGGTACATCGGAATGTACTAACGCCCTATACATAGAATCTACGGAGAATTTTCCATTCGCACATAGATTCCAACGAAACTCATCGGGACCTTGTGTGAGTTGAACCGAAGTCAACCGTACCAACAAGGAGTTCCAAGACGTTAGTCTCGGCCCAATCAGATCTCGCCTGAACGTCACATTCGGAGGAGAGCACTGCATGACAGTGGCAATGGTATCTCCTTTATGACGCACAATATTGTATAGGGCTGGATATTGATCCCGGAGGGTAGTATTACCTAACCATTTGTCCTCCTAGAATCTAATCTCCGTACCATCCTTAATGTTAAATACCCCGAAGCGAAAGAAATGTTTCTTTGTCGCCATCAGTCCGGCCCAAAAGTGGGAGTCACCAGGTTTCAGTACACCTGTGAGACCGCCTTTGTGCCAATGTATTTTCTCTTAAGGAGCGTTTGCCATATCCCATCGTCGGTAGGCAGCTTAAAAAGCCACTTACCTAGAAGGGCTGAATTCTTGACATTTAGGTCATGAATACCCAGCCCTCCCTCATCTTTAGGCCGACAAACAACATTCCATTTAGCCAGTCGATATTTCTTTTTCTCACCATCTTCTTGCCAAAAGAATCTTGATCGGAAGTAATAATCCAATTTATGCAAGACCCCTTTTGGTATTTGGAAGAAGGATATCATATACAGTACCATGTTTGTCAGTACCGAATTAATGAGAACCAACCTCCCACCAAGAGATAGCAATTTTCCTTTCCAACTAGATAGCCTTGCTTGAACACGTTCCTCGACGTGTCTCCATTCCGCATTAGTCAGTTTCCGATAATGTATTGGTATTCCAAGATACATTGTTGGAAATTGACCTTGCCCACAGCCAAATATATCGGCATATTGAGCAGCTACTTCTTGAGCCTCACCGAAGAAAAACAATTCACTCTTGTGGAAATTGATTTTAAATCCCGATAATTGCTCGAATGCTGATAATATCAATTTCAGATTCGCTGCTTTATCTAGATCATGTTCCATAAAGAGGATTGTATCGTCTGCATATTGAAGAATAGATAATCCCCCATCAACTAGATGAGGAACTACTCCTTCAATTTGGCCATCCATCTTTGCTCGTTCAATCATGATCATCAACATATCTGCCACTATATTAAATAGTATAGGCGATAGAGGATCACCTTGCCTTTATCCCTTTTTTGTTTGGAAGTAGCGGCCGACGTCATCATTGACTTTTATCGCCACGCTTCCCCCAGAAACAAAATTTTGAATCAAAGCACACCACTCATCCAAGAAGCCTTTCATTCTCAGAGTCTGTAGGAGGAACGGCCATTTGACCTTATCATAAGCCTTTTCAAAATCGATTTTGAATATCACCCCATTTAGTTTCTTCATATGCATCTCATGAACGGTCTCGTGTAGAACCACGACCCCGTCTAGGATATTCCACCCTTGCATAAAAGCTGTTTGGGTAGGTTTCACCACATGATCAGCCACCGAATTTAACCGAATGGTCGCCACTTTAGTAAAGATTTTGAAAGTAACATTCAGAAGACATATAGGCCGATACTGTTGTATCCTTTCGGCATTCTGAATCTTAGGTAACAAAACGATTTCCCCGAAGTTAAGGCGAAATAGCTCCAGTTGTCCGGCGTGTAAACAGCCAAATAACTCATGCAAGTCAGACTTGATGATTTCCCAGAAATGCTGGTAGAACTCAGCCGGAAAACCATCAGGTCCAGGCGCCTTGTTGTGCTCCATCTGGAAAACCGCCTTGCTTATCTCCTCATCAGAGAAAGGAGCAGTAAGAAAGTTGTTTTCCTTAGGATTTACTTGGGTAATATCATCCGTTCGAGACTCATCTAGAGTAAAGTTTCCTTCCTCGGGAGACCCGAACAAACCTTTATAGTAGTTCGTGATATATTCCTTGAGCTGATCCTGTCCTTCGATCAAGCCCTCATCCTGATGAAGAGTGTTGACGACCGATTGTGGCTTACAAAGAGGTGCCACCAAGATGATCTCAGATCAAAATATAATGTGAACAAATGTTGTGCGTATCAACGAGACAATCAATTTTGGTTTTTGGATCATCTCAATCCGAGGTCATATGCAACTTGTGGAGCCAAAATACTGTGTACACATAATCATAGACATGCTCTGTCCTCAGGCGAGCAGGCAGGGGCGCTGAGAATAGGCGGGTCGCCCTACCATAGACACCCTCTGCCCTCGGTGAGCGCAATTTGGAAAGGCTAAAAACAAATCGAATTGCTCCCGACTGAATTTTAGGGGTCCAGATGAAGTCAAATGAAAAAATGTATAAAATGAAAGTTCTTCGTTTTTTTGAGACGAACAACTTTGTATTCTACAAGATTTTGATCCGAGGTCGGTAACTGCCTCAAAATCAACCCGCAAGGTGCAGACCGAACAGTTTTGGAAGGTTTGAGTCAGACCATCCGAATTGGACCCAAATTAGGGTTTTGGACGTGAATCCATACCTTTTCCTTGCACGGGAAGTCCAGCCGCCCTTATGTAGAGGGTGCCGGCCGATTGAACAACACACAATCATCAAACACAAAACCAATCTACTATTGCCTATTTTCGCATCATCTTCTACCTCTGTCATTGCTTTCGTTCGTCGACGTTCTTCGTCAAGGAGGATTTCGATCTGCGAGCCCAAGGTCGACGCGAAGTGACCTAGGGCAGCCCATCGCCGCCGTGCGTCCAGATGGGGTCCCTCCCGGGCGTGTGGGGTGTCGGGTTCCAAAAGTGCCCGCCGGATTGTCTTGCGTATCGCGCTTCCGGCGAGCCTCCCCGGAGTGAGTTGCGGAGCATCTCCCTCGGCGCCGCGGGTACACGTGACGTGTTCATGTGTCAACACAATTTTTGGCGACTCCGCTGGGGACAAAGATCATCATGGCGAGCCATATTCCCCGGCCAGCTGATGTTAGCGCCGAAAACATCATCAAGCCTAGCTTCGATGATCTTTCGGCGGAGCAGCGCCAAGACTATGAGGCGTGGAAGAAGGAACGCCAGGAGCAACTCGACGCGCTGGAGAAGAAGCGCAAGGAGGAGTTCGAGGCTCTGAAGAAGCAGCAGGAGGAAGAGGACGTGAAGTCGTTCCTCTCCGGATACAAGAAGGAACGCCAAGGGGGCCTCGTCCCGCTCGGCGAGAACAAGCTGCCACCCATGCTCGGCATCCCAGCCGAGCCCACTGTAAGTTCTGACGTCTTTTCTAAGGACCAAATAGTTGCAATTAATCATTATGCCACCGAGTCCAGTAACCTTGCGTATGCGGCCATGTTAGATGTGATTAAAGCTGGGAAAAATACACCTGATAATTTTGCTAGTGAAAGCCTTCCCGCTAGAAACCCTAATGTGGTTCCACCTGGTTCATCGGCTGCACTTCAGGGTACGCCAAAGCGTCCTTTTCAAGATAGTCAATTAATAAACGTGACGGTATCTCCAATGCCCATTAGTAGTATACCGTATTCGGCTCTAGTGCCGAACTATGTTGGGTCACCTATAGCTAATCTTACGGCACCAAATCCCAATTCGTCACCCATTGCGCCTGCGAGTAGCATGCCATATTCGGCTCCATTGCCGAATCAGGTCATGCCACCCGTAGCCAATGTCGCAGCCCCAAATTACAATTTGGCGGCTCCACCAGCAGGTAATTCGTTCATGGATGAAAGCATGGTTACTCTTAGAGCCGAGTTGCAAAAAATGTTCTACGACAACTTCAGTATAGAGCCGAAACCAATTAGCCGAATGTGCCAAAAGCCATATCCGGAATATTTTGATAGCATACGGTACCCCCAAGGTTATAAAGTCCCTGATTTTGCTACATTCAACGGGGTAGACAATAAAACGACGTGGGAGCATGTGAGTCAGTATCTAGCGCAGTTAGGAGAAGCTGGCAATACTGATCCTTTAAAAGTGCGCTTATTTCCATTGTCATTAACCGGTACTTCTTTCTCATGGTTTTCTGCATTACCTTATGGTTCTATTCACACTAGGTATCATCTAGAAAAGAAGTTCCATAAAAGAAAGAATTGAGGGTTTCGAATTTTTAAATGTTAGCCAAGTCTTGCAGCGAGCATTGGCTCAAGAAAACCGTGGCAAGGAGATGAGGGACACACATAGATCTAAATCCGACCATCCCCATCTCCACATGGTAGATTACAACAGCGAAAATTCGGACGATGAGGCCGATGTATATGCCGCTGAGTTTGTTTGGCCATCAAAGGCCAAACCGTATACATGTGAAGCTTTAAAGCCGACTCACAAGGGTCGGGATGATGATATGGTGTTCAGCTTTGACGTTGGTAAATGTGATAGAATTTTTGATGCTATGCTTAAAGATAAACATATTCGCATTTCTCATGCTTTACCGCCATTTGATGAGTTAAAACGGCGTGCATATTGCAAGTATCATAATTCATTTTCTCATGCTACTAACGACTGCAATATTTTTCGACGACAGGTACAATCGGCCATAAATGACGGATGATTGAGTTTTTCCGATATGCAAGTCGATAAGCAGCCTTTCCCCATGAACACCATCGAGCTGCAAGGGAAGAAGGTGCTAATTCGGCCAGAGGCGGCCAGATCTGTTAACAAAGCTAATGTCGTTATTGGTGAGCCGAGGAACAACAAGGACAACGACAAGGCTGCAAGGAGAGAAGTGGTGCTGGACAAGCAAGCCGGGGGCAAGGAGGTGCTGAAGATCACTATCAAGAACACCGCACCCGGGGGCAAGCACCAGTGCAAGAGGGTATTTGTGCTAAATTCATAAAGCCGAAGAGCCCAGAAGTTGGCAAGTGGAAGAAGAATGAGGCGAATGCGCGATACAAGAAGATCAAACCAACCTTCGACATGTTGCTAAAGAAGTACACGCGCCAAGCTGCCGGTTCGTACAACCGGCAATCTCATATTAAGCGTCCAAGATCACCTCCAAGGGAGAGGTCTCCGAGGCGTGAGAGGCCGTAATGGGCAGTGGATGCCTGGGCCCCATGGGGCGACACTTCCCTATGCGCCACGATATTACAACGGAGGACAGATGCAATCCCCAATGGCGCCATATGCATTTCATCCGGGGTGGACAGCTCCTCGGAGATCCGTTCACGACAGGATCAGACGCTCTGTTCACGACCGGTTGGGTAGCAACGCCAATCGGTCATATCATCGCAACGAAGCGCAAAGGGTTTGGCGTCCTACGTCACCAACAGCGGGCGAGTCAACAAGTACTGAACAACAGAAACGTGTCACAAACATGGGCACCGTAATCATTGGCACGCCTGAGTTGTTGCTCGGGGAACCGGTCGTTGACGGATCGGTTGAAAACAGGACATCGCAACGCGGTGGCAACGAATCTGCCAAAACAGCTGCTGTGGCAGAGAAATCTGCCGAAACAGCCGCCGCGATAGGAGCAAGCAGCGGAACAGACATCGCCGGGACGGCGGCTCGCCACGGCAGCAAAAACGACGGGAGTCCTGTCGTGGCAGGGAGCGGCAGCAAATCGGCCATTCAGCCAGTTTCATCTATGCAACAGCGGACCTCGGCTAACGATCCCGAAGCCAGTAGCAGCCAGACCAAGCCGAGGGATCCAAAGTACACGCAGCCTAAGTGGTGTCCTCACGGGATAACCAAAACTCAGAAGAGGAAGTTGCAGCGCATGAGGAACCAGCAAAAGGCGGAACACGATGCAGAGATGTGGAGGGACGAATTCTTCGAAGGGATTCACCCGGCTCCGTCTCAAATGTGGGTGTGCAAGGCGGTAGAAAAGGCTGCAGATATGGAGGTCACACCAGTTCCTACGCAACCTGAGGAAAACACCGATGTTGATACATCGCCTGCGTCCACCGACATGATCACGGCAGCTGATGAGTTGGCGGATAAGCAGGAGAGTGATTTGGAGGTGGAAACCATGCCAGAGGGCGATGAGGAGATGGTGGACTTTGAGAACACACCAACCAGGGGAAGTATGGATATTAACATGGTGTACTACTTGCCCTCTGAGTTTCGTGCTACAGACGAAGAAGGAGAGGCGGCGCAGCTGGATTTCGGTCCCAAGAACGCTATCTTTGAGAAGCCACGAGAACCGGTGAATCATTTAAAACCACTGTTTATCAAGGGACACATTGATGGATCACCGGTTGCTAGGATGCTTGTCGATGGAGGCGCCATGGTGAATTTGATGCCGTATTCTGTTTTTAAGAAGTTGGGGCCAGATGAGGATAAGTTGATGAAGACCAACATGGTGCTCAACAGATTTGAAGGCAAGGAACGGACCGAGGCCAAAGGCGTTTTGAGCATTGAGCTCACGGTGGGGAGCAAGACTTTGGCCACTGCGTTCTTCGTCGCTGAGGTGCAAGGTAACTACAATGTCATACTTGGCCGTGATTGGCTCCACGCGAACCAGTGCGTGCCATCCACATTGCACCAGTTCTTAATTCAGTGGGTTGAGGATGAAGTGGAAGTCGTCCATGCGGATAATTCGGCTTGCATTGCTTTGTCTGATTCTTTGGTGGACTGGCAGCATCCCAACGCCACATGTCTGACGGGACGCGATCTTTCAGATTTTGACTTCCTTAGTGCTACAAGGAATGGTTTTATACCTGTCTCTCTAAAGCCGATTGGTGATAATCTGCTGTCCCGTTCATAGTCTAATGGATCACAACAAAGAGTGGCTGCAGAAGAGGCTCATCGAATATCGGGCCGTTGGGAACGATATGGGTGAATCTATAGAAGAGATAGAAGACATGGACAAGTTGGGACAAAGATTTACGTTGGCCGACCCATTGGAGGAGGTAGACATAGGGGATGGCTCTGTTCCTAGGCCGACGTTTGTAAACAAAAATTTGAGCACCGATTATAAATTCGTGTTAATCGGCTTGCTAAAAGAATACCAATCCACCCAGGTGTTTCATCTTAACTTAGTAGAAATTAGCTTTTCCACAAAACAACTTTTGCATAGCACTTCAACAAACTACTAAGTTAAAAGTAGGATTCTAGACCATCTAGTATAGGAGTACTATTCTTAACAGTTTTAACATAGCAATTCTACTAACACCTACACATGCTTAAGAAAATATACTAATCATGCATAGAGAAAATAATAGGAAATTTATGCATGTGCCACTTGCCTTTGAAAGTTGTCGGTGCTCACAACTCTTTTCAACGTAACTCGGAGCTCTCCGTTCAATCTAAACAATATAAACAAACAACAATACAACAATCAACACAAATCACAACATCAAACATGAACAACAACATAACAATTGGGTTTGGTTAAAAAGGGCTTAACACATTTTAAAAACAAGGTTTGCAAATCAAAACATTTTAAAAGACTATTAGCACAAACTTAATTATTTAAGTTTAAATTACATTAATAATTATGGCATTTAGACTCTCTGGTCAAAGGCCATTTATTTAGTATTTTTCTCAAAAAGAAACATGTTAAAATAATTAATAGAAATTAAACTATGCCAAAAATTACCCTATGCCAATTATTCAATTTGAGTCTCTGATTTTAAATCATAAAAATAATGCTCAAAAATATTTTATAACAGAGGAATAAAATTACACATATTTTAAGGTTTCTAAAACTATTTTATATGAAATTTTTGGACTTGTTGATTTAAAGATATGTCAAATATACTCAAATTGTCCATTTGCAATTTGAATAAATTTAAACTACTCAAAAATGAAAATTATCAGAACCAAAATAATCTACAGGTCAGGGGCTTTCCAAGGATATTTTATTTACAAATTTTGGACATACCAATTTATATCTATTGTCAAATTTACTCAAAACATCCATTTGCAATTTTAACTAAATGTGAATTACTCAAAATTGAGTCTCTGATTTTAAATCAGTTTAAAATATCCGAAAATTTATTTCTAACAGTGGCTAACAGTTCTACAGATCCAAAGGTTTCCAGAAATATTTTATTTGCAAAATTTGAATTTATAGATTTAAAGATATGCTAAAATTACTCAAATCACACATTTGAAATTTGAATAATTTAAAATAATGCAAAACAGAAAAATAACAGTGCTAAAATATTCTACAAGTCTAGAGCTTTCAAAAAATATAAAGTTTGAAAATTTTGGCCAAACCAATAAAAAGTTCTAATAGATCTAAGATCCAGGGGCTTTTCTGCAAAACTGCCAAATAAAACTAAATAGAAAAGTCATTTTCCACGCGGGCGTTGACTGGATCTGACGTGGCTGCTGACTAGGTGCTGACTGGGCGGCTGTCGTGGTTAAGTGATCCCAGCCGTTGGATCTAGATCTAACGGCTGACAATCATCGTACCCCTTCGATTTAATGGATCTAATCTAGGCCGTAGGACACATATCGGACGGCTGAAGGAGATGGTGCTCACCGGGCGGCGCTCGGTTGGCCGGAGTTGGAGGGCACGACGGCGCGACGCTCTGGTGTGGACGAGCTCGACGTTCCCGTGGTCCTTGGGCTCGGGGAAGGCGACGGCGCCGTTTCTCTCGTCAAGGCGGCGACGATGGTGGTGATGGCGTTGAGTCACGCGTCCTGGAACGGCAGAGACGCGCAGACGAAGAGGTTGCGGTTGCCGGCGACTTCGGTCGAGATGGAGCTCCTTGCTCCGCTGCAAGGAAAAAGAGAAGGAGGCCCTCAGGAGATGCGCAAGGATGAGGTAGAGGTAGGGAGACCAAAAGGAATTGGCGTGACCTTGGGGGTTGCCCAAAATCGACGAAACACGGCAGCGGCAAGGCGGAGCTCCGGCGAGCGATTTGGGCGGCCTGGTGGCGGTATTTGACGAGGGAGGAGAGGGGAAACGCAGAAGAGGGGTAGGTCTCTTTATAGGGTGAAAAATGGCAAGAAATTATGGCTTTAATTGCCCGCAATCGCGTGTCGAAATTTGCGGCCGAAACTTCCGTGGTCAACGGCCAGAGGTTGAAGAAGGTCTCCTCCTGACAAGCGGGCCCCACCTGTCGGTGAGAGGCAAGAGAAAACAATAAAGGGGAGAGGGAGGCCGTGGACTGGAGTTGGGCTGCGCGCGCGAGGTGAGATGGGCTTCGA
The DNA here is from genome assembly GCA_947311845.1 of Poa pratensis. NCBI lineage: Eukaryota > Viridiplantae > Streptophyta > Magnoliopsida > Poales > Poaceae > Poa > Poa pratensis. Next base: position 3,231,935 of record CAMZMU010000013.1, read on the forward strand.
CCCAGTTTGGCCTGTCTTCCCTTTTTTTTTTGTTCTTCTCTTTTTCTTTTTCTGTTTTATTATTTGAACTTCAATTCTTGGTTCAAATCAAATTCAAACAGTTTGTAAAAATTTGTAATTAACATAATAGTCATTTTAAATACTTTGGGACCTTTTCCAAATGATTTCAAATCTTGAAATATTCAAATAATACATAAAGGTTTATTTGACACCTTTATGTCATTTTATAAAATAGGGCTTTAATATTTCTTTTTGAACTTAAATAGAATCTAGAAAATAGTATGAGTAATATCCTACAATATGATAAACCCAATGAAATAATTTGATACAAAACATTTTATTCAATTTGAGTTTGATAATTCATTAAATACAAATATCCATTTATATAATGGGTTTTATAAATTCCAAATAAAATACCACAAATGCATATTTTGAAAATAACTTATTTTAAACCCATTTTTCATGTTGGAATTTATTCATGAAATTCATTTTATGTTTTGAAAGTTGATGAAATAATTTTAAATCCATAAAATGTTTTTGGGCATTATAGAAAGATTATAAAAGCTTTAAAGATGCAACCTTCAACTTTGAGATTTCTAAAAATTATAATTAAAGAAAAATCATTTTAGAAATAGGCATACTTTAAATAACTTAAGCACTTTGCAAATAAGATTTTTGGGTTTAAAGGATTAGCCAAAAGTTAAATTACTAAAATCAAAAATTTGGAATACAACATTTTATGAGATGAAGGTTTCTTTGAAGAAAAAACTAGAATAAAAAGAATTTAAACTAAACTCAAATTTTGAATTTAAAGATTACTTGGATATTAAACTATTAAAGTTTTTGAAGATGCCAAATGTCTTCTATTATTTTTTTTCTATTATAAATTGAATGTTTTCTTCTAATAAAAACAAAACTTTTAAATTTTTGTGATTTTTGAACATTCCAAAATATTGGGATGTTACAGACTACCACCCTTAAAAGGAATCTCGTCCCCGAGATTCGAAGAGACTAGAAAGAAAGATGGGTTTGGGATCTCCGGGTTTAGGCAACTGAGTTTGGATTATCTGGGTGGGCTACCACCCTTAAAAGAAACTTTTGTTGTTAGTCCAGAAATCTTGTCTTTGGGTAGCATGTAGTATCTTCTTTGTTAGAAATTAAGGTTTTGTAACCTTGAGTAGAACTTTTCCTCACGGTAGATCAACAAATGACCGTTGAATTGCTTCTGATACTGAAGAGTTTCTCTTTGGGTCAATAAGAAGATCAAGATGTGAGGATTTCACAACAGCTTCCTTATCTCAAATTACTTGGTGTCCTCCATGTGCTTCATCTCCTCAGCTTCCAGCTTCCATGCAACTAACCTAACTCTCTTGGTAGGCAAAAACTTCCACTTGTAGGGTACCTCCAAAACTTGGTTTGTGTTTCATCCTCACCGTAGGTCATACGTTTCGGCAACACTTGCCTCACATAGGGAAATATATATCTTACCATTCTATGGTTTAGGCTTATGATCGTCGTCTCTCTTGTAGGTATGTCACTCAGATTTACCATTCCTCATAGCAAAGCGAATGATATGAGTATTCGCCATGGGGGCCAATCCATGTCGCACTCACTCATTACCTTGTACTTGGTTTGATAAGCCTCGTATTCTAACACTCGGTCAAACCTCACTTATCTCACAGGATGTTTCCAATCTGTAAGACAAACCTGAACTAAACTATCGGTCCTCAAGCTAGTGGGTTTGCGTAAACTCCTACACAACGTAAACTCAAAAGATGTTGTCTCTTCAAGACTTCTCTTTGTTGGTGTGATAGCCTTTCCATATTGTCTTGTAATACTTCAATTCCACATCTCTATCCATTCTTGTTGGGTCACTTGTTGTATCCTAGGATAGAGATGGCATGGAGAAGGATGCGATTGTTCCTTCACACAAAAGAAATAACTAAAGTTTGGGAAGCATTCCTCAGTTGAATGGCTTGTAACTGGTTCTCACATAGTTGTTTCTAAATGGGTAAGGCATATGGTTTGGTTTAGCATGGAGGAGTAGAGATAGAAAGGTACTAAGGAAGAATCCTACCCCAACAGAGCAGATCAAGGTAATTCATCTTACAAACAACATCTAACAAACAACAAGGTTCAAACACAAACAAACAATCTAGTATTGTCATACAACCAAGTTGGTATGACCAATACACTAACACGATATCGTTGTTCTAATTAGGTGGTGGTCTAGTCTAACTCCTTTTTGAGTGCTTCAAGTTCTTCTTCAGCCTTCTTGAAAACTTTATACATGTTATTGACTCTAAATCTAGGTTCTTCAATGGTCTTCATGTAGTGCTTTGTGTTGAATCGTGGAATTGCATATGAAGTATTTGGCTCACACTTCAAAGACATGGTCATCTAGAAAAGAGTAGATGAGAGTACAAGGAAACGTTAAAATGAAAAAAACATGTTTATTTTACAACTGAATAAAAATAGATTTTTAATCCAATGGTCAAAACTATTTCTATCCAAACCTAGGGTTTCGAACCTACAGGCAACACAGTGCTCTGATACCATCTGTAGCGGACCTGCACTTAAAAATTGGCAATATCCCTGTGCATAGTGCAAACCACTGGATCGATTCATTTACACACACAGTCTAAGATGAATATCATGCAAATGCGTCAAATTTTATTACATCGCATGATCCAGACTTACAATATTCATTACAAATTGCATAGCTCAAGGCTAGCATTTTACAAAGTTTAGCACAGTGGAATAAAAAGTAGCAGTGAGTCTCCATCATCTTCATGTGCCACAGGCGAAACATGTTGGTTGCAGACTCGAAAACCCTTAAACAAATTCTCACTCGTCATCGGAACAACCTGCAACAGGAAAAATGTTGCAACAAGGTGGGTCAGAACCATATAAAATGGAACTGACAAGTGACACTCTGTGGACACTTAGTGGAATAACTCTAATAACCTATATGCATATTTGGCTGGTGGAGTTCAAGGCCATTTTGCAGAAAGCCAAATTTTTCCTAACTCTTTTGAAAACACTTTTCATCTAATCGACACATCCATGGCATGAAAACCACTGTCTCATTTACCCTTGTTCACCCATCACAATTTTACTTGAGAAGTTGGAATGTTGGGATCCTCCGTTGACGTCCTTGATCAGCTGCTCAGAATTGTCCGTAACCGGGGACACGGCTAAGTACTTAGTTTTGACACTCTCGAGAGGTTGTGCACGTTCACCATTAGACCCAATCAGCCCAAACTATCCTCTACACTCCATTAGTGATAAGGAAAAGGAGAAGATTGAGACGAGATTTTTTAGAAGCATTTTCCCACCCCATACCGGCTTGACCCGTTCCACCTACATTCCGCTACATCTGCTTGTCAAGCCGGGATGAGTCCACGCAACTTAATCCATCAAGACAGAGCCCATATGACTAATGGCTGCACTGGAAGCATTCTTCACTTGGAGTAACTTCAAATCCCTTTGTTCCTAGGTGGCAATCCACAAGTGTACTCTCAGGTGAAAACCACCATGCTCATGGCCCTAAGTATAGCAGAAACTACCTTAGGCGAAAACAACCACGAGCACAGCCCTGAGTAGCCACTCAACATAAACCATTCAATACCAATCCACCCAGGTGTTTCATTTTAACTTAGTAAAAATTAGCTTTTCCACAAAACAACTTTTGCATAGCACTTCAACAAACTACTGAGTTAAAAGTAGGATTCTAGACCATCTAGTATAGGAGTACTATTCTAAACAGTTTTAACATAGCAATTCTACTAACACCTACACATGCTTAAGAAAATATACTAATCATGCATAGAGAAAATAATAGGAAATTTATGCATGTACCACTTGCCTTTGAAAGTTGTCGGTGCTCACAACTCTTTTCAACGTAACTCGGAGCTCTCCGTTCAATCTAAACAATATAAACAAACAACAATACAACAATCAACACAAATCACAACATCAAACAAGGACAACAACATAACAATTGGGTTTGGTTAAAAAGGGCTTAACACATTTTAAAAACAAGGTTTGCAAATCAAAACATTTTAAAAGACTATTAGCACAAACATAAATATTTAAGTTTAAATTACATTAATAATTATGGCATTTAGTCTCTCTGGTCAAAGGCCATTTATTTAGTATTTTTCTCAAAAAGAAACATGTTAAAATAATTAATAGAAATTACCCTATGCCAAAAATTACCCTATGCCAATTATTCAATTTGAGTCTCTGATTTTAAATCATAAAAATAATGCTCAAAAATATTTTATAACAGAGGAATAAAATTACACATATTTTAAGGTTTCTAAAACTATTTTATATGAAATTTTTGGACTTGTTGATTTAAAGATATGTCAAATATACTCAAATTGTCCATTTGCAATTTGAATAAATTTAAACTACTCAAAAATGAAAATTAACAGAACCAAAATAATCTACAGGTTAGGGGCTTTCCAAGGATATTTTATTTGCAAATTTTGGACATACCAATTTATATCTATTGTCAAATTTACTCAAAACATCCATTTGCAATTTTAACTAAATGTGAATTACTCAAAATTGAGTCTCTGATTTTCAAATCAGTTTAAAATATCCCAAAATTTATTTCTAACAGTGGCTAGCAATTCTACAGATCCAAAGGTTTCCAGAAATATTTTATTTGCAAATTTTGAATTTATAGATTTAAAGATATGCTAAAATTACTCAAATCACACATTTGAAATTTGAATAATTTAAAATAATGCAAAACAGAAAACTAACAATGCTAAAATATTCTACAAGTCTAGAGCTTTCCAAAAATATAAAGTTTGAAATTTTTGGCCAAACCAATAAAAAGTTCTAATAGATCTAAGATCCAGGGGCTTTTCTGCAAAACTGCCAATTAAAACTAAATAGAAAAATCATTTTCCACACGGGCGCTGACTGGATCTGACGTGGCTGCTGACTAGGTGCTGACTGGGCGGCTGTCGTGGTTAAGTTAAGTGATTCCGGCCGTTGGATCTAGATCTAACGGCTGACAATCATCGTACCCCTTCGATTTAATGGATCTAATCTAGGCCGTAGGACACAGATCGGACGGCTGAAGGAGATAGTGCTCACCGGGCGGCGCTCGGTTGGCCGTAGTTGGAGGGCATGGCGGCGCGGCGCTCTGGTGTGGACGAGCTCGACGTTCCCGTGGTCCTTGGGCTCGGGGAAGGCGACGACGCCGTATGTCTCGTCAAGGCGGCGACGATGGTGGTGACGGCGTTGAGTCACGCGTCCTGGAACGGCAGAGACGCGCAGACGAAGAGGTTGCGGTTGCCGGCGACTTCGGTCGAGATGGAGCTCCTTGCTCCGCTGCAAGGAAAAAGAGAAGGAGGCCCTAAGGAGATGCGCAAGGATGAGGTAGAGGTAGGGAGACCAAAAGGAATTGGCGGGACCTTGGGGGTTGCCCAAAATCGACGAAACACGGCAGCGGCAAGGCGGAGCTCCGGCGAGCGATTTGGGCGGCCTGGTGGCGGTATTTGACGAGGGGGGAGAGGGGAAACGCAGAGGAGGGGTAGGTCTCTTTATAGGGCGAAAAATGGCAAGAAATTATGGCTTTAATTGCCCGCAATCGCGTGTCGAAATTTGCGGCCGAAACTTCCGTGGACAACGGCCAGAGGTTGAAGAAGGTCTCCTCCTGACAAGCTGGACCCACCTGTCGGTGAGAGGCAAGAGAAAAAAATAAAGGAGAGAGGGAGGCCGTGGACTGGAGTTGGGCTGCGCGCGCGAGGTGAGATGGGCTTCGGCCCAGTTTGGCTTGTCTTCCCTTTTTTTTGTTCTTCTCTTTTTCTTTTTCTGTTTTATTATTTGAACTTAAATTCTTGGTTCAAATCGAATTCAAACAGTTTGTAAAAATTTGTAATTAACATAATAGTCATTTTGAATACTTTGGGACCTTTTCCAAATTATTTCAAATCTTGAAATATTCAAATAATACATAAAGGTTTATTTGACACCTTTATGTCATTTTATAAAATAGGGCTTTAATATTTCTTTTTGAACTTAAATAGAATCTATAAAATAGTATGAGTAATATCCTACAATAGGATAAACCCAATGAAATAATTTGATACAAAACATTTTATTTAATTTGAGTTTGATAATTCATTAAATACAAATATCCATTTATATCATGGGTTTTATAAATTCCAAATAAAATACCACAAATGCATATTTTGAAAATAACTTATTTTAAACCCATTTTTCATGTTGGAATTTATTCATGAAATTCATTTTATGTTTTGAAAGTTGATGAAATAATTTTAAATCCATAAAATGTTTTTGGGCATTATAGAAAGATTATAAAAGCTTTAAAGATGCAACCTTCAACTTTGAGATTTCTAAAAATTATAATTAAAGCAAAACCATTTTAGAAATAGGCATACTTTAAATAACTTAAGCACTTTGCAAATAAGATTTTTGGGTTTAAAGGATTAGCCAAAAGTTAAATAACTAAAATCAAATAATTTGGAATACAACATTTTATGAGATGAAGGTTTCTTTGAAGAAAAAACTGGAATAAAAAGAATTTAAACTAAACTCAAATTTTGAATTTAAAGATTACTTGGATATTAAACTATTAAAGTTTTTGAAGATGCCAAATGTCTTCTATTATTTGTTTTTCTATTATAAATTGAATGTTTTCTTTTAATAAAAACAAAAGTTTTAAATTTTTGTGATTTTTGAACATTCCAAAATATTGGGATGTTACACTGCAGCGCCAGCTTATCGTCCTGGATGGACGGTGGCTTTATCAGCTTTGGAGATGCTGCTCTCTGCCATGGACCGCGTCCATGGACAGCCCCGACGCCGTGCACCACGCTCCACCTTTGCCGCCGTGTGTATCCCTTCCCGCCTGGTGTTTCGGGGAAGAGGACCGAGTCAGGTATAAAAGGAGCCAGTGTACGACCAAGGAGAGGAGGCCGATTCATTCACTCATTCGCCACCAGCTAGCTGAAGCTCACCTCCACCATAGCGAAGGAGAAGATCCATCGTAGTTCTTCCTTAGCAAGCTAGAGCTTCGACAACTCCATTGTACTGTAACCTCCACAAGCAGTGCAATACAACAAAGCAGGACGTAGGGTCTTTACACCTCGCGGTGGGCCTGAACCTGGGTAGCGCGCTCGTGTTCAGTCTTTGTCATGATTTTTCCTCACCGAGCTCGACGAGCACCGTCGCTGAGGTAGTTGAGGATTGTTTGACTGCGTGTTCAGCCCCTTACTCGATTCTTGGCATCAGAGAGACACACCCCTAGTTCCTGGGGACTAGTCTCCGACATTTGGCGCACCAGGTAGGGGGCTGAGGCGCGTCTTCAACCTCTTCGACCTCACCATGGCCGACACGCGAGCAGAGCGTCTCGCTCGACGGACGTCCGGCAGAGCCACCACCGAGCCCGCCGCCAACAGTACACGCGGTCGCCCGTGCGCTAACCGCGGAACGGAGCGCAACACCGAGCCCCACGTCGAGCACCCTGAGGACGACGGCGGCCACGACGACAACAACGACGACGACGACGAGGGAGCTTCTTCCCTGCACCTGTCCTGGGACCAGGCTTCCTCGCAGGGCCGGGCAGCGCCCATCCCAGCCACTGCGCTACTCATGGCACAGGAGCTGTTCCGCTACCGTCCCACGCAGGCAGGCCACGACAACTGGCTCAACAGCCTCGAGGACCTCGTCAACGCCGCTGCCGTGCCTGCTCCAGCTCCGGCACCCTCTCGCTCGCTGGTGCACCACTCCGGACGCGGAGGGGACGTAGCGCACGGCGCTCCTCCTCCTCCTCCGCCTCCACCGCCACCTCCACCAGCTGGAGCTCCGACGGGGATCCACAGCTGAAAGATCGATATGTCGACTAGAGGGGGGGGGGGGGTGATTAGGCGACTACCAAATTTTAATTCGTTTTCAATTAATTAGGGCTTGAGCAAAGTATAACAAGGTTGACTAGATGTGCACTAGGTGATAGCAACCTATGTGATACAAGCAAGGTAAATAACGTAGCGGAAGCAACAAGTAAAGGATAGAAATAACCGCAAAGTGGAGACACGGAGATGTTTCCTGTAGTTCCTTCCCAAGGGAAGTACGTCTACGTTGGAGGAGTGTGGAGCCACCTAGGCACTCCAATAGCACGGATGTGCTCACTCTATTCTCCGTGAGCTTTACCCGTGGGGGTTTGGCTCTTCCACTATGATGGCGTTGACCAAGCCGGTACACAAAGGTTGATGAACTCCACAATGAGTTGGAGCCTCCCAACAATGCCTCAGACTTCCTTCGAGACTCTCAAAGGCACCTAGGGTTACAAGCAACCCAAGATGCAAGTTCCACATGGAGAGTGTGGGGGGAAATGAAATTCCTTCGGTGGAGATGTAGATCTAGACCTCCTATGGCACTCCTCAAAGGATCAAGACGATTGAGTGGTTGGAGTGGGAGATCTAGTAGTTTGAAGCTTTTGCAACAATGGGGATTCAATTCTAGTAGCTCAAAAAGTCCCAAGGTAGGTGAAGGGGTTTAAATACTCGCTTCCTTCAATCTGGCCGTTGGAAGGCAGAAAACCCACGCCAGCGGTACTACCGCTGGAACAGGCGGTGGTACCGCTGGGGTCTTCAGTTCAGCCACTCGAGCAGTCAACGGTCGTCTCCAGTCTTCACGCTTCCCACGCCCCCGGTACCAGTTGGTACCGCCCTTGGTACCGCTGGAGGTACCGCACATCGACCCAGAACTCCAAATCGGCGGTACCCGCGGCGGTACCCGCAGCGGTACCAAATCCAGAGCCAACCAGCTCCGCGTGGGCGGTACCGGCCAGTGCCGCTGGCGGTACCGCTGGAGGTACCGCGGATGCGGCCAGAACTGGGAAATGGTGGTACCGCTGGCGGTACCCGCAGCGGTGCTGCCACTGTAGCGCAATTTCCTGGGAGCTGGCGGTACTGCCGCCTATCCCAGCGGTAGTACCGCTCCCTGGCAATTTCCAGCAATCTGAAGAGATTTAAAGCGCGAATGCAATGACAACATTCGTAAGACCTGTTCAAACTTGAATAAAACTGTTAGATGCAAACTTTGTATTATCATCAACATCAAAACATGATTAAGAGCGACAATGCTCTTTCAATCTCCCCCTTTTTGATGATTGATGACAATACAATGATTTGCTACAAATGGTTCGAAAAATTTAGACGGAGCTCCCCCTAGATATGTGCACTACTCAAGAGTAGTTTTTGAATATCCAAAATGCACATCAACTAGGATCAACACCCCCCCTAGATTTTTCAAGCCATGCAAGATAAATAATATAGCATAAAAGCACAAATCTTGCAACTAACATAGGAAGTTCAAAGCCAATAAACGAAGTTTAAACATGTCTTACACCATGCATAACAAGGTACTTGAAGCGATAACAAACAAAGTTCACAAGCTTATAAGAATCAAAGAGAACACAAAAGCTTGTGACTTGACCCATGCAAATCCCCGATAGACCTAATAGATATCTTTCCCCCTTTGGCATCAAGATACCAAAAAGGGAGAAATCGATGCTAGCGTCCCACTTGCTTAGTCTGAGAGGTTCTCATTGCTTCCGGGACGAGGACGGCGACGAGAGGAGACTTCTTCTTCATCTTCATAATCTGACCAAGTGATGACGTTGCCCTTTTCATCCTTTGCTTGCCAGTTGCTCAAGGTAGTGATGTTCTTCTCCGAACCCGAAAGCACATCTTCGCCTTGAGCACGACGACGTTGAATGTCGCGTTGACGTGCCAACTTGTCTTCCGAATGATTTTGCCAAGTGCGAGTCTCCACAGCCTTTGACAAACAGAAAATCTTCTTCATTTGCTTGGCCATCCACGCAAAACCACCCTCCAACCTCGGAGCCCGTGAGGGGCCAGCAGCAGTTTCAGCAGTCTTGTCCTTTGCTTTGTCTTCTTTATGCTTCTCGGTATGATCCTTGATGAGGAGGCGCTTGGGCTTGTGTTCAATCCAAGAATTGGGGTCACTAACATCTTGATTCGGGAAACGGAGATGCCAAGCCCACAAGATGATCTTCATAGTGATTGGACCATGACACGCATTCTTCTTGTTGAGGACAACATTGAAGAGCTCATTCCAAATAAAATCCGCAATGTCAATCTTCTTCCCTTGAGTCTTGAATTGATGAGTCATAACCATCAAGGTGCGGAGATATCAATGAATTTCATCCAAATTGCCAACCTTGGGGTTGAGGACCATGCGGTAGATGCGATGCATGATATCATAGGGAGGATAGAGCCCCTCCGATTTCCCAACGGTGAACTTCTTCCAAAAATAGAGAGGACGAAGCGACTCATTCTCCACGGGTCTTGTGGCTTCATGAACACGGAACCAAGTGCTTGACAAGTGAGAGGGAAGAATTGTTTGAGTTCCATGATTTTCAAAACCAAGCATAGCAGTAATGGCAGCCCAATTCTCATAAATTTGTTGGTCCTTTGTCATCCAAGTGAGATATGGTTCCTCCACTTCGGTCCCAAAGTGAACGGTGGCAAGGAATTGACAAACAAGCGCTTCATCATAATCTTGCTTAAGTTGCATAAGATATTGAACTTGAGGAGGATCCTCTTCAATGGGACGAATGTCCCCAATTGCCATCCTTCTTAGAGCAGCTCCATAGGTACATCACCTACAACATTAGATCAACTTGCCCCACTTGGGAGCCATTATCCTCATCAAACTTCACGTCACTAGATTCTTCAACTTGACCGGTGGTCTTGTTGTAGACTCTATAGCCGTGAGAGTTTGTGGAGTAACCAACAAAGATACCCTCTATAGATCTAGTCTCAAACTTAGATAGCCGGTTACCTTTCTTGCGAATGAAGCACTTGCATCCAAAGACACGAAAATAAGAAAGATCCGGTTTCTTCCCAAGAAGAATCTCATATGGGGTCTTGTTCAATAGCTTGCGGAGATATAACCGATTTGTTGCATGACAAGCGGTGGAGATGGCTTCGGCCCAAAAGTTAAACGGAGAAGCATACTCCGCAATCATGGTCCTAGCCGCATCCATAAGAGTCCGGTTCTTCCTCTCCGCAACACCATTTTGTTGAGGGGTGTATGGAGTGGAATATTGATGAGCAATGCCCTCTTCACTAAGAAACCCCTCCACGGTGTAGTTCTTGAATTCGGACCCATTGTCACTTCGAATTGTCATGATCTTCTCTTGATATTGACGTTGAGCCATGTTGATGAAGTCAATGACTCTTTGTTGAGTCTCACTCTTCTTCTTGAAGAAATAGACCCATGTGTATCTTGAATAGTCATCAACAATCACCAAGCAATACTTCTTCCCACCAAGACTATCATAAGATAATGGACCAAATAGGTCCAAATGAATGAGCTCAAGAATCTTGTCGGTGGTAATCTTCGTCTTTGATGGATGGGCTTCTCCATGTTGCTTTCCTAGAACGCATGATCTACACACACGATCTTTGGAAAACTTAATATCGGTTAGTCCAAGAATGTGATCACCACTTTGAAGATCATGGAGTGTTCTCATATTGGTGTGGGCTAGTCGGCGATGCCAAAGCCAACCCACATCAACTTTAGCCATTAGACAAGTCGCGGCCGACATGCTCTCTTTCGAGAAATCAAGCACATACATGCCGTACTCGACATGTCCAACAAAGACTACTTTAAGAGATCCCTTCACGGTGATGATCACACTCTCGTCATCAAAGTAACACCCATAACCACTTTTAGTAAGTTGATAGACGGAGAGTAAGTTGTAGCCAAGGGACTCAACGACAAGTACATTCTTGATAGAGACCTCTCTAGCAACAACGACCTTGCCTCGTCCCAATACCTTAAGCTCGCGGTTGTCACCAATTTTGACTCGTGAATATTGAGGTAGAGGAGGTTCAATATCATCCACCAAGTCAATGCGTCCGGTCATGTGTTGGGATGCGCCACTATCCACCGTCCATCGACCCGCACCGGACGCACACCCTACAAGGAATCAAGACTTCGATTTAGGTACCCATTTTTCGATGGGTCCTTTCTTGTTAGTCACAAGGGTCTTTGGAACCCAAATAGTCCAATGATAATCATCACCATAAGAAGTGCCAACATATTTAGCATAAACATGACCATCTTTAGATTTCATAAGAACATAAGATGGGTTATATTTGCCGGCAAAGTCATTATGGGTAGGAAGGTCCCTTGTGACCTCATACCCACAACGGTGTTGGTCTCCTTCTCTTTAGCCAACTCCCCCTCCTTCACAAAGATAATAGCTTTTGAAGAGGGAGAAGCTTCTTCTTCTTGTTGTTCTTCTTCTTTGACTTGGTAGAGAAACCAAGTCCTTCTTTCCCAATTTGATCCTTTTGATTACTCAAAAGGTCATTGAGATTCTTTTCTCCTTGGGCACAAGCCAAAATGCCCTTCTCAAGTTGAGATTTCAACCTAGCATTCTCTTCAGCAAGATTAGCATGCTCACAACACATAATAGATTTAGCAACAATTTCATTTGATGTGGATGCAATAACTTCTTTCACTTGTTGACCTAGGAATTGATCATGAGACTTCTCAAGTTTGGCAAAAGACTCTTTGAGGGTTTTGAGTTCCTCATCAAGTCTCTTGTTTTCCTTCTCAAGTCTAGCATGTTCAATGCCTAGCTCAAGCTTCTCATTCTTATAGACTTTAGAAGTAGCAAGAGCATGTTCATGATCCTTTTTAACTCTAGACATGTCAATAGCATAGGATTCCTCGGAATTAGATAGGGCCTCCTCAAGAGACCTTCTACGAGTTTGCTCTTTTTCAAGAGCGATAGAGAAATCCGCTATCTCATTAGCATAGTCAACCTCACGGTTTGCCATGCCCGAAATGATCTCCTCCTTTTGATCTACAAGAGAGTTAGTTTCCTCAAGTTGCTCCAAAAGAGCATCAACATTCACTTTATCTTCTCCCTTAAGATTAGCTAGCCACAAGTCCACCTCATTTGGACTTTGGGGCTCCTTCACAACATTCTCTACACAATCCAATAAGGAAGGAGGTGTAGAGGTAATAGGTTTGGTAGAAGGAGTTACCGAGGTGGCTTTTGCCATGAGACATGTGTAGGGAATGGACTCATTCTCATTGGGGGATTCAAATAGGGATGACGGTGTAGAGGAAGGTGTAGCTATGGCAATGCGAGCGGTAGCTCCAACTTCATCTTCATCTTCATCACCGGACATGTATTCTTCCAAAACTTTTCTATCTTGAACACACAAGGCATTGAACCCTCTTCTTCACGTAGTTCTTGTTGCCGTTGCCCTTGGACTTGTCTTTTCTCACAAGCTTGCCATTGTGGTCCTCTCGATTCTCCCAAGGACAATCGGCAATGTAGTGATTGAGATTACTACAATTATAGCAAGTCTTTGGACGGTCTCCTCTTGGTCTTGCAACGAAGTTCTTCTTAGCAAAAGGTCTTGATGAAGATCTCTTGGAACGGTTGCCCCAAAAGGCTCTTGAAGCAAGGGCCATGTGCTCATAATAGTCTTGCTTGGTGTCCTCCGAATCCTCCTCTTCAACTCCATGTTCATACTCTTCTTCACTAGTGATGGCTGTGGACTTCAAAGCAACATTTGGAGAGTGTCCCGCAAGTCCTCTTTGCCGAGCATGAGCATGAATGGAGCTCTTGACCACCATTCCAATGGATACAAACTCGTTGAGCACGGTGTTGGAGTCAAGTGTTGAGAAGTCCGGTCTTGATCGAATGGTTTGAGCCAAGCCTTGATTTGAGGGAGTGATTGCCTTGAGAAACTTGCGCTTGATCCAATTATCTTCAAACTTCTCGAAGCCAAAATCATTCAAGGTGATGGAAAGAGCGGTGAGCCTTCGATAGAGATCTTCGGGTGTCTCATCCTCATTCATCACGAACTCATCGGCTTCGTCTTGAACCGCTTCATACTTGGAAAGTTGAATGCTTTCATTCCCCAAGAACAAGTTATGGAGTTTATCCCAACATTGCTTTGCCGTCTTGCACATCCGGATATGAGTGGTATAAGTTGGGCCGGCGGCCGTTTGAATCATGTGCATGGCGGTGGCGTTGAGTTGATGATTGGCCTTCTCCGTTGAAGTCATGTTGAGTGGGTCTTGAGGATAGAAGCCTTGCTCTAGAATGTCAATCAAGAAAACACAACAACTAGACATGTGTGATCGCATAGCATATTGCCAATTAGGAAAGTCTTTTGGATCAAGCTTAGGAGGTGCGCCCATATTGGCGATGTGTGGCGGAGAGACGTGTTGGTGGATTGAGTTATACACTTGTCCCGGTGGGACACTTGCATACACCCCCGGCTTCCTTGGGATTGAGTTACCCTCCGCGGCATTCGTTGTTTCGGGATTGGCTTTTGCCTTTCCGTCCACATTGACTAGGACCGAAGAAGGAAGAGCATCTACCTTCTCCGACTCCTTTTCCGCGGGGGGTAAATCAATCTTAGGTTCCGGTTTCCCTAGAAACTCCTTGAACATCTCCCGCATCGATTCCTTCATGCTTAGGTTGAGGTTGGTAGTGATCTCGGTATTGAGATTAGACATCTCACTCTTGAGATCACTAACAACCTCACCAAGGCGTTCATTAGTTACCGACGCGGTTGGGTCCAAGTTGTCCGACATATTCTCTTAGGCGGTGAAGCCTTAGATAAGAGCCGAGGCTCTGATACCAATTGAAAGATCGATATGTCGACTAGAGGGGGGGGGTGATTAGGCGACTACCAAATTTTAATTCTTTTTCGATTAATTAGGGCTTGAGCAAAGTATAACAAGGTTGACTAGATGTGCACTAGGTGATAGCAACCTATGTGATACAAGCAAGGTAAATAACGTAGCGGAAGCAACAAGTAAAGGATAGAAATAACCGCAAAGTGGAGACACGGAGATGTTTCCCGTAGTTCCTTCCCAAGGGAAGTACGTCTACGTTGGAGGAGTGTGGAGCCACCTAGGCGCTCCAATAGCACGGATGTGCTCACTCTATTCTCCGTGAGCTTTACCCGTGGGGTTTGGCTCTTCCACTATGAGGTCACCTTGATGGCGTTGACCAAGCCGGTACACAAAGGTTGGGAACTCCACAATGAGTTGGAGCCTCCCAACAATGCCTCGGACTTCCTCCGAGACTCACAAAGGCACCTAGGGTTGCAAGCAACCCAAGATGCAAGTTCCACACGGAGAGTGTGGGGGGAAATGAAATTCCTTTGGTGGAGATGTAGATCTAGACCTCCTATGGCACTCCTCAAAGGATCAAGACGATTGAGTGGTTGGAGTGGGAGATCTAGTAGTTTGAAGCTTTTGCAACAATGGGGATTCAATTCTAGTAGCTCAAAAAGTCCCAAGGTAGGTGAAGGGGTTTAAATACTCGCTTCCTTCAATCTGGCCGTTGGAAGGCAGAAAACCCACGCCAGCGGTACTACCGCTGGAACAGGCAGTGGTACCGCTGGGGACTTCAGTTCAGCCACTCGAGCAGTCAACGGTCGTCTCCAGTCTTCACGCTTCCCACGCCCCCGGTACCAGTTGGTACCGCCCTTGGTACCGCTGGAGGTACCACACATCGACCCAGAACTCCAAATCGGCGGTACCCGCGGCGGTACCAAATCCAGAGCCAACCAGCTCCGCGTGGGCGGTACCGGCCAGTGCCGCTGGCGGTACCGCTGGAGGTACCGCGGATGCGGCTAGAACTGGGAAATGGCGGTACCGCTGGCGGTGCTGCCACTGTAGCGCAATTTCCTGGGAGCTGGCGGTACTACCGCCTATCCCAGCGGTAGTACCGCTCCCTGGCAATTTCCAACAATCTGAAGAGATTTAAAGCGCGAATGCAATGACAACATTCGTAAGACCTGTTCAAACTTGAATAAAACTGTTAGATGCAAACTTTGTATTATCATCAACATCAAAACATGATTAAGAGCGACAATGCTCTTTCAACCGCGCCGCGTCACACGCGTCCTCACCGCACGACTGTCAGATTGTGCAGCGCACTCCTGCGGACGCGCGCGTGGAAATTTGGCGCCAACGGGACCGCCACAACCGCGTCGTCCAGGAGATTGCAGCAGCAGGCCGCTAGAACCGCAACGCGCTCGCCGACGGCGTTACGACGTACGCCACAGGCTGCACTGCCTTCACCCGCAACTTGCGCCGCGTCGTCTGGCCGATGAAGTTCAAGCCAGACCTCCCTCCGCGCTACGATGGCAGAACCAACCCTCTGGAGTTTCTGCAGCTCTACACCGTCTCCATCCAAACCGCGGGAGGCGACGACAAGGTGATGACCAATTGGCTCTCCATGGCCCTCAAGGACTCAGCGCTCTCATGGCTCATGAACCTCCCCGAGAACTCCATCGACACATGGGAGGAACTCTGCAAGGTCTTCGTCGCGAACTTCAAGGGCACGTATGAGCGCGCTCTCACCTACAATGATCTCCGCGCGGTGCGCCAGAAGCCAGACGAGACCCTCCGCAGGTACATCCATCATTTCAGCCAGGTTCGCAACAAGATTCCAAACATCCCGAACTCGCACGTCATCTCTGCCTTCAGAGAGGGTGTCACGAACCGCATGATGCTTGAGAAGCTCGATATCCACGACACCCTCACCTCGGTGGTGAAACTCTTCGACTTGGCGGACAAGTGCTGTCGTGGTGTTGTCACGGCAGATATTACCAGGTGGTAACTTGAGATTTGAGGTAAGGCAGTCGTAGCGTTCAGGAGATTGTTTAGCTCACTAGGGAAAAAGGATGTATCCTGGTTCAGCCTCTCCATTGGAGATAAAGACCTACTTCTAGCCTGGTGTTTCTTTACTCTGATATCGATCTCGATCACCCGGCGGATAACAACATCGGCGGGTTCCGAGTCTAGGTTACAAGGGTTCTCTCTTGATGTAAAGCTTGTGCGTCTAAAGTCTGTCCTCTTCAATGACCCAGGAGCCGGTTTATATAAATACCCGGGTCTCCTGGTTGATTACAAGGTAAGGACGGGTCACACCCGAACTCGGAGTCCTAACCAAAGTCTAGCTCATCTATCTTGGCCTCCAAGTCTCGCATACCGCCTCCGGGTCTTCTAGAACCTCCCTTGTTTACACAGGGTTACTGACAAACTCCTTGGTCCATCAATGTAGCCCGGCCCATGATGATCTGGTGGGACTCGCTAGTCTTTCCTCCTGGCGGGTCGTAGTTTCCCTGTCCTTGGGCCTACCGGGTTATCTTTCCCCCAACAGTAGCCCCTAGGATGATTTGAACTCCAAGTTGGCGCGCCTCTTCAACCTATGACCATAGATTTTGGAGAAGAGCCGCCATCCTTGTAGTTTAGATTATCCTCCTGAAAATAAAAAAACTGGTTAACAAAATAATATCCCGGGTTACATTGCTTCTTTTTGCTCTGACTGGCTTTTGCTCATAGTTTCTTTTATAACCCAGTTCCACACTTCCTAGAACATTGGTCAAACATGTCAGAGAATATTGTCCACTGAATCTCGGTCGGTCAACATTCCTTATCTTATCTTGTTTCTCTTCTTTTTACCATTTTACCTCTAGGTCAACTCTGACCACGGTTATAAATAATGGGACCCAGGGTAAATGGGCTCACTTTCCCCATCCAGTTGCCACTTCATCTTCAACCTCGAGTCACAGAGCTCAAGAACCCTAGAACGCAAGTTCTTGAGCATCCGAAGCTCAATCCAACCGCATCTCCTCAAACAAGGTACAACCACCCTTCCTTTTAATATAGATCTTATTCATCTGTACTCCGCACCTCTTTTTTGCTCATTTCTATATCTTTCTTGATCTAGATCTGTACTCATTGAATCTGGCCTTTTCATCTTCTTCGAGCTCTTGATAATGGGGAAGAAGACGACGACGAGGGGAATGAAGAAATCAGCCGGCGGCGCATCTAGCTCCGCCGCGCCTACAACTCCGGCGCCGGTGAACTGGACGAAGTCCACCGTGACAGAAGTTACCCTTCAAAAATACGTGGGCTATGGTGAGCTTCCGCCCAAGGAAGAGATCCAATGGCGCGCGGCGGGTGAGGAGATCTGCCCCAAGCCAAAAGAAGATGAGATAGTGGTACTTCTTGATCACGTAACCCGGGGGCTTCGTCCGCCGGGTTCTCTATTTTTTCGCCGGTTATGTCATATTACGGTCTCACTCCCTTAGACATAGCGCCCAATTCTCTTCTGAATATCAGCAACTTCGTAGTTTTTTGTGAAGACTACCTCCAAGTTCCTCCCAGCTTGGCTTTGTTCCTATAAATCTTTTACTGCAACCCCCAGAACCGCAAAAACCAAGCCCTAGGGCCATACGGGGGGGGGGGGGTTCTATCCAACGCCGGAAGGATGCCTGCACTTTCTTCCCGGCTCTTCTTTTAGCCAGCCATCCCAAAGGATGGCAAAACACATACTTCTACTGCAAGGACACCTCTCCTTTGAAGGACGAGGCTCGTTACCCGGCCTTCCGGAACTCTCCATTAAAATACAACGCCAAGATGAATAGCCGGGCTACTGATGTGCTTCCCGTATTGAAGTTGAGGGCCTGGTTCGCCGGGCTAAAGCTTTGCTTGCCCACGGCTGGCCGGCACTGACCTCGTCAAGTGCTGGATTGGGTGGTTTATCCAGCCACTCTCCATCAGGACCCGGCTTTTCCATGAATACACTGGTGAGCCAACTGAAAAATGCGATATTCTGAGATCACTCTCACTGATGACCAACTGGTGAAGAACGCCAAACAACTTCTTGGCGAGACCAAGGAAAAGATTGCACTGACCGGGCTTGCCCCTTTTAGTGCCAAGAACCTGCCGCCTTCAGTAATTTTCTGTCTTCACCTTTTTGTTTCAAAGCAACTAACCACTTGTCTATAATTCTTAACTCTCTTTACTTTTTCCTTGATTAGGACCAAGCATGGTGGTCTGCAGATTACGCTCTATTTCCTCTTCTGACGATGAGGAAACAGAACTGACAAAGATAATGAAGATGATGGTGAGCTAGATTCTCTTGGCCGGCTCTTCATTGAACTGATTGACAATGACCCGGTTCAAATGAACCCTTCTACTGATAACTCGCCAATTTCTCTCTCAGGACAAGATGACCCGGACACTGTTGAAATGCCGGGTCAGCAAGCTGCTCAACCTCCTCCTGCTCAACCTCCGAGTTCCAAAAGAACTCGTGCCGCAATTGCAAAGGTGCCACACTCTCGCTTCTATAATTATGTGATGAACAAATCTCAACCTGAAGAGCAACCACAGGAACAAGAGGAAGAGGCCAACAAGAAGAGGAAGACCCGGTCTACCTCGACCTGTGATTCCCTTAGTGGAGGTATCCCCTACAACACTTCACTTCGTAAAGCTGTCTCCACGATTGGTGCCTCCAAATCCTCGTCTAGTTTTGCTGGCAAAATCCGGGTCTCTAAGTCCCAATCTCTGTCAGCTTCTTCAGATGAGAGCGTGGCGCACCTGCCTGATGACATCCAGATCAACATTGGGTATGCTTTTTTCTTTTCTTGTACATATACTTTTTACTATTTTTTTGAATCACTTTTCTCATAAATTTGCTTTGTACAGTGCCAGGGCGACGCTATTGGAGCCGCCTCCCTCTTCTGACCCGGCCTTGAGCGAGCCTGTTGTTCAGAGGCTCCGGCTCAAGGTCCAATTATTTCTGAGCCGGCAGCAATGGAAATGGAGCCCCAGGCACCAACTCCTCCAAGCCCTGCTATCAACTCAATAACCCGGCATCGCCGGCCAAGTCTGCTACCAACCCCCCAACACTGCCACCAATGACACTGAAGAAGTGCAAGTGTTGGGATCACGAAAAGTTGTCCAAGATGGGCCCTCCACTACCATTGCCAAGATTGTGGAGCCGGAGGTGAAGGCTGAAGCTGGAAACCGTGGTAAAGACCCGGTTATTTACTCTGGGATGCCGGCTTTGGATAGCCTGGAACTTCCTGCTCTGCTCTCTGAATATTTTTCCCGGGTTTCACAACACCGGGGTATTGAGGACAGCTTCGTCTCCACCATCCATAAGCGCCATGAGGTAATTCTCTTACTTCTTTGAATATACTTATGCAGTAGCCCCCAAGCTCTAAGTTTATCACTTGTTGATGAGCTTGGTGCTTGTTCTAAAATAACATATTGTATATAACTTCAAACTGTAGCTGTTTTAAACTTCAAACTGTAGCCCTCAAGTGCCGGGTTGCAAGCCTGCAGCAACCTGGGACTAAATACCACTTTAAACTTTCCACTGAGTAGCCCCTAAGTGCCGGGTTGTATGCCTGCAGCAACCTGGGACTAAAATATCACCTTTTGCTTTAAATTTTCACTTGTAAAAAATCTTCAACTGAGTAGCCCCTAAGTGCCGGGTTGTATGCCTGCAGCAACTCGGGACTAAAATTCTTTTCCACTTTTACCTCTTTACTATTTGCAGCCCCCAAGTCCTAGATTGCATCTATATCAGTAACTTGGGGTGCTAATAACTTTGTTATTCATCTCTGTAACAGCAAAATGCCTCTCACGCTGCTGAAGAAATTAGCCGGCTCACCGAGCAACTTGCCAGTGAGACCCGGCTAAAATCTGAAATGGAGAAAAAGCTCAAGGAACTGGAAGCCTCCCTATCCAACGCAACAGAAGAAAATTTATCTCTAAGAAGGAAATGAAGGAGCATGAAGAATCTTGGAAGACCCGGCTGGAGTCTGCCGAGAAAAAATTAGCTGAGCAGAGAAAGCCCTCAAGTCTTTCACTGACCTACTTGGTGATCTTGTCAAGCAATCTGGGGTATGCTTGTTTTATCTTTTCTCTTGCTTGAATCTCTATACTTTTTTATCATACTCATGAATAACCTTGTTAAATATTTTGCAGGAACCCGGAATCATCTGAACTTGGCAAGCTCTGAAATGCAAATACAGAGTGTAATGGCCTTGGTGCGGCAGCTGTACTATGGAGCCGGGCGAGCAATTGCTGCAGCCCGTGGAACAGATGAGCCGCCCAAATCACTGAAGAACTTTCTGAGCCATCTCTCTACCATCCCTGAATGGTTTGCCCGCTGGAAAATATCTTGCTGTCGCAAGGGTGCCATGCGCACTCTTGCATTAGCCAAATCTCATTATCCAGACATTGACCCGGCCAAACTTGCCAAAGGATTCCCAGAATTCAACTTGGATGGCTCACGCTTTGATGACAAATCTTTTGCCCAGATTGACAAGATGATCAGGTATCCTGCCACAATGATTGCTGAAGGCCTCAGGTTAGACATTTTTCAACATGGCTTTGACAAGAAGGCCCGGCAGATCTTATCCCCAGAGCCGAAGCCAGCAATTGTGGTTCCTCCAAAACTACCCGAGCAAGTGGCTGCTTCTGCTGTTGCGGGTCAGGGACACCAGCTATGCCCCCTCCCAGCCGTCCAAGTGTGGATGATAATGATATTGTTGGGTATAAGCTGAGCGCAATCTGCTGGCAGTCTAAGCCAAGTATAGCAAGTACTGGGAAGGTTCTAGCAAGGCCAAGTCAAAGGAAGCCCCCAAGACTCAGAAATCAACTAAGTGGTGACTGACCCGGCAGAAGCTTCCAAAGGAAACCCGGCGAGCCAAACAGAAGAAACCACAAGTTCTGTTCCTGAGACGGAGCCGGCCGCTGTTCCTTCCACAGAGCCAACGTTGATGACCCGGCAAAGGCTCCTGCTTCTACGCCAGTTCCTGAACAGTGAACTTTTCTCCTGCAGATTAATTTCTGCATAAAAAACAATGTCTTATTTGGCCCTTGTGGCGTTTATGTAATAACTTATGCCTGATACAATATTCTTTTGATGGTGTGCCTGTACACCTTGTGAATTTGCATGAGATGTAACAAAAAATTCTTATGTGTTAGCTCTGCAAAATTCAATGGTTTAGATGACCCTTTTGTTTATCTTTAACTGTAAGCCGGCTTTCGCATGGATTCTCACTGTTGCATCTCACTCTGTAAAAACAGTGTCAGTTAAGTCCCCATGGGCATCATAACTGATTGAAATTACAGGAGAACAAACAGGCCATATAATCGTGAGTCACATCAAGCTTAAGTAAGATAGACAAGAAAATAATGGCTTAAAAACTAGCCGGGTTATGGGATTGCAGCTGTACCTTAACGATAATCAGCCCCCATGACCAAAGTGGCATCATGGCCGGGTCATTAGGTTTGAAGCTGTGCTTTCATGAAGTGAGCAGCCCCTAAGACCAAAATATGCAATGGCGGGTCTCTTTCTTTAGAGTTTCCGGCTCATTGTTCTCAGTAGGATAATGCAATGGTGGGTCTCCTCTTTCAGGAGTTTCCGGCTCATTGTTATGAGTAATACAATGGCGGGTCTCCTCTTTCAGGAGTTTCCGGCTCATTGTTATAAATATGATGAAATTGAACAGAAATAAGTAAAAACTGTAAAGTAAATGCATAAAAAAGGTGATTCTTTGGGCACATATATCTTTATTCATATATTAGATCAGCAAGCCGCCTCATTAAAAACCTTCCAGCCCCCTTAGGTACCCTGGTAAGGAAAAGAGTGTGCCTGAAACCTGTTGTCTTTTTACATCGTGTGTTACATCTTTGTGAACTCAATTCTGATACTAAGTGTAGTAAGGACGAAGCTGGCTATGTTCCACGGCCTCTTCCTTTCCTCCAATGTTTGGTGCTGTGATCAGTATCGTTCACCCAGTCACTTTTCTCTTAGCATCAACCAAGTAATATGACCCGTTGTGCAATTTCCGGCTTATGATAAAAGATCCTTCCCATGGAGGTGACAGCTTGTGCATCCCAGCCTGTGATTGTGTCAATCGCAAAACTAGGTCGCCCTCTTGAAAAGTTCTCGTTCTGACCGGCGAGCGTGATAGCGCCGCAAATCTTGCTGATAAATTGTTGACCTCTCCAGGACTCGTTCCCTTTCTTCTTCTAACATATCAACTGCGTCTTGCCGGGTTTGCTCGTTCTCGACTTCAACGTAAGCCGCCACCCGTGGCGAGTCATGTATGATATCGCTTGGTAAAACAGCTTCTGCTCCATACACCAGAAAAAACGGTGTCTGCTGGGTTGATCTGTTTGGTGTGGTATTGATACCCCACACAACGATGGCAGTTCTTTACCCACGCTCCCCCTGCTCTCTTACATGGAACCCGGAGTCTGGGCTTCAAACCACGGAGCAATTCTTGGTTTGCTCTCTCTACTTGACCATTGGCTTGTGGGTGAGAAACTGATGCAACATCCAGGCGTATCCCGTTTTCTGCACAAAATATCTCTGTCTCGCCAAGGGACATGTCTGTCCCATTATCTGTGATGATACTATGTGGATAGCCAAAGCGGTATATGATCCGCTCCAAGAATTTCACCACCGTGATTGACTCGCAATTTGTAACTGGCATAACCTCAACTCACTTGGTGAATTTATCTATGGCGACTAACAGGTGTGTTTTCTTACACGGAGACATCTGAAAGGGACCCACCATATCAAGACCCCATACTGCGAAAGGCCAAGTGATTGGTATTGTTCTTAACTCCTGAGCCGACACATGGCTTGCCTGGCATATCTTTGACATCCATCACATCTCTGGACCAAATATTCTGCGTCTGCCAGGGCGGTTAACCAGAAAAATCCGTGTCTAAAAGCTTTTGCTACCAAAGACCGGGTCGAAGCGTGATGACCACAGTCTCCTTCATGTATCTCTCTGAGAATTTTCTGTCCCTCCTCAGGGGAAACACAACGTTGGAACACCCATGAAGGACTTCTCTTAAACAGCTCTGTGCCAACAACCACATATGACTTGGCCCGGCGCACAATTTGCCGGGCTATGATTTCTTGCGCTAGTAACTCGCCACGCAAGAGATAAGCAATGTATGGCTCAGTCCACTCTGGTCTTTCATGCACATGAGCAACTAAATCTGAAACTTGATCCGGGTATTGTGGGGACCCCGGATTAACTGTCCGAGATACTCGTTATGTTTCCTGCAACAATCCCCTGATCAGTCTGTTGTTGCACATAACTCGAATTGGCATCACAGAACACCCATAAATACCGAATAAATATACTTACTTGATTGAAGCCATAACTTCATCAGGTATTCGCAGCGGAATTCACCCAATCAACGTGGAGCCCAAGTCACTTGCCAACCCTACAGGCAGCTGACTGGGAAGCGCCCTAGTTCGCATTGACGTTAAAGAAGTCTTCTTCTTCGGACTGCTCTTCTTCAAAATCTGGCTAAGACAATAGCCAGGGACGAAACCAATATGAGTACATTTGAATGTACTCGCAAACTACCCCCGGAATGAGCATGCACTACTCTTTTTATTGTTTAAATAAAACTTCGTTTGCTTTGAAAACTCTATATCCTTGTTGAAAAGGGAGGGATAGACTTTTGTTTGATAAAACTTTGTTTTGAAATCTCTATATCTTTATTGAAAAAGAAAAGAAGGCTTTTAGAACTTTTCCCATAAATCTGTCTTTGTAAGAAGTCTCTTTTATAAACATTTTGCCTGAAAACACATCTTTGTTGAAAAAGGTAAGAAGTCTCTTTTATAAACGTTTTCCCTGAAAACACCATTTGTTTGTTTTTCCAAAACTCCTCCTTTTCCGACCAAAACCCTTCCTGGTCAAATCAGCTTTCCAACAACCTTCTACCAACCCCTTGGTATAGTTGCATAAAACATTTTCCACTTTCAGGACACAAAACTTTGCACTTCTCGATCATAGCCCCTCAGGGTCCTCCTCTTTTCCAGCAACCTCATACCGACTCGTCGGTATAGTTGCACAAATACAACATCTCCATTTTCCTTTTTAAATCTTAAACATTTCCAAAACTTGCACATGGTCAAAGCAGTTCTTTCCAACTGTCCATATCCGAGGACTCGGCTATTCGAATAGTTTTAACCCTCTGCAGAGGTAGCACGCTTTTATCCCACATCCATCCGGTAACTCATCGTGTCAGCCACGTCCCGCCATACAAGGTGTATGCGAAGTTGAGCCACCGACCCTAGCCTCTCCTTTGCTCATGCTAGTATAGGATCCTACCCATATGATAATTCCCATCGACACTCAGTCCGGTCCCCGTCGGCAACCCTAAGTGTGAGGACTCATATGTTTTTCCCGGCGACCACATTTATGAAGTCTTCAATCCTCCTCCTTATCTTTCCACAGAGTTTGAGCGAGGACCCAGGTCAGGGTAGGTCCTCAGACCATCCCCTCATGCATAACGGAGTCTTCTCCGTCGATGAGGTATCCCATACTAATAAGAGCAAATTATATGACTAAGCCCCGTTCCCATATGGGGGTAAATGTGGTCGCACAGATTATTGGTTGTTCTGTAAGTACAAGGACACAATGTGCATTTTTCATAAACATCACCATTCACCATTTCTCCATTTCCACACCGACATCTCGGTATTCCACAACCACACAAGTATTTCCAAAGGAGTTTTGAGTAAACAATATTTTTTTTTCCATCCTATAGTTTGAAAAAGAAATTCCAGCTAATATCTCCAGATAGGGTGTCAAAATAATATACTTATATTTTGGAAAAGGGTTTCAAAATCATAGCTTTTGTGGCAAACACCACATAAATCACTTTTGCTCTTTATAAGTAAAACATGTGAACCAAAATAAATGTATATAAATGCAAGCTCAGAGGATAGCTTGCCTGATTTCAGCATGATGTTCCTGGACTGCTCCTCATTGGTCAAAGAAATAAACTCTCATCGTTCTCCGATAAATCCTTTCCAAATACCACCCCGGTAGCGTTTATCTCTAGCGTCGCAACATGAAAATAAAACAACACGCAATAAGCAAACCAAACCACAAGTGGTATACAAACAAGTAATCAACCACAACATAGCACTAGTTTAATCAAGCAACAAACTAAGATCTACATTTACAAGGGCATTATACTCACAGGAGTATAACACCACAAACATGCTAAAACAAGAGGGCACAAAGACATCCTCAAATAGAGGTAATTAACAACCACTTTTCTTTAATCAGGAAATACTTCAGACAAAAGCTAAACTACCAATTAATCTTGGTAATTCAAAACATCTCACCAAGTTAAGGTGGAGACGTTAACAAGACACTCAAGCTATTACTTAACTTAGAGACAACCAAGTTGAACAAGCAAGGCAAACATCTTTCTCACACCAACATATCTAACAAATACCACTAACAAGTAGTTCCCCTAACATGCTAGTAAAATAAGGAAACATGCCACAACAGTGGGTTACCACCCTACACATGCTAGGAAACACATTTGTAATAATAAAGTTATAACACAACAATTAATAAAGTCCTAATAAAAATAGGCAGAAAATGCCTAAACCTTATAATTAGCACCACAGTCAATCAGTGACTCCTAAATTCAAACCAATTTAGGGATATGTTCTCCTACACATATAGAAGACAATCCAATTGGATTTACTCCAAAATTCATCTCACACAAATCTACAAAAATCATCAAAGAGCTACTGATGTGTTTACAAGAATGAATAGAATTTTTGTTTTAGACTTCATTTACATACAAGACCAACAGATCTGGAAAGGTATCATCTCAACCTATCCAGAGAATTTTAGTTTGCAATATTTGGATTTCTAAAACTCTAGATATTTAATAATTAGTGGAAAAGATACTTTTTACAAGTTTTAGTATAGACAATTATTAAAAATATATTTTGGCAAGCCACCAGCTCTGCATGTTTAAGAAAACCCATAGGAACACAGCAAAATTTGAATCAATCAAATTGCTATCACAGATTTACCACAATCGAATTAAAACTACACTGGAAAATAAACAGGAAACTAAAACAGGAAATTGATTTACTTTAAAAAAAAGAACACGGGCCAGATCTGGAGCTGGGCCAGGCAGCACCGTGCTGGGCCGGCCCGTTGCGCTGGCGAAGAGGTACGCAGTCCTCTTCTTCTTCCTCAACGTGCACGGACGAGCTCGGCGTCGAACAGGAAGCGGGCGAGGATGGCGTCGTCGACTCCGAGGTTCCTGGGAGGAATGGCGATGTCCATAAGCTAGAGAAGAGGAGGGGGATCTCAGGGAAGCAATAATGGTGAAGAAAGGTGGACGAGGCGACTCGCGAGCTTGCTCGCAAGGTGGCGGCCGGAGCGGATGGGGATGAACTCGGTGGGGACGATTTTGGGCTCCTCTTCGCGATTCCTTGGACGGGGATGCAGAGCACGGCGAGGTGGAGCTCCTGGTGCTCTTCATTCTGCTCGGGGAGGGCTCAATCAATGGCGATGCGTGATGGCGTCCATGGCTGGGTTTCGGTGCGGTGGGGAAGGAAACAGAGAGAGAGAGAGAAAGGAGGGCGAACGCAGCTGGGCAAGTGAGGGAAGAGGAGCGCCTGGGGGGCCTCCTTATCCTCCTTGCGCGTTAGGAGAGCGAGAGGGGGGGGGGGGTCCGGTGCGTGCGTGCTTGGACGGCCGCGTCTGCGTCAACGTGCTCGGGTCGCACGGGCCAGGGCGAGCGGGGACAGCGAGGGAGCAGGAGCACGGACGCGGAGGAGAGGGGCCGAGAGCGGAGCGTGTCCTCGCAGGGCAGAGGAGGGGAGGGGTCCGGCGGGGAGCGGGAGGGGTCCGGGCGGCGAACGACGGACGAACGACACGGCGCCATTGCGCCTCTGCTGCTACAGAGAAGATGACGTTCTTCCAGAAAACCCCCTGGACTTCATTTTCTATTTACATTCAAGTCCTTTTCTGTTTTATTTTAAAACCAGTAGCTGTTCAGTGATTTAATTGAGGCACTAAACCATTTTCTAAAAATCTGAGAAAATTCATGTAGCCTCCCATATACATGTAGAAGCTCCACAAAAATTGGCTTTTGAAAATAAAATGTTTTGAACAACTTTCGTTAATAGGGTTTGAATATGTTATTTTTGGTAAAGAATATTTGATACTCCTTTAATATTTTCAAGCAAGTGTTAAAATATTGTTTTGAACTTTTGGAACTTCCTTGACAAATATATTAGCTTTTGTATTTGTGTTTGTCAGAAACAAACACATTTGAATTGATTCAAATGAATAAAATAAGATTTCATAGTTTAAATAAAATTAAGTGGTAACTATATAATTTTGAGAAGGGAGGGGTATGAGAAGGAGATGGTCGTCTATTTACCTCATCCAGGGAATTAATCTCATAAGGAAAATATTTGCTTGAGAGAAATAGAGAGTGAGGTAGACAGATTAATATATTAAGATCCTTTCTTTAACTCATGATCTTAATTTCTATTTGTTGAGTAATTTGAGGAGTTTGCTTTAAACTTAAGTCACATTCCAAATTGTGACTAGTGAGTTTTATGTGAGTGTTAGGCACAACAGAGGAATTATCTACACAAGTAGCAACACAACAAGATCAACATCACCAAGTCATACAGCTTAAACAACCATTCACACAAGGTTAACAGAGCAATTGGAAGGAGAACACTATCATCAGTGAAACACTTCAAAAAGTTTTTGTTGGTTCTGAAATTTGGGTCTGGTAAAACTAAGTTTTTCTTAGTTCCAAAATTTGGGATGTGACAGGTATCCAAGATCTTCTTCTGTATCTATTTTGACTGATGGGTTCCATAGCTCGTCCAAGAAAACGTTTGGTGGAACCGGCTCTCTGCGTGAGCCGAGTCTTGACAAAGCATCTGCTGCCTCATTTTTCCCGCGATCGATGTGATCCACCTGATAGCCAGAAAAGAACCCGGCTACCTTGTCTACTTCTCTTCTGTAAGCCGCCATATTTGCATCTTTTCGGTCCCAAGTTCCAGACACCTGCTGGGAAACGAGGTCCGAGTGTCCAAAACAATGAATGCGCTTGATGTTCATCTCCTTTGCCATGCGTAACCCGTGAAGTAGGACCTCATACTCTGCCACATTATTGAAGCAATCAAACTGAATTTCCAAAACATAGCTCAACTTTTCACCCCTTGGTGATGTAAGCACCACGCTGGCTCCTGATCCTTCGAGTTGCTTTGACCCGTCTAAAGGCATGACCCAGTTTTTGGTGTTGGGTGTTTGTTGTGGCATGTTTAACTGTTGCCACGCAAAATTGCCGCGCGACACCACGATACCCGTCGTACTTTCGTGACGACGAACGGATGCTTTCCGAGCAAAGCAACAAAGATCTCCTCACTTTCGTGGAGGAGAGACGACCGTTTTTCAGCGCAAAACGGCAAAGATGACCAAACCCTAGGGCTGCTAGGATTCGGCAGTAGAAGAACTATGAAGAAAACGATAGATAAAAAGTACGTGAAAAAGTAGATATATTGTTTGTTGAATAACGATTGGGTCCTCTCCACAATCGGCCGTGTATACCTGTATATATAGGTACGCCTGGACTATGGCTTTGACACGGATCCTTTTCCTTGGCATGCAAGCCAAATAAAATATTACTAATCTCTAATTGATCCGGCCATGCATGTTATATGGTATAAAATATTAGGTTGATACATGCTAATACTAGTACGACTCCTTGTCGTGCACAAACTGAGAAACTCTTTCCTTACGTGCTTTGCTAGCCTTTGCAATCCACATCGATCTCAGCCTGGCATCTGAAGAGTTGTCCTATGCAGCGGCATTTTAATTCAGTCCATCTCTGAATTTGTCCAAGACTTGTCCTCTGTAGCCTCTATTCCAGAAAATAATCTATATATTTCTCTTGGCCAAATAGCTTGCTACGCTTGATCTGCCGCTGCAACATCTGTAGTGAAATACGACCAAGGCTACAATTTGAACTAAACAGCAAATTCAAAATGTATATGTCAAGTAATAATTTAACCACAAACATTTAAATTAATTTGGCTTATAAAATACGTAACAGCCAAATTATACACTGAACACATGCCCCCCTGTTTTTGGTACAATTGTATTTATCAAAAACATTATAACAATACCTTGTGTCGATGCCGATAACCAAACCGGCCATATACTTGCTTAGGGCGATGTTCAAAGAGCACATCGGCCAGATATTCTCAAGGCGATATTTTGAAAAACGTATCGGCCAAATTTTCTTCTAACGGCGATGTCCAAATAACTCATATGTCAAATTTTCTTAGGGCGATAGTTTGAATAATATATCGGCCATGGCATCTTCAAACTTCGGATGCATGAAATTCACCGGGCAATAAGAACATCATATTAACATCCATATCAGTAGGTATTTCCTCGCTGCTTTTTGCATCATCGCCATCAATCGTGTCATCTGCGGGATCAACAACAGTGTCATCTGTGGCTCTACTCTCCTCTGCCATGACGCGCTTCTGCTTCCAAATTTTTGTAGGCACCACTGGTCGATTGAACAATTCATCTCGTTTTTTCTCGGCTATTTCTCCCCTAATCTCCAGTGCGCGCAGCCGCTGTACTCGTCGTTTCTGCGTGTGTGTTAATCCCGTCGGGCACCAGCGAGGTCCCGGTTTAGTCCCTGGAGCGACAGATTCAATTTTGCTGCCCCCCGAGTCTCTAGGTCTGTACTGACCTATTGTGGTCGCTGGAATAGATACTTTGCCCTTGGCCGAAATAATTCTCTGCTGACCAGATGTACCACCGGATCCATTATTCTGGCCTCCCATATGATTTGTATTCTCTCGTTGTGTAGACGTGCTAGAACAAGTCTTGAAACACATTGGAGACAATCTCATGGATGTACGTGACCTGTTGTATCTCATAGCTGAATCGGTGTACATGTTAGTTGATTCAATTTTCTGACTCATACTGGAAGATACGGAAAGTGTATTATCCAAATGTTTTCCTTCTGTACTACCCTCTCTCCTCTGAACAGGTCCACACCTTACTGCATCAGCGTCGCTTGTTTCTGTACTATTCGCAACATCTTCAGCTGATTGGCCTTCCACAACTTTTAGAGCATGATTCGAGTCATCAGAACCTCTTACCAGATTAGGTTCAGCACGCCTTACCGGCACCCATGCAAACTTCTTACCACCTCTATGAACTATTCCATCTGCATTGCGCCACATGCGCAGTTTTGAAGTTTCTGAGACAGACTTTGCATCATTACCACGAATTACATTAGCATCACATGGTCTACTCTTCTGATTAATCTGAGCCCTTTTCTCATGCCATGGTTCTCTGTATATAGGCCCTGATGAAGTCCACTCCAGTTGAAAATAACAGACCGGCCCTGTAGAATATGGCGCACAAGGATTAAAACCCCACGGAGCAAACTGTGGATATATAGGAGGTGCACATCCCCAATAAGCCGGCTCCATTGGAAAATACGGCTGCTGATCATATGAATTACTTCGCCATCGCTCATGACCTACATGTCCAGAAGGTGGCTTAGGACGCTTAACGCCTCCAAACCGATTACGCATATTGCTGGCCTTGCGTGAGGTATATTTTTCCAACAACATGCTAACTGTCGGCTTTATTTTTGGGGCTTGTCTCTTTCCTCCATTGACTTTACACACTCCCACTTCTGAATTTTTCGGCTTGATCGTCCTTGGTGCAGCACTATCATCGACGACAACATTTTTACCTTTGGTGGATTCGGTCTGATTCGACCGAATAAGAATTTTCTTTTTCTCAAACTCAATCACATTGATAGGAGAAGAATCACTATCGAGTTTCATGTTAGTATTCTTTGTAAATATCAACCGTCCGTCATTAATGGCCGATCGCGCCTGTCGTCGAAACACATCACAATCATTAGTAGAATGAGAAAATGAATTGTGTAATTTGCAATAATCTCTTTTACCCAATTCTTCTCGAGGTGGAATAGTATGACCTTCCCTCACTCTAATTATTTTTCCTTGCAGCAATATATCAAAAATTATGTCGCACTGGCTGACATCAAAACTATACTTACTTTCCTCTTTTCTAGCAAGTGCGGGCTTCGGAGCAGAACGTGCAAAAGCATTTGATTTTAGTGCTTCAACCCATTCGACTACACATATATCAACATCATCCTGACTAGCCGAAGCACTATCACAATCTAAAGTATTAACCGCTTGGTTCTCCTCCTCTTTATTTTTGTTGTCACTAAACCGGCTGTGCTGTTTAATTTCTTCAGCCCGATTTTCTTGCGCCAAAGTCTTCTGTAATACTTGATTAACATCTAAAAATTCTTGCCCTTCTAACCTGTCCTTAATATGAGGAAGCAGACCCGAAAAGGCAAGATCAGCTAAATCCTTTTCGGCTATAATTAAGCTAAAACATCGGTTTTTGACATCTCTAAACCTCTTAATATAATCATGAACATGTTCATTATACTTCTGCCTAACCATAGTTAAATCTGAAAGCCGAAACTCAGTTTCACCCCTATAAAAATACTCATGAAATTTTTGCTCCAACTGTGCCCATGCTGAAATAGAATTAGGAGCAAGCGATGTAAACCAAGTAAATGCAGTTTCGGATAAAGATAAAGGAAATAATTTAACTCTATAAACATCCGATGTGCCGTCTTCACAACATGTGATAAAAATTGCCCTACATGCTCAAAAGTTGATCTACTATCCTCCCCTGTGAACTTAACAAAATTTGGAATTCTAAAACCAGGAGGATATGGCGTCGAGTCAAAATAATCAGGATATGGTTTTTGATAAGCACGTGCTCTACCTTTAGGCTCTAAATCAAATTCTCTAAGTATGCCGGCAAGCTGATCCTTAAAACTTACATGTGGTTGTAGAGAACTTGTTTGCGAAACAGTTGGTATGCTAGCACGCGGTGGAACTTCCGGCATAGAAATCTGAGCATGAGATGTTTGCAACGGAGACCCACTAAAATATGAATCGGGTACCGGCCCATGCAGAACGCCAATACCGACAGGCGGCAATGGTGTTGAATTATATGCTACGGTCTGATAACTAGATTGCTGCACATTAGAATTAAATATTGCACTTCGGTTATTGCTGTGATAATTTGGTGTAACCGAAGTTAAAATAGTAGGATGAGCAGCAGTAGAAACAAAATTATTGGCCGAAGTGCTAGCATACTTCCAGCCACCCTGATTACTATTCGAAGCAACGTGAGGCTGCGTACCATTAGCCGATGCACCAGGCATGTGAATATTACTAGGCAACGTAATGAATTCATTATTTTCTACAGGCATCGGCCTTTCACAGAATATTCATTATCAGTTTGCACTAACGAACGAGCATGAGGAGCTAAACTATTTTCAAGACCTCTATTACGATGCGCCTTAAATTCCCCAACTGTGCTATCAATTGCTTCAATTGCTTGAGTAATTGTGTGTGTCATATTTGCCATGTCAGATTCAAACTTACTAGCTACGGACACATCAATTAGATGAACAATTTCTTTGGTTGGCTTTTTTACCTCAGCGCTGAGGAGATCGGAAGGACTCGGCGCAACTACCTTTTTGACGATGTCGTTCCTTGTCTTCTGGTATCCAGCCAACTTCAGTTTTAGCTGTTCAGCCATATGTTCTTCAACCTCCCGTTCAAGCTCGCGCCGATCATCTTCCGACAGATCGTCGAGTGTAACGGCGATAGCGTTGTCTGGGTTGATGTCGCTCCTGTTGAGGTCGGTGTTCATCATGTGTATGTCCTTGTTCTTCGTCCCCAGCGGAGTCGCCAATTGTGTTGCCACGCAAAATTGCCGCGCGACACCACGATACCCGTCGTACTTTCGTGACGACGAACGGATGCTTTCCGAGCAAATCAACAAAGATCTCCTCACTTTCGTGGAGGAGAGACGACCATTTTTCAGCGCAAAACGGCAAAGATGACCAAACCCTAGGGCTGCTAGGATTCGGCAGTAGAAGAACTATGAAGAAAACGATAGATAAAAAGTACGTGAAAAAGTAGATATATTGTTTGTTGAATAACGATTGGGTCCTCTCCACAATCGGCCGTGTATACCTGTATATATAGGTACGCCTGGACTATGGCTTTGACACGGATCCTTTTCCTTGGCATGCAAGCCAAATAAAATATTACTAATCTCTAATTGATCCGGCCATGCATGTTATATGGTATAAAATATTAGGTTGATACATGCTAATACTAGTACGACTCCTTGTCGTGCACAAACTGAGAAACTCTTTCCTTACGTGCTTTGCTAGCCTTTGCAATCCACATCGATCTCAGCCTGGCATCTGAAGAGTTGTCCTATGCAGCAGCATTTTAATTCAGTCCATCTCTGAATTTGTCCAAGACTTGTCCTCTGTAGCCTCTATTCCAGAAAATAATCTATATATTTCTCTTGGCCAAATAGCTTGCTACGCTTGATCTGCCGCTGCAACATCTGTAGTGAAATACGACCAAGGCTACAATTTGAACTAAACAGCAAATTCAAAATGTATATGTCAAGTAATAATTTAACCACAAACATTTAAATTAATTTGGCTTATAAAATACGTAACAGCCAAATTATACACTGAACATTAACTCTGTCCAATCATTACCAAAATCTACCAAGGCCTGAGACTTGATAGCATTGCGTGGCTCATAACTGATATGATAATCACCCATCTCTATTGCCCACTTGGCGATCCGTCCCGTTGCATCTGAGTTTCTGATAATTTCTGCTAGCGGGATTGAACTAACAACTCTGAACGGGTGCTCCAAGAAATAATGTTTCAATTTCCGGGTCGCCATAAAAACGCCTAAAACAAGTTTCTGCCAATGTGGATACTCTGCTTGGTTTCTGAGAGCACTTCACTAACATAGAAAACCGGCCTCTGGACCGGGTGTTCTTTTCCTTCCTCCTTTCTTTCTACTACCACCACGGCACTCACTGCGCGTGGTCCTGCTGTAATATATAACAACAATGGTTCCTTTGGAGCAGGAGCCGCCAAGATTGGCGCCTCTGCCAGTGTTTCTTCAACAACTCAAAAGCATCATCTGCTTCTTTGTCCCACACGAACTTGTCTGATTTTTTCAAGAGCCGGTAAAGTGGTATTGCTTTCTCTCCTAACCTCGAAATAAACCGGCTTAGGGCTGCAATGCATCCCGTAAGCTTCTGAACATCAGCCAGCTCCTCTGGCTTCTTCAAACTCTGTATAGCTTTGATTTTTGCCGGGTTAGCCTCGATTCCACGCTGTGACACAATGTAACCGAGCAGCATCCCCGCTGGAACTCCAAACACACACTTGGTGGGATTGAGCTTCATCTTGTACTTCCTCAGATTAGCAAAAGTTTCCTTCAGGTCATCAATGAGTGACCCGGCTTTCTCTGACTTGATTACTACATCATCAACATAAGCATGCACGTTGCGGCCAATCTGCTTCGCAAAACAATTCTGGATGCACCTCTGGTAAGTCGCCCCTGCGTTCTTCAACCCAAAGGTCATATTTTTGTAACAATACGCCCCAAAGGGGTTATGAAAGCTGTCTTTTCCCAATCTTCTCATTGAGCTTGATCTGATTGTAACCCGAATATGCATCCAAAAAACACAAGAGCTCGCTGCCTGCAACTGCATCTATAATCTGATCAATACGAGGTAATGCAAAAGGATCTTTGGGACAAACCTTATTCAAACTGGTATAGTCTATGCACATCCGCCACTCATTATTTTTCTTCAACACAAGTACCGG
Organism: Poa pratensis; assembly: GCA_947311845.1. Lineage (NCBI taxonomy): Eukaryota > Viridiplantae > Streptophyta > Magnoliopsida > Poales > Poaceae > Poa > Poa pratensis. The sequence goes on from CAMZMU010000013.1 coordinate 3,267,440, forward strand.
GTTAGCCAACCACTTGGGTGGAAAACCTCCATGATAAAGCCCGCGGCCAAGAGCCGGGCTACCTCTTTTCCCACAATCTTTCTCCTCTCTTATTCAATCTGCGCAAACCTTGCTTGACGGGTTTTGCGCCCGGGTTAACATGTAACTTGTGCTCAGCGAGTTCAGCAGGTACGCCAGGCATGTCACTAGGTGTCCATGCAAAAACGTCCCTGTTCTCACGGATGAACTCGATGAGCGCGCTTTCCTATTTGTCAGATAAATTGGACCCCACGGCGAACTGCTTGGAAGAATCGCCGGGTGTGAAATCAACCATCTTGGTATCTTGGGCGGGTTTGAACTTTTCTTTCTCTTCAGCCGTGGTTCTCTGTAACACGGTTCTATCAGCCGGGTCTACCTGAGACTTGTAGTACCGCAGCTCCTCCTTGCACATGCTCGTTCTGCCAAAGCTGCATCGCCATTGTCACACTGAGCCGCCATCTCCCGGCTTCCATGAATAGTAATAACTCCATTTGAACTTGGGATTTTCAACTGTAGATACACGTAACAGGGCCTGGCCATGAATTTGGCAAAGGCGGTCTTCCGAAGAGAGCGTGATATGGGCTCTCCAACTTCACAACCTCAAATGTAATTTTCTCCATACGAAACTTGTGCTTGGACTCGCCAAACGCAACATCAAGTGTTATTTTTCCCTCCGGGCTATGTGATTTCCCAGGTACTATTCCATGAAATACGGTATTGGTTGGCTGCAACTGTGACTTTTTGAGATTCATACGCAAGAACGTCTCGTAGTACAAGATGTTGATAGCACTGCCTCCATCCATCAAAACTTTGTTCAGAACGTAACCCGCCACCTGAGGTGCAACCACCAAGGCAAGGAGACCCGGTGTTTCAACGATGGGGGGTGATCCTCTCTACTCCATGTTACTGGAACTTCTGAGTACTTCAAATATTTCGGTACTGCCGCGAAACCGTGTTAACTGCACGCTGAACCAACTTTTTCTCTCTCTTTGATGTATTGAGCGTATGAACGTGATACCCGCCAAGTCGCTTCGGGTTTTCCTGATAACCCCCTTGATTTTCTCTGTTCTGTTGTTGTCAGGGTTGCCGGCTTCTGGATTAGCATTGGGCACGGGACCATTAGCCGGGTTACCTCCGCGGCCGGGTCCTCCACCGTTTCCTGCGCCACGCATTACCCTCTGGATTTCCATATTCTTCCATCTCTGCAGATCCACGCACTGCTCCAAGGAGTGATTGGCGGGTCTGCCATCGCGACTGTGACGCGGGCACGGCATCTTCATCGGATCAAAGTGACCCGGGGGACGCGGTGGCCCACGGTTGTTGTTACCTCCATTGTAGTTGTTTCCTCTGAAATTTCCATCTGTTCTGGGTCTCGCTGACCCGGTATTTGCGTTTGCAACTAGATCTGAGTTGTCCTCTGCGTGTGGCCTCTTGTGATAGTTGTTGTTGTTGTGTGTTGTTGTTGTTTCTTCCTCCGTTGTTCACATTACCCTTTCCTTTGTCTTCCTCAGTTTCATCCTTGGTTTTATCTGTGTAAGCATGCTTGTTGGCTGCGTCCAACACCTCTCCCATGGTTATATCATTTGCTCCTGGGCTGTTCCTCATGCGACTCATTTTCTGAACAACCGGGTCATATCTGCAATTCTTCTCCAATGTTGACATCGCGCTGGTTGGCAAAATATTGGTGGAAGAGTGGAGGATCTCTGTAATCCGGCGCATCCAATTGCGTGCTGACTCGCCCTTTCTGTGTACACACCGGTCCAGGTCCTCAATTGTGTATAACCTCTTGCACGTCCCATGGAAGTTCTTGATGAAAGCCGCCCTTAGCTGACTCCAGGAACTGATGGATTTCTCTGGTATAGTGTTGAACCACAACTTCGCTGCACCTTCACTCATCATTAGATACATAAACTTCGCACAAATATTTTCAGATGCATTACGAATACTCATAGCCATCTCATAACTATTTATCCATGTCTCAGGATCTATGCTAGGATCATAATTTGAAATTTTACTAGGTTCTTTGAACTTATCTGGATATGGCTCTGATCTGATGGAATCGATGAGGCACTTGGGACCCGCCATTGATGATGCTACTTCAATGTGGCCTGCCCTTGCTACTTGCTGATTAGATACTGAACCCGCCCGTGGGATTTCTCCGGCTCCTCCGGCAGGTGCCACGGCGGGTTGTAAATTCGTGCGCGCCTCGCCCTGGAGCTGTCAACTATGGCCTGAGCTCTTGATGCTGCTGGAGCCACTTGTCTCGGTTGTTGCTGTGGTGCTTGATTTTGCTGACCCGCCGGGCTTGCTGCCCTGCGGCTGCTAACCCGGCTGGCCTTGGTGACTCGCCATGACGACTCCTGGTACGATGGCTGTGAAAGATGTTGAATGTAACGCGCTTTTCCGATGCGGATAATTTGCTTGCTGGGCTACGGCCGTTCGTAGCATGTCAATGGCACGTCTTGCTTCTATCTTGCAGGTGAATCGCCCAATGGAATACGATCTAGTGCCACTGTAGCCGCATATACGTTGTCAGCCGGGTTACTGTAATGACCCGCTGGCGTGTGAAATCTAGGTTGTGGTGGTGGCATAGCTCCAGTATCTCTGCCGGCTCCTCCGGTTGGTACAACTGGTGACCCGGCTGCACTGGGGCCGGCGGGTTAGCCCACCTGTCCTGTAGCTTGAACTGCAGGTGCTCCTCCAATCAACTGATCCTGCGGCGTCTGGAATAGATTAGCCGGGTTAATGTACCACCACGGCCAATCAAACTCTGTTGTCTCTGTTGCTGTTCTCTGGATCGATTTTCTAATGTTGTTGCCGCTTGCCGTAAAAACTCGTCCTGCTGGTCCAACTGCTGCTGCAGCGCCGCTTGCTGATCAAAACGCCGTTGTAACGATGCCATCTGCTGCTCGTAATTGATGCGAGCCGGGTCTGTCGCCCTGACTTGCGCTGCTGCCGCTGCTGGGGTCACAGGATTTGTTGTTGCTGCTGGATCAATTGGCAGGTCACTAAGGAATCGCGGCGGGGGCGGGTTAGGTAAAGCTGATGTTCCTTGACCCGTTGCCCTGTTCGCCAAAATCCAAACGTGTTTCGTATGCCGCTGTAGCTTCTGACTCGCTACTAACTGATGCACGTTCTCCATCTACTCCGACCCGCTGTTGCTCCTGGATAACTGGTTCTCTGATCGCCAAACCCGGCGCCGCTTGACCCGGCTGGGTTACTACCGCCAAAGTTGTTATTGGGACTGGTTCTGTGTTGATTGCTGGGGCGGTGTAGACCGCAGCCCGGCGCACCGGACCCGGCTCTGATTCGTACTCTTCCTCCTCTATCCCGTATCCATAGCGATCCTCAAACAATTCCAAGATCGACTCTGTATCATCATTGAACTGGCCACGTGGAGCCCAAGCCTGCTTTCCTGACCCGGCTCCCTGCGTGGTGTTTCCTGACTCGATCTCCGTCGTCCCAACTGACTCCTCTCCATCCGAGTGAACGGTGGTTCCTGCTTCAGATACAGAATCAGAAAATTGCAGGGCGGGTTTCGATATACCTATCATCCCCACGAAGACGTTGATCCGCCCGATCGGGACGACTGAGCCGATCTCCAGTGAATCTGACTCCGGGCTCCACCCGAAATCGTCCACGATGTGTTCTCCTTGTAGATTGATCATGACCCGGCCGATGGCAAGGTCCTGCATGCCTCGCAGAGCTTCTCCCGTGATGATAACGCTTTTTGACGCTTGCCCCACGGTGGGCGCCAACTGTCGTGGTGTAGTCACGGCAGATGTTACCGGGTGGTAACTTGAGATTTGAGGTAAGGCTGTCGTAGCGTTCAGGAGATTGTTTAGCTCACTAGGAAAAAGGATGTATCCTGGTTCAGCCTCTCCATTGGAGATAAAGACCTACTTCCAGCCTGGTGTTTCTTTACTCTGATATCGATCTCGATCACCCGGCGGATAACAACACCGGCGGGTTCCGAGTCTAGGTTACAAGGGTTCTCTCTGATGTAAAGCTTGTACATCTAAATTATGTCCTCTTCTATGACCCAGGAGCCGGTTTATATAAATACCCGGGTCTCCTGGTTGATTACAAGGTAAGGCCGGGTCACACCCGAACTCGGAGTCCTAACCAAAGTCTAGCTCATCTATCTTGGCCTCCAAGTCTCGCATACTGCCTCCGGGTCTTCTAGAACCTCCCTTGTTTACACCGGGTTACTGACAAACTCCTCGGTCCATCAATGTAGCCCGACCCATGATGATTTGGTGGGCCTCGCTAGTCTTTCCTCCTGGCGGGTCATAGTTTCCCTGTCCTTGGGCCTACCGGGTTATCTTTCCCCCAACAAGTGCGCCAAGGCTGAAGAGGGCCTCCACTTCGTCAAGCAAGAGACAGAGGATGAGCCTCATGAGGGGTCCAGAGGCAGGAAGAAGCCTGTCGAGAAGCACAAGACCACCGCCGTTCTCGCGGCAGAGCCTGGCGCCAAGCAGCCTCGAGAGGGCTCCCCGGCAGCGGACGAGAAGAAGGCAGATAATCGCCCATTCTGCATCTACCACAACAGGCACAACCACGCCACTGAAGACTGCTGGGAGCTCAAGCAGCTCAGCAAGAACCGCGAGAAGAACCAATGCCGCGGCGGCCGCGGCGGAGGCCGTGGCAGCCGCGGGGGCGGGCGCCGCAACAATTACCAGCAGCAGGGGGCTCAGGCGAACCTCGCCGGGCAAAACAACAATCTCCCTGACGAGAACCCTGGGGGCTACCAGGCCCCTCAGGGGGCAATAGCGTGCATCCTCGGCGGGTCCCAGGCGCCCAAGTCCAACAACCACTTCAAGCAGTTCTCTCGCGAGGTCAACGCTGCGCTTCCAGGGATTGAGGCGTCCCAACCCCTCAAGTGGTCGCAATACACCATCGCCTTCGACTCCAAGGACCACCCAAAGTCGACCAAAGCCGTCGGCACCATCCCTCTGGTTTGCACTCCCACCATCAACAACATCGCCGTCAACAAGACGCTCATAGATGGGGAGCAGGCTTAAATGTCATCTCTGTCGAGACTTTTGAACAGCTTCAAGTGCCATATGAGTGGCTGATGCCCTCCAGGCCCTTCACGGGGGTGACAAATGGCTCCACTACACCGCTGGTGCAGGTGAGGCTTGCGGTCACCTTCGGCACGCAGAAGAACTACCGCACCGAGCAAATTGACTTCGACGTCGCGCACATCGGCCTGCCTTACAACGCCATCCTCGGCTACCCTGCCCTCGCGAAGTTCATGGCTGTCACTCACCACGCGTACAACATCGTCAAGATTCCAAGCAGTGGTGGCACCATCTCCATCCACGGTCAAGTCCAGGATGCGATGCGCTCTGTCGAGACCGCCTACAGGGCCGCTGCCGTGGCATTCCCTACCGATGAGGACATGGAGCCCCTCGAGAGGCCAGCGAAGAAGAACCAGTTGTTTTCACAGGAACAGGCAGCCACGAAGAAGGTGTCGCTGGACGCCAGCGGCTTGGGGGCTAGCGTCACCATATGCGCTGGCTTGCCTCCCAAATAGGAAAGCGCGCTCGTCGCCTTCCTCAGGGCAAACTCTGACATGTTCGCTTGGACACCGTCAGAGATGTCCGGAGTACCGAGGGAGGTGATCGAGCACCACTTAGCCGTGTGTCCAAACGCATGCCCCATGAAGCAGAAAGCGCGGCGCCAGGCGCCCGAGAAGCAAGAGTTCATCATCAAGGAAGTAGAGAAATTAAAAGAAGCACGCATAATTCGAGAAGTTGCGCACCCCACATGGCTCGCCAACATGGTGGTCGTCCCCAAGCACACCGGCCATCATTCATCATCGCGCACCCTCGCGGGGAAGGTCTTCAGAAGTGGGTTCTACTGGCCCTCAGTGCTTCAGGATGCAACCACCATTGTCCAAGCTTGCGAGGGGTGCCAATTCCACGCCAAGCAGGTCCACCAGCCTGCACTGGGGCTCCAAACCATCCCGCTCCCTGGCCCTTCGCGGTCTGGGGGCTGGACATCCTGGGACCGTTCCCACGCTCCAGCGGGGGCTACCGCTACCTCTACGTTGTCATCGACAAGTTCACCAAATGGGCGGAGGTTGAGGCGGTGCGCACCATACCGGCGAGATCAGCAGTGAAGTTCATCAGAGGCTTGGCCTGCCGCTTCGGCGTGCCAAATCGCGTCATCACCGACAACGGCTCGCAATTCACCAGCGGCATCTTCAGGGCCTACTGCGAAAGCCTCGGCACCCGGCTCTGCCTCGCCTCGGTGGCTCACCCACGAAGCAATGGACAAGCCGAGCGAGCAAATACTGAAGTGCTCAAGGGCCTCAAGACAAGAAGCTTCAACCGCCTCAAGGCCTGCGGCAAGAACTGGATTGAAGAGCTACCATCTGTGCTCTGGTCCATCCGCACAACTGCCACAAAACCCACTGGAGAAACGCCGTTCGCCCTCGTCTATGGCGCTGAAGCGGTCCTCCCCACCAAGAACAAGCATGGGTCCCGCGGGTCCTCGCTTTCAACGAGGATGACCAGGAAGAGCTCCACAACGACGACCTGCTGCTGCTCGATGGACTGCGTCACCGTGCTGCCCTCTGGGCGGCAAAGTACCAGCAAGATCTGCGTCGCTACCACAGCCGCCACATACGCCCGCGCACCCTCGAGACAGGCGATCTCGTCCTGAGAGGATACTCTCCAGGGAAGGTCTCCACAAGCTCCGCCCATGTGGGAAGGCCCCTACAGGGTCGCGCACATCGCCAGGCCCGGCGCAGTATGGCTCGAGACGGAGGAAGGCATCCCGGTCAAAAACCCGTGGAACATCGAACATCTACGCAAATTCTACCCGTGATCACGTCGCGGCAGGCATTTTTTGTCTCAAGAGGGAAGCACGCACCTTCACCTCCCAGCTTCACAAAAGCTTCTCCCTCCACGAGGGCCATCTCCACTGAGCTCTCTCTCTCTACAACGCGTCGCCACGGGCCGCGAGAAGCCTCAGCCACTCCGTGTGGAACCCATGCCCAGACATAGCGGATTTTATCTTGGCCACGCCAAGTGTAATGAACAATTTCCCTTCAGCATGAACCCATGCGCCTCAGCGCCGTTATGTAATATTGCAGTGGTGAGTTATTTTCATGCATTGTTCATTCGAGCTCATATTTTTCCCCATGCGCACCTCGCGAGCGGGGGCTGAGCACGGTGCCTGTGCCTCGGGAACATCCCAGCAGCATCGCAAAACCCAAAGGATCCGAGCTCTAACTCGTGGGCCTCCTACCACGCCAGTTATCTCACCAAAGAGCTCTGACTCATGGGCCTGCCCCCATGCACGTCACCTCACCTAGGACCTTGGTGCTTATTCTCCTCGCGAGATACACATGAGGAAACCTATGAGCGTGCATGAGTTGTACAACCATGCATTGCTTGTGGGTATGCCTCTTTATCCAACGCAGGGAACAAGACGCCCTACAAGGCTGCGAACTCTGAACCAGCCTCAGGCAACCTCGAGAGGGGAAAATGCCTCACCAGGGAACACCATGCCCTCTACGAGACAAATGTCTCGCAAAGCTAAGTCCAGAACTTACTCCTCATGAGTTTTCTCTCTCTCGCTGGTTTTTCGCCTCTCGAGCTCTCTTTTCTCTCTTACGCCTCATGGGCTGCTTGCACGTCAAAGGGGGCTCCCGAGCATCGTGCCTCGAGAACCCTTACCTCTCTAAGCCTTGAGTACCCCCTGGCCTTGTCGAGCCCTGACTCTGACATACCGAAGCGGCGGTGCCATCGCACTGAAAGTAGGGTCCTAACGACGTAGAGCGAAAAGACATGAGGAAGAGATAAAAGGCCTCCCGAGGGGCGCTCACACTTGCACACAATAAAGGTTTTTACAAGCCATTACAAACGAAGTAACCAAATCCTAAGATAAATTGTGCTCCAGGCACGCCTCGCTACAGGAGCGGCTCAAGCAGCAGGGCTGTCACTGCCCTCGTCATCGGCGGCTTCGTCGTCCTCCTCGTCAGCACCTTCCTCGCCTTCCTGGGTCGGGTCCTCCTCGACCTCAACCCTCTTGAAGCGCTGGACGAACTTCTCCACATCCTCCCACACCGAGTTGTTCAGCTTCACGGCGAGCCTCTGCTCCAGGGGCTCCGTCACAGTCGTGAAGTCGAAGCCAGGGTGGAGATGCGCGAGGTTGGAGAAGACGCGACCAACCGCAACACCAAGGAGCTCACGGCTCTCCGTGTCGACCAGGTCGTCAAGGTTTGTCACAACCCCTTCAAGGTTGGTGAAGAGCCGATCGAAGAAGTTGAGGTACATGGCGGAGTCTCCGTTCCCCTCAGCAGAGAGCCCGGAGACCTCGGCCCCCAAGTGCTCCGAAACGGCCCGCGCGCGGACCACCAGGGAGCGGAACATATGCTCTCGCTGGCGCGACAAGACCCGCGCAGCCTACGCACTGTCCCGCGCCTCTTCAACAAGCTCCACCACGGGCGCCACCTGCTATTGCATGTCGGACATGTCCTCCATCAGAGCAGCAAGGTCCTGCTTCGTGTGGGCCTGGGCTTCCTCCGCGCTCCGGAGGTGGGAAACCAGCCGTTTGTTCTCTGTCTCGAGCTCTGCAATGCGGGCATTGAGTTCGCCGCGTTTCTTCGTGAAGCGCTCTTCCTGAACGCGAGCCTTCTTCGCGAACTCCTTGGAGCAGTTGTCACGGAAGAGCTTCTCCTTGGTCGCAAACGCCTCCGCCATCTTTTCCTCCTTCGCGCGGAGTTTGTCATTGGCCTTCGCGAGGCGCCCCTTGAATTTGATCTCGTCCTGAGCCATCTGGCTCTCGCGGGCCTCCAGGCTCTCCTGCTGCGTAGACTGGTCCCTCTCGACCTGTTCTACCTGCTCCTCGCGTTTCTGCAGTTTAGCCTCGCGAAGGGAGAGGTCTTCCCCGCGTTGCACCAGCAGCTGATCGCGGATGCCCAGTGCCTGGCGGAACTCCTCCAAGCTTGACCTCACGGATTCGGAATCCGCGATGATCTTTTCCTCGCGGGCCACGAGCTCCTGCTGTTTGACGGCGACCGCTGCCTCGCGTGCCATGAGCTCCTGGTGCTTGGCGGTGGTCTCCGCCTCGAGGGCCTCGCGCTTGGCACTCAACTCTGCGAGAGTCTCTTCAGCCTCGCGGATGACGCTGGCGCGGACCTCCTCAGCAAAGCGATGCGCCTCCTCGCGCCACGCCTGAGCTGCCTCATCATCCCGACGGTAGCGCTCCACGGTCTCATGAAGATGAGTCCAAGCCCGCGCGAGGTCAGCGCGTTCCTCCGCCGCGACAAGCTCCTCCTTGGTGTGCTGGGCCTCGAGCTCGTCAAGCGCCTCCCTCGCCAGGCGAAAAGCAACGTCGCGGCAAATTGCGCCTCGCGCCTGCCACGCAGCACCAGGGCCCGGTTGTCGCCACGAGGCCCGGAGGTCTCGATGCTTGCCGAGGGCCCCGAAGCACAGCGCTGCGGGCTTGGGGTGGATCCCAGTTGCGCCTGGGGGCTCTGGTGGGAGCTCTCTCCCTGTTCAGCGCCAGGGGCCTCTCGGGGGCTCGCGGTGTCCCCGACAGGGGTCTCGAGGTCCTCCTGCCCTTGAAGCACGTCTGGTCGCTCGCCAGGGGCAGGGTTGGCCTTTTCCGCCGTGGCCGCTTCCGCCGCAGCCTCGGGGGCTGCCGCTGTCGCCTCAAGACCCGCGCTTGGCGGAGGCGGCTGCGCGGCGGCCTCCTCCATCTCAGCGTCAACACGCTTCTCCACCGACTCTGCGGCCTCCGCCGCCACCTCTTCCGTCATCGGCACGGCGTGGGCGCCGCAGCCTCCTCCGCTGTCTCTTCCGCCGCCTTCTCCTGCCTCGCAGGGGAAGCGGCGGGCCGCGCAGGCGATGGCACCATCGCCTCTGTCTCCCCCTCCTCGCGGCGTCCGCCCGCAGGAGGAGGGAAGCCGCGGCCTCGTGGTGAGTCTCCCCAACAGTGGGCACTGCAGACGCCGCTGCAGCACTGGAGCTCTCTCCGACCTTCTGGAGCTTGCGTCGCTTCGCCGGAACGAGGGTCCTGGTGAAGAAAACCATCAGAAATCCCTCGAGAGGGGTATCCAAGAACACATCCAGAAAGAAAGGGAACACAAGACTTACTCAGCGGTGTCGATCCACCTTTTCGCCTTCTGCCGCGCCGGCGGAGCGTTGGGCTCCGCGCTCTTCTGAGCCTCGGTAGGGCCGTCGTGGCCCGCCTTAGCAGTGGCCTCTGCCTCCTCCGGAGCTCCGGCGTTCCTGTCATGGATGGCCTTGGAGCGGGGCTCGCAGTGGCATGACGAGGCCTCCCCGTCGTCGCTCTCCTCTGCCCCCTCGGTGCATCGCGAGGAGACGACAAGATACTGGTCGCCGCTGCTCGAGGAGACCTCGTGGACCTCAGCTTTGGGCGGTACGCCCCTCGAGGAGCTCGAATTCCCCGTCGAGGAATTGGAACCTCCTGAGGCGCCGGCTGTACCTGCGTCAGACTCTGCGGGCGTCTCCGTCGCCTCCTCCCCGCCATCGGCTGGCGCCGCCTACGTCGCCGACTCCGGGTTTTCGCGGGGCCCAACCTGCCCTTCAGGCACCAGGCCCCACTGGTCGAACTCAGGCATCACCTCCACGAATGTAACGCGAGGTCCGAGCTCAAACCTGTGGAGCGGCTCTACCTCGCTCGACGCCGGCCTGGGGATGGATGGAGAAGTGAAGAGGACCTCCATGATGCCGTTCAACTCCTCCTTCTGGAAGCTAGTAGAGCTCAGGCGCATCTTGTCCTTCGGTCCAATGTATAACCACATCGGATCTGCGTGCCTCTGGAGAGGGGCGATGCGGCGCCTCACGAAGTCTTTGGCCACCATCTGGCCAGTAAGGTCAGCCTCGCGGACCTCCTTCAGGCGCTGCACCACGGCGCCAAGTCCTGGGCCCGTGAGAGGCGTGCTCGACCAGCTTGCCCTCTTCACCGGGGGCACTTCAGGCATCACGAAGAAGGGACTCTTGCTCCCGACATCCACGAGGAGCCACCGCTTGTGGAAGTCATACACCTTCTTCGACACATTGGTAGCAGCGTTCTCGCCGTTCCACGCGATGGGATGTAGATGCCGCCCATGCCGTCAGTGATGCGAAAGGAGACGCACCCCGTCCGCTCGTTGTTCGCCGTGAACCGGAGCGCGTAGAAGCTACGGAAGAGGGCCACTGAGTGCTTAACCCCAAAGTATGCCTCACAGAGGTAGGCGAAGATGGAGAGGATGAGGATGGAGTTGGGGTGAAGATGGAGAATCTGGATCTGGTAGTGCGCCAGAACCGCCAAGAAGAAGTCGGAGAAGGGAGGCATGAGCCTGGCGAAGAGGGTGTGCAGGAAGAAGGGGTAGAAGCTGCCACTGGGGTTGTTCGCTGGCTTAAGCACCGTGGCGCCGTGCTCGTTGCTCGCGGAGGCCGCCATATGGCGCACCTTGTCCAGCTGCGCCTCCGTGCCGATGCGGAACCCGACCAGAGCCGGCTTGAGGTCGTCGTCTCGCTGCATCGCAGCAGGCTCGCTCGCCTCCACCACCGCCTTGCCCTTCCAGGAGCCAGCCTTCTTGGGTGCCATCACGATGGGAGTGCGAAGGAGGAGAAGCTCGAAGATTTTGCTCTGGGAAGAAGGAGGTGAAAGGGGATGGATGAAGCAACGGCTGTCTGCGCCGAGCTCTCAGGCTTTTATCAGCTCATCGAGCCATTACCAGGGCGTGGTGGGTCCAGCCACTATGCCCGTTACTGCCGAGGAGATCGTGGCTTCGTGGGCAGCCGCAGTTCTCCACGTGTCTCGGGCCAGGCAGGCTTCTTTGGGCCCACAACGCTTCGCCTGAGTCCACGGGACTACTGCGTGCCCATCGTGGGCCCGGGGGCTACTGTCGGCCCAGTGGAAACCGGGGTACCACGGGCCGGCCTTCCACAGCCCTCGACACTCTACCAAGCATTTCTGCTAAGGACCTGGCATTCAGCCTGGCGAGCCTCTTGAGGGATCTTTCCCTCGGGAGGGCCTCTCCTGTCTGGAATATCGCTAAGTCCTGGCGCACGTCTGCGCCTCCCTCGCGAGGCCCTCCTCGCGAGGTGTCAAGTACTTCAGAGCCTCGGTGAGGCACCCAGCCCTCGCGGGGTTCCTTCAAGTGAAAGCAAGCTCTGCACCCGCTGCAGAACTTACATGGCCTCTGCGCCCGCCGCAGAGTGACGCGCGCGCCTGCGCGCAGTGACGATGGCGCCGCAGTTGCCTTCCCGGTGATTAAAGCGGTCAACAAAGCAGCGCCAAGGAAAGCGGACTCCAAGAATTGCCGTTTTGGTGATAAGGGGACCGTTGGCCGCTATGCTCCAAGGTAGATGTCACCGTGGGGCACGCCGCGGGCCTATGCAGCGCCAGCTTATCATCCTGGATGGGCGGTGGCTTTATCAGCTTTGGAGATGCTGCTCTCTGCCATGGACTGCGTCCATGGACAGCCCCGATGCCGTGCACCACGCTCCACCTTTGCCGCCGTGTGGTATCCCTTCCCGCCTGGTGTTTCGGGGAAGAGGACCGAGTCTGGTATAAAAGGAGCCAGTGTACGACCAAGGAGAGGAGGCCGATTCATTCACTCATTCGCCACCAGCTAGCTGAAGCTCACCTCCACCATAGCGAAGGAGAAGATCCATCGTAGTTTTTCCTTAGCAAGCTAGAGCTTCGGCAACTCCATTGTACTGTAACCTCCACAAGCAGTGCAATACAACAAAGCAGGACGTAGGGTCTTTACACCTCGCGGTGGGCCTGAACCTGGGTAGCGGCTCGCGTTCACTCTCTGTCGTGATGTTCCTCACCGAGCTCGACGAGCACCATCGCCGAGGTAGTTGAGGATTGTTTGACTGCGTGTTCAGCCCCTTATTCGATTCTTGGCATCAGAGAGACACACCCCTAGTTCCTGGGGACTAGTCTTCGACACCCATGTTGGCAATTCCTTTGTTTCTACTCCCACCACTCCCATCCATCTTCGTCATGTCCTAGTTACTCCACAAATAATTAAAAATCTTGCTTCTGTTCGTTGTTTAACTCGTGATAATCCAATTACCATTGAATTGGACGCTTTTGGTTTCTCCATTAAGGATCTTCACACACAGGAGGTACTTCTCCGATGTAACAGCACTGGTGATCTCTACCCGCTCCATTCCCAACAGCTTCATCATTCCCTTCATGCCAACACAACGACCCAGCTCTAGCACCAGCGGCTTGGACATCCAGGAGACGAGTCTCTGTCATGCATCATCGCCAATTTTGATTTTTCATGCAATAAATCTCCACCTCATACTTGTCATGCATGTAGGCTCGGGAAACATGTTAGACTCCCTTTTAATAATTCCAGTTCTCAGGCTAGTTTTCCTTTCGGTTTAATCCATTGCGATGTATGGACCTCTCCAGTTTTAAGCATTTCCAAATATCAGTACTACCTTGTTATACTTGATGATTATTAACATTATGCTTGGACTTTCCCTCTACACCGCAAGTCTGACGTTCACCAGATTCTACGCAATTTTCACGCTTACGTTGCTACACAGTTTCAACGTCCCATCGTCTCTCTTCAAACAGACAATGATCGTGAATTCGATAACGCTGCCACCTGCTCCTTCCTCTCTCAACATGGCATCCAACTTCTTCTCTCCTGCCCGTATACTTCCAAGCAGAACGGGCGCGCAGAACGGGTGCTTCGCACCATCAACGATAGCCTGCGATCCATGCTCTTCCATGCCCATCTCCCCTCACGGTTTTGGGCCGAGGCATTGCATGCAGCTACATACTTGCTTAACCTGCGTCCATGTCGCCCTCGCAGCTACTCCACTCCCCATGAGCTCATGTTCGGCAGCCCACCTGAGTACCAGCACCTCCGAGTGTTTGGTTGCCTCTGCTACCCCAACACCGCAGCCACAGCTCCTCACAAACTCGCACCGAGATCAGTGGCATGCATCTTTCTCGGGTACCCATCGGATCATCGTGGATATCGATGCTACGATCCATCTACTGGTCGCATACTAATCTCTCGCCACGTCCTCTTCGACGAAAGCGTTTTTCCTTTCAGGAACTCTTCTTTAACGCCGTCGACATCGGCTCCTTCACCGGCGAACGGTGTCGGGCCTGTGATCGTTCCCGTGCCGGCGCGCACGCGATCACCACCACGAGCTCGCGGGCCGCCCGTGGCCTCGTCGCCCTCCTCTGCGCGGACTACCATGGCGGACACGGCCGCCTCTCCCATGTCGTCTGCTGCGACCCCGGCCTCTGCCGGTACTGCTGGTGAAACTCATGCTGTGGCGGGACACTCGCCCGCCTCGACCACGGCTTCTACCGAGCCTGCCTCGCCCTCTACAGACACTACGGCCTCTCCTGCTCCTGCGGCACCGGCCGCCGATGCTCGCCTACACCACATGCAGACACGGTCCTTGCGCGGTATATTTCAGCCCAACACTCAGTACCGTGACTACGTGATGACAACCTCGACCTCCTCTCCCTCTCCATTGCCAACCTCTGTTCGGATCGCCCTCAAAGATCCTCATTGGGTTGCCACAATGAAGGAGGAGTTCGTTGCTCTTCAATCCAATGGAACGTGGACTCTCGTTCCCCACCCTCGAGGTGCCAATGTTGTCAGCGGCAAGTGGGTCTTGTGGGGACCCCGGACTAGCTGTCCGAAATACCCGATTATGCTTAACACAACGATCCCGTGATCAGTCTGTCGTTGCACATAATCCGAACTGAATACCAAAGTTTACATCCATTACAGTACCGAATTAAAGTCTTACACATACGGTCATTTAGACCAAGTCTTACATAGGTGCCTTCATGGGCCAAACCAGATTATTCAGCGGAAGCTACGGCGTAGTAGACATTACGTCCTAACAACGACCCGACAGGCAGCTGACTGTGGGGACCCCGGACTAGCTGTCCGAAATACCCTTGTGCCTACACATCAGCGATCCCATGATCAGTGTGTCGCTGAGCACAATAAAACTGGTATCAAAAGAACATCCATAAATACCGAATAAATATACTTACTTGATTGAAGCCGTCACTTCAACAGGTACTTGCAGCGGAAATCATCAAACAACGTGGAGCCCAAGTCATTTGTCGTAACCCCACAGGCAATTGACTGGGAAGCGCCCTAGTTCGCATCGACGCCATTGAAACTTCTCCTTCGAACCTGCTTCTCTTCAAGATCTGGCTAAGACAATAGCCAGGGACGAAACCAATATGAGTACATTTGATTGTACTCGCAAACTACCCCTGAAATGAGCATGCACTACTCTTTTTATTGTTTAAATAAAACTTTGTTTGAAATCTCTATAACTTTAATTGAAAAAGGAAAGAAGAATTTTATAACTTTTCATAAGCCTTGTATTTTTAGAAGAAACATCTCTATAACTTTGTTGAAAAAGGAAAGAAGGCTTTTAGAACTTTTACCCATAAAGCTGTCTTTGTAAGAAGTCACCTTTAAAACTTTTTCCCGAAAATATATCTTTGTTGAAAAAGGTAAGAAGTCTCTTTTTAAAACGTTTTCCCGGAAAATCACCATTTTGTTTATTTCTCCAAAACTCCTCCTTTTCCGACCATAGTCCTTCATGGTCAAATCATTTTCCAACAACCTTATACCAGCCCTTCGGTATAGTTGCATAAAACATTTTCCACTTTCAAATCACAAAACTTTGCACTTCTCGAAAATAGCCCTTCATGGTCTTTCTCTTTTCCAGCAACCTCATACCAGCCCGTCGGTATAGTTGCATATACATAAAACATCTCCATTTTCTTTTCAAATCTTAAAACTTTGCAAAACTTGCACATGGTCAGAGGACAGCCTCCCAACTTTCCATATCCGAGGACTCGGCTATTCGAATAGTTTTTTTTTTACCCTCTGCAGAGGTAGCACGCTTTTCCCACATCCATCCGGCAACTCATCGTGTCAGCCACGTCCCGCCATGCAAGGTGTATGCGAAGTTGAGTCACCGACCATAGCCTGTCCTTTGCTCATGCTAGTATAGGACCCTGCCGCTATGACACTTTCCATCAACACTTAACCCAGCCCGTCGGAATCTAAGTGTGAGAAATCATAGTTCTGCCCGGCGACCCAAAGGTGGCGTCTTCAATCCTCTTTCTCCAATACACTCATACCGGCCTCCGGTAGACTTCTCTTAAGAGGACCCAGGTCAGGGGTAGGTCACCAAACCATCCCCTCATGGAACGGAGTCATCTCCGTTGTTGAGGCATCCCATACTAATATGAGCAAATTATATGACTACGCCCTTGCCCATATGTGGGTAAATGTGGTCGCACAGGTTATCGGCTGGTCGTCATAGTACAAAGACACAATGTGCATTTTTCATAAACATCACCATACTCCATTTCTTCACTTCCACACCGACATCTCGGTATTCCATAATCATACAAGTACTTTCAATGGAGTTTTGAGTAAACAATATTTTTCCCATCCTATAGTTTGAAAAAGAATTTCCATCTAATACCTCTATATAGGGTGTCATAATAATATACTTGTATTTTGGAAAAAAGGGTTTTCAAAATCATAGCTTTAGTATCAGACACCACATAAATCACTTATACTCTTTATAAGTAAAACATGTGAACCAAAATAAAGGTATATAGATCCCGGTCTGGCGGCATACCAGGCAATTCTTCAGGGAAAACATCCTTGAATCGGTGAACAACACGGATCTCATCAAGGGGGGGTCGAGCTATGCCCTCATGGCAGCCTGGTCGGGAATGGCTGGTTTCGGATACATATTCCACTTCGACATCTCGGTCAGTGGTAATGGAAACAGCTCTTCTGGCGCAGTCTATACGACCACGGTACTTGGCTAGCCAGTTCATACCCAGAATAACATCTATGCCTTGGGTTCCTAGAATGATTACGTCAACTGCAAATATTTCTCCTCCAATCTCTATGGATGAATTGGGACAGAACCTCTTGGTTTCTATGGTGGAGCCTGGGATGTGTATACTCATAGGTTTACATAGGAAGCCCTCTACTAAACCTCCCTTAGAGATAAACTCCTCGGTAACGAAGGAATGGGTGGCACCAGAATCAAACAGAACAGTTGCAGGTACTGAGTTGACAAGGAACGTACCCAGCACAACATCTGGCGCATCCTGGGCTTCTTCAGCGTTGATGTGGTTCAGACGGCTCTTGGCAACAGCAACATTTTCGCGGGGTGCGGCATTCTTGCCATTTCCAGCACGGCCTTGACCAGGGTTCGGCGCCGATGCATTGGGGCGCTGAACATTCCTCTTTGGATTGGGGCATTCTTTGGAGTAGTGACCCTTGGTGCCGCACTTAAAGCAGACAACATTGGGGCCATGGTTGAAGTTGTTGAAGTTTCCTCCGGAACGGTTGTTGTCATTGGGGCGGTGGAAGTAGTTGTTGGGATGGTTGGGATAGTTGGGGCGTGGGGCTTGGGGTGGTCGATAAGCAGGCTTGGATGCTGGCTGAAAGATACGAGGCTTCTGGTTGCTAGAACCTTCTTGAGCATTCCCCCTCCTCTTACGACCTTCAAACATTGACTTGCGCTTGGTCTCCAGCTGGATGGCCTTGTCCACAAGCGACTCCAAATCAATGAAGTCATGGATAACCAACGTGCACTGCAGTTCATCATGAAGTCCATTCAGAAAATGCTCCATCTTCTTTTTCTCAGTGTCGATGTCATCCGGAGCATACCGAGACAAGTCGGTAAACTCATCCAGATATCCGACCACATCCTTACTTCCCTGCCTCAGCTTACGGAATTCATCCTTCTTCCTCTCAATGAGTCCGCCGGGAATATGCTTCTTGCGGAACTTCTCTTGGAACTCAACCCAGTTGATAACATAGCCAACTTGCTGGAGAGCCTTGGTAGCTTCCCACCAAGCTCGTGCAGGTCCAGCAAGATAGTGGGTGGCATACAGAACCTTCTCATTTGCTCCCACAGTAGCAACTTCCAGGTTATTCTCGATGGTGCGAAGCCAATCATCGGCTTCCAGTGGGTGAAGTCCCTTGGAATAGGTAGGTGGGTTGGTCTTCTGGAAGTCGCTTAAGGTGGATCTCTGATTTTCATCGCCATTGCCACCATTGTTGTTGTTGTGGTTGACATGAGCACCAGCAATCTGCTGCAGAGCGGCGAGATGAGCTTGACGCTCCTCCCGGGCAGCTTGGCGTTCCTCCATAATGAGCGCAAGGAGTTGGGCGGGGGTCGGGTTGGGTGGTGGAGGCGGGTTTTGGTTGGAGGTGTTGCTGCGAGTGTCCACCATCCTGAAGTAAACAGGATATAAGAGGCAACGCAAAAAGGTTTCGACTGAGGAGAAAAATGATGAAGTCGCAAGGGGGTTGATTAATGAAGGACGGTATTGAAAAGATTTTTGCACAGATCAAACAAGAGTAACATATTCATAAAACACAAGCATCACATCAACGAGTTCACAGCATCAAGCTTACAACATCACCCTACATCTAATGTACATAATACATGGTTTCAAAAGAACCATCACCTAGACTCGATTAGCGATAGGGGGTCAACATAATCCTACGGTAGCACTCAAGTCACTCGCCTACTGAGGTGGAACCTCCGGCTCAGCTACGTCAGCATCGGACTCGTAGGCAGGCTCCTCCGGGTCCTCCTCCTCGTCCTCAAGAACTGCCTCGATCGGCTCCTCCTCCTCGTCAACTATCTCCTCCTCGCCGTCCTCCTCCTCATAGTCCATCTCCTCCAGGTAATCCTCATCGTCATTGATGAAGGCGTTGTTCTCCTTGCGGAGATCCTCGCCCTCCTCCTCCTCCATCTCGTTAGCCTGGCGCTCCATATCCTCGATCATCACGTCCTGCTGTGCTACCCTCTTGCGTAGCTTGGTGACGGTCCTCCTCAGCTGGAGCCTCTTCTGGAGAAGAGCGTCCTTCTCCTGCTGCAGTAGCGCCTCACGCTCGCGACTCTCCTTGAGCGCGATGCGCTCAAAGTGAGCTCGAAGTCTAGCGCTCATCAGATCCTCCTGGGTGCGGTAGAGTAGGACCTCCATGTCCAGGATGTAGTCTCCAAACGCCAGGTGTCGAGGGGCTCGGATGGGGTGTCCATCATCGCCACGTCTCCCGTAGAACTGAAAGTGGGAGTTCACCAACTCCGCCTTGTGCTCCTCGCAAAGTCGAACCAACAACCTCTGCATGGCACGACACAGTCCATCGTCCCAGTGGGCGTCCATAGTGGTGAAGATCATCGTCTTGGATTCGGGAGACTTGATGTTCCCCCGAACAGACGACTCGACGAGCCAACTCAGGTTTCCGTTGCCATGAACGTCAACCTGGGCTCCCAGAAACTCAGGAGCGGGGCGACCCAACATGTCGCTCAACTCGAACAAGTCTCTCTCGAACATCAGCTCGCCATCCTTCTTAAGTTGCTTAAACTCGGTGAAATGGAGTGCCATCTACAATTTTAGGCAAAATTTTAAGTTAGTGAGATGACAAGTGTACCAAATTTTTAAGTTTAATGAAATAATAAGTGCGCAAAATTTTAAGCTTAATGGGATGACAAGTATGCAAAATTTTAAGGGTACTAGGAAAAATGTAATACTTAATGAGAGTAAAATTTTGCATAAGTGTGAGGATTGAGAGATAAGCAATTTTCGAAAATACTTCCCTCCTTTATTTTAGAAATTGACTTTTGTAACTCCTACCTAACGACCATGCTAATCTAAGGTCTCTTAAAGTCAGGATGGCTCTGATACCAGCTCTGTGGGGACCCCGGACTAGCTGTCCGAAATACGCGATTATGCTTAACACAACGATCCCGTGATCAGTCTGTCGTTGCACATAATCCGAACTGAATACCAAAGTTTACATCCATTACAGTACCGAATTAAAGGCTTACACATACTGTCATTTAGACCAAGTCTTACATAGGTGCCTTCATGGGCCGAACCAGATTATTCAGCGGAAGCTACGGCGTAGTAGACATTACGTTCTAACAACAACCCGACAGGCAGTTGACTTATGGAGATCCCTAGTTCGCATAGTAGTCGCCATACTCCTCCTCGGCATAGTGCTCCTCGAGATCTGGCTAAGACAATAGCCAGGGACGAAACCAATATGAGTACAATTTGAATTGTACTCGCAAACTACCCTAACTTGCACATGCACTAGTTTTATTTTTATTTCATAAGACTTTTATTCATTGAAAACATCTCTAAATCTTTATTGAAAAAGGTAAGAAAACTTTTATAACTTTTCTCCAGCAAATCATCATCTTATTTATTTCTCCAAAACTCCTCCTTTTTCCGACCATAGCCCTTCATGGTCAATTTGCCTCCAACAACCTCATACCGATCCTTTGGTATATTTGTATACAACATCCTTCACTTCATTTTTCTTTTTAAAACTCAAAACTTTACAAAAACTTACACATGGTCTTAGGACAGCCTTCCAACTGCCCATTACCGAGGACTCGGCTATTCGAATAGTTTTACACTCTGCAGAGGTAGCACGCTTTTCCCACATCCATCCGGCAACTCATCGTGTCAGCCACGTCCCGCCATACAAGGTGTATGCGAAGTTGAGTCACCGACCATAGCCTGTCCTTTGCTCATGCTAGTACAGGACCCTGCCCGCATGACACTTTCCATCGACACTCAGTCCAGCCCTTCGGAATCTAAGTGTGAGGACTCATAGTTCTGCCCGGCGACCCAAGGGTGGCGTCTTCTATCCTCCACCAATGTGCGAGGACCCGGGTCAGGGGGTAGGTCACCGAACCATCCCCTCATGGAACGGAGTCATCTCCGTTGTTGAGGCACCCCATACTAATATGAGCAAATTATATGACTACGCCATTTCCCATATGTGGGTAAATGTGGTCGCACAGGGTATGGTTGGTCGTCATAGTACTAGGACAGAATGTGCATTTTACCAAAAACCACCATTCTCCATTTCTCCACTTCAACACCGACATCGCGGCATGACATGATCCATCCGAGGATTTTCAAAGGAGTTTTGAATAAACAATATTTTTCCCATCCTATAGTTTTATATAAACTAACTTGTACTTCTACATAGGGTGGCAAAATAGTTTTTGCATATACTTTGAAAAGGTTTTAGAATCCTTGCTACTCATGAATAAAACATGTTATTACAGTAGATGTATATGTATTTGTGTGCATGATCAGAGAGTAGCTTGGCTTGCTCAGCAAAGTTCCCGGGGTCTTGCTCCTGTTGTTCAAAGTATTCCCCCTCCTCGCAAGTCTCGGCAACGATTTCGTCTAAACGGCAAGCAAGCAATACAAACAATCACTATACTACTCAAGCAACATCACAACATTACAAATCTTAAACTCTACAAATAGCTACTGCATACACAAGGCAAAACAATTTGGGTTCAATTTAATTGAATTAACCATTATTTAAACATGACTTTAAAATGGCAGAAACTAGTTATACATGTTTAAATATATATAACTCAAGCTCTGTTGATCACAAAAATTCAAACTAAAATTCTTCAGAAAGCTACTGATGTTTAGAAGACAACACAATTGGATTGGATTCATTTTGAGTTACCAAATTTCCTATACAATTGTTTTATTCCAGAAGCTTGTTAATCAAGTTTTAGCTACTGCCTAAGTTCTGTTGTTCCTAAAATTAAATCCTTTTAGGGGTAACTAACACTGATTAAATGTGATCTAACAAAATTAGTCCTAACTCATTTGGTTTAAGCATTAATAATCTATAATTGTTAAATCTAATGCTAAACATTAACAGTTGCTTAATTAATTCTACAAAAATTAGGGAAGCTAAGTGATCACAGTACTAAGCCAACAAAATTGGATTGGTATTAATTGGGTTAATAGAGCATCATAAACAAACAAGTTTGTGTTTTAAACCTTTTGTGGTACTTTAATTAATACACATTAATTATTAATCTAAACAGGATGAAACCAATTTGGTTGGATAAACAATTTCATAAGCTAACCAGAGAATTTTGATTTGATTTATTTGGACTTATATTTCTCGAGATATCGATTTTCAAAGTTGGATCCAGTACTGAGTTTCCAGAGAGTTTAAATTGGAATTTAATTTGTGGTATTGGATAATGTTGAGGATCCTGACGGGTGGGTCTACCCGTCAGTGACTCAACAGAAAAAGTCTCCCGCGCGGGGAAATATTTAAAACGCTGACAGTGGGGTCCGCCTGTCAGCGTCTCATCTAACTAGACTGGCTCGCAACCGTTGGATTAGAAATCCACGGTGCACGTTCCAAAGCATCGGCGACAACCACGACTTGGCGGCGCCGCCGTGCCAGAGACGGCGAGGGTGGACGGGGAAGCACCTGGGGTGGCTAGGGACGGCGGAGACGGTGGTGTTCAGTGGCGGAGAGCTTGGGGAGGTTCGTGGGGTGAGCTGTGCTTGTCGAAGACGGCCCGAGCGTCGGCGACGAGCTCCTCTGCTTCCACGGACGCGTCCCGACTCCGGCGAACTCCTGTCGATGATCCTGTGCACAATACAGAGGGGAAACGAGGGCGTGTGAGTGCGGTGGTGACAAGCGTGTAGAGAACCAGAGAGAAAAGAGAGAGAGAGCAGCAGCAGCACGGCATGGCCGTGGTCGTCGTCAACCTTCGCCTCCGGCAGCACTTGGCCGTGCTCGACCAAGGCAGCGAGGGCTGCGACTGCGTGCTCGCCCTCCTGGCAGTGCACGAGCGAGTGGAGAGTGAGGGAGGGACAGTGGTGCGGTGTGGAGGGAATGTGAGGTCTCGGTGAGCTTATAAGGCCGAAGTTCGGTCCATGGTGGTCACGGTGTAGGAGGGGTGCAGAGAGTGGGAGAGCTCGCCATTGGCGGGCTGGACTGTGCGGGCACGTCGACGGACGGCGTTAGGGGTCAGTGGAGCGGGAATGGTTGCGTGGAGATGAGCACAGCAAGCTCGGGGTGGTGACGGCCGTGGGCACGCAGACGGCGCTCGACGGAATGCAATCGTCAGTGCTGACCTCCTGGGTGATGGCAAGATGTCCTTGAGGCCGCGGGGAGGATTGCGAGTGGCTGGGCGGTGCTGCGCTGGCGAGTGGTGCAGTGGAGGTTCGGGTTCGTCGTCGACGACCACGCACGGCCATGCGCACGGCGTGCACTGGTTCGTCGGCTAATGCGCACGTGCAGGGGCTTCCGAGGCGATCCTATCTCTTCCAACGGGGGCGGATGGGCAACGAGGATGGAGAGACGGTGCGGGTCCAGCTCGGCGTCATCCATGACGATCATCCAGAGGTGGGGGTCACGGCACAGTGCTCCGCCCATGGCGGCGGTTCGACATGGCCGTTCTGCACGTTTTCTTCGTGCCCCTACGAGTGAGTGAGGTGAGAGAGATGAGTGGGAGCAGGTGGGGTGAGATGGTTTGCCGAAATTCTCTCGAATTCGAGCGAATTGGATTCGGATATTGGGACAAGTTCATCTCTGCCCTCAAGGTGTTCGACAGAATTCCTGAACCAAATCCAAATTCAAATTTCTTTGAATTATTTTCATAATTTGCTTCATATAGATTTATAAAGATTTGTGGTTCTGTTTTGGTATTTATTTTGCAAGTGTAACATAGTACATTTTATGATCTAAAGAAGATAAAGAAAGAAATAAACTTTTAAATTTAGGTTTTTGAAAATATTTATTTGAGAGGGAAAAGTGGTAAGAATAAAATGAGAGTGATTATATTATCACCTCTCTGAATTTAGTATGAAAGAATATTACTTTCTAACTTTGAGATATTTTTATGTCACATGACAATTTGTGGGATTGTTTCCAATTTTATTTTTGGAGTTCTAGATTTTTAAATTAATCACACAAGACACACAATCAACAAGGAACAATCAACACACAATCATGCAACAAAAGTATTTGTTGGTTCCAAATTTTTGACTAATTCACTTGTTACAAATTTGGGATGTGACAAGTCTTCCGTCACAAACTGAATCCTGATGGCTCTTTAGATCGCTACAAAGCTCGGTGGGTCGTGCGTGGATTTCACCAACGACCGGGCGTTGATTTCGGCGAAACTTTCAGCCCCGTCGTCAAGCCTGCCACCGTGCACACTGTGCTGCACCTCATTGCCTCTCGATCGTGGCCTGTTCATCAGCTGGACATGAGCAATGCCTTCCTCAACGGTATCCTTGACGAACGTGTTTACTGCCAACAGCCTACCGGGTTCCTTGATGGCAGCCATCCGGATCATGTTTGTCAGCTGTCCAAGTCTCTCTATGGGCTCCGCCAAGCGCCACGGCATGGTACACACGCATCGGAGGATTTCTTCGCAGCATCGGCTTCACACCCACTCGCTCGGACACCTCCTTGTTCGTCTTGCGCCACGGTGCTGAAACTGCCTATCTTTTGCTCTATGTCGACGACATCATCTTGACAGCCTCCTCGATGGCGCTGCTCCAATGTATCACTGCCCGTCTTCGAGCTGAGTTCAAGCTGAAAGATATGGGTGATCTGCACTTCTTCCTTGGAGTCAATGGCCTCCGCACACGTTCAGGTTTCTTTCTGTCACAAGAACGGTACGCCGAGGGGCTTCTTGACCGAGCTGCTATGTCCAACTGCAAGCCTGCTGCCACACCTGTCGATACCAAGCCAAAACTCTCAGCCAGCGAGGGTGCTCTTGTCACGGATGTCACCAACTATCGCAGCATTGCCGGCGCCCTGCAGTACCTCACGCTGACTCGCCCAGATATTGCTTATGCGGTAGGCCAGATATGTCTGCACATGCATGCTCCACGAGCCGGTCATTGGGGACTCATCAAGCGCCTCCTCCGTTACATCAGAGGTACTACCGCACATGGACTTGCTATCAAAGGATCTCCTACTCTTGAGTTAGCAGCATACTCTGATGCTGATTGGGCTGGTTTCCCGGACACACGGCGTTCAACCTCTGGTTTTTGTGTTTACCTTGGCGATAGTCTCGTTTCCTGGTCATCTAAGCGACAGCCTACTGTTTCTCGGTCAAGTGCTGAAGCTGAGTACCGATCTGTGGCGAACACTGTTGCTGAATGCGTGTGGCTTCGTCAGCTTCTTGGAGAGCTATTTTGTGTCATCGACAAGGCTACAGTTGTCTTCTGTGACAACATTTCTGCTGTCTACCTATCGGTCAATCCGGTTCATCATCGACGGACTAAGCATATCGAGCTGGACATCCACTTCGTGCAGGAAAAGGTTGCTCTCGGTCAGTTTCGTGTTGTGCATGTTCCTATTACTGCACAACTTGCAGACCTTATGACGAAAGGGCTCCCAACTGCTTCTTTTGAGTCATTCAGGTCCAGCCTCGGCATCATCTCCGACGACGCAATCTAATGAATACAATTGCGCTGCATATATACACCGCAATCTAATGAATACAATTGCGCTACATATTTTCTTGCTATCTCCTTCTTCACCCTCGAACCAACGCTCAAGATGAGCCCAGGGAGATCGACGGTTGACCATCGCCTACCCCTGGGCCCCAACCGTCAGCGAGAGAGAGGTTTGAATTTTCGGATCGATACCCGGCTCCGCGCCTGCCGCCGTGATTGTCGCCGAGCTCGTACTCGCTCCGGCCGCCGGCGCAGTCCGGCAAACCTGCATCGCCGCGGAGGGGCTCAAGTCCGGGAGGAAATCCCCTAGGCACGGCGGCGGCGTGATCCGAGGTCGCGGTATAGGACCCCGCCACCCCATCCGTAACCTAGGCATCCGCAGCGCCCTAGCATGAACCGAACCTCCCCGCTCCTTGCCATCTCCGGCGAGGTCTGGAGATGGTGTCCGGGATACTTCTTCACCTCCTGGCGAATCCACGGCTTCCGACCTACACACAGGAGACAAACACGTACCTTGGTGCTCGTCGGTGGTGGACGGTGAAGATCTCTCCCAAACACGGGAAGACGGCGTTGGAAATCCGATGTCCTCCCAGAACTCCTGCTCGATTTGCTCGTCGGACTTGGCCGGCCGGTGAACATCATCTCGTGACACCAGCCAGCCCTCTTCAAGGACGTCTTCCGCCGCGAACACCGCGACATGCGATGCATCTTCCCCCGGGTCATCTGCCTCCGGTTCCGCCGCCAGGGCCTCGAAGCGCGATCCCGACGCCGGCGTCGCTAGAGACAGCCGCCGCCTCTCTTCTCCCCCCCCCCAACCTGCGCCATTGCTCTTGATGTAGCCACGAATCCGTCACCGGTGATCCCGGCGTTCCCGCGGCGTCCAAGGTCGGCGAATCGATGGCCGTCGAGAGAGCCCCGGGCGCGAGCGTTAGGCGCCACCTGGAAGCCATGGTCGGCGAATCAGTGTGGTTTGTGCGGTGCTTAAAGTTAAACTACTAGAAGGAGTGAAAATCTCTAAGATAACTAAGCTCCCTAGGATTGGTGAGCTCTCCTTAATCATGACGTCACTATCAGTTATACACGTTCCTGATTTGTTGAATAAATAAGGAATCCATCTCAACCATCCGTTTTGTCGGTTCAGCATAGTCGGTTTCCCACGCGTCACCGTCCAAGCACCCATGGCGTCACCGTCCAGCGCGGCCCGGCTCCCGCGCGTAGAAGGAGCCGACGATGGAGGTCGTCCGCGCAAGAAGAAGGGCGACGACGGCCGGGCGCGGCGCTCGGAGCTGCAGCCAGAGCTCGTGGAGGAGCTCGTCGGGGAGGCGGCGTCGCCGGTCGGTCCTGAGGTCGGCGAGCAAGGAGGAGGTAAGGAAACGGAGAGGAGCGCGCGGAGGCGCTGGGCGCTGCCGGCGGCGGTGATTGGCAAGGGAGGCATGAGTGAGCGAGGGAGCAGGGAGGTGGCGGCGCTGGCCCGTGGCGGCGGCGCGTGTGCGAGGAGGCGCTTGGGTGTGGGCTTAGGGGAGCGTCTCCTGTGCCTGTGCGTGGTGAGAAGGGAGAGAGGTGGGAGGACCCTATTGCGAAAACGAAAAAGGAGAGGTGGGTGGCTGCAAGATTCCAGGGGGTAGGAAAGGAAAAAAGGCAATGGTGAGCTAGGGTTTCGGTCTGGCTGGGCCTTGGGCCGGAATTGGCCTGGCTAGACTGGCTGCTCACACTCTCTCTCTCAAATGCTTGTTTTTTCTTTGCAAATCCATTTGACAAAACAATTTCGGACGCTGAGACGAAGGTTTGGCAAAAACATTTTAGGATAAATTTAGGAAAACAAAATAGGTTTAGGAAGAATAATTTTATTGGACAACTATGCAATGTCATGATGATGCAAAAAGAAAAACAAATTTAATTGGTCAAACCCCGGGACATTACACATATGCTTCAATATTTAGCAAACTGCACTATTTTTAAAGTATATGAAAAAGAGGGCTGGAGCTCTTTTTCCAATACTGAAGTATTGAATCGCTAGGCACATGAATACTGTGGTTTTTGAGTACTTTTTATTTTAAAAATACTTCACTTCATTTTCACGATTTATCTAAAAAGTGACATAATTACACCCCTTTTTATGTTTTAACATTAATTTACACCCACCCATATATTCTTAGGTGGTTATTTACAGTTCTTTGTCTCCAAAAGAAGGACTACCATTCATTCATTGCAACCAATTTAAGATTTGATCAGCTCATGTCTACATCAAACAAAAAGGTGGAGTTGTTTTATGTTACTTCCATCGTATTAAGATTGCTTAATTCTCGCCATAGTGAGAAAAAGTAATGAATGAAAGATTTCCATATGGATCTATATATCATGTTTTAGCACACCTTTGAGGTGATTTCTTTACTTAGTTTGTCTACGAGACATGACATGGTTCATATTGTGCTTAAAGGTAGTGAGGTCTGATATCATCTTGAAAAACTAGAAAGTCATACAATAGTTCAGACTGGTGCTTACAAGAGTCGGTTGAATAGTAACATTTCGGTTCTCCTTTTATTTCCTATATGTTCTTATTTCCATATGATCCATCATATCTTTGTTGCATTCGTGAAAAAGATGATCCTGCATTAGCCTGGATGGGCTGGACATATTCTCAGTATTTCTCCTGCACAAATTTACTTTCCTGGTTGTAGTTGTGGTTTCTTACATCTCCTCTATTTTGTTACCTATTCTACAACAATTACAATTTCTATAGTGGAGCTTTGCAAGTCACTTTGGGTTCCTGTTGCTTGAAATGTTAAGTATTTTGGTCACCTCCATGAATATTAGGCATGTTATTTTTATTGTGCAGGCTGCCAACTTACTAGCATTAGCTACTTTTCTATACAATGATCGTTTGATATACATTATGTCATTCTACTCTGCTGTCCTCGCTTATAGTAACTAACTAGATTCGAACGGCGCGGCTCGCCGCGCGGCACTTCTTAGTTCTTTTAATTTTTTGCCCGTGGTTTTCAGACTTTATACAGATTATTAAATAGATGGTTAATATCCAAAAATATAAGCTAAACCGAATGGTAGTAGCACGGTCATGATGAGACATTACTCACAGTGGTAACATATTTGGTTTGAGCACAATGACACACCATTATTTACAAAAAGATGAACAAAAGTACTGAAATCAACCATTAACACAACACACAATCAGAACCCTAAGAAACCCCAGTGACACATATTTGATAGGACAAACAGAGACACATATTTGATAGGACCAACTCATATCTAATGAACATATGGAACCAGTACAAAATACATAGTTTTCAATCAGCACTCATCTAAGGTAGATAGAAAATATAATCTCAAATACCCCAGCGAGTTTCGCATAAGAAACTAAGCTTCCAAAAGGTATAGACGACCGGTCTGAACAACGTTATTTACAATGAGACCTTTCGCACCTGAGCTCATAGTGGATGACATAACCAAAATATAAACCTACGACTCGCTGGGAGAGTCAGGAAGTACATGCAGTCTAAGCATGTTCTACTGGTGTGGAGCATCACCATTTAGGCCCCTGCGACCTATAAAGGAGTAGCATTGACACATTATTAGGTGTCGAGGAATAAATCACGGAACTGTAAGATGCATATGCTTAAACTGTAGTATCTACCATCAACCACCAGCTTGCGTTTTTTACGATTTATAGCTGTGACGGCAGAGCCCGGCTTGTAGTCGTTCCCTATGAACATAACACAATATATCAGTTGTAAAGAAATGCAGTATAAGAGAACAAAGTAACCTTATATGTTAGTTATCTAGAACCTCACCTAGCAGTGTCTTTATTGCCCCCCTGCAAAGGTAAATAAACAAAACAGAGGTAATTGGATTAGCACAATAGACACGAGCATTAACACCCTAAAAATTTGGAATAAGAATGAGACATAAAACGGTTTACCCAGCAGATGTCTCCTCGATGATCTGAGGTTTCTTCCGAGCAGTTTTCTGAAACATTGAAATCAAGATTATAAGAAGCGGTAACACTTGTCGTTAAGGATCAGATGTCTTTCTTTCCGAAGCAAAACCTATGGACGGAGTTTTGTGATCGACCTTACGAAAAGCATCAGCGCGCTGAACAGCCACGGCAAACGCTTGGTCTAGGGCTTCCATAACATGTTTACTGTATGCATCAGGGTCAGATGGTGTATGATTGACCTGATCAGAAGGACCAGGTTCAGAGGTAGATGAATTTTGGGCATAAGGGGCATGCTCGAGCATTGGCGTGTCTATGTCCCAAGACGTGGCAGGAATAATAGTATCAACCGAAGAAAGCGGACGAACTCTTGGGAAGATAGCTTCAACCTTACGGACCGTGAACGAAGTTTGTGGCTTTAGAAAGCTTTCCCGGTTCACTACTACAACAAATCTGTATCTGTTACCAAGCCTCCTAGAGACCTCTGGTGGTGGAAAGCGTACCCGGGATGCAGCAATCGCATCATTGACTATGAGAGGTCCAGCTGGCTGATTGTCTCTTATCAGCTGGTGAATACTACCTCCAATAACTTGTTCAGCAAGGATTCCAAACAGGTTGAAATCAGCTTCACCCGTTTGATCACAACCAATGAATGTTAGAAAGTACCTACAAAGAAATGTTATGCTGTTTAGTCTGTCGGTTTGTACACACAAACTAAGGAGTTATAGCAAACGAAAATCAAACTAATATAATGGGAGTTTTAACAATTAGGCAACTAACACAAGGTTTGCAGTGGTTGATGGGCACCTCGAATCACTACAGGTATATGCGTGTGCATCTGCAGCGGTTGGAATAGCTAAACGACGGCAGAGCTGACAGGCAGCGTACCACCACCGTCTGTTGGGGTAAACTCTCGACAACGTGATGGTGCATCGGAACTTAAAATCCTGTGAATGGATAGACTGGATTAATCACATGTACACGAAGACAATTTATAGAAGTTAAAATGATCTCTTTCATGCAGGGAGTAATACCTTGTTCTCAAAAAGGTTGAATGCAGCCATCTGAGCCACATTTTTTTTAGGCCAGTCGACGCCAACCTGAGTTCGACGAGGAAGGACAAGCGAGAGTGGAGCATGGGTAATGGGCTGAACAGCTTCGTCCAAACTGTATGCAAATGTACCATCTTAGACAGAGTATATGGATAGGTAAATGAACTTTTGTATGTGGAACATCCTAAGTACTACGATCTCAATACCTTGCGTAGAATATATTTATGTCCACGATATCTTCATTAATGTACCATGAACAGGCAGCCATACCAGCCAGACCTCTTTCACCTGCATAGTAATAAGAAAGAAAAGTAGAGGTGTTAAAACAAGAATGACACCCTGTTAGCAAAAGCAGATGATCAAAAGAAAAGGAAGCACCATCATATTCCTGGGCGGTGGTTCCAACAAAGATCGCAACAGCCGATTCCGTCTGACCAAGGGCACGAATAGTATCCCCATTGAAACGTAATGCACAATTACCCCACAGAACAATCTTTATCTCAAGGCCACTGGAAACAGAGAAGATATAAATTAATTGAAAGGCTTAACTTGAAACCTACAAAGCAAGCAGCAAAACATTTATGACAGCACACACCTAAGATCCCTGAGATGCACATGACGTTCAATGAGAACACCATTATGTTGTGGAAGATCAAAGGACTGAATATCAGAGACTCCGCAAATCGTACCAATAACATCTACATTGCAAGTAAGACGTGGACGTAAGATTCATACATATGGAGCATAATCAATATAAGTAGGAGCAATTATACATCACCATACCAACTAAACATCCTGGTTGTATGGTTGGCATAGGTAAGCTCACAAATGGTGTTAATGAGTATGACCATTCTGGTAAGGCGTCCGCTAAGTTTCCTTTCAACTGGACAACCGTCGATCTCGTGATCTTAATAGCAAACGGGGCATCAACCGGCCTCATGACTTCCTGCTTTTTTACCAACAGGAACTTGCTGATCTCATACACATTATTTTCATGGAGAACCTCAATAAACTGATGAAAGAAACCATCCGACACAATCGCGTGCAAAGCGTCGCCCTACATTAAAGCATAATGTCAGTCAGGCCTATTTTTTCCAGAGCAGTATGACGGTGTCGGTGAAATGGTGTTCGGAGAATGTACCTGGCCGTCGACAAGCACCAAGTGTATACCCTTAACGGGTCCTTCATCACTTCCACCGCGATGGTACCAAAGACGGGTCACGCGAACACAAATGATTTCATCGGCAATAGGCGAACAGAGAGTGCGGAGTGGAGTGTACTCACCCATCTAGGCAAGAAAGGCAGATACAATGTCTATTCAAAAGCGAGTAAGGGAGGTGTAATACGGTCCTAGCACGGACGAACAACGTAACAGAGCGAAAGAATGAAATTAGATCCAAGTAAAAGCGGGTACCTCGAGGAGCGGCAATGGAATTGGACCCCGCCTGACGTTCGGTGATTAGATCTGACCAGAGGTAGAAAGGTTCGGTGTGGCCATGAGGTGTTGCGGTGGGCGCGGCGGCGATTTGGCTGTGCGGTCCGCTGAAGTGGGGAACGAAGGAAGAAGGAGAGCAGCCTTGGTTAAAGAAGCTCGTGAATACTACAACTCGTATATGGGCCTATTTCGGAGATGAGCACAGGGCAACCGCCCCACCTAGTGGGCCGAGGTTAGCAAAGCTGTCTAGTCCATGGGCCGTCTGTTGGTATTTACTTGGCCCTACATGTCGGTCTGTATAGAAGAAGTAAATAAAATCTGCAATCCATTTCCATCTCCTGCATTACTAATCTATTATATAATTAAAACACAAGACAATTAACGGCCAGGATTCGCCACCGTAACGTTAAGAAAAATGAACGATGTAGATTAATCATCGTACTTGCAATGCGCATATAGGAGTCAATAAGATCCACGATTGGAAAAGACACGTACGTTTTCTTTATTGTCAAGGCAGGTACGACTTTTCTTTTTTATCAAGACACGTACGACTTAGCTAGATATATCTTTCCTGTTCGTCCACGACATGGACTATTCCATATAATAATCGCGTGCGAGCTAGGGATCGATAAGGAAAATCTTATGGAAATTATCAATCATTGGTCTTACGGCGGCAGCTGCCATGCCCAGCCAAGAGCAGGACAAATTGCCGATCGGAATTTGGACTAGGAAGCCACGCTCGGCGACGCGGCGCGCGATGCGGAGGCGTTCGCCGGAGAGCGGGTGAGCACGGAGCAGCACGGCGGACTGCAGCCCCAGCGATGCTTTAGAGGATTCTTAAGATTTGGCCTAAACACCTCCCGGCGAAGGAGATGGCGAACGGGGCGCCAGAAAACCCGCGGAACGGAGTAGTCACACCTGCATGTCCCTTACCTGGATGGCGGCCCCAATTGTAGATGCCGCAGTACATAATGATAGGCGAAAGACAGCACAACAGATCGCAATCTTCATGTATGTTTAGCCATGATTCATCTATTTGGAGTTGCGACACATAATCCGTGGAGATTAATCAACATGGATCTGTGTACAGAAGAGCTAGCATGTACATGTATCACGTCGGCACGTTCTTATAGCTGGTACATATGATTCACCATACACGTACGCAGCCTGTTTGTATGGGTCGAGCTTTGCATCTAACCATCAGCTATTCCTGTGAACAGATCGACGAGTTTCTACTAATCCAGTACGCACGTACTGCATCTCAGGCGATATGAGTCGACGTATTGTCTCGGCGAAACTATATATTGGTGACCTTTCCATATCTTTACCTGAATTTTTTCACTTACATGCTTCTGAAATTTTGATAGGGTCAGCAAGTACGAGATAAAGAAGAGAGTATCTTCCCCTATAGTGTAGACTCTCTTCCCAGCATTTGGCAGAAGTTTGCGCTATTGCCGGCGCCAAGTTTGTGCATCCGACAACCCCAGCTAGGGATGGTTAACGCCCATTACTCTGCTCTGAAACCAGTATCCTGATCTTAGACAAGCAATGAATACTTACTTCTATAGTCCTGTTTCAGATCCGACTGCTCCTCTTGAACTGAAGAAGATTGCATTGTAGTAATACATTAGTTTTAAGGTATCTTCTAATAATCAATTAGTCATGGAACCGGTTTTTTGATTTACAATTGGTATGGCTTCTATATCAGGTCAGTACATTGCATAATTATTTTGTGATGGTTAATTAATTCCTTTCTTACAGCTGGACTCATGATCCACAACTTACTACCCTTTAGGCCCCACTTGGAAGGTCGGATATTAACCGAACACGGAGGTATTTAATCACGGACCTGTTTAGCTCCTCACAAAAATCCGGGCCACCCCGTGTAAAGGGCAGGTAATTATTACGGAGCGGAAATTTGCCAGACAAAACAAGCGGGGCCTTAGGAGTTCATTGCATGGAGTTGTGTTCTCAAGTTTTACTCTTATTTTTGTTTCTTTAGGTGCTCGATGAAATACCTAGAAAAACAAATGTGATATGTTTTTTTGTGCATGCACTGATCGCTAGGGTTCATAATTTGTTATTAAAAATAGAAAAACACTATGATTTTTATATGCAGTATGTACTTTCAGATTCCAGGAGCTGTTATTGACATGAATTTTCTTTTGCTGGAGAGGCTGGTTCCAGATCTACATTAGTAGAAGTGCAAGTTAAGGATTGAGGTGCTGCGCTCTTTTTTATTCTTATCAATTTCTATACCATTATTCCATCTATTGACACTTATAATCGATTCATTAGGACAAGAAATTCATAAAAGAGATTAACTCAACAAATTTATGGGATTTTGTCGAGTTAAGTGTATAACATCAGGAAGAGAAAAAACACCGAACATTTTTTCGGAAGGTTATGTCTACATTTTTATTCTGAGATTGTTATCAAGATAGGCATTGTTACGATGAGATAAGATATAGAGTAGAAGTTTTAAATAGTTGGACATCCGGAATGATAAGAGCATGCAGCCTATAATTTTCTCTTGATGTGTTAATATAATTAACACTTGGATGCCAGCAAATGCAGCAAACAGCAAACACACAAAACCATGATGTTTTCTCGACATCAGTGAATTTTTGTAAATTGTATTTAATTAGGATGACTCGCAGTGGGGACTACAAGAATGAGGCCCTCTCTGTTCCTTGGTGCACATACTCACGTAGGAGTTAATTTTGTAGGGGAGAAGGTTGCATTACTTTTTTCCAGCTCTTATTTTGAGCTGAAGCCTCAAGTCCTTGCACAGCAATCCGTTGTAAATAAAAGGTAATATACTGTACATTATTCATGGAATAGTGTAAGTCTGCAACCTTTATGCTGCATTCGTGGACAAAAGCTCATTACGCAGCTTTATTTCGCAGGTTAGTAGTTACTAAAATGTATGATTTCGCTGTACATTATTTTTACTATTATTCATGATGTCCCAATGTTTATAAAAGTAAAATTAATTGTGGAATTATTTCACATCTAAATGTGAAATTGTGGAGTTATAAAGTATCCCATTTTTCATCGCATCAGGAGAATATAGTTGGTTTTGTTTATTAAGGTGTAACTTATCATGGTTATCTGAACAGTATGTTGTTTCCTAATTATCATGCTTCTTCCCTACTGCTAATTATTCAAAGTTTCTTTCGAAATTTCAGGAACATATTTCCATCTTGCCTCTTCTGAATCTGAATAATCAAGGGATGTTTATGTAAATCCATATCTAGATCAAATCTAGCATTGCCCTCTTTATTGCATACCTTGCTGTTTTCTTTGAAACTGAACGAAGCTTTGGAATGGAATTATTTCACATCTAAATGTGAAATTGTGGAGTTATAAAGTATCTCAATTTTTCATCGCATCAGGAGAATATAGTTGGTTTTGTTTATTAAGGTGTAACTTATCATGGTTATCTGAACCAGTATGTTTTTTCCTAATTATCATGCTTCTTCTCTACTGCTAATTATTCAAAGTTTATTTTGAAATTTCAGAAACATATTTCCATCTTGCCTCTTCTGAATCTGAATAATCAAGGGATGTTTATGTAAATTCATATCTAGATCAAATCTAGCATTGTCCTCTTTATTGCATACCTTGCTGTTTTCTTTGAAACTGAACGAAGCTTTGGAAAGTACCTCAGCATGGTAATTTGATCGTGATTTCCTATTCCATATGCACTTTATGATTATTTACACTTACAGAATAATTTTCTGACTCTCTATCATAAATTAGATGTAGGTGTTAGCATGGCCTGAAATACAGGAGAAATGGGTTTTTTCTTTGGTTCGGTCATAGGATTGGGTATAGTCCTGGTATAGAAGAGAAAGCGGATTTAACTTTCATGCTTTACTTTTTTATTAATTACTAGAAATGCTGTGTATTTATTAGATCATGAGTGTGGAACGTGATGTACAAGCGCTGAAATATGTATGTGCTGAGAAAATTAATGGACAATTAAATACAACTAACTGAAGAAAAAAATGGAAAAATATGTATTTTTAAAAATATGTCAACCCAACATAAAAAAGAGAAGGAAGGAGCTACACGTGACTTAAATAATTCTAAATTTTAACTCTAAATTTTCAATTGTAAAGAAAAGAGGAGGAAGGAGAAAAACATAAAACATGCAACGTTAAAATATATTGTTGGACATATTGACAGAATAAAAATAGAACAAAGTGAAACTACAAGCCATGGCTAATTTATGTGAATTTGAGAAAAAACAAGTGAAACTACAAATATGTTCTTAAAGTATTAAATTTGTATTTATCGGATAATATTTTCTGAATTTAAAATAATGTGATAGCAAGGATATAACATCAAATAGATACGCTAGCCGCGCAAATGCGCGGGCCACCCAGCTAGTTACTAAGTATATCAAAGACACGCAAATCCGCGAGTTGTGGGCGGTTCGGTCACTGTTGATGCTACAGTATTGAACAGTGCCCGCCGCGCCTTTCGCAAAAAACCCCTTACGTTCTACGAAAATTACAACTAGGTCCTTCGTACATATAGGCTGAGCCCTAACCCTAGATCGCGGGATCCTCTCATTTCCCCACCCGAGCTCTTCTTCTTCCTCTCGCGCGAACCCGGCATCGCGCCGCGCTGCCTCGCCGTCGCGGCACTGTCTCCGGCTGCCCCGATCCAGATCGGCGCCGCCGCGAGCTCCGCCGTCATCTCCTCCTCCTCCTCTTCGAGTTACACGACCTGGGACGGTGTACACTGCGAGATCGATGGCTTCTTCGTCACCTCCGGTCGACACCGCCGCCGTCCGATTCACCACCATCCGAGCTCCCCCGACCTCGCCGTCTGTCCCAAGATCCTCCAACGCTGCCTCCCCGCTCTGCACCGCTGCACCGCCCTCCCCGGCGAGCTCGCCCTGCTCCGCTCCTCCCTCCACTTCTTCAGCTGCTCCCTCTCTGCCCGCCATGGCGCTAGCCCTCTTCTCTCTCCAGAGACGGTTGGCGGCGACGGCGTCGGGGCGGAGGAGGTCGAGGGAGCTCTTCCGTCCATTCGCGAGGTGATTTGGGGGAGCTGCTGTCTCCATGGCGGCAGAGGTTGGAGAACCGGGGAGGGGAAGGAGGAGGTCGTCCGGAGCGGTCTGGGTCGACCAGAGGAAGAGGAGAGCGCTGCTGCGCTTGCAGAGCAGGGAGGTGACGGGAGTGGCGGCCAGCCTCTGAATTTTGCAGATTCTTGCCACCATGAGTTGACTTTTTTACTTTCCACCTCTCTAAAAAATTCGTGCTCCACACACTATCATCTTCAAATTCTTCTCTTCCTCGGCCTCCTTCCGTCAACGTTGTTAGTTTGCGTGTTCTTCCCCTTCTTTTATGTGCTGAGTTCTTTGATTTTTATCGTCAGAAATATTGCTGCTTGGCTGCCGCTATACCGTGTTGTGTGAGGTGTGCATTGTGGTGGTGCTGAGATAGTCTATCTAGGGGTGGTCGGCCGGGAATTGGGGATTGGGGATGTTGGTCTGCTGCGACGTTGTGCTATTGATCTGTTCATTGGGCGTTGTGGTTTTTCTTATTCGGTTATGGATGGCGTCTGTTGATGCCCCCTGGTAGCTGCTCGAGCTGTTTAGTCTTTGCATTTGCCCTCACCTCAGCCCAGCACGACATGTAAGTTTCGTCAGCATATTTTCTTGGTTATGGCGAACTGAAATATGGCACTCTATGTTCAGCAAGAAATAAACGGGGTGGATTTCTGTAGGTTGTTGCAGGCCACGTGTCTGAAATTCTCTTGACCTATGTGGTTTTACTGATGAATTCAACATATCTACTATTATGCTTGCTGTTGTACATTTTCTTTGAACTGAAGCTGTTTGTTAATGGTTTATCTCTTCCCTCACGATTTTTTCTGTCCCAAATCCTCTACACATTTTCTTCTCAGATTCAAGTGATGGTGGTTCATATTATTTGAATGGAAGTTGCATATGCGAATAGACACACACATTCTTGGATGGCACTTTGTGCTATGGATGCTTATACCGCTTATTAATTTTGTCTCCCAGCTCCCCGGCGTTCTGAGTTGAGTGGTCATTTTCAGATGGTATATGCAAGCTACCGTGAGGCCAAGATGCAGCAAGAGAACTGCAGAGTGTAGAGACAATCACGGTAAGGATATCTAGAATTTTGGATTCAGTGATGCTTACCCTTCCCTTCAGTTATTAACTATTGCGCTCTGTACATTGGATTGTTGTAGATGCAATCTTCTTATACAAGATTGATAAATACTCTTTCTTTTCTGAATTAATAGGCACTGCTCCATGACACGTAGATACAGTGGAGGTCACAAATGCATATAGCTTGAGAAAATGAGTTTTTGGATTGCTTCATAAATTATTAGCTATTAAAATTATTCCAAAAGTTGGGTTTAAATCTGCTAATGATTGGTTGTGGCACCTCTTGAACTCAAATTGGATGCA
This sequence comes from Poa pratensis, assembly GCA_947311845.1. Lineage (NCBI taxonomy): Eukaryota > Viridiplantae > Streptophyta > Magnoliopsida > Poales > Poaceae > Poa > Poa pratensis. The sequence continues at coordinate 3,305,662 of CAMZMU010000013.1, forward strand.
GATATATATGAGCTGCTGCTACGACTAGCACAACTATTGGAAACAAAATGCAAAGCATTATCATAAAGGTGTGTCTGAAAGGTGCGCGAGGTATAGGAGCCTGTTCGACGGCGAGGCTTCTGCCCGCGCTCTCTTCTCCAAGACAACGATGCCCTCCACGACCCTGCTCTTCCGCCTGATGCAGGGGAGGCTGCTGCTTGCTCTCCTCCGACGGAGACCGAACGTAAGTCCTCCGTTCCCTTTCCTTTCCTACTAACCTCGCCTCCAAATCCAAATCCAAATCAACCATGTGGATTACGCTGTTTAATTCTACAGCTTTCTTCTGGAGTGTGGTCGTGCTGAAATATATATGCTTAAGTGCTTTCCACAAGATGAAGCATCTATTTACCCTTTTTTTTGCTGAGTTTACTGCGGTTCTTTTTGCAACAAGGCATTACAATGAGTTACAGGATAATTTGGTTCAGATTTTGATTTTGATTTTCGTTTTGTTTTGTGCAATAGGGCATTACAATGAGTTGTAGAGTAATTTGGTTCAGCTTTCTATTTTCGTTCTGTTTTATTCTTCTACATGATAGGATCTTCTTCAGCTATGGCCTCATTATATTTAGTTAAAGCTTATTTTAATTCCTCTGTTTCTTCAGCTAAGGCCTCATATATTTAGTTTTTTCATGCACGATAGATGAATCAATTGCTTCTTCAGCTAAGGCCTCATATATTTAGTTAAAGCTTATTTTAATTCCTTTGTTTTTTTGTTTTTCGAGAAGGAAATATTTATGAGTTTACCACTATGAAGTTGTGTTTTATTCTTCTACATGATAGGATCTTCTTCACCTATGGCCTCATTATATTTAGTTAAAGCTTATTTTAATTCCTCTGTTTCTTCACCTAAGGCCTCATATATTTAGTTTTTTCATGCACGATAGATGAATCAATTGCTTCTTCAGCTAAGGCCTCATATATTTAGTTAAAGCTTATTTTAATTCCTCTGTTTTTTGTGGTCCTTGGTCAAGTTTTACCTATAATATCCGGCGGGATGAAAGGACTTTGATTTATCTCCAGTTCAGTAAAGATTTTGGACTTTTACCTCCATTGTTTCACACATGTCATGAATGCAAATTGGTTATTTCACTATTTGTTGTGCCTGCTAATTGTTCCATTCAGAAGTTGGTTGATCCAAATTTCCATTTGTATTTGAGAGCTTTGTTCTTCTTTCAAACCTGTTGCAGATATCAAGTATAGTGTGTCCCATGCAGGTAATTGGATTATTGCAATGAATTGACTGGATCAAACTTACTGGACATTGAAGGGCTTTCTGCCACAGAAGTAATATTAACTTTGATCCTTCTATTTTGAGCTCATGAAAGCTGAACCTGTGAATTCTATCTACATTTTCCTACTATGTGTTTCAGGTTTAGGTACTGTAGTTTTCAGTTTCGCTACTGGGCACTATATTTTGTTTTGATTGTGGCTTGCGTGTATTACTTCTAGCCTTTGTATAATCAAGAATGTTCAAATTTTATTCTAAAACGTATGATGTATTTCATCTGTAGCTATCATATCAAGTCAATGAAGAATGCACCATGTCATCGTTTAGGTTTCTTCGGAAATTGAAGATCATCAATTACTCTCTAGAACATAAGGTAGTTTTAGACGACTTTGTGATGTTGGTTAATATTCAGTCACTCTCTATCTTTACAGCTTCTTTTAGTACAGTCCTCAAGTGTGTACTGCAAATTTACTCTTAACTGAATTTCCATTTTTCTTCTTATTTTATAGAATCAGATACTTTCTCTGCATTGCTACAGACCGAGTTTGTTCATTTAAGTTATAAGAGTGGAATTACTCCTGAATTGCGGACTGATATCCTGGTGAGTGCCCCTTCTTCGTTGAGCATGTTGTAATGTTGCTTAACTTCTTTTGAGCATACTACAATATTGGTTAAGCACTCTCAAGCTATAGAGTGTCATGTTTATGGACGTAGCTTTGGGTGCAACATAGGATGGTATTAGTCATATCTTTTATGTATATAGGTGGTTAGTCTAGCATCATCTTTCCCTTCATTCTCCTCTTACACTTTCATCATGTCGCTTTTTTGTATGCCTGTTACGTCACTTCCTTCGTTAGAATTTTTCATGTTTAAAGAATGATCCAACATTTAATGTTCTATCAAGGATCAAAGCTTGATTTTAATCACATATGATGGGAGATACTTTCTACCTCTTCACAAAAAGGTTAAAAGTTCAAATGTCATATATATTTCCCAAATATGTTAAATATGAAGCACATGTTAAATCAAATAAGAATATTTGGTATGTTTGACATTTTTATGCCCTATGTTGTAACTAAGAATAATACATGAACACAACTAATGTGCACGTTCTCACCTGAACTAAATGATGTGTGCATACCGAGCATCAAGAATATTCCTTTGCGACAACTTGATGTATTCTCATCCTGTTGGATGCACTTTTATATATTTGATGTCCTTTTGGCTGTCATTGATCTTATTTTAATTTCTGTCAATTTAATTTTCTTAAGTATTAGACTTCCTAAATGATGTCTGATTTTGGATAGTTTGCTGATGCTTATCGACTACCTACTCTACCACTATGTATACTCATTTATCCCACCGGGGCTTTAATGCTTTTTAACTAGGAATCCATGATTCATCTATTACAAGTCTTGCATCCATGGACCTCAGTAATTGTGCAACGCCCTTGCAAGATCGTATGGGTTGTTGCTACCATCATTGTTTAGGAGTTTGCTTGACTGCTATTGTTCTGATGAGAACATATGAAAAGGATAAAAGTGTATGAATGCTGATATGTATAGATTTACTGCTATGTTATATCTCGATTAAGAATAGGAAGCTTTTCTAGATTTCATAGACTTTTGGTAACGTGCAAAGTTCACACTTCTCCTCTGTTCAAACTTCACCCACGAATTCTCACCGAGGGCGCGGCGTGCCGCTGATGCATGTAAAATGCATACATGAATTTTGCATTATTTTACTTCTATTCCAATCATATTTGCATCATATAAGGGTTATATCAATGTTTTATAATGATTTTGGGAATATTTCATAGTTTTCCCATTTATTTGGAATTAACCCTGTTTTCCAGAAAACGTCTTTTTTAGTGTTTCAGACTTTCCGGGAGCTTCGGGACTCCAAAAAGGGCAAGGCCAAAGAGCACGGTTCAGAATTTTCGAGACGAACGCAATGGCCTCAAAATGAAGGCCAGAAGCCCAACCAGCTGGAAATGAGAGGGCCCACGGGCCCCTGTACCTGGGCGCGCGGGACCACCTCTTTTGGGCCTCGAGGCTCCGCCGCCGTCGATCTTTGCTCCACCGACCTAGTCGTGACCTAAAAATGCCTATAAAAATTGTCCCCCGACGTTCTCTGGAAGGAGCGCCGCACAAACACAGAAACACCGAAACGGAGATCAGGAGCTGCAGATTGGAGGGGGAAAACTCCGGCGGGGCGCTGCCGGGGTGGTCTCCACCTTCTCCAACGACTTCTCCACCGTCTCCATGATGAAGGGGGAGTAGTCCACCCCCTGGATTTGGGTTTGTGGTGGTAACTTATGTATCTCTCCTCTCTTTGAGCTTCACTAATTAGTACCGTATGAGCTGCTGAACATGATTACGGTCATCTATGTAATTCCCATGGTGGATATTGTGGTGTGAGATAAATTTGTTATGCATTTACTGTTGTGTTGGATCTTTTATGACTTGTCATACTTTGGAGATATTCTATGATGCATGTGATGGTTTGATTTATGCATAATGCCTTGTTTATCTTTATCATGAGGTGATTGACACCACCAAGTGTAGATAGATGAGAGAGTGTGGTCACACACACGAAATATAAATCATTGCACTAGTGTTTAGAATATTGTCCATTATGAAGTATGATGTATGTGGGTACGGGATGGCCGATGTGACACGGCATAGGTATTGAGTGACACAGTACCGCCCAACATCCTTTATCTGGGGGTAAAAAGAAAGAGTATGATGTGGGAGTGAGAGCAACCACGCTAGCCTTACGAGGGTGACCTAGCAACACAAATGAGTACTTCTTTCAACTATGTGTTTTAGGACATATAGCCGTTATAAAAGCTACCATTAAAACATGACAATTATGTGTACTTTATCTATAACATGATAATCACCATAGATGAGAGAGGAGGATTAAGTGAACCCATGAACCCATGTCCATTGTTCCTATAAGAGAAAACTTTGTCTTGTCCTCTTGCATTGAAGAGGATTGGGACACTTTTACATTCTTGTTTTGTACATTAAACTTCCATCCATCAACCACCTTGCTCCAAACTTGTTTAGTGCATAATCAACTAAAACTTGTGACACTTTAGTTGTAGGGAATAGATAACTTTTCCTTCTTGCTCCTGCGGATCGATACCTTACTTCCACATTGAGAGGTGCTATAGTGATCCCTGCTCTTGGGGGTTATCAAGTACTTTTCTGGCGCCGTTGCCGGGGAGCGTAGCGCTTAAGTTTCTATTCTTGTGTGCACTAGACTAAGCTTGGGGAAGTCTCTTTAACTTGTTTTATATCTTGCAATCATCTAAGCTTGGGGAGGTTCCTTTAAACTTGTCTGGGTGTAAGTTCTTCATTACTTTTGCTATGGGTTTTCTGTTTGATTATACACCTGAGGAACTTGCAACATTTACACTTGAGGAACTTGAAATATTACAAGAAGCTGATGATTTCTTTTCTCGAGCAGATGCTATTAAACGTAAAAAGTTAACTCTTGCTGCCATGGAAAGAACTAATATTTTGCAGGAAGAAGAGGACAAAAACCTAAGCTTGGGGATGCCCATGCAATCTCAAGAAGATGCTGAAAAAGAACAACTGGAGAATGAAGAGTTGGATCTCCCAACTTCACCATCAACATATGATAGTAACACTCAAACTCAAAAACCTTTTGCTAGTAAACTTATTGATAATAATGAGGAGTGTTGCTTAAATGTGCTATATGATAATGCTTTAGATGATGGTCCTATGCTTATTGATAATCCTACATGTTTGGAAGTTACTATATTATGTGAGGATAAAAATGATATACTTGCTGCTCATGATAGTACTCTTACTCATGAGAGTCCTGCTATGTTCTTGAATTCTCCTAACTACACCATAGAGGAGAAATTTGCTTATGTTGAGAAATACTTATGTGGTTTGCAATTATCTTTAGTTCCAAATCTTTGTTGCAACCATGATATTAAACTTGATATTGATCTTAACAACTATTTTGAAAGAGGGAAGCATGCTAATAAACTCCAAAATAAATTTAATGACTCTCTTTATGTTCCCAAATTATCTAAGTTGGAAGATTCTATTGGTTACGTGATTAAATACACTTCTACTACTTGCAACTATTATGAAAGAGGAAGTGATAAGAACCCTCTTTATGCTACTAATAATTATGGGCTGCAAGTAAATATTGTTAATATGCATTGGAAAACTTATATTCATTGTGATTCATTCATATACAAAATGCCAATGCATAGAAGAAGTTAGACTTCGTTGTTATTACCTTTGTGTTTTGTTTCTCTCTACCATGTTTCAACTTGACTATTATCTTCATTGGCTTGAGAGCAACATGGGACCCTGGTATAATGCATGGAACACTTCCCAAGGAAGAGGGGAACAACATTCAAGCTCCTTCATGAGCTTCATCTTCGCTGAACAACAAGTAAGAAGCCTAGCTATATGGCTATAAAGAAAGCGCTTTGCGGGAGGCAACCCGGTTATTTTTGTGTGTGATTTTTCTTTGTGTCCTCTTGCTGTAACAAGAGACTTTGTGTCTAGTTTAGTTTCTGGAGTTTTAAATAAAGTGCCAAGTTTTACCCATTTTGGTCTTGAAAAGTTGCTTATTGAGTTCGGAGATTTTATTCCTGCACGAGTCAGTGCACGGTATGATTTTTAATTCTTATTCTGTAACTCCGAATGAGCTCATATTTGAACTGTAGTTGCAACTTTTCATCCTCTGTATGCATGAATTTTTCGGAATTTTTCGAGAAAGTTTGGTAGGGTAGAAAAATACGTTTTGCTGCTGCTGTTTTTCTGGACAGATTCTGTCCCATTTTGTTTGATGCATGCTTTGAGCTTTTAAGTTGAATCTTTTTGATCCAATTGAGTTTATGAGTAGGCATACAACATTATACACTTTCTGGACATCTCATATGAATTTTTGTTCAAGGATTATATGCAGCAAGAAACATATTTGTTTATCACTATTAATGCACCCCACAGAAAAGAAATGGGAGAAACGGTGTTTTGAAGTTTTTTCACAGGGATTGGAGGAGATGCACCAAGAGCTATCCAAGGATGGTGAAGACCATAAGCTTGGGGATGTGAAGACAACCCCACTGGACCTACACACTCTCGGTTTGCACACGTCCAACTTCTGTTTTTCGATCGAAACACTTTATCGCATAAACTTGGAGCGTCTTTTTGTTTGTTTTGGTTTGATTCTTTGAGAGACCACCACACTATCATTTATATATGGGAGAGCTACTGGAAATATGGGTTGAAATATGTTGGATGCTTTTATAAGATTGGGAAAAGGGATGTTTGAGTTGATTTTTAATGATACATATAGTTGCATGATTCATGAGCTTGTTTATGAGTAATAGTTTGCAAATCCTTTTTGAAGAGCTATCACTTATTCATGTTTTGGTGCTGATTGTTATTTTACTTGGTTTAACATGGATTAGTTAGTTCTATGGACACTCATGCATGCATCTAGATGGTCAACTTTCTCCCTTTTGCTAGCCCAAACATTCCAACAAGTCAAAACTTGTTTCCAACACCTTCAACCAAAGTTATTCCAGTGAGTCCACCATATCTACCTACTAGCTATATGCTATTCCGAGTATGTTCATCATGATATTTGTGTTATCTATACCTCTGAATGAAAATGATTATGTTATTGATTGCCATGGGAAAAGTTGGTTATATAGCTCTCACGAACTTGATGCACATTTTACTATCATTGCAATAAATAAAACATGACCCATTGTGATTAAGATTATGATGCTAGTGGCTTGATAAATGTTCGAGGTTGGGAGTTAGCCCATATGTGCTGTCACATGCAAAGCTTTCAACATGCTCCTTCATCTCATTTAGTTGATATCATGTACTTTTGTTTATGGATGCCTATCATGGTGAAATGAGGTGGAAATGAATAGTTTAAATGAGTTTGTATAAATGGTTAGAGAGACGCCTGGGCCGCTAATCTAAGCCATGCATCATTCATGGTGGAAATTTACTTACATGCTATGGTGAACCGTCTGTGATACACCTTATAATAAATAGCTATTCCAATGGTAAATAAAAAGGGTGTTGAGGTTGTTCATCTTGTTTGTTTGTCTTGTCATTTTGATAAGGCGAAAGGCAAAATGGTAATCCATGTGACTTGTCTCTCATCTGATGCAAAATTTGATTATACATGTGCTTGGCTAACTGCATCACCCTATCTTTGCAGTATTTCAACGAAGAGTACACCAGGACCCACCTCTCTGACTTCCTTTCAAAAGCGGGGGCCATCGACGTAAAGATTTATGACATCACCAATGAGAAAATAGGTGACTTCAGCATGAAGATTGGAGAAAATAAGAAAGCCACTATTACACATAAGTGGTTGTCTGTAACGACCGGGCAGAAATGGGATGTTGGTGATATTGTTATGTTTTGGTTTCGACGCCATGGTGACAACAGCCTGAGGTTGGATGTTCAGAAAATATAGCATAGGGTATCGAGTAACTTGATTACTCTTCAGCACGTGTTGCCTGAATTGGAACCATTAAGTATGGCTACTTTTGATGAACTATCTGGTCATGTGATATATCTAGCTTTGTAGTAAAGCAGCACGTGATGAATCTGAACATGTAGGGTTCTGTGAACCAAGGCATCTGCCATGTAATGTGCTGAGCATGTATCATGTTGATCATGTCTTTTGTGGTCAAGTAACTCTTTTGTTTATCGTGGCATGAGCTCACATGTTTACTAATCGAGCTAAAAAATCATGTTCTAACTTCTGTGTTGAGCATTTTGATTCTGTTTGTCTACATCCATTTGAATTTGATTGCAGTTAAAGTATATATATAGGATATTTATGCTTTGTGAATTGATCACAAAGTCATGTGATGCTGACTTCTTCTCGATGCTACTACATTATTTCAGTCTTCAAAATTTTAGTATACATAGCAGCCAGGTTCAAAATTGTACCAAAGCAATGTCTAAAATGCCATAAACAAACTTATGAGCATCTAAAAGGAGATAAATAGGTTAAACATGTGGACTGGTGTGACAATAAATGTAGCAATACATATGTACAAACAATCCAGACCTGAAACAATTGAGGTGGTCTAGGAATCATGTTGAATATTTGTCTAAAGAAAAGAAGAAAAAAAAGGAATAAGGTTAAAGTAATTATCTCAATGATGACCTAAAATCCATGGGTTGATTGGATCAAAATGAGGATAAATCCAATTAAGGTAAGATAGTCAGATCAAACACAAGATGAAAATATCAGTTCCACATCCATACTGCAATTTACCATGTGTTCATGAACTCCAGTCTAGAACGTTTAATATCTTGCTAAAGTAGCTGATAGAGAAAAATGTCTTGACATCATGACTCTAAAAGCGGCAAAAATACTCAAGAACTGGAAAAATGTAATCAGCAAACTCAGGAATCAGGAAATGCAAAGATTCCATAATATTTTTCCTCCTTCGAAACATAACAAATTAATAACTGGTCATATCATCTGCACCAAGAGCAAGATGGCACCGCATATAAGACAGCAAAAGACAGACGACAAGCATGAGAGGAACTCGAAAAAAGGAGAAAAGCTCACAAACCTAACAGAAATACTCGATTGCTTTCACAAATGCCTCACCTGTCATGTGAGACGAATAAACCTGCAGAAAAAAACACGGCAAGACCAGACATAAGATGGATGAGAAGGAATGCTGCCATTGAAAGAGAGAGAAGGCTGACATTACAGTACCAAATGATACTACTGAAAGTAGGGACCATAAGGTCTACATTAACTTGTTTGCTGATTTTACCTTTTATTATCTTGGTATACATATAAGGGAATAAACAAATGTAGTGGCAGGTTGGGAGCCTTTGAAACAACACGAACAGAAGATTAAATTCATTTTGTGACACTTCATAACCGGAGATTCGTTGGCTGCAAATCAAAGACAGTGTAAAAGAACAAATCAAATGAGAGAGCAACGGTGAATACTATGCTAAATGGAGTACAACATACTTACCACCTTTTCTTGGTGCATTTGTGCCCACCGACAAGACATACTTTATGCACATTACCAGACTCCATCGCATAATTCTGCACAAACCTACACACGTACCAGAAATAATTATCAAAAAGACACTAAAACGACATGCTTCGTTTGATATATACGCAGTAGATGAAGTCTTTCTACTTAAATTGCATTATCTTATGTAACCCTATTAAGTAGAGTTGTACATAAGCCTTTCCTGACCAATAATTGTGTGTGTCTCCTTTTCGTGGCCAATGATACAAACCTAGTTACATAAACAGAGTAACAAACTGAATCATCCTGGTTGCTGAAAAAATTGTGTGTTCCTAACCATACAAATACATGTTATAAATCTGAATATACACTATAATATATAAAAAAGTATGGGTCTAGTTCTTATAAGAGACAACAATAGACTGCAAAATTAATTAAGGAGATGCACCACTGTACTCTTCCTTCCTAGGCCAAGAAGGAGACCATGAGAGAGAGGGAAACAAACATCGTGGCAATGACATCCTGGTGGTGAGATAGAAAAACCATGCATATAAGGTCCTTGTCGAGGGCTGCTAGCAGACAATACATAACCTGCATGTTCAATCTTATGCTAATGCAATCAGAGAAACACAAAGTTGACAGCAACATGAACTGAAAATCAAAGATTATTATCTGATATGTGTGTCTCAAACAACCGAAGATAATTATATGTTACATAAATGACCCAGCTATTTAGCGATAATAGCTTCCAAAAGCAAGTCATAAAATCAAAAGAGGCAGTTTCAGAAAAAAAAAAGTAAAAAAGAATATTACATAGATCAATCTTCCCCTGCATCCCGCTTGCCTTTTTATCAGACATGTAGGCATGAATACAAAAAACGATCTAGTCTAGACCAACAAAGATGAAAAATTAGTGGATAAAACCAATATGGAGTAGTGGAAGTGAAAATGAGACAAATCTGTAGGAACAATTACACATCTCTCCTCACATGATGCTACCCAAGTGGATATGGCCAATCACATGCCAATGTTAAAGCAAATGATGGCCTTCTCCTCTGTTCCTCTCCTCCTCGTCGGTCGTTGCAGCCATGTGCGCCCAGGGGCGAGGAAGACGACGTGCTGCCGTGCCGTGGGAGGAGAAGGTGCGGACTGCAGCAACGACACGAGCTCGGCGACGGGGCGGAGGAGGGTGTGGCGTGGAGGCTGAACCCCACCGTTGTTCCTCATGTTCCCCGCCTGCTTCCCCATGTCGAGCTCCGCCTGCTTCGGTCATGGCGCCCTGCTGCCCTTCGCCTCTCCCTGCTCGAGCCATGGAGTAACCAGTAGATGGGGTGGCAGAGGAGAATGATGAGTTTGTGCAACTGAAAACGATTTTAAAACGCAGAGGTAGCTGCTCTCAACATCATTATTAACAGTGAGTCATAAGGCACCCAAGATCTGGACGCAAATAATAAATTTGAAGCAAGAGGGTACCAACATAGCATTTCACACCATACTAATACAACACAGGTCAGCATCGATCATCACAGAACACATAGTCATAAAACCAGAGAAATTGCAAAGTGATAGAACACACATAACTCACAGAACTGGCAAGCAATGCATATACAGGAAGGAATAACATCAGGCAGTAGTACAGAGGTCCACATCACACTGAATTAACGTAGGATGGCTCAATGAGTCACATCTAGGTGTGCATATTACAAAATGTAGATCATAACAGTACCGAATACATAAGTTTTTGATAAAACCACCAATCTATGGTGGATAGGAAGCATGAGCTGAAACACATAATGAATCTCATGCAAGAAACATCCCAATAGTCAATGGTAGCTGGCCTCAACAGCAACAACAATGAGACTTAGCGACCAATAGCTGGAATGCAGAACCAAAATATCACCAACCACGGGATGTCGAGGCAGTCACGCAGATAAACTTTATATAGGCAAAATATGTCTGATCTGTATTAACAAGATTCAAAATCAATGGAGAGTGCAAATCTGGATTGAATTAACAAAAGGTACAGTCTGTTTGGACCTTACGGAGCAACATCTATGCTCGCCGACCTAGTTCCTGGCTTTCTTCAGCTGGTTACCACCCCTACCTGCTCCCCCCTTGCGTCTGAAGCGAAAAAAGAAGAGGTCACAACTGAACACGAATAGAGAGGATGAAGGATAACCAGAATACCAATGAGTCTGTGCAAAGGTAATCCAATAATAACCTGTTTTCAATGGGTTCACCGGGAGCTGTAGCTGTAGACACAGGCACAGTTGTAGGGGACGACGTCTCCTCTCCAGGCGATTCAGTTGACGTGTTATCAGCAGCTATACCTTTCATCTTTCCTTCATCTGCCTCTGAACTTTTTATATTCTCAGAGCTTGTGTCAACAACACCTGGATTTATGGACGGTGACTGCTCCTTCACAACTTTTCCATCAGTTGCCAGTGTTGCAACCTCATCCTTGCCAAGCTGTAATTCCTCGACAAACAATAAGAAAAATCAATGTGAGACATAGCATAAACTGATTGGGATCTGGCACTGTTTCAGTAGATCAACTTGATAACTGACTATCCATTTACAGAGTATCAAAAAATTCAAAGGTATATGGTTTGTTTGGTCATGTTTAATAAGGCACTGTTTTTAGCTAAAGCACCTGTTCAGTCTGAAGCTCATGGCCACCTCCGGTAAATAAAGCTTTGCGTGCAGCTGAAACGGGTGAATCAGTCTTCTTCCTGTGCAAAAGTCAGCACATGTCATTAGGGAATGTGCACCAAATAATAGAGATGAACTTTAGAAGATGATATAAGTACCTAAGACTTGGAAGCTTATTGACAGAAGGAGGAGCTTTATCAACCGCTGGAAGATAGCTAGACTGCTGCAATGATAAAAAAGAAAATGTAAGGTATGTAGAACCCGAACAAAGAAACACATACATGCATAACATATTGTTCTACAAAGAAAATATGTGACTTACAGTCGTGTCGTATGAATCCTCTAATGCCGAAAAAGCGCCTGATGGAGAGCGTGGTGCACCCGGTGAACCAATCATTAGAAGAGACTGTTTAATAGGTGATTGGCTCGAGGATGCAGCTCATAATGCAGGTTTATGCCTCAGAGAGGAAGAATGCGGATGTTTCCCAAAGTTTGTATCAATCCTATGAACTTGGTAGGATGGGCTGGTAGATTCAGATTCAAAGCTCTTAGAAGTCACTTGCACAACAAATTTGTATTTGGTGGAGACAATAGCAGCTAATTCCCTTGGAATGGATGCATCTCCTCTTGTGGAGTTCACGATATCTTCAAGAGGGGTACTGCTCGAGTGGCCAAGGATCTCTTTGCCCACTCGATCAAAGAAGACAAATTCAATCTCATCCTGACCATCACCACCAATGAAGCAAAGTCGATACCTGTTAAGCACAGAAGAAGGCATCAATAACATTGATGGAAACCTGGGACACAGAATAAATAAAGACAGACCAAGCGCATAAGGCTCTCACACAAGGTGGGGTCTAGGTATGGAATACAGGAATACAGTCTTAAATAAACATTGAGTTTACCTTGGCGATGCATCAACAGAACTACACCCTGTATCAGAGCACCTATATGCATTTCCATATGGAACAGATGATTTATTGCACGTGTTGCAAGAAAAAAACCACCACCGTTGTTGAGGACTGAGCCTTAAGATTGTCGCAGTGCAGAAGAACTTTGTGTGCTGAAAAGGGTGATAAATCAGATGGATGAGTACTCAAAAGACACAGAAAGAACAGAGCATGATTCTGCAATGTAGAGGCATAACACAAAGATGTCACGGAGCATACCTCATAGTGCCAGATGTCAAGATCTTTGAGCTCACCCACAGTTTTTGTTTCAAGGTCAACTTGGGCCGCTATCTCAGCAGCAGTTTGGTTTGGAAGTATGATAGCCTCTATCTTAGGAACCTTGTCTTTCAGTCTACAAAAAACACCAGAGTCAGGGAATTAGCACCATGTGTAGACCACAAAGGTGTTAGCAAGGGTACCAAAAGCATGCAAAGGAGCAGAAACTAACCTTGCATGTATCGCATTTATTTCTGGTAGGTCTTCGTTGATGTACCAACGGCATGCAGCACTGCCACTCACTCCCCTATGACCTATAAGGAGGAACAGGGACATAACATTAGGTTTGGAGCAATAAAGCGAGAAACAATAAGTCGAAAAAGCATGAACCAGTGTACGGACCATCATAATTTTTGACCAGAGTACCAACAAAGATGGCTATCACAGGGTTCTCCTTGCCAATTTCAAGAACCCAGTCACCTTCGAAAGCTATCGCTCTCTCACCCATAAGACAATACTTATCTGATGCCCACTGGTAGGAACAAAGACATAGTCAGTAAAAAGGAATTAACAAAAGTAGCTTGCAGATATGATAACCGTACTGGTTAGAAAACCAAGAGCGAATACTTACGAAATATCAGATAGGTATATGATTCTCTTAGTGGAAGGTTCTGCACGGTTGGCAGAATGATATTGAGTAGCCTGTGATACACCTGTGATTACACCAGCGATATCTGCATAATAATAACAGAGAGCAACAATATGATAAGTAAGGAGCGGCATGGAGCAGTAGAAAAAGAAACCGTAAACACCTCTCTACACAAAGATACTGATATAAATTTTAAATATGATTGTAACAAAGAGCAAGCAACAAATGCTAACCAAAGAGAAAATAAAAAACATCACATATTCACATGGACACGACATAGTAATGTAAAGCAATAGCTTCAAACTACAGAAACCTAGAGGCACTCCACGAATGGGAATGGAATAAAAGATGAAAATTACCCGTGAACCGAGGAGGACGATCAGTAGGAGCTGTGAGATCAGTGATGGAAGTCAAAGAGTAGGTGCAGTATGGGAACTCCTCCTGAACATCAATTTTTTCCTGGATACTTGTGTACCGACCAAACTTGATCATCCAAGTCCCTTCTACTGACCTGTACTGAGTCTTGTTTGCATAAACCATGAACCTACAAGGTCATAGACCTTTCCTTCTTCAATCATGCCCATAAACTTTGCAACGCAGTCAGTCGGAATCTCTCCATACATGTGATTTCCCTACACAAGGAAAATGGCGGCACAATACGTGAGCACAGAATAGCAAAGAAGAAGCATGTTAGAAGATTATGAAGCAAACATGGTAAGTTAATTATACCTGTGCATCAATCAGCACCATATCAGTATGCTGAATAGGACCATTGTCCGTGCCTCCACGGTGGTGCCACAGGCGCGACACATACACACATACCGTCCAATACTTGCTGCCCCGTTGACCTCGGCAAGCGAACTGATCGGCATCTGGGTACACAATAGAAAACGACATGACTGGGTAAGTAGAACAATAAGGATCACATCATATAAAGTATTACACAGTAGCAAGGAAAGTACCAGTAAAGAAACAGCCTTGCACAAATAACTGATGAACAACAAAATATCAACCAGCAGAGATAGAAAAACATAGGCATATGAACAATAGTCCAGATATAGAAAGTAAAGTTGACTCCAAAAGAACAAAAGCATCATTCAAACCACTCTATATATATCTTAGGTCATACAAAAGACAACAAACATTCACCAAAATGCGATACGAACAGAGCATCAAAGGGACTCCAAAGATCGAAAGACCTCAGGATAAACAATATTCTGGGTCTCCGAACCACACGTGCCATCAGCGTTTTCAATCAGTATTTTCAGAGATTTCCTAGACTTTACACGGGACACGGCAACATATAATTGTCCATGCGAGAATACAGGCTGCTTTAAATATAAGCCAACATAGGCCAAAGTTTGCCCTTGGCTTTTATTTATGGTCATAGCATAGCAAAGCCGAATAGGAAACTGGCGTCGCTGAAGAACAAATGGCCATTTGGTTTTCTTGGCTGTTAATTCGATTCTAGGTATGTAGACAGTATGTCCCACATGAGAACCAGTGAGAATAACAGCTTGAATTACACAGTCCGCAAGTTCCGTGATAATCAACCGTGTGCCATTACACATGCCAGTGGACTGGCTGAGATTCCTCAAAAGCATGATCGGGGCACCTTTCTTTAAAACCAACTTATGCTCAGGAAAATTAACAACAGACTGCACATTGAGAAATTCAGGAGGATAGAAAGTATCTGCCTCCTGAACGGCATCAGGTGAACCAGCTATTGAATCCGCACTGAAATACTCCCTAGCCCTAGTAGGTACCATGGAAAGCACAAAGTCATTAATAAGGTCAGCTATCTCGTTTGTCGGGGCTAAAATGGCTCGCTCTTGTAAGTATGTGCTGTCTTGGTAGTTATTGACAAAATTAACATATGTTGACAAAACGATCGCTTCAATCTTATTGCCCTCAGCCTGTATCAGCAAGTCTTGTGGTATCTGAACCCAAGTCGGGGTAACCTCGCCCTCTCTCACAGTCATCGGAAGTTTTCCTTCACCAAGTGCTAGTACCCAACTGCTAAATAATGCTACTTCCTGTTGTACCATAGCACTTGCACCTGGCATGGATAATCTCATGTTTTCTTTCAATTCCAGAAATGTAACTTGCTGCCACAGCGGCGAGTTGGTGATAGTCGCGTCTACAATTTGTTGACGGGTACCACCTTCAATGACAGGTAGAATTTGTCTAAGGTCCCCACCCAGAACCACAGGTATGCCACCAAACGGGACATCAGCAAGTAAATAATCATCAACAGACATAATATCACGCAAAGTTCTATCGACAGACTCAAGACACTTTCTGTCTGCCATGAGTGCTTCATCCCAGATTATAAGAGAAGTTTTCTGGATAAGACTACTCAAATTGGTACCTCTCTTGATGTCACAGAATGATGACTCATCGATCGGAATAGGTATTTTGAAACGTGAATGAGCGGTTCTTCCACCAGGAAGCAGGAGAGACGCAACACCAGAAGAGGCAACAGTTAAAACAATTTTTCGTTCACCTCGAAGGAAAGAAACTATTGCGTTCCATAAAAAGGTTTTGCCAGTCCCACCAGATCCAGAAACAAAGAAAAAACCAGGTTTTTTGTCTACAACAGCAGCAATAATTTGTTTGTAGGCCAAGATTTGTCCATCATTAAGTTTGGCGAATAAGAGGACAGCTTGCTCCGCAAGCTGTGCAGAGTCATATGATGTCTCTTCCTGAAGGAGTCTATTGTCATAAGACGAATTTTCATACGTTGATTTAGGAGGCAGGTCAAAGTTACAAATCTTGGAACCATTCCGAAGGAAAGTTTCAGCAAGTTCGTCTAAAAGCATATCTTTAAGCTGGTCTACAGGGACAATATAGTTTCTGTCATGACGACCCTTCCTAATTCCGTACTGGATGTCATCAGCAAGCTCCAGCCAATAACGATCAAAGAAATCTCTCTCACTCTTAACCCCACAGTTTATAAGCATAATGACAAACAGCTGACGTAAACGTGGGGCAAAACCCCAAACCAAGGCTTCATCAAAAGCTCGGTACCACTCGGAATCGTCACCCAACAAACCCCGAGCAGCACACGCCTCTTTGAAGTAAGGTAGGTGCGGCCTTCAAATGACCTTAGATCGGCATAGCACGTCGCACCCTTAACAATCATAAGGAGCGAACGCAGGTAGTACAGCTCACCGCTATTAGGCTGGACATAATAGACACGTCCTATCTTTTCACCGCCCCCTCTCTTATGCCAAGATCTGTTCTGGCCATTCCATGTCCATTCAGTGGGAAAGTCACAATAGGTTAGGGTCCGAGCTTCTGGGAAAGTCTGATTTGCCACAAACCATTCAGTCAGCATAGTTTTTTTCAGAAAATCAGTGTCAATAATTTTCGTGAGTATGGCACCGGCACGAAACCTAATAGTATTCTTATCAGGTAAATGAACTGGCAATCTGTCAACAGCAGGGTACTTTGTGTGAATACTGTAACCGAAAACACGCCAAAGTGCATCATGCTCACATATGTATCTGCACTGTATGTACTCCTCAATTTCATCTACCGCGACACGTTTAGAACCTTCCCCAGCAACCCCTTTACCCTTGATTCTCTGAAGCAGAATCTTGGAATAATCTGGGCCTTTAGTCACATATTTGAAAAGATATTTCATGACCTGTGTCTTATTACACCATTCTACATTAAGGTGAGCCTGATATTTCTTAAGCAAGGTCATATTATATGGAACAACCCACCTATTATCAAGTTTTTTACCATTTTTGTAAATAAAGCGACCATTGTTACGACGTCTATAGAGGGCGAATCCATTTTCATCAATGATTGTTTCAGGCTGGAACAGTTTTGGAAAATGTTTTGAACATTCACCTTCTTTCATGCAAACACACTTGTCATTCAACTCACCACAGGGTCCATGCATCATAAATTCAGTAACCAAAACATAGCCTAAAGGATCTCAATAGGATCTGGAATTTCAGCAGAAATATAAGAATCAATCAAGGCTGCACTAACCTGACGATCCTTGTCTACGTCCTGCCAAATAAGGATATGAGCATGCGGCAGACCTCGCTTCTGAAACTCGACGGTATACAGAACTGCAGCAAACAATAAAGATCATGTTAACAACCATAAGCGAGCATAAAGAACACTGGCTTATGGTGAAATGCAACCCAGAGGAAAAAAATAGTACCAGCCTTTACGGGACCAAATATACGTCCATCTCTAATATCATCTACATACTCAGCAAGTTTGAGCCCGTACACCCTAACAACAATATCTGCCCTATCACATGGTTGTTGGCCAGGATGTAACAATAGCGCCTCGGTAATCTCATCCCACTTTGGATTACATGTAAAAGTTGAGAACAGATCAGGAGCACCATGGACACGACAAATGGCAAGCCCGTCCTGAAAGTTCTCCACAAAATAACGACGACCACCAGTATGGCTTGAAGGCAAGATGGTTCTTTTTCCAACATCACTACCATCTACAAACCTTGTCCTATAGCATCAGTTATACCCTGAAGGTGTTCGGATCTAAGATCGTCTTGATTCTTAAGAATGTACCATAATCGATTTTCATCAATGCAGGCCCTTGAGTCAACAACAGCCTGTGAAGAAAGTAACCCATAACAAAGGTATGGATTTGGCTGATCAGGCCGATAATGACAAACATAACAGTAGTACTCTTGCATGGTCATTTTTTTACGGGACACAGATGAAGAACCAACATGTGGAACATTGAGCTGGAACCCCCTCTCGGCATACGGAAATAACAAAGGGTACTGGAGTGCCATAAAAGCAGGGTGCAGAAAAGATACATGCTGCAAGCCATCGGTTTTATTATCGACAAGTATATCACGAGACGGAGTGTCAGCAGTGAATTCACCGACAACTAAAGCAGCCAACTCTGAAGTTGTGGGCAGACTAAACTGAGGACCATCACCAGGAGATGGGCCAATGATACGAATAGCTACATGCTCATCTTCATTACCCTCTATGCGTTCTTTTGCCATCCTATATGTCTTGACCAGAGGATTATGAATGTTAAGCATTTCTATCAAGGCAGCTACAATTTCAGGATCTAAATCACTCCCATGCTTATCATCCTTACTCAGAGCATTTATTCTATTCATGACTTCATTAGTGGTGTCATAAATGTAAAGTTCGCAAAATTTTGGACTACCCTCCTTTCGTGCTAGAGAACCCAAGCGGTGGTGGACAGCCCCACATATTTTAAAAATCGGAGGTCCGCGCGAATTAGTGACCGAGCGATCTATATTGGCTCCCATTGAGGTAAAGGCGAACAAACAGTTGTACAGTCTGATTTTTATATAAATTTTTTTGAACGACGATCACCATCGAAACGCATAAGGTCAACCAATACAGGTGGGGGCTCAACAAATTTAGGAATTTGAACCTTTCCACCTTTACAGCAGTTGTTGTACACAACACGCCCCTTCGTGACGGCAGACGCACCCTTCACCCTATCCTCCCACCAGAAGACAGATGTACAATGACAACACTGATATTCAGTAGCGCCATGATACGAACGGCCTTGATAAGAAGCTATACAGACATGGGGGGGAAGAAAGTTGAAAAGCTGATATATAAAAAGGTCAAGCAGGGAACAGGGAAAAAAAGGCACGAAAGACCTAACGATACCTTTTAATTTCTCGGCAAAGGCAGCCGGAAAACCTGTCCAATCATCAGGCAATGGGGCTTGGATGACAGGCTCTATATGAAAATCACCGAACACTAAATAAGAACACAAGATAAGAGGAAGCTCTGAAGCGAGGCACACGGGCACAGAGGAACGCTGGATGCACCTGCATAACCAGAACGAAGGAGGTCGAGTGTAACATCCCAAAATTATTATCAGGATTATATTCCAAAAATGAGAGCCAACAAAAACTTTTGTTGTTTATTGTATGTTAATTGCTTCTTGTTACTTGAGTTGTTGTTCTTGCTGATTGTGTGAGTGTTTGCACTAGTGAACACTAGTAAGAAGAAAGAAAACAAAATATAAAATCAAAGCAAGAAAAATAAAAGTGACAAGTTGTCACATGAAAATCTCCAAGAAAAATAAAAGTGACAAGTTGTCACATGAAAATCTCCAAGTGACAAACTCAATTATTTTCAAACCAAAGTCAGTGGAGTTGTAATGTAAACACTCCCCATTTTGTTCCTACCACTTTCCCCTCTCAAATATTATTTTTGAACTAGTTTTAAAATTCAAAAATAAAAACAAATGAAATAAATTAAAATAACATAAACAAAGTACTATAAAAGAAAATGTTTCAAAACATTTTATTATTTTATGCCAATTTTTGTGGAGCCTCTACATGTTATGAGAAGGCCCACAAATTTTTGCAAATTTTTCTAAAATGTTTAAGTGCCCTAATTAAATCCTAGAAAACCTTCTGGTTTTAAAAAGAAACAGAGAAGGACCTAGTTGTGATAAAAGAAAAGAAGAGCAGGGGGTTTTCTGCAAAACCGTCGTCGACTCCAGCCCCGACGACCATCGCCGTGTCGCCGCGACCGTGCTCGCCGTTTCCGCGCTCCCCAGGCCCCCCTGGCCGCGCACCCCCTCGCCCCCGTGCCTCTGCAGCCGCGGCGCCGCAGAGGAGAGCAGTTACGCCGCCCCTCGCCTCGATTTCCCTCCACTGTCGCCGTGGCGAGCTCGCCGTCGTCGACCAAATTGGCCCAGCTCGCTGCTCCCCGACACGCCGCGCTTGGCCGAGATCTTCTAGAACACGTCCGGACCCCGGTGAACGCCTTGTCTCCACGTCCCTCGCACCGCCGCG
Source organism: Poa pratensis (assembly GCA_947311845.1). NCBI lineage: Eukaryota > Viridiplantae > Streptophyta > Magnoliopsida > Poales > Poaceae > Poa > Poa pratensis. Next base: position 3,326,236 of record CAMZMU010000013.1, read on the forward strand.
TCGGATTGGGGAGAAATATCTCCGCCGTGTCGCCGTGGACGTCGCCGTGCACTCCGTCCACCGTACGCCGCATCCCGCGCTATAAAACCACCCCCGCACCCTCTGCGAACACCACACCACCCCACTCCCTCACTGACCCCTCTCAATTCGCCGTGCACCGCCAGGAGGGCGTGCTGTGCCGTAGCCACTGCCGCCGTCGAGGTCCGTCGTGGCCACGACGCCACACTGCCCCATTCTTCCCTCTTTGGCCTGCACTTACTTCCCTCTGCTTCACCGCACTCACCGCACCCTTTTTCCCTTTGATCAGTGCCCAGACGCGGCCGTGGAACCTCGCCGGAGCTGCTGTCCGTGGCCGAGGAAGACGGAGACCTCGCCGCCGACGAACCACTCCACCCCAGCAAGTGTAACTCGGCCAGAAGCTTCCACCTCACCACCGCCGTCGATCTGCATCATCTCCGCGACCTCCCGAGCCCTCTAGGTGAGAGATTCATCCACCTCGCCGTCGCCGGCGCGGCAGCGCCGCTCGTTTTAGGTCGCCGACGTTTGCCGTCGACGTGGGCAAACGTGGGCCGTTGGATCTAAATCCAACGGTTGCGTACCGCTTCGTTTAGAAATGAAAGAGAGAGAGAGACTGACGGGCGGGCCCCGCTCGTCAGGTTTTAAATCTTTTTCCCGCGCGCGCTGTGCCGCTGCCATGTAGGCCCCACCAGTCAGAATTTTGAACATTATCCAGAGGAGGGAATTTTCGAATTTCAAACTTCTCTGAATAATCAGTACTGGATCCAACTTTGAAATTCAATATCTCGAGATTTAGGAATCCAAATAAATCAAACTCAACTGTTCTGGAAAGCTTATGAAATTGTTTAACCAACACAATTGGTCTCATGTCATTTAATTAAATAAGTAAAAAGTATTATTGAAAATGCTACAGAAGGTTTAAATTTAAACTTGTTTGTTTCTGATGCTCTGTTAGTCCAAATAATTCCAAACCAATTTTGCTAGCTTAGTACTGCCTTGTGTTAGCTCCCCTAATTTTGGTAGAATTAATTAAGTAGCATGAATTGTTGACTTTAAGATAAACCCTTCTGGACTAAAACAAACAAATATGTTTATTGGTTGATCCAAATGAGTTAGGACCAATTTTGTTAGCTCACATATAGCCATGTTTAGTTACCCCTAAAAGGGTTTAATTTTTGGAACAATAGAATTTAATTGGTAGCTAAAACTTGATTATTAAGCTACTGGATTCAATCCAATGTGTAGGGAGTTTGGTAACTCCAAATGATCCAATTCAAATTGGGTTGTATTCTACACATCAGTGGCTTTCCATAGAATTTTAGTTTGTATTTTTGTGACCAACAGAACTCAAGTTGTGGAATTAAACATGAATAACTAGTTCTGCCATAATTTAGAAGTAATTAAAAAGTGTTTAATTCAATTTTGTTTGAAAATCAAATTGTGTGGTTTGATGTGTGCAGTAGCTAATTGTGATGTTGATGATGGTTATGTTGAGATGATTGCTTGTATAGCTTAGTGATTGTTTGCATTGTTTGTTTGTTAATTAGACGAGAACGTTGTCGGATATATCGAGGAAGGAGAGTTTGCTGAATTTGAAGAACAAGAGCAAGATCACTTTGCCAAGCAAGGCAAGCTATTCTCTGAGCTTGCACTACCAACATATGCATCTACTTTCATAACATGTTTACTCTCAAAGCAAGATTTACAAAACCCATTTCAAAAATATATGGATATTATTTTGCCACCCTATGTAGTAGTTTATATAAAACTTTAGGATGGGAAAACAATGTTGTTTATTCAAAACTCCTTTGAAATTTCTTATGAGTTTATGAAATACCGAGATGTCGGTGTTGGAGTGGAAAAGTGGAAAAATGGTGATGTTTATGAAAAATGCACAGTGTCCTAGTACTATGGAAACCAATCCTACCCTGTGCGACCACATTTACCACATATGGGAAAAGGCGTAGTCATGTAGTTTGCTCTTATTAGTATGGGATACCTCATCGACGGAGATGACTCCGTTATGCATGAGGGGATGGTCCGAGGATCTACCCCCTGACCCGGGTCCTCACACAAGTTGGTGGGGAGGATAGAAGGTTCCACCATAAACCGCCGGACAAAACTATGAGTCCTCACACTTAGGGTTTCTGACGGGAAACCGGACTGGGTGTCGATGGAAAGTGTCATATGGGAAGGATCCTATACTAGCATGAGCAAATAAGAGGCTATGGCCGGCGGCTTACTTCGCATACCCCTGGTATGGCGAGACGTGGCAGACACGATGAGTTGCTGGATGGATGTGGGTTTAAAAGCGTGCTACCTCTGCAGAGTGTTTAAAACTATTCGAATAGCCGAGTCCTCGGATATGGACAATTGGGAGACTGTCCTAAGACCTTGTGCAAGTTTTAAAAAGGCTTTGAGTTTTTAAAGAAAAATGGAGTGGAGAATGTTTCCTACACCTATACCAACGGATCGGTATGAGGTGGTTGGATGAAAGTGGACCATGACGGGCTATGGTCGGAAAAAGGAGAAGTTTTGGAAAAACAGATGAAAATGGTGACTTCTTTAAAGATAGTTATAAAACTCTTCTTACCTTTTTCAATAAAGATATAGAGATGTTTTAAATAAGAAAAAGTTGTCAACTAAAATAAAACTGGTGCATACTCATGTTGGGGTAGTTTGCGAGTACATTCAAATGTACTCATATTGGTTTCGTCCCTGGCTATTGACCTAGCCAGACTACGAGGAGGAGCACTATGCCGAGCAAGAGTATGGCGACTTCTACGCCAACTAAGGATCTCCACAAGTCAGCTGCCTGTCGGGTCGTCATCGTTAGAATATGATGTCGATTACGCCGTAGCTTCCGCTGATATATTTGGTTTGGCCCATGAAGGCACCTATGTAAGAACTTGGTCTAAATGACCATTTATGTAAGACTTTTATTCGGTACTGTAATGGATGTAAACTTTGGTATCCAATTCGGATTATGTGCAACGACAGACTGATCACGGGATCGTTGTGTTAAGCATAATCGGGTATTTCGGACAGCTAGTCCGGGGTCCCCACATCGAGCAGAAATCTACGCTTCTTTCGATTGAAGGTGGTGATGGTAGAGCTCAACAGCGGCAAGAACTTGTCCCCTATTTTTGTAACAAAAACAGTAGGAGATAGCTCTTATAATGAGCGACACAAAAGAAGAAATAAACGTGACTATACTAAGTAAGAATAACCCTACTTTTTCTCTTGCGACCTAACAGCGCGGTAGCCGGAGGTGGAACCGAGACTGCAGTTTCCACCAGATGGCTGCTAGGCACCGCCACACGTCTGCTAGATGGCACCACACGACTGCCAGTACCCGACACACGAGGACGACGACCCCGACGAGGCATCAGAACATCAACAACACATTTGGGACAAAGCACTCATCCTTAGCGAAACTAACAAACACCACAGCCTACAATCAAGGATTAGGCGGAGAACAAAAACAAAGAAACTGTAAGGAGCATATTATAGCACATACGAAGATGCGGACATGTAATATTTACAATAATTTCAAATATTCTAGAATGGAGAGTCTACACAACATTATAAACGGTCAAGGATTAGCCAGGACAGACAAACAAAGAGGCAATGAGTAACATTCTGTAGTACATATGAGAGCACAATACATATATTCTTAACACGAAATACAAATTATGTAAAAGAAAACTCCAACCACCATTATAAACATATAACTATTCCAGAAACGATCAGAAAAGCATCATGATACAAAGCAACCCAAATCCATCCCAAGAAAAATACAGAGGACAAATATAAAGGCTGGAATTGACGAATAACAACAGCTTAATGCATCAGATGTCGATAAAACAGAAGGAAACATGTCATAGAACTCCAAACTATCCATGGAGAAAGAATGATAGCAGAACATCAGATATAAGTAAAGCCGATTAACAGTCACATCGCGGCACGCAAGGCCATTTCATTATTTCGGTTACATCCACAACATTCAGAAGCAGAAACATGAACCTACACTAAAACCTACATGCTGAGGAAACCATCTGCAAATACATAACCTGCCAGTGGGAAGCAGCATCTCTATCAATAACAGAATTGGTAGATCCAACACGGTTAAACCCTGCTGTCCGAACAATGGAAGCAGCAAAGATAACAGTCGACCTCGCTAATTCCCTATAAGCTAACATACCCTGGTAGTTATAATCACAGATTACAAACCCATAATATTCTTGAAGAAAAGAAAGAGCTTGAAAAGCAGCCTGATCATGAGGGCACGCAAAACCAGAAGAAGCACATGCCTAGAAAAAACGACGCTGCAGCACACTGGCATGCTTAGCAATAGGGACCTCAAGCTCAATCCCTCCTAGAACATCACCATCATCAGCCACCTCACTCACACATGAATGGAAGGGAATCCCACATTGAGACGCGACGACGTCCAACAAATGAAGGTAAGACGAATAGACAACGAACATCCTGCCGCAAACAGAAGCTATGATTACCCAACGCAAGAAAAAAAAGAAAAACACCCAACAAAAGAACACCATTAGACAAGATTATCCACATAAAAGAGCATGGAACCTCGAGGCACACACGTAACGAACACGCACTTAGATTCATCCACGCATAAAATAAGATACCAAGCAGTAGAAAAGAAGGGAGTTACTACCTCACACGGCGCAGCAGCAGACTTGTATCAGCAACAAAGCAAAACTTGAAGATTGTGGAACCTATCCCTGCAAGAAGAGATTAGTAGTAAGTACACCCACAGAACAGGAACAATATAACATGGGAGGCATGTACAAAAAAAGGGATCATGAGGTGGTGCACTACCCCACTGTAAATTGAAGATCTTCACACTGAGAAGGACAAACAGCAACAGATGAACTAACGACCCTGTAGCACAGGAAAGAACCAATAAGGAATACACAAGTAATCACAGAATCTAAGAAGCACCCCTATGGCTAAAAGCAAGAATCTATCCACAACCTGTAGCATGTAAGAAGAAGAAAAATCTATGGACAACATATAGCATCTAAGAAGCAAAACCTACAGAGATCCGCCGTTGCATCTAAGAAGCAGAAATCTATGGACAACATATAGCACCTAAGAAGCAAAACGTACAGAGATCGGTCATTGCATCTACTAAACAGAAACCTACAAAACCTACATAGATCTGTCATCGCATCTAAGAAGCAAAACCTACAGAGATCTAAGAACCGCATCTAGCAATCGCAAAGAAAGTAAACAGCAAGGCGATATCTATTAAAAAGAACAACAACTTCTCGCACGCACCTGAAACCAGTCCAGCACCGGATCCAAACCGAGAGCAAGCAACAGCGTCCACTGCAGAGCAAAGAAGAGGAAACACAAAATTAGTTAGCAAGGCAGCAAACTCCAGAAGCAGTAGCAAGATTAAATAGGAAGGTCGAGATCTAGAAGCAGCCTAACCTCAACCAGCGACGGATCCCTTCCCCGCCATCGTGACCGCGGTCAGGAAACGGCACGGCGGTCGCAGCAACGGAGCAGCTCCGGACCGGCGACAGCGGACTCGACGGCAAATCGGGACGGCGCTGGCTTCTCAGAAACCCTAGATCGAGAAATATCTGTTCTAGGGTTTAGAACGGAGGAGGCGCGTCGAATATAGCCTGTCGCGGCGGGGCAGAGAGGGCAGGGGCGAAGGCGGACGCCGCCTGTAGGGGCCATTACCCGTCGTCGCCTGGCCGGTCGCCACGCGCGCGACTGCCGCCTCGCCGCCTGTAGGGGCCATACACGGCGTCGCCTCGCCGGTCGCCACGCGCGCGACTGCCGTCCCGTCTCGCCATGTCTGAGACGCGAAAAGACGAATCTACCCCTGCAGTTCGACCGAACCACTTCCCCTGCCACCGCGCCGTGACGACCCTTTCCGCAGCTCACGCGGTAGCGTGCGACTCCAGTCGCTGACAGGCGGGCCCGAAAAAAACTGGGGCCACACGCAGCGAGACAGAGCGAGTCCATGCGTGTACAAATCGCCCGGCCGACTGGGGATTGGTAGGGAATGGACGGCCAGGATCAAATCTGATGTCTAAAGGACGACTGAGAGTGCCTAATCGCTGAGGAGCGGGCTGGCACAGGCAAGGATGTTATCTTTAGATGTAACTGCATTGCTGTAGATGTATGCTTGTTCTGGTACGATTTACTTGCTTCTTATTTGTAAGAAGTTATATTTTATGCTTAGCTTTTCCTAATCAACCGTGTTGTGAGCAATTGAAAATATTTATCAGAAATAAGAATAATACTTAGATGATTTTTTTTTGGTGAGATGGAAGGCATTTGCGGAGGATGCAAACACAACACACACACATACATTTTTGGTTTTGGGGCATAGGCATGACGAAGGAGAAAAATCGCAGCGAGCTGCATTAGAAAACTACAGAAGGAAACAAACACACACCACAATTACTCCAATCAGGCACGGCAAAGCGCGCAATTTCCTTCTAGTATAATGGAGTACTACACGAAACGTCTGCATATAAAATAGAAAAGAAAGGAAGGATACGGCTCCATTCCTGCCCAATTCTTCTCCGATGGCCCACCTCTCCGCCCCGGCTACTACCGCCGGCCACCGCATCTCCCCTTCGCGTCGCTCCTCCCTCTTGATGAAGAAGATCGCGCCATCGTTGCGTGGAGCCGCCGCGCCTGTGGGTCTCCATTCGTTGAGAGCGGCGGTGGCCAGAGCCGCCACGAGCTCCAGTTGGGCAGGTTAGTGGCCTTGTAGTTCCTCCTTTGATTCCTATTTGTTCGTTACAATCGTGTGTGCCCAGCTCCGCGGTGATCGGCTGTGGCTGCCGTCTCATACGAGGGAATCGAACACGTCGGAATTCATAATTAACTGTATCTGCTAAGTTGTGACGAACCTCCTATCCCTTGCATCTTTATTTGGATGGGCTTGAAATAACACAACGTGAATTGAACACAAATGGACTATTGCTGATTTTTCTAAGATAATCTTGGCATGCTCATAATCCTTATCCTCTTTGTCTGGCATACATGAATTGTGTTTCGTGTACTTAGAATAACAAACAATTCCCTTAGGAGGTTTTGTTTTTCAATAATACCGAACTAAGCAGCTACTTTGTCATGCAGCACAGGCCGGCACCATTGTCAATCCAATTGATGTCCCTGTCTTGTCTTTCTCCGAGGTGGACTTCCTTGTCTCTTGTGTTGTTTACTGGCACTAGTTCAATTGACATCTTCGTACTTAAAATATTTGCAATACAAGGAAGTTTGGTGCCACCTAAAGTTTTGACAGAAATTGGCTAGCTGTTCACTACTCTTGCACTTGTCTTAGATAATGCTTTGATCAGTACACAATGCTAGATGGACATTGTAATCTCTGCATTAAATTTCTTTAGAACCGTTTGTTGCAACCACTGTATGGCCGGCCGATCTCAAAGCACTGTTTCATCTTGACTTCTGAGCTAGCCGGATTATAATAGACTGCAGAGTTGCAAATAAATCATTCGGGGATTGCTGTTGTATTGGATTTAAAATTAACTTTATTTGGTGAAATCCTAATATCATATATTATAATATCAAAGAAAGTAATGACCAACCAGAAGTTCTACTTAAAGGCATGCCCTGGCACTTCACATCATGAAGGTAGACTACTTTCAAGCATTTCTTAAAATCCATCTTTTATCTGAGCAGAGTATCAGATTGTACAGAAGAACGAGAAACTTGAAATTAAGTATCTACACTGGATATTTACTTTATTCCCATCACCTGGAGTTTGGTCGAGTACTATCTGTAACCAGTTTAATATGTGTTTTAGATGTCTCAGTGATGTAGGGACTCGGTGTACAGGCCGAATGTTGTCCCTTTTCCAAAAAAAAAAGTGTCAGTGAAATGATCGATGAAGTATGATTTTCTCTTGAAACGTGGTGTCACAACAGAAAATTAAAATGAACACTTTTTCCGTGCAGGTTGCCGAAAGGCTTGATGCATTCCAAGCATCCGGTGCTAGAAATCAAACGTATACGGCCATGTACTCTAGTATTTTTGGTGGAATTACCACAGATCCCTCTGCAATGGTGATTCCGATTGATGATCACATGGTCCATAGAGGACATGGTGTTTTTGATACTGCTGCTATAATGGATGGGTAAGAAATTTGCCTCTAGTATCAAATAAGAGTGACATGGATCTTATGAAAATGTGTGACATGCATGTTTGTCAAAAAGAAACAAAGCATGATATACAATCATCGATAACAAGTTTGTAGCAATATTTGTTTCCCCAATTTCCTTCAAATTTTGCTCAAAACTTCATTGGTATTAACTATTTAAGTTGTTTCCTTTGTTGGCGTATTACTGGCAGTCACCTCTATGAGTTAGAACAGCACCTTGACCGCTTCCTCAAGTCTGCACACATGGCCAAAATCCCATTGCCTTTTGATCGTTCAACAATTCGAAGTGTACTTATTCAAACTGTGTGTGCATCAAAATGTACTCAAGGTTCGCTTAGGTACTGGTTGTCTGTTGGCCCCGGAGATTTCCAGTTGTCTTCGTCTGGCTGTACAAACTCAGCGCTCTATGCTATTGTCATTGATAGTCCATCCTTGCCAGTACCATCAGGCTGCAAAGTGATCACATCATCCATACCGGTGAAGTCTCCACAGTTTGCAGGTATGAAAAATGTAAACTACCTGCCGAATGCGCTCACCAAGGTGGAAGGCGAGGAAAATGGTGGATTTACCGGCATCTGGTTGGATGATGAGGGTTTCGTCGCTGAGGGTTCGAACATGAATGTTGGCTTTGTGACACGGAACAAGGAACTTCTCATGCCCCGCTTCGACAAGATCCTGAGCGGGTGCACGGCGAAACGGGTTCTAGCCCTTGCTGAGCAGCTAGTAGAGAATGGAGGGCTTAGTGGGATATCTTCAAGGAATGTGAGTGTCCAGGAAGGGAAGGCAGCCAATGAAATGATGCTCATTGGGAGTGGAATTCTTGTTAAACCTGTTATTCAGTGGGATGATCAGATGATTGGCTCTGGTGAGGAGAATTCCTTTCTTCAAATTCCATTAACTAGCTATAATAACATCAACTTCCTGGTTGCTCACATGTTCCTTCACAGGCAAAGAAGGCCCAATTGCTCAAACACTTTTCAACCTCATTCTTGAGGACATGAGATCCGGCCCGCCTTCAGTTCGAATCCCGGTCCCTTACTGAAACCTCCTGCACTTTTTAATGGTACACGGGACCAAAGACAAATTATTAGAGATGTAATTTTCGACTGTCACATAAAAGAAACATTGATATACTGGCAGCGGTGTTGCTTTTGGTCTTTGCAGAAATCAGAAGTAACTTTAGAGCCATTCTTGTGTATGTCATAACAGGAAAAAGGAAAAAAAACAGTTATCTTCACGCCGGTCTTGTGTATGTCATTCTTGTGCATTGGTCTATCAGTTTTAGACTGAAAGCATAGATATATCGGATAAGATTGTAACGGAAATCACACACTAGCGGCTTGCTGAGATCATCAGATCGTTGTGGCCGGCAGGAGAGTGGTAGCTAACAAAGCCAGCGCATGCTCTCTCTCTCTCTCTCTCTCTCTCTCTCTCTCTCTCTCTCTCTCTCTCTCTCTCTATCCTTTTTCATTTTTCAAGCTCTGTTATTTGTAATTAGGTTTGTCCTCCCATCTGTTTGCGGTTATGTCTTATGTGGTATATGTAAATCTCATTTGTACTATTTGTCACATCTGCTACGGTATACTTTAACGATTTGAAACAGTGTTGACGCCTTCCGTAAAAAAAGACAGAAAGCATAGAAATATATGAATATAGTGGGTTTTTATCATTCCTGCCACTATGACCGATGCCAATCTCAGTTTTGCCATTTGACTGGCCGAAATCCCAATCTTGCCACTGTTCTGTTATAGTACTCCTCAGTTTTGCCATTCTGTGTCGTATGTACTCAGTTTTACCATTCCGCCATCTCGCCAACGTTAGTTAGTTTAATATGTCAAAGATGCATATAATTCAATGTTTGGAATTGCCAGCAAAGAGATGAACAATTTTCTTTGTACAGAGATACATCTCCACAAATATTCACCACTTGGCCTAAGAGCTCATGTTGAGTCTGCCTGAATTTGAGTATTTGCAATCAGCATATGAGAATTCTTGCACAACAGTAGTTTGCAAGGAAATTTACTCTGCAACAATTATAGAGTGAATTATCCACATACTATGGGCCACTGCATGCTCAAGTGTGAGTGGGTGGAGGCATCCTTCTCACTGTTGTCATCTGTGTCGATTGGCAGAGGAGCCACTTTCCGATCCCCGTTGAGCCAATCATTGACACACTTTAGTTGTGAAAGCATCTTCGCAACACAATCTAGTTCCCATGGCGCAGTAGTCGTCGTTGTGTCGGTGTCAATAATCCTCTCCACGAAAACCACGAACTACCCCATGGCAACCTCCCTGAGCCGTTGCGTCAGACCATACTTCACTTGTTGAAACATATTTGCGTCACGTTCAACTTGCCATGTCGCGGCAGTCATCGTGGCATCAGCATTGAGAAACCGGTCCATGGCCTCCTCCACAAGCCACGCGTCAGCTCAACCCTCTCCTATGAACTGCCTCCCCTCTCCCACTTTGGTGGAGGCCAGGTATGACAGAATGGCAAAACTGAGTACATACTAACGGTGGAGAGATGACGGAATGGCAAAACTGGGTAGTGCTATAACGGAAGAGTGGCAAGATTGAGATTTTAATTGGTCAAATGGCAAAACTGATATTAGGATCGGTCATAGTGGCATGAATATATAAGGAATAGTTCTGCATTCTCGAAAAAAAGGAATAGTTCTAATTCATATTATCATCTTAGACAATCAGACGAAATTCATAAGATAACTCCATACAGAAGCATATGAATTATAAAAAAGCTAAGCTTCAGTGCTCCACCTCCACGTCACGGTTCCACAACAACGTATGAATAGTAAAGCAGACAATAAAAGTCAAGAGATATGCACCATCTGGTGAGCATCCATAGGTTTCACTGTAACTGAGATACTTTTTTTTTTTGAACGGGAAACAGGGTCGCGAAGGACCCCTATGCTGCATTAATTTAACATCGGTGGGTACCTTTTACAACCAGAACCCGGAAGAAATAAGAATACAACAAAGCTCAGGAAGATTACACAAAGGACCTTGAAACCGAATGGAAAAAAGCAATGAACGCCTTGGTCCTCTCCACCGGAGATGAGACTCCAGCGCCGGCCACCTTTCCACCACCGGGGACGCACCACTTGGTGGCGAGAGGGTGCATAAATCCAGCGAGAATCTCCTTGAGGGCCTCCATACCGGAGGTTGAAAGCATGACGCCGAAATCCATGGCCGGCGTCGATTTGAGCCACCCTTTGGCTATCAGAGTCGGCAGCCAAACATGTGCCACCGAGGTTGTTCTTCTGGACGCAGCATACACGCACCGCCACCGCCTGAGCCCAGCAGCACCTCCATCTTCCTCCACTCCCTCACCACCACGGACGGCCAAGGGAGCCAGACAGCAATACCACCACGACAGGAGCAACGGAGAACAGCACCAACCCCCAAACGAGTGGGCTCTTCGAGCTTATTAAAGCACGCGCCTGCGGATCCACCCACCCACCGCACCGTCCACCATGGACGGACGCCGGGACGAAGCTTCTCCAGGCCAAGGTCACCGCTCGGAGGTGATTCGGCCAGGCACCTAGACGAGGAAGACAGCATAGCGCCAGTCGCCACGGAGGGCAAAGCAAATCCTAGTCTACTTCCTAAACTACTCTGTACAGGAGAGGGCCGGCACCCTAAATCATCTCTACACCAGCCAGCAAGAACGCCGGCGGCGAGAGAGGCCGGATCTGGGAGCTTTCGGTGGACTCTCAAACGGGAGAAGAGAGGAGCTTCGAGAGAGGGAAGAAGAGGATACTCTATCTATTGTGAAGGTGGGGAATCTTGGATTGCGATCATAACTGAGATACTGTATTAACAATGCAGAATGTGGCTCGTGGCTCAACACACCTGTACAATTTTCCATGGAACAAATAGCACGTGGGATATTAGATTCCTTTGCTAACTTCAGGTCACGTGTAGATAATTCTGGTTGTCAGCCGGTTATGATATCAACATCTTCTTCTCCTAGAGAATTATTGTCTTGTCGTAGAGCACAGACACCGGGAGTATGTGATACCTCCTTTGTAGATTCGGCAAGGGGCGCTAGGAGGTTTCAATCGACTTCCAGACACAATGAATAGCAAAGCAGATACTGAGATCCTGGCCTAGGTCTTAGTAGGATTGATAGGATACTCATATCAATAAGGCTCAACTTCTTTTTTGGAAGCTCGTCTCAATAGAACTCCGATGTTAAGCGTGCTTGCCCCGGAGCAATATTGTGACGGGTGTCCTTCCCGGTTGCGCACGAGTGAGGACAAAGTGCACAGAAAAAACTAGTATTGGTCTCTGGGCCAGTTGAGCATTAATCCTTAGGATTAAAGTCGTAGCTATTTGTTTGGATGCCGATAGGTCACAATTCACAAGGCCACATTCTGTAGAGTGAAGATGGTGAATTCCAGTCATGTCGAAAGCTCTCCCAGCCGCAGATCTTGCCAAAAGTTGCAAGAAAACAAATATGTTCCTATCAACAGCAGGGGCGTGACAGCCGCCGGCCCGGGGTGGGCCAGGGTGTTACATAGATGCACCATCTAAGAAGTATCCATGGGTTCCGCCATAACCGACATACTGTATGGACACTGCATGTTGACGCTCGTGGCTCAACCCACGTGCACAAGTTCTCACAGAATAAATAGCACGTGTGATATGCTAACTTCAGGTCACATGTACTCCCTCCGTTCCAAATTAAATGACTTCACTTTGTCAGAATGTGAATGTATCTAAACTTGTAACATGTCTAGGTACATCCACATGTTGACAAGTAGAAGTCATTTAAATTGGAACGGAGGGAGTAGATGATTGTGATTGTCGGTCAGTCATGATATCAATGTCTTCTTCCACCAGTGATTTATATCCATCTAGCTCACTTTCAGATGAATCATCACCACCAGGTTTAGGTGCATAAGCTTTTACGTAAGGCAATACACAAGATCCACATGCTTCTTCCCCGGGTACGACAATGTTAAGTACAAGATCACGAGTAGCGGCTCCAGTTGAATCAATCTCAAAAATGGGTACTACCTCCGGTCCGAATAAAGATTCGTGGACGGAGTACTGTGGAAGTACAAAATACTACTCTAGCTCACGTCAGTTTTTACGGATCGGAGGAGTAACATCAATTCACCACCGCCTTCATGTGGCACGACATATGTTAGGTGCAGCCTCATCAGTACTAGGTACAGGTGCGGCGGCGCTGGAGACGTGTTGCTCGTCCAGGGCTGGACGGGATCCCCAGCCTCCTCCAGCGACGGATCCGGGGGCGGCCGAGGCAAAGCAGGGAAGCGGTGCCAGGGGGGCGTCGCCCTGCGTGTTCATCGTCAACAAGTCCGTCGCGGCGCGGCGGGCAGGCTTGGTGGCGTCTCTTAAGGGTTTAAACGTGCCCAGGCAGTGGCAAGGTGGTTTGCTGGCCTTCGTCTTCGTCGCCGGCGGAGCTGCGGCTCGCGATTCTGGTATGTATGTTCTTCTTTTTCTTCAAACTATGTACTGTGTATGTGGTTGTTCGTGGTGAATATATGAGGAAGATGGTTGTGTCAAAAAAAAAAAAAAGTACTAGGTACAGGTGTACTCCGTATTAGTCTGTGTTGAATGTAAACCATCTAGCTACAGTTCAGAGAAATCATCCCCACCAACAATAAGTGCATTAGAGCATCTCCAAGCGGAGGCCCCAAACCCGCCCTATACGTCCGGGCGGACGGTCCGGGCGGGATTTGGGCCAAAAAACGCCACCCAACCGCGGCCCCCATAACGGCCCCAAACGACCGGGCGGTCCGGCACACCCCAAACCCAGCCCAAATGTGGGGCGGGTTTGGGGCCGCCCGGACGCGACCGGACGCGTCCGCCCTCAGGTCGCTGACAAGTTGGGCCCGCGTGTCGGATGAAGGCTGACCGTCGGAGAACACTGACCGGCGGTGTCCACGCGTCGCCGGCGTGATAAAATCGGAGCCCCCGAGAAAACCCTAACCGCATTCCCCATTCCTCCTCATCTCCAATCCGCAATGTCGAGCGGCTCCGAGAACAGCAGCTTCTGGGATGAGCCGGCGGACGCGGAGAGCAAGGCGCCGCCGGCGGCGGTCGAGCAACGCGCGGAGGAGGAGGACCCCGACGACGACCTCGCTTACCGCGTCGCTGTCCTCCAGTCGCTGGAGGAAAAGGGGCCGGCGCGTGGATCGGGAGCGGGAGCGGCCAGTGGCCAATGCACCCGCTGGTCGGCTCCGGCGCGTAGATCGGCGGCGCCGCCAAGCGTCAGCCGCAGGTCAGCTCCGGCGTCTGCGGCCGCGCCGCGTCGTCGTCTCCCTCCGGTCCAAGCCCCTCCTGGATGGAGGATCCCCCGATGGGGAGGGGTGGAGGCTTCTGCCGGTGCCGCCGCCGCGGGCGCCGGAGACGGTGGGCAAAGTGTTCCGCCAGGCGAAGCGGGCGGGCCAGTCGCTGAGCATAGCGGCTGCCGTCGCCGGGGCTGACGCGGACCTCCCCCTCGATTTGGTGGCGCAGTCCTTCACCTCCGCCGAGACCGACGCTCGCCGCCGCCGCCGCAAGGACCAAGAAGCGCTGGAGGCGGCCATCGCGCTGTCGCAGGCGGATGCGGAGGCAGAGAAGAAGAAGAAGGCGGCGGCCAATGCGCGCCGCCACGCGGAGGAGCAGGCCCGCGCCGTGCGGATCCTCGCCGGCCAAGTCGACGAGGAAGACGAAGATCCGTACTTCGCCTTCCGCAAGCGGTCCAAGGGCGGCGGCTCCGGCAAGGGCAAATCTCCGATGTGAGATTTGCCCATCTCTAATTTACTTTTGTAAGTATGTTTGTCAATCCGGCGACCTGCTGTCGGATGAACTATGTATCAACGTTCTATATATCTACGTTGATCAACTCTCCCTCCGACGTTGCATGGGTTTGTATGGATTTGGGGGTTTCTTTTTGAGAGGAACGGCTGGAGCGGCACGTGTTTGGGGGTCGTCCGGGCGTGTCCGCGGACGTGTCTGCGGACAGTTTGGAGGCCAAATTTGGCCATTGTGGTTGGAGATGCTCTTAGATTCTACAAAAAGGCAGTTTACCACATCCACGAAGTGCGGTGTGCGCCGCGCTGAGGAGGAAGCTTTTAGAAACAGGACGACTTCGGCCTTACGTGTCCGAGGCGTGGGAGGGCGAGGAAGCGGAGTTGGCGAGAATGCGAAGTTGTTTCAGCATCCCAACAGCTGATGGCGGAGCCGATCAGAAAGTGCACATTTGGCTGTGGGTGCACAGCGTGGCCACTGCCCTCTGGTGATTACACTTTTGACTAAGAAGTTGACTTGTGTTCTCACTCTTTGGTTTTGTTAATTAGCAAAAGACTTGCCATTTAATTAATTAAAGAGAAGAGAGTTGACAAGTTAATTAGCGTGAAACTGGTCGAAAACCGATACAACGCACTCGCCGATCGTTACGAACACGACCGTCGAGAGGGCACAGAGTCATCTGACTACCAAATAAAGAAAAATGACCCACGTACCCACCCATACAGGGGAACTACGGCAAAGCCGACCTGGGTCATGGCCCGCCCAGGAATTTCGGGGGAAGCGTTTATACCTAAGGAATTACAACCTGACCCACTAAAACTAGCACACTAGCAGCACACAGCCCATTATTTATGTGTTCCTTTCAGCCTGGCTCGCCCAAGTTTTTCTTTTAAGCTCCACCAGACCGCCACTGCACCCATATGTCTATCTAGACATGGCGTCAGTGTCCGTGCACCTATACAGGATTTTTTTATGTTCTCAAAAAAAAAAAACCTATACAGGATTTTTTGTTCTCTGCCATGAACGCTCATATGCTGGTTGCAAGCCACGTATGCATGCTGGTGTGGGGCCAAGCTGGTAGTTGCACTGGTCGGTCGCCTCATCATCGAAGAAGGAAAAGAATCCGGACGCACGTTGGGTCGTCTCGATCTTTGTGGTCCTTGGCCTGTGGCCGCACGTCGCGTACCGAAACAGAGAGATAGAGCGAGACCTGGCACCGGCTCGGACACAGCGCACGCAGAACAAGGAATCGGTACACTCCACTCCGGCAGTGCCACGCCAGGGCTGACTCAGCAACCTGTAATCATCGAAAGAGACGCGGCGCACCAGGCCATGTCGACGGATCTTATCCGTGAATTTCCGTGGTCGCCTTGGATAGACCTGCACACGTCACGTGTTACGCACATACTCTACTACGCTGGATTGAGTGTTGCCCCTGCCGCTAAAGAAATGACTAGTGGAATTTTGCGCGTCGTCCCTTTGTTATTTGTTAAATTTTTATTGGCACTTTTTGTTTTTGTCGATTGCGTAGTATAATCAAATGAATTTTATTTTGTGAGCATTTATTAAATTTTAATCCATAATTAGATAAAGTGCACCTACAATGTATACAAATATTAGGCAATGCACTTACAATGAAATTTAAATTTGGTAACGTGCATATTTAAAATTTGTGTAGGTTTGAGAAGTAGTGATTTGTAAGAAGTTTGTGTAATGATGAAATCCGTTGGAATTTACTGAAATTCCTTGGAGTTAATTTGACTCTATAATTGGAGGAAATACATTTTATGAGCATTATTAAATTCAATTTAAGTTCAATTCATAATTAGAGGAAATTATTTTGTTTTTTTCCCGAAAAGTCATGTAATAAAGTATTTTTAAAATTTAGCTATATAGTTAGAGAAAGTTAAATTTTGTTATATTTAAAATATGTTAAATAGTTTGAGGCGATGAAATATGGTTCCATGTTGTTATAATTTTTTATTTGGCAGCATAATCGAAGGGAATATATTATTGTGAGCATTTTTTAAGTTTATTCTATAATAAGGGGAAATTGAATTTGTATTGCCTACAAATATTCACTGAATTGAAATATAAATATGTTTGCATTATGTCGTAAATAGGCTGCATTTATTTTTGCGGTCATTTCGATATTTCTTTTATATTTTGCTGATGGGTAGATTTCAAGGTGTTGATTTTGCAGTAGTAATCATTTTGTGGGAATTTTTAAGACGAACTGAGCCCACCTGTCGTGGTGAGAGTTCAGTTATATTATATATAAATGGTAACCTATTTGGATTCGATAATACATTTGTATTTTGACTTAAATACTTAATTTGACTGTATAATCGGAGGGAATATATTTTATGAGCATTTATTTAATTCACTTCAAAATTAATTCAACATGACAGGTGTTTCGCAGTATTTACATTTGTGGTATTATTATTTTGATATTTGAAAGCCCATGATTTAAATGGGTCATTGTATTTAAATAGTTTACCAACCTCTTTCTGAATAAGATGTTTTGTGCCAAATTGTTTTATTGGGTTCATCACATTGAATGACATTGCTGTTTTTTTTATGAATTTTATCTGACTTCGAAAGAAAGTAATGGAATCCATATTTTATGGAAATTTTAAAGTGTGTAATAATTTGGGAAAAGGTCACAAAGTATTTGAAATAGCTGTTTCATTTTTTTTCTGGAATTGAAATGATTTAGAAAAGTTCACAAAGTATTTGAAATGGCTTTTTTTCATTTTCACTTTTTTTTTGAAATTGGTTCGAATTGATTTGGAGTTGTATTTGGAAAATTACAAAAGTTTTGGAAAATAGAAAAATAAAACAAAAAGGTGATTTTTTTTTATTTCGGTGCTAGAGAAGATGCATTTTTTATTTCGTGGTTTGGTTGTTTTATCACCTTTAAGTGGTGTTATGGTTGCGTAATTTGGAAATGCGTTGAAATTGATGATTACTTAAGGTATTAATAATTTTATAAATATATTTGATTATCGTGATTGGTATATCATCAAGATTTAAGTGTGTTTAATTGTTTTTCGAATGATGAAATATTACCAGATACGAAGAGCAAACAGTTTTAAGTTCATCTAACATTTAAGTATGACAGTTAAAAGAAATAAGTAAAGTAACATCATTTTGTGATAAAATTCTTAGTTTTAATGTATGGTCTTGAATGAATAGAACTATAACACAAAGTTAATCTAACGTTAATGATAATAATACTAATAGTGATCACCTTTTATTAAACAGAGATTTCATTTTCAGATTATGTAAACATCTTTTAGTAATGATTTTTTGTAAATATACATTGTTTTTTTGTTTTGGTTACGTAATATACTTTGTGAATAGAAATGGTGAAGTTGTTTGTTTAATGCATTGAATTGGATTACGTAATTAGAGTAAATTAATTTAGGGTGCATCCAAGTAATTATCAAATTAAAATGGTGAATTTAAGCTTGTAATTAGAGGGAGTGTGTCATATGAGTAGTTAATGATTTTAATTTCATATAAGTGGAGGGAATGCATTTGTTTTTTCCTTTGAAGTATTTATGAAATTGGAATATTTAAACATGTTTTTTTTCCCTTTATAAATAGTTAGCATTCTTTGTACTTAATAAAAAAGTTAGGTTGGTGTTAATTTTTTTTAGCTGTATAATATATCTTGCAAAGAGAATTGGCGTTTTTGATTTTTGTTGTAACTTTTTAATTCAAAAAGTTGAAACTTGTTCAAATCTGTCGTTTGGAGTAGCTCCAAAATTTCAGCAATTCTAAATGTTCAAATATATATAGGTTTTTGGTTGTAGTTTTCCATATTTAATTAAGCTTCATAATCAGTGGAAATACAGTGTGTGTGTGTTTTTTTTAAATACAACTCCATTTGATCAGAGAGAATGTATTTAGGTTTTCTGTAAATTTTTGCAAAATTAAAATGTTTAAAAATTTTTGTATTTTGGTGTAAGTAGCTATTATGTATTTTCTTGGACCGTTTGATATTTTTTGTCACATTTTTATGATGGATAGATTTTAAATTGCGCTGTCACGTCGCGCCCTGGGTGGATATTTCTGTAAATATACTTTGTTTTTTTTTTGTTTTGGTTACGTAATATACTTTGTGAATAGAAATGGTGAAGTTGTTTGTTTAATGCATTGAATTGGATTACGTACTTAGAGTAAATTAATTTAGGTTGCATCCAAGTAATTATCAAATTAAAATATTTAATTTAAGCTTGTAATTAGAGGGAGTGTGTCATATGAGTTGTTAATAAATTTAATTTCATATAAGTGGAGGGACTGCATTTGGTTTTTCCTTTGAAGTATTTATGAAATTGGAATATTTAAACATGTTTTTTTCCCTCTATAAATAGTTAGCATTCTTTGTACTTAATAAAAAAGTTAGGTTGGTGTTAAATTTTTTTTTTTAGCTGTATAACATATCTTGTAAAGAGAATTGGCATTTTTTGATTTTTTGGTGTAACTTTTTAATTCAAAAAGTCAAAATTTGTTCAAATATGTCGATTGGAGCAGCTCCAAAATTTCAGCAATTCTAAATGTTTAAATATATATAGGTTTTTAAATTTTAGTACACAATTAGAGAGAATTTAGTCATATTAACTCTAGTATGTTAACTAAATTAGAATGATAAAATATGTTTTCCATTTTGACCTAAATATTCTATTTAAGTTCATATTCAGAGGAAATACATTATGATTATATCAAATTATTCACCAATTTGAGCATTTATTAAATTTAACTGCATATTTAGAGAGAGTTTAGTTATATTATCTCTAAATTTGAACCTTTTTGGAATGATACAAAATGTTTGTATTTTGACATAAATAGTTAATTAAGCTAAATAATTAGAGGAAATACAGTGTATTTTTTTTTGAATTCAACTCTAGTTAATCAGAGGAAATGCATTTGGATTTTCTTTAAATATGTACTGATTTAAAAATATTCGAAAATGTCTTGTATTAAGATATGAATAGTTAGAATTTGTTTTTCTGATCATTTTGATATATGTTGCATGTTTTTCTGGTAGATAGATTTTAAACTATTGATTTTGTAGTATTTTTTCATTTTCTGCAAATTGTTTAAGTGAACTGGGCCTACATGTCAGGTTTCCAGCAAATTTTTTTCCCGTGGAAAAGAATAAAGCGCTGACTAACCGGGCCCACCGCCACGTCGAGGTGACGTAAGCGGAGGACACGGCGGCGACAGCGAGCTCGCCGGCGGCGACCCCGCGCGATTTGGAGCGTGCAGCTGGGAGCGTTGGAGTCGCGTGGATGTGATCTACCCAAAAGAAGCGGCGTGTAGGGACCCCTCAGATTTACCAGTCCGAGGTGCCCACGTTATGTAAACAGATCACGATCCCAATGATCAGTGCATCGCGATCACATAACCAACATGGTATACAGAGTTACATCATCCAACTCGATTAGTACAAGACTTAAATAAATGGTGGTCACACGACCAAGCCTGCAACCATCGTCACGCAGCACGGAATTAACTACGATATAGCGGAAGCTTTCGGCTAGCGTCGGCCCTCGTCACAACCGGACGCATTCCCACAGAGCAGTTGACCGGTGACACTCAGTTGGCGTAGTCGTCGGCGTACTCCTCACCTTCGGCGTAGGTCTTCTCGTTGAAAATCTGGACATTGGAATATCCAGGGACACAGCCATGAGTACAATTACGTACTCGCAAGACCACCACCAGGCTTAAGTTTTCATGGTAATGCACTAAAAGCGTTTTCGAAAACTGGGATAGCTGCTATATATGACTATAGGGCTTAATTTTCGCAAACGATGCTTTTAGACATAGAGAATACAACATCTCTATATCTTTGTTGAAAAAGGCATTTGGAGATATAATTCTCCTTCTTTAGAATGGCAGAAACCATTTCCACATTTGAAAACCACTTTTGTAAAACTTCTTCAAAACACTAGGATAGGGATGCCCCTTTTCCTTTCCGGGTTCCGACTGGTTGACTCCCCGAGACCAACCATCTTCTCCCAAATTCTGTACCTCCCAGGTACTTCCTTGATGCCTCCTTTCTCCTTTGCTGAAAACAGTTTCTTTTTAAAACATAAAATGCCCATACGCCTAGATCGGTGGCCTTTCCAACCGTCCATGACCGCGGACACGGCTATTCGAATAGATTTACACTCTGCAGAGGTGGTACACTTTCACCACAAGATTCGGATGGTCTGCCGTGGATCAACCACGGACTGTACAGAGACAGCATGCACACATCAGACGGCCGATCCTAACTTCCACTATGTCAGCGCTAGTATAAGAATATCCTCTTCGAGTGGGTTTGTTCTCCCCGGCACCGAGTGAGCTAGCCGTATCGATCCGGTTTCCCCTAGTCTCACACCGCCATGACAGGAGACCCACCGTTGCTTCCCGGTGGCACACGCAGTCCACACTTTGTATGCCCATATCCAGCATTCGGTTCCGGGGACTCTAACCCCTTCTAGCCAATTGAGGAGTATTCGAATACTAACACCAACAAGCTTCCGCTAAGCCCGTGCCCATTTTGGGGTAATGTGGTTGTACGGGTTAATTGTTCAGTGCGGCCGCTAGGGCTGTACTTTGTTTTCAAAAACATCTCCACCTCCGACTGCTCCCAGCAGCTCGGGTTTTCACAAACTCTCCGAATGCTCCCAGCACTTCGGGTTTTCATAAACATCTCCATTTGCTCCCAGCAACATGGGTTTTATAAAATACTTTCTCGCCGATCGCTCCCAGCGACTCGGGTTTTTCTTCTGAAAACATTTTACCAAAGACCAGGCTCCCATCCTATAGTCTTGAGATAAAGATATAAGGATATACTACCAGAAAATATAATTTTCTTGATGGCACCTTCAGTAGAAGGCTTCTCAAGTAAGGATCTATTTTTATAAACCTATTATATACTAGTAGATATCTTTGGCCAAACAATATTTTATAAAATAGTTTTGGGTGGCCAAGTGCCACAGAAGAAATAAAACATGCATTATTTTATTTTGAAAACAAAACACGCTTTAATGAAATAATAGGATTTCAGTAGGGTATGGTGAGGTGGCTTGCCTTGCTCAGCAAAATGTCCCTGGTCTTGTTCTCCCTCGTAGGCGGGTTCAGCTTCCACTTACTGCTCCTCCTCTTGCGGTTCTACCGTACCGGAAAATTAAACGGAACTATCGTCAACTTCTAAGAAGCGGGTTGACAATAATCTAAAGTAACTAAACCATACAGCAAGCATTTTCAACCACAACAACCTGATGGATTAATCCATCTAAAACAATCCTAAACACAAACATGTCATAGGACAACATAAGTGCAAACACTAGACCCTAAGATGAACATGCTAAAATTGAGTAGTGAGTGACACCACAATACTTTCAGAAAGTTTGAACTAAGTTAGCACAAGGTAACTTAAGGTTCTGGACTTGAGGTGGAATAATAATATTTCACCAATCAACTTAATTAAAAACAGTGACTTTTAATAGAAGCACAATTGCTGTTTTTGGGGAAAAATGCACAAGTCCTAAAATAATGTTCCTAAAATTAAATCCTTCTACCACAGTACTCCTAGTAGTCATACCAAGCCATAGAAATTGGATTTGCATCAAAACATGACACCAAACAAGAATTAAAAATCCTACAAATGCTACTGGTCTCAAAACCAAAAGATTTAAAACTCTAGTTTTAGGAATCTCCTGCATGCAAGGTTAAATCCTATGGAAAGGTATTGATTTTTGCTTTCTGTAGAAATTGGATTCACTCAAAAAGGACATTCCTAGCTCCTGCTAAAAATAAAACACTAGAAAAGATACATTTCACAAGATTTAATGCCATACAATATATACTAATTATTTTTTAGCAAACTCACTTCTGCATGTTTAAGAAAACACACCAGAGCACTACAAAATTTACCCCAATTAAATTACACTAGCAGATCTACCACAAAATAATTAAACTAAACCAGCAGAATTAACAAAATCAAGAATTAGAAAAAGGATCTGAAAAAAAAATGGAACCGGGCCGTGCTGGCCAGATCCGGCCGATGCCAGCCCAGATCTGGGCCGCCAGCGGACTAGGCCGGCCCATCCGAGCGCGTCGCGTGCGCAGGCCGCGGAAAAATTGGGCGGGGCGCGGGATTCAAACTGGGCCGTTGATCTCGCGATCAACGGCTCACTGTCGTCGTCCTCAGCCGCGTCGCGCGCGACGGGCGACCATGGGCAGGGGAAGACGGCGGTGACGGGCGGCTCACCTCGGGGCTCTGCAGGCGGCTTCGGCGGGCTGGGGGCGGTGGAGTGAGTCGAGGGAGAGACGCGGGAGTGGACGGCGTCACCGGAGATGGCCGGGGTCCATGGCTGCGACGGCGGCGAGCTCCTTCGGGTCGACGACGGCCGCGAGCTCCACGGCGGGCCTGGGCAAAAGAGAAGGGGAGGGGGAGTTAGGTCTCGGCCAGGGGAGTCCCGGGGGCCAACAATGGCGGGAAATGGAGGAAGGAAACAGCGGCTACGGCGGTTTTCTTCCGACGGCGGCCGGCGCTTTCTCGCGTGATCCCGAGCAGCAGAGGCGACGGGCTTGTGAGGGGCTGCAGGGGTGGGGTGGAGTGAGTGGTGTGCGTGCTCTGGGGGAAGAAAGAGGGGAAGGAGAGACCGGGGTCGGGCTCTAGACAATGCCCACCCTTTTTAGGGTTTTCGGACATGGAGGGCAGTGGGGGTGGCGTGGGGCGCGTCTATTGGTGTGTTGGGGCGGTGGAGGAGTGGGCAGGGTGGAGGTGGTCGGGAGGACGTGTCTGAGCCAGTAGGGAGAGAGGGAGTGGAGCTCCATTGGGCCACGGTGGAGAAGGGAGAGAAGTGAGTGGAGAAGAGGGGTGATGGGGGGATGACAGGGGGGGTCCTAGCTGACTAGGACCTTCTCTGTCCAGAGAGGAGAGGGGTGGGTGATGGAGAGAGAGAGGGGGTCGGTTTAGCTAGTTTTAGGTTTTTTTTAGACTAACACTAATAGAATTACCAATCCTACTAACAAGTCTAGGCTAAACCAACACAAGGAGCTAAACACCAACATGAGGGTGATGGCCTAAATGAGGTGATACAAAAGTTTTTAAGTCTAAAAGAGAGAAGAAAGAATTTTGAAAACTAAGCAAATTGAGAAAAATGACCAAATGGTCACTGTTTTGAGTAGCCCTAAACACAAGGATGGCTTTATGCTCAACCAAGTTTTATAAGGGTCAAACGATGCATAAATTTAAAGTAAAAAGTTCAAGGAGCAAGATGGTCAAGGTGCATTTCAAAAACAACACCAGAGAATGCTTAATCTAGGGCTCTAGATTAGCTATGTTTTAACAAACATGAAGATCAAGCCACTAAATTTAAAACTAGAAGAATTTTTGCAAAAAGTGGTCCAAAGAGGTCTCCAACATGGCTAGTGGCCCAAAGAAACCAAATCTAACAATCATGCAAAAGAACATCACAACCAATATCAAACACTCAAAGAGTTGGTGAGATGGTGATCAATATTATTAAGACAAGATTTTGATGAAAGAGGGTTAAACCACTTCTTAGTAATAATTTTCCAAAGAGATATTAAATTAAGAGTTTTGAAATAAGAGTTGCAAAAACTTGCAAAATATTAAACTCAAAATATATTAGGACTCATGATATGGTCCTTTATAGTTTTACCAACATCTATCTTTTGGAAGTAAATTTTTGTTTGCTCAAAATAATAGGTTTTTGGGTAGTTGCTAATATCAAAAATAGAGTTTGTTAAATATAAGATGGGAGGAGATATATGGGATATTCCTTTGGTCACAACAAAGATTAAGAGGAAATTTTCTACTAAGTTGAGTTCGAAGTTTGATAAATAGAGATGTCCTCGACACCAACAACAAACCACAACAGGTCACACAGAGCAAACAGAAGAAAAACATACCCATAAACAAGACATTTCAAAAAGTTTTTGTTGGTTCCAAAATTTGGGTCTTAATTAATTAAGTTTTTCTTGGCTTCCAAAATTTGGGACGTTACACGGCGCCGCTGCTATTTAGTCGTCGGAGCGTCGCCGGTGGCAAGGAAATGTGGCGGCCAGAAGCGGAGCACGGCGGGGATGATTCCGCCGATTACGCCGCGCGTGCGGCGTCCCAGCAGCGGAGAGTCAGCGAGGAGAGAGAGGAGGGGACGCCGAAGATCGCCGTGGTCATCGATCTGAGCGCGGAGAAGCGGAACGGCGTGGCGGCGCGTCGGCAAGGAAGTCCTTGTGCTTTCGTGAAATTGCAAGCAGGTCCTTCGTACGTAGAAGCTGTGAACTGCGGGACATATTATCTGCTTTCAGGGGGGGTTTTCTGTAAAAACGTCACGGGCGTGCGTTGTTGGCCGTCGGATCGGCAGCGAACGGCGCGGACCAAAACACTGTTCAACACTGTTCCTAGGAACAGTGATGAACAGTGCCCGATCGCTCTGAGCTCGCTAAAACGCTCATCTTTCATATATAGTAGTATGATTCTACTATATTTAAGCACGTGCCTAGTGCCTACAAGATGCGGTCATCAGTATTTCCACCTCCCAAACAAACTTCACGGAAGACTACATACTACTCCCTCCCTCCGTTTGTAAATATAAAATGTTTTAGTTTTTTTCAGATTCACATGTATCTATATGTATTTAGATTGTTTTAGTGTGTATATTTCACTCATTTGGGTCCACACCTAGTCAACACGTGAACACTTAAAACATCTTACATTTATAACAGAGGGAGTACCACCTACTACCTCTAATTTTAAACTAAAATTATGACACGGAGGGAGTACGATCAGAGCATCTCCAACTGCGCCCCTTCTTTCTGTCGAACCGACCCCGGATATTAGTTTGTTTTGCTAACTTCGGGTCATGTGTAGATGATTTTGGTTGTCGGCCAGTCATGATATTAACATCTCTTTCTACTCGAGATTTATATCCATCTAGAACAAATTCAAAGAAATCATCAGCACTAGGTTCAGGTGCATTAGCTTTCACATAAGGCAATACACATGATCCACAACCTTCTTCCCCGGGTACCACAATGTTAAGTACAAGATCACGAGTACGGGCTCCAGGCGAATCAATCTCTAAAAAGGGTAATCTCAATTCACCACCGCCTTCATGTGGCACGACAGATGTCATATGCAGGCTCATCAGTACCAGGTACATGTGTATTAGTCTGTGTTGAATGTAAACCATCTAAGTTACAGTTTAGAGAAATCATCTCCACCAACTCCAAGTGCATTAGAGTAGTGGTGCGAGGCGTGGGAGGACGAGGAGGCAAGGATGCAAAGCACTTTGAGCATGATAATATATCTGCATGATCATTTTTTCTTCGTTAAAACACAAAAGCTTTGCGTTCCGATTCATTGATGGATAAGAGTTTTATACATGTTCAAGAGAGAGCACACCCCACCCCAAACAACACACAACACACTAGGGTAGTTGTGAACAACGAGTGTAGCACGAACTCCACATGCATCTCGTTCCCCGAAGACAGACACCACCTATATCAGAACTATAAAACAAAAGAGTTTGTCCTAATTAAGCTGAGCAACGTCGCCGCGTCGCGACCAACGTCGGTCGCCTCCAAATGCCGACAACTCCACTAAACTTCACTCGTTGACGCACCATTGATGCTAGAAAGAGGTGGCAAATAGATGGCGGAAGTTGGTTGGTCCCGAGAAAGATCCGTGTGATCTTTTGTTCTCCCGATGTCTATCTGCAAACAATGCTGATGTGGGGGCAAAACCGGCGGTTGCGTTGGTCGATCACCTCATCATCGAAGAAGGAAAGAATCCGTAGGACGCACGTTGGGTCGTCTCGATCTCTGTGGTCCTTGGCACGACTCGTACAGGTACAGTGCACCAGGCACGCAAAACAGAGCGAAAGAGCGAGACCTGGCACCAGAGCGCACGCAGAACAAGTCGAATCAGTACGCTCCACTCGGTAGTGCCACGCCAGGGCTGACTCAGCTGCAATCCGATCGCGTTTTTCCTTATCATCACGGGTCCACATGTGGGTCCAGAACGTGGAATGAATGGTGGGCCGCCCGTTGTAGCGGAGCAGCATAGACCGGCTTCCCACGGCACCCTGAGCGTTCACTCTGCCTTTTCCAACCGGAAAGTTGCGAGAAACGAGTTGGAAAACGGAAAGCCTTTTGAAATGGTCGACGGATCTTATCCGTGAATTTCCGTGGTCGTCACCTGCACACGTGTCACGCACATACTCTACTACGCTGGATTGAGTGTTTTGGTTTGAGTTGCCCCTGCCGCTAAAGAAATGATTCTACTATATTTAAGCACGTGCCTAGTGCCTACAAGATGCGGTCATCAGTATTTCCACCTCCCAAACAAACTTCACGGAAGACTATATACTACTCCCTCCGTTTGTAAATAATAAAATGTTTTATTTTTTAGATTCACATGTATTTAGATTGTTTTATTGTGTATTTCACTCATTTGGGTCCACACCTAGTCAACATGTGAACACCTAAAACATCTTACATTTATAAACGGACCTACTACCTCCAATTTTAAATTAAAATTACGACATGGAGGGAGTACGATTAGAGCATCTCCAACTGCGCCCCCTTCTTTCCGTCGAACCGACCCTGGACATATGTAAGGATCGATGAGCCCGCGCCACAACGCCACTCCCATTTAAAGAAAAAACACACTTAAGTTTAAACAGCGGCCAAATTAAAATGTAAACTTGTGTGAACGTAGCGAAATTTGGATAAAACAACTAACCATAACCGGAACTACTCGTTAGAGTCGAGGACATTGGGACATTTAACATTGACGTGCACACGGTGGCCCGACACCTTTGGGTCGTCGGGCTCACGCTTGATCTCGGCCATGGTCGGCGTTGTCCTTCCTCCTTGCTGGAGAGGGACAAATTGCTATCCTCGGACTACTCCCTGATGTTGGCCCATGACAAGAGGATAGCCTTCTGCATGCCGTCATGGGATACTCTTTCGGCTCCGGCTACAATTGTTGCGTGGCCGACAATGGCCACCTCTCGTTGAGTTGGCACGTTCCCGGTTGGAGCTAGGCCGTGGCCGGACATAATGGATTGTACTTTCGGTAGGGCAATGCCCAAAAACGATGTCGCTCCGTCGGGTTGCCCCAGTTGACCGACACGATTTTTGTTTCCTGCTCAAGTACGATCAATGTTTAAACTTTCCTGAGATTATTTCTTTCAATTGTCTACTAATTACTAATAAATGTAAATATGTACATATCTTTTTATCATTTTATTGCTTATATAAATGGATAAATTAATGACGAGATCTGAGAAAATATGGAAAGTATCACGAGATGCAGGACTTCCCAAGCCAACAAGAAGGAAGAAAACGAAAACTTTCTTGAGTTACCACTAGCCGTCGCCTCATCCTGACTTCTTTTACCAAAGGGGTCACTTCCAATTTGCATCAAAAACTCACTAAAACCCTATTCTCATCCTCTGCACTATTATGAAGGAGATGGGATACCGTCGCTGAAGGAGAACACACAGAAATGCATCACTATCGCCATCTCCATCATGTAGTTCTTCCACCACGCCATAACCACCTCCATATAAATCTCCATAGCCATCTCCATTAGTCATAAAATTTGTACTCCCTCCATTCGTTCACAATTGGGGACATTAAGACTATCAATCATTTATCTTAAAATATAATTTTCTACAAGGATTTGATCTAACCGTGACGTGTGAGTAGTCCCCACGAACTCTGGGCTGAGGCCTAGCGTCGCAGCATCTCGCGCACATGAGATGGGATTATCAGCGTAATTTACCTTTTCTGTTTTCTAGTATTTGTACTTTTATCTCCACCTAATCTAGGACGTGGGATATCAGAGAAGAGCCGTATGAGGGAAGACAGGGAACTGGAACCCCTTCATCGACTTGACCCTCAAATTATGGTCCCTTGTAACTATGTCTAGTGCGAACACGTTTTTGGGAACTACGTCGATCAAGCGAACAAGTTTCTTGGGATCTCAACCTTTTTTCTCTCGACCCCTTTGAACCACGTCGCGACCACTATCCCAAAGCGAGGAAGAGATAGACGAGGCATGACGGGGCCAGATAGGGTGGGAAGGGCACGACTCTAAAGTAAGGAGAAGAAAAGGGACACATCCACTCGAATGAACTAAGGTCTTCTTTGAATCGTACGGTTACAAAACATAAGAATTTGATAGGATTACAGATTTAAAACTGAGGATTACAAAACAGAGAAACCCACGGTAATGGTCTTTTGGATAGGAACACATGAAAATGTCTCGATCCTACGAACATGAGTATAAAAATGAGGTTAGTGCGAATGTTAAAATTTCTATGAGATTAGGATGTTGGAATGCAATTCATAATTTTTTGGAGGTGTCATTCCTTAAATCCAAAGGACTTAGTTAGAAAAGAATCCTATGGATTCTAACTCCTTTGGATTGGAATTCTCCAGGTTTTCTATGAAAATCATTCAATTGAAAGAGGCCCTGACCTATCAAACGGGGATACCACCAAATTCACCGTTCGGATCAGCATGGGCACATCAACAACTGTAAATATCTCTAGTTTCTGTACTTGTATAAAATATTGTTTTCTGATTTTTTTTTGAAATGTCTAAATCAGTCTATCTAATCTAAACGAGAAAAATAGGACAATATGTTTTGTGCTCTCCATTCCATCCTCGTCAAAATCCATCTCTCTCTTCCACAGCGATTTTCCCTCTCCACCATCCCGTACTTTCCCTCTTCCTCTCCTCATCTACCCATGGTGGTCTGATCTTCAAAGCTCCAACCCGACTCAATGCGGTATAAACTCTCTGATACTCTTCCACCGCTGTGCCCCAGAGCAGCCGCCGCGTCACCGCCGACGCCTCACCACCAACCCATCCGCCTCCGACGCGCGTGGCCGCCATCGCCGCTCCCACTTCGAAATTGGTTTTTGAGGTACGAGCTTAAGCCATCCAGTGATTACTTTAAACCCAAACTGGCCTCCACAAATTTTTGATGCACTCCTGGCACGTCATGTAGATCCGCCCCCGCCAGCGGTCACCATCACGATTTGGTTCTACAGACTGCTTTTGTGGCTGCAGTAGTTGATTATGATTATCTAATTCACCTAATTGTGACTCGCCACCATTCCGTAAGATCCCCATTTTTTGATATCCTGGTGATTGTAGCAGGTTCGTGGAATGGGCTCAAAATCTGTGGACGACGTGTTCGATGCCACCGCCGCTGGGGTTCACTACTCAGCATTCCGCTTAGAAGAGCTGGACCTCCAAGCTTCTGTGTCCGGGGTGGAACAACCTACCACATCGGGCTTGGAGAATGGGCACCAGGAGCCATTTGTTATTGGTCGGTACTGCTGAGTGCTGCCTATCTGTGCATCTGCTTCGTGGGAGTTGATAAATCTGGACTGATGTGTGTACTGTTGGCCTATTCGTGTCGCACCTTGATTTGGTTTTGGATTGCAGGTGTCGCTGGGGGTGCATCTTCAGGTAAAAGTACCGTATGCAAAATGATCATTGATCAGCTGCGTGATCAGCGCGTTGTTGTTGTTACCCAGGTTTGCATTTTACATCGGATTTTTTTAAGATTGCAGTTTCCTTCCTATGGTAGTTGCAAAACCACTTTTATTTTATAAAACGCAAATGACGCTATTAATACCTTCATGTATTTGATTTGTATGTCCCTGCAGTATTGAGAATTTGAGATGAAATACATCAACATCATTTTTCTTTTTCTTTAATTTCATCCATCATAGCTACAAAAACCTTGCATTTCGCAGTTGCTAGAGGTTTGCATGTCTGGACTTTGGAGTAACTGGAGGGTACTAGAATACTGTACTACAAAACAGTTTTCTTCATTAAAATCATGTGCAGAACAAAACATGTAAATCATGTGCACCATTTTTTTTAAATTAAGTTTTGAGCTAATTTTTGTATCTCTGGTATGTCGCATAGCATCATATGTTGATGACATTTAGATCGTATTAATTTTGTGAGCATGTGCAGCATGTAAATATTGCAAAATATTATTGGAGCAAATAAGAGCAAAATCGTCGATTCGTTCTTGTCCTCTTGAAAACACGGTGGTGAAAATTTGTAGTTCTCTTCTGTGTTGGCAGCCATGTCCATCGATTAATTAGGACTCTATTTTTTCGTATTTCCAGATGCTCCTTTATTACTTCTTTGTACTGGCAATGTTGAACTTTGCTTGCTACTTTGTTGATGCTGTATCTGAAGAATTAGTCCTAGTTGAAAACCTCGTAACGGGCTACTTGTGATGATCTTATGTAATCATATGTTGTATGCATTTTTATTGGATAACTGTTGTTATATAGTAATATGCACAACACATGCTCTTAAAGATCTGTACTGCGTTAAACTACAAAAATACTTTGATTTGATGACATACAAGTTCAAATATTTACCAACCGATATATCATGCTATATTTCTGGACAACAAAATATACCCCTCAATGCTAAATATCCTATTGTCACCATATGTTATGTTCTACTGTGCAAGCAATAAGATTGCCTATCTGAAATATCACAGGAGTCTTTTTATTATGGACTGTCTGATGAGGAATTGGTCCATGTTCATGATTATAACTTCGATCATCCTGGTAGAGTGCATGCTTTCACTAGAATTTAATGTCTTAGTATGCCTCTGACAAGAGATGCAAACTGATCTTGCCGCCACCACTGGCGCTTCTGTCCTATTTTCAGATGCATTCGACACGGATTTGCTACTCTCTTGTATGGAAAACTTGAAACATGGCAAAGCTGTTGATATTCCTACTTACAACTTTAAAACATATAAGAGTGCCCCACACGCAAGGAAGGTATGACTCTACCTTTTGTGCTATTCATGATTTAGGCACCTGGTAATCTGAAGGTTTTCTGTTCCCTATTTGGATTTACAGCCTCATGTTTCTGAATCCAACCCATATATGTCCATTGTACTTTATGTCTCTTTTAACGATAGCTTCCTCAAAAGTAACAACCATCATCTTAAAATATAGTCTGTGCTGCCAAAACATCTTTGTATAACGTTAAACTGCTCTTTGCTTCATGATTTTATCTTGCAATATTTTCTCCAAGAATACCAGTTTACTGCTTACAAAGTATTCAAAACTAACTTTATTTATATTTGACTATTGGTATTATGTTGATTGTTGAGCAACCCTAATTTTACTACTGAATGCCAGGTTAATCCTTCAGATGTAATAATTTTGGTAGGAATTCTAGTTTTCCATGATTCGCGCGTCCGTGATTTGATGAACATGAAGATATTTGTGGATACAGGTAATAGTTTGCCTGGAAAGATATTTTCACCACAAGTTCTTTTCTTTTTAAAATAAATTCACACCAGATTTGGGTCATTCTCTTGTTCATTTGATTCAATGTTCATATAATTTTTTGCTATAAACTTGCTGGTCTGTCTAGTAAGAATCATTTTAGGGTTTCTAACTTATAAATATCTCATGGTGTGTTGCTTGAACAGCAGCAGTAGAAATAATCAAGATTAATTGCCTCTTTGATTCGAAGAATTTCGTAACAATCTTGGAGGATTCTATTCCATATGATCTTTCCCATAGAGCTTGTTTTGTTTTCAGGATTTAAAACCATAGGAATGTTTCCTGTGAAGTACTTCACAATCAATTCCATGTTTTATTTGTTTCTATGACAACTAGGGCAAGTACCAAGTCCTTCAAGAAAGTGTGTTTTTAGTGTGATGTAACCAAACAACATCTATTACACATTCCTTTCAATTCCTAGAACCAAGATCCGATTGGCCATGACATCCAATTCCTAGGATTTTGAAATCCTGCAAATCAAAGAGGCCCTAACACTCCGCATTTGTCCCGAATGATGAATATTAAGGGACATCCTTATAATTTTCACGTAAGTTTATCTTAATTCTTGACACTGAAGTTAGTGAGCTGTGGCTCTCTGTGGTGTGGGTTTCGGCTGCTTGTGTGGCGGAGCCGTCGACCAGCAGTCTGGGGGGCGCGACCTCGGGGTCGGCGTGTGGAGGTTGGTGGGTCTGGTGGAGGCATGGGGTGGAGGTCCGGGAGCTAGATCCGGGCGAAAGCCCTGTCTCCGGTGGTGGTAGCCGGAGCCTGTGACGTCGACGCCCTTGGGCGCCGTTCCCTTCTTGGAGGCTCCATTGAGGTGAAGCTCTCGTCCCTCCCCCTGGGTCAACTTTGGGGAAACACTAGATCCTTGCGATCGGACGATGGCGGCATTTCGGCGTTGTTTTTTCCTTTTGGGGCTTCGTCTTTGGAGTTGTGCTTTCACCTGAGTGGCAAGCGGAAGAAGGTGGTGACGGTGGACGGCGGCGAGGAGCTCTGCGTCGGCTAGGCAGGGGCGTGGCCTCGGGGCCGGCCTGGTTTTCGGAGCAGCGGCTCTTTCCGTGGGTGTCGGGTTTGATCGCTTGGGCGGTCGACCCGTCGACTAATTCGGTGTGCGGCCACGGGGTTGGCGTGTGCGCGTTGCTCATGTCGTAAACGGATCAGCGGCTCCGGGGTCCTTGTGCTGTAGAGCGACTGCTCTGGTTGCTTGGGCGACAGAGTTGTCGGCTGGGCGGGTGTGTGGCCTTGGGGCCGGTGTGTGCCGGAGCGGAGGCTCCGGTGTGGTAGGGTGTCTTCTCCGGTCGCTTGGGTGGCAGGACCGGCGGCTTGGCGGGTGCGTGGTCTCGGACCGGCGTGTGTGTTTGCTGATGTACCGGTTGCCCGGCTTTCCGTAATTAACCAGACAACTCTCTTCGAATCGGGCAAAGTTTTTGCCTCAAGTTTCAAAAAAAAGTATTGTCTCTTAGTTAACCATGGCTCTGAATACGAAGAAAATTGCCTTGTACCATATCCATTGCATTTTGAGATTGTGTCATCTTTGGTTACTGAATTCAAATCTTATTAACTTTCCAGATGCCGATGTAAGATTAACAAGGAGGATCCGCCGTGACACCATTGAGAAAAGCAGAGATATCAAAATTGTATTAGATCAGGTTACATAGCCTCAGCTAGTATCTGTTTTCTTTCTTATTAGTTTGGACAACATTCAGCCCAGCTGTAGTTTCTAGTTTCTCATCACCAAAGAAATTCAAATCAAATATTATTTTACTCCAAAAGGCAACTTATTATATGCACATGTCCTTTGTTTATTCTGATAATTCTAACATTGAATGCAACTCCCTTTTTAACAGTACTCAAAATTTGTTAAGCCTGCCTTTGACGACTTTATCCTCCCAACGAAGAAGTATGCTGATATTATCATCCCACGAGGCGGAGATAACAATGTGGCAATTGACCTAATCGTTCAGCATATTCGCACTAAGCTTGGCCAACATGATCTCTGCAAAATACACCCCAATTTGTATGTCATCCAAACTAATTATCAGGTATCTAATGTAAACATGATTGTTTTGCTATCCTTTTTTGCAAATGTAATAACATGTTGTTTAATGTCACAGTAATTGAACATAATCTTCAAGTTATTTTTGTATATTCATCAGGTCATATTGATTTCTTTATGCTGCTTTCTTTCAGATACGAGGCATGCACACAATAATACGAGATGCTGCCACAACAACACATGATTT
Source organism: Poa pratensis (assembly GCA_947311845.1). NCBI lineage: Eukaryota > Viridiplantae > Streptophyta > Magnoliopsida > Poales > Poaceae > Poa > Poa pratensis. The sequence goes on from CAMZMU010000013.1 coordinate 3,360,852, forward strand.
CATATTTTATGCTGATCGTTTGATTCGATTGGTCAGTATGCACCTGTATTTGATTTTCTTTTTGTAAATATGATTTTCCATGGTGGCTTAAACTTAACTGTGGAAAATAGGTTGTGGAGCATGGTCTTGGTCATCTTCCTTTCAAAGAAAGGCAGGTTATAACTCCAACTGGTAAGTAGCATTTCTCTTCTGCTTATCTTCTCCTGGATTGTTTTTCATATATTATCTACATTCTTAAATGCTTTGTGGATTTCATCTGTTTTTAATTGCGTTAAGTTAATGAATGATTGGATTAGTGTCATGTCCTAATATTTTCCCTGTCAAATTCGAGTTAGCTTTTACAGTATCTCATATTCTACTGTTTCCAATCATAACTGTCCTGTATATACTTCAATATGGCGCCTTATTCTGCTTGAACTGTATAAATGTTGTACCTTGGTTCTGTATTTCTTCTTTGTGCATTAAGTACTGTGGACATGCATCTGTTGTTGTCGACATCATCCTCCATTTCGGACTAGACTTACTTGTAGCTCTTGTTCCTTTTTCTGGGTGCTGTTCTTTTCTTTGTTGTGAGCTTTGTAATTGTAAGCTGGTAACCCCAGCATCATCTCATTGCTGTACTGTTGGCCGTTTGGGGCGTTATTAATTTAATTTAAAGCCAGGAGAAAGCATTTTTTCTATATAAAAAGGTTTCCTATAGAGAGAGTTAACAGTGCACTCGCCAGTTCCCATCTCCAGCCCATGCAATCCTCTTCCACTGTCAGGTGTATGTTTACATATCTTTCTTTAAGCTGAGAACTTTTTCGAGGATACACCCGGGCAGGTGTATTAATTGCATAGAAGGGGCGCCAAGAAAGGTGATTACACCGCTGCAAGCAGCTTGTCTTGCTGTCAACGGGAGGTGACAACTCCTCGCAAACTAGAAAAGCCTAATCTCCTACAAACATCGACAGAGCCAACGGCTCCCGAAAGCCAAACGCATGACTACGGAACAACTTCGCTAGCCGCCACCTATCGCATTCCTCCTTGATCTTGGCCTTGACCACTATTCCAAAAGACCGATCTCATGGAAAGGGCCAGATAATCCACTTATACACTCAACACCCCTCCTCACATGTGACGGGAAGAGGGAGCCAACATGTGTAAACTCAGAGGTAGGCACATGAAGAGAAAGGGGCCTTGTACGTGGACGGAGGGGGCATCAGCAATTTTTAGGAAAATTGCGCCACACAGGATTCGAACTCGAGACCTTGGCTCTGATACCATGTCAAGCTTCATGCGCTGACCACTATTCCAAAAGACCGATCTGATGGAAAGGGCCAGACAATCCACTTATACACTCAACAATTGTGACCGCCGCCGGCACCGCTCCGTCGAAAACCACGTCGTTCGTGTGACGCCAGATGCACCAGAAGACGAGGATGATAGCGGTTCACAATGTCTCGACGCGGCCCACGGGGGCACTGTCATGTCGTCCACCAATGCAGCACCTCCGAATCCGCTGCGGGGAGCCAGTCCGGCTTACCCCAGCGTCCGAGAGCCCATGCCCACACCTCGCGGGCGACCACGCAGCCAAGCAGGAGGTGCTGGACCGACTCCTGCCCTTGGTCGCAAAGTGGGCAAGCTGCCGGGTTCGGGAGACCACGTCTTTGGAGCCTATCGGAGGTCCAACACCGGTTCTTCGACGCTAGCCACACAAAGAACTTGCAGCTGTAGGATGCACGCGATCTCCAGATTTGAGTGGCACCCTCCGCCATCACCATACCACCAAAGAAGGCAGTACTCGTCCAAGTCCGCCTGCAATGCCTTTTTTTTTTCGAGAGTGGCACCCTCCGCCATCACCATACCACCAAAGAAGGCAGTACTCGTCCAAGTCCGCCTACAATGCCTTTTTTTTTTCTCGAAAAAAAAAAGGCATTGCAGGCGGACTTGGACGAGTACTGCCTCTCATCCGTCCAACCCCACACAAGAAGGTCCTCCCTGTCCGGGGATAGCTGAAAGTTGGCGAGAACATGTCAGAGCTGGAAGAACTCAGCCACCGCGACCTCACCCAGGTCCGGCCCACAATCGCGGAGCCAAGCCCCGGCGAGCCCTTCCTTGACCGTCCGAACCTTCACCACGCGCCACTAAGTTGGGTGCCACGTGGCACACTCGCCGGCCTTGCAGCCAGCGATCCGACCATAACCGAGCCCTCTCACCATTGCCCACCTCGAAATGAGTGGCCGCTTCAAACACCGCACGCGAGTGACGCAGGATCTGAAGGTCGAACTCAAGCCCTCTCACCATTGCCCACCTCGAAATGAGTGGCCGCTTCAAACACCGCACGCGAGTGACGCAGGATCTGAAGGTCGAACTCAGCCCACGGCTTTGAGGGGTCCATCCTCTGTAGCCACGCCCAACGGAAACGCAAGGTCAAATTGACGAGCCGAAGTTTCGGCATCCCCAGCACACCCCACCCCCCCCCCCCCCCCCCCCCCCCCCCCCCGCAAGCAGTTCGGAGAGGCCGCCTCATCCCAGGCCACCAGGCAGTGCCCCCCTTGGACGTCCTGTCGATCCTTCCAGAGGAAACCGCGGCAAATCTTCTGCAAGGCCACAAGAGTCTCGGGTGGGACGTCTAGGGACATCATGGCGTGCACTGGGATGGCGGAGAGCGTCGTCTGGACAAGGATTGCCCTGCCTCCACGCTTAAGCTGAGAACTTCAGAGAGACTGCACATGGACCAGTATACATATTTCTTCTAAAGGCCCCCATTTTTTCTGAAATGTTTTTCTTAGGTTAGCTGGACTTTTGCTCTTAGCATACCCTGAAATTAGTATATTTATTGTGTGCTGAGCACTATAGATCAGGATATGCATACCCGGTACCCAGTGGTTCATATACGAGCCATAATCATCTTAAAGTCTCTCACTCTCTCTTCTTAAATGATAAATCCTCTCAAAATCTAACTTGGATTCCTTCGACGAACCCACACATATTACGACCTGGGAACAACAATGATCTTATGTTATCTTATCAACTAGCTAACTAGGTAAGTGTTGAGCTTCTATATTAACCTTCAAAAGATTCAATATTTTTCACAAATGATTTGTTATATTGTTTGGGATTGCTTGCGTGCTTAAAATTCCATGGTCTAGCATGATAGGGAAACAGCTGCATGGTTGTTGTGAATGTCATTGTTTGCCCTGATAGGAGCATCAGTTTATCTACCACCATAGTTCTTTCGTTGTAATAAGTAGTTATCTGCACTTGTACTCTCTTGTGAAAGTAATTTATAGTTTGCCCTTGTGCACTTATGCATGCAGGATCTGTTTACACTGGGGTGGAGTTCTCTAAAAGGTTGTGTGGTATCTCAGTGATTAGGAGGTACAAACTTTTCCAAAATATTTGATCTTTTACTTTTGAGGTTCAGATGTGTTCAATAACTTTGTCGTTCATAGGATGAGAAGTACTTGATTTTGTGTCATGCTATGGTGCATACTGTAATATCATTGTTGCTTGTATGCTTGAGATTTGGGAGATTCTACAGGTGCTACAATTGTAGTTTATATGCGCTCCACACCAGAAAGTGCTGGGAACTTGTTTAGAGTCTCATTTAGCTTTGCTGTGTGGGATCTCTTCCTATAGATACACTGGTTACCTAGCGACCAGTAAACGCTTTAAATCATTCATATATCCTTGAATAATCATGTTAATGATTTGGTACGATCCCTTTCCAGTGGTGAAAGTATGGAGAATGCACTGCGGGCATGCTGTAAAGGGATAAAGATTGGGAAGATTCTTATTCATAGGGAGGGAGATAATGGGCAACAGGTATGGTTACATTTACTATCTAATTTTGCATTAGGCGTCAGAGTGAGTTCAACTACTAAGCTCTTCATTTTCTTTGTAGCTCATCTATCACAATTTGCCGAAAGATATTGCAAACAGGCATGTTCTGTTGTTGGACCCCATACTGGGAACAGGTTTGTTCTCAATTTTTACATATTTATGAACGCATGTACTTTCATGTGAAAAAGTAATCTCTCTCTCTCCTGTTGGTGTAAAAAACAGACTCAATAATAAGCTAATGTAGCTGTTCTACAAGTTGGTGTTTATGATCCTTTGATCTTCTCATACCAATTCATATACATATTCTGTGTTCAATGTACGGATTTCCCTTGCAGTGTGCACTTTTTATGTACTCATATTGACTTACCGAGTCTTTTGAGATTTCAAATATTTTGAGTATTCTAGAGAGAATGTTTGTCCAGTAGGCACTCCTTTTGAACTGTTGGATATTCATCTCACGTTATCATATTCTCCCTTTTCATCGTCATCAGGAAATTCAGCTGTTCAAGCTATATCCCTGCTCTTGAATAAGGGTGTCCAGGAAGCGAATATTATCTTCCTTAATCTTATATCGGTATGTCTTCTGGAGTCTTGGCTATTTTCTTTATATTTATTTGCCAGTCTTTCAGTTTTCATGTAGACTTTTGTGCCAATACAACAGAATAACATTTTGTTGTTAAAGGATCATGGTTCACTAGAACTTATTTTGATCTTGCTATGCTCTAGTTGTCTTTCGTCCCCTTTGAATTTCTAACGTAAATCTAGTCACTTAAGTATTTCTCATCATTGTTGTCCATGACCATCATATTGACATGGTGTCCCTCTACAGTTCATAAGTGGTCTGCAGGTAGTTCAAAACCAATTAACAACTAACTAAATCTGTTTGCTATGATCCCAGGCTCCCCAAGGGGTGCATGTCGTCAGCAAGAAATTTCCGAGACTCAAGATTGTGACATCAGAGATCGAGTTTGGTCTAAATGATGATTTCCGTGTCATCCCTGGGATGGGTGAGTTCGGAGACAGGTACTTTGGAACAGATGATTATCAGTCATCGACACCATTCTTCTGTGACGACAAAAGCCGCGTGAGGTAAGTTGTTGTATTTCTCTAGATAGACCAATTTGGCTTCTTTTATTCAACATATTCTACTTTTAACACTTGCCCTGTCTTGCAAGCTTGGCCCTAAAAAAATAAGTTAATCCCTCGCTTTCTTATACTGTGCAGGCTTTTGTGAGCATTTGCCCGGACATACCAAGCCATGGATGTGGTATCATCACCATTTTTCTCCTCAGAAATTCATTTTCACCTTGTAAACTTTCAGATCCCATATATTGATGTATTCGTTGTCGGAAAAATGTGTATCATGGAACTTCACAGACTGAACTCGGCTCCCAACATAATTGGAGGAAACCCATTTTTTGGTACCAGTAGAATCCTCCAAGACTTTTTCTTGAATTTTCTAAAAGCAATTTTGCTTTATAGAAGAGACACAGCTATACAATGGCCAAATTACATGGAGCGCCAGGCTCAGACGCCCGATAAACAAAGCTAAGCTAAATCCTGAAAATCAACCGTAAAGAGAAACCAAAGCAACTACCAGCAATACCTAGGCACCATATAAACTAGGAAGGGGAAAACAACAACTGCGGGCTGTAGTCGCTGGAGAAGAGGTCGGTATTTTTCACGACAAGCATCATGTATCAAATAAGACAGTTTTTTAGAGGTAAAGGGCCGCACCCCAGTTCCATTCATAGAGCGAAACTTGCAGGTTAAGTTCAGCATAATCCAGCTTTACAGGGCTAAGAGAGACAGCAGAGTGCTGCTCTTAGAAAGTGCACTAAGCACGAAAGGAAAATGCAACAAGTTTTAGATTCAGAGGGTTTTAAACACCCCTCAGCACGACCAACACAAACTACACAACCCAACAATAAAGGTAAAGCTAGAAGAGGCAGGATGCGTTTTCCTTTTCTTCACTGCTTGCTGATCACCCTCTAGCTTCCTCCATCTTCTACCATCACCAACTGAGCAGCCTCTAGGGTTTGTGCCAGTCCTCGAGTCGTGGCTTCCCACTCATCATCTTGCGGATCGCAGAGTGGACCCAACTTGATTTTCATCCCAGAGATCATCACAGGGTCTCTCACCCTGGATCGTGCCAGATCAGAGGGGAGGTCTTCTTGCCAGCAACTCCACTGCACCAATGATCTCCATCATTTTGGCCTTCGCAGCTCCGGAGAGCAAGATCACCCACAGAGAAAGTGTAGAAGCTAAGCTTCTCCAAATCACCTGCATACCAATCCATGGCTCTTTGTTAAAACAGAGGTTATTACGACATTTCCATAACACCCACACAACGTCTACATGGACTACAACTAGCAACTCTCTCATAATTCGCAGGGGAGACAGCTAGGCCTTTCAATCTGCTAATTTCAACCCAAATGACAACAACAACATTACAATTAAATTGTAGATGACTGCAAGATTCAGGTTCAGTGCAGAAAAGACAGGTCAAATCATGAACTGGCTGTCTTTTACACAAATTATCCATAGTCAGGATTTTATTGTGCGAGACCAGACAGAGGAAGAAGTGAATCATGGGGGAGCTAACGGAATAAACCCCTTTGGACTCAAATTTCCAAAGGATAGCATCATCACCAAATAAGATAGTTGTAGGGAAAGCGTATGTGATGAGGACATACTACCTCACCACTTCAAATATAAGGACCTATAACTAGAGCTTGTGCACGTCAACTATAAATCAACATGTACTTTCGTCTCTACAAACTACTCCTAATAAACATGAAAATATGATGCTGGCTAAATTAGATGTGATTGTTTCTTTTAGGAATGATGGACCTAGCATGGACGAGAGGGACAAGATTTGGAGCACGTACGCGTATGGAGATGGCAGTAGGAGTGCAACTGTTGGAGATCAAGGTGTTACGGGTGGAGATTTCAGGACTTTGAACCCACCGTAATGTACGCGCATGTAGATGGCAGTAGGAGTGCAAGTGTTGGAGATCAAGATGCTAAGGGTGGAGATTTCAGGACTTTGAAGCCACCGTAATGACGAATGAAGCCTTGGACGAATTATACAAGATACCTTTCTATTACTTTCGTCCAAAGCCTTCCATAGGTGCTGTGCCACCTCATCTTTGGGCAAGGCCCATGTATTTTCATGATACCCCTTTGTAGTCTGTTTTCAAAGTCCGTATTGATAAAAATCGTATTTCTGGTCTCGCTTTTCAAAATCATATTTCTAGGTATCCAAAAAATCAATGGAAAAACATACAAGTATGTATACACATCCACAACGAACGCTGCAATTTTCATTTAAAAAAAATGCTATTTTGGGCCAAGAAAAAGACAAAATTTTGCCCAAAAAAGATAGTTTTTTATGCCCATAAATTTGTTTTTTATAGCCCAAAATAGAACGCTCTTTTCACCAAAACTATGCGAAAATACACAACGTATGTGTATGTATCCACGGGAGAGAAACTGTGATTTTTTTGAGACTCAAAGTTCAAATTTTGAACGTTTTAAAATTCGGGAGCACACTGGTACCTGGGTGCACCTAATCTCACTCATGTCATTCATGTCGTTCTTCTATATTACTATGGCAGACAAAGATATTCCTCACATAATGTTTAAATGTATTTCACTAAACCATGAAAAATGTTTCAGAAAGAAGACCTCCGATTCTCTCATCAATTATTGTTTATTTTGCCCTTCGGTCCCTGTTGGCTGAAAAGGACATGAACGAACAACTCACACACACGCACAAACAAACACCTGATTCTGACTTGTCCATCGACCTACTAGCTCGTGCCGCTACCATCTACTAGTAGTGCCGAAACGGTGACAACAGTGAGTGGGTGGCCGGGAGCGGTTGTGTGCAGCCAACTTTGGTGATAAACGGCAGGCTGGACTCCATTATTCCTAGTCATGGCCGGCGCTAAACAAAAAGGAGGTCGCCGCCGCCGTGTGGAGTACCTTCGCTTGCCTGTCGTCGTCAACTGCCTACTCCATGTCCTTCAGTCAAAGGCGACATAAACTATCTAGCGTGCCACTACACTCGCTTCATCGACACCTTGTTCTGCACTTGTTGTAACATAGACTATACGATGGCAACCAACTTGTATATTATATATGAGAGAGCAACGCACCTCACCTGAGTAAATAGTTTTATGTCAAAAGTCAGCATAGCAAAATCGACCAAGAGCCATATATATCCCGTATAAAAGTGTCTCCGTGATGGGTTAGGTATCAAAAAATTCTGAGAAGCGTCTCATCCCAATTAATGGACTGCCCCATGAGCCACTAACAAAAAAATTAAGGGCCAATTTGGTTCGCAGGATTCTAAAAACACAAGGATAGAAAAAAACGTGGAAAAATATAGGAATGCAGGTAAAAATAGAGAATTGAAAAACACATGATTATGTAAACTTGGTTGTTTGGTTCACGGGAATAGGAAAACACAAGATTACTAATAACCATGGTCAAATCAAATTTAAACCTGTTGAGAACGTATAATTAGCATGTCATTATGCTACTAGAGATGTAGGTCTCTTTCTTCGTGTGTAGGATTTCGAAAAGAAGGTCCAAATGGATCGTTTTTTTTTTTGTGTTTTTTCCTTTGAAGCTATTGTGTTTTCTTTACTCAAATCCTTTCAACCAAATAGATGAATAGTGCCACCGTAGGAATATTTCCTATTCCTACCTTATTCGTCCACTTTTCTTTTGAAACAAACAAGACCAAATACTCAAATTTATCGATCCCAAAATGTCTACAACTGAGCGGTGCTTATTAGGGACACTTGACAAATATGAAAAAAACACCCCCAAAAATCAACTCCCTGACCCATCTTAAAAAAAAAAACTCCCTGACCCAGCACATACATACATAGTCTATGCCGTATAACAATACGTAAGGAGCATTAATTTTTTTTGGCTAATCGCTACATGATTGGTCAAGATACATTTTCGGTCAGGTCAAAAAAAAAAAAGATACATTTTCGGTAGCAGTTGAAAAAAAAAAAAAAGCACGAGAGACGAGAGCCATGAAGGCAAACCACCCAAACAAAACAAAGAACCAAAGGGAAGAGGACGAACAACGTCAGAATCATCGAATCATCGTTGTCGCTGCCTTCGAAGGAAGCGCGAATCCTTTCCACGACCTTGCCTTCCTCCGCCCGCCCGAGCTAGGGACCAAAGGTTTTCCATTTCTTGGCTCTAGTCCGGAGTTAACCTACAGCCGGTTTTGACGGATTCCTCGGTTGATTTTCGGAGGCGGAGACGATGCCGTCGTCGCCGGTGGCCCGCGCGACGAGCGACGTGCTCATCGGTCCCGACTGGGCCATGAACCTGGAGATCTGCGACACGCTCAACCGCGACCCAGGGTGAGCGGTTTGCCCTCTCCTTTTGTATCTTTCATGATGTGTTCTTGGTGCTGATTTTACTGTTGAATCCCCGAATTCTAGTTACATTTCGCTACTCACTTTTGATTTCTACTGCGCATAGTTGTAAATTTTGTTTCTGTTTTTGTGACTCACTTATTCCGCGCCTGGAGTTGATCTACTGTAATGTTAAGCGCTGGCAACAAATGCTTTCCGTAATTAGTTTCCACGGCTTCGACGTTCTTGACAGGTCTCGTTTAGATTATGACTCTGTAACTTGAGCTAGCCTTGAACTAAAAAACAGTGCGGTGAAGGTGCGTCCAACAATTGATCAATTCCCGGTGTTTTTTTCTGATACATATGTTCTCGGATTTACTTGACCTCTACCTAGTTTATAATCCAAATGATACACACATATTTTCCCTAGTTAAATAACTCTCCTGCCTATTTAGATAGTATTCCATATCTATCTGAAATATTGTACAATCCTATATATATTCCTAGACATAAACACATTGTCTCATCTAGAAAGTTATAACCAATGAGAAGTATGACATGCAGACCTTCGCTGAAACTGGAGCTGCTATCTCAGTTTGTTGTACTACCAAGTACTACCAAGTACTTTTAGTCAGCTCAGGAAAGTACTACCAAGTACTTTTAATGTGCTGTTATCTTAGTTTGTTGTAAATGTCTGCATATTGTTATATTCATAGGCAAACAAAAGATGTTGTCAAGTCCCTCAAGAAACGCATCGCACACAAGAACTCCAAGGTCCAGCTTCTCGCTCTCACGGTAAGTACGATTTTAAAACCCAATATTTTGGTGCATGAATTTGACTCACTAACTATTAGTATGTTGGTAGGGTCCATGCCAAGGGCCCATTGATTGATCTCTACATTTGCACATTTACTTGAAGCTTATTTTCTGTAACTGAGATGTTTCTTACCTGAAAACCGTGATGGGCTCTGTTCTGACTGTCTGCTCTGAACGCTGCCTGATGGTCTTTCCAGTTTGACACATGTACATGTATGCATGTAGCAAACTAGAATGGATTACTTCACACCACAAGGAAGATTAAAGACACAGTCAGAAGGATTTGGTCGTTGCACAGTGTTGCAAGATTAGAATTTAATGATTAGAACTTAGTATGCTTTGATTAAAAGTAAACCGAGAAAAGAGGCAAATAAAGCATATAGTTAACACATTGCTCAGTGATTAAGTTGTTCTTTTGTCTTTTTTTTACTTGTATTTTGTGAGACCGTCTGATGATGCCTGCAATTTGTTCCTCATTTTAAAACTGTTTCCAAACTGCCATTCTATTAGAAGGATAAACACAATTTTTACAGACTTCTGCATTTGGAATGCTCTAAAATACTGAAATTTGGAATGTTAAAGTAATCCTCTACTCAACTACTAATAAGTGCATTGGTTTACTCATTTCAGTTGCTGGAGACAATGATTAAAAATTGTGGGGACATTGTCCATATGCATGTTGCTAAGAGAGACATACTTCATGAAATGGTGAAGATAGTTAAGAAAAGGGTATGTTGAGCAGTTGAAACTTTAAAGTGTACTGGTTTTCAATTATAATTCTTAATGATTTTATGTGGGTGTGGTATTTTTAGCCTGATTATCACGTAAAAGAGAAGATTCTCACGCTGATAGACATTTGGCAAGAAGTTTTCGGTGGAGCACGCGCAAGATATCCACAATACTATGCAGCATACCAGGAGCTCTTGGTAATATTACACACATCGGGTATCTTTTTTTTTTTTGCGAATTACACACATCGGGTATCTTGTGATTGTTTAATAATCTCAGTTTCCCCATAAAGAGGTTACTATCTTCCAAAATGGCTGTATTGTTGATCATGCAAAACTCTAGTTATGATGTTTCTAAACTATCAAAATTTGTGAACTGATTCAACTCCAACCTCCATCTATATGTCAGCGTGCTGGAGCTGTATTTGCTCAAAGATCAGATGGTTCTGTGCCAATATTTACTCCTCCGCAGACTCAGCCTCTACAAAACTATCCTCCTGCTATACGTGATGCTGACCACGAGGCCCCTGAATCGTCAGGGCAGGATTTTCCTGTCATAAGGTATACCAACTTATGAAACATCTATCATACAATTGACATGTTTAACTACTGAACTGAAGAGCTAAGAACAAATTTGAAGAACAATGCGAAATATATTCATCAATTTAGGTAGTGCATATACAGTTTCCTCTTTAAATCTGTTGTATGATGATGTTCATCTAAAAGGTATTTATTATATTTATTATTAGGATTTTTTCTGTAAGTTGGCGATTATTCCAGATTATTCTTTTACGATGTACAGTATTTTTCTCATGAATTGCCTCGAACAACTTGGCAATGAAACAAAAACTAACAAGATCTACACAGTGAAGAACTGAAGATTTTGAGAATTTTATGTGATGCTTTTGTTTCTGGTGGTTGGATTTTATTTCCCTCCTACTTTCATCGTATATTCCTACCTCAGTTTGTATTCATGTCGTTCTCTGTGTGATCGCTTTCTGTTTTCCCTCCCTGTTTTTGTAAGTACGAAGTTTGTGTAGTTATCATTTTTATTTGTAGTTAACTTATTTGAAATCTGAACATCTGCTTCCCTTGAAATGTCCATTGTCGTTTCACCAGCCTGACAGAAATTCAGAATGCACGAGGTATCATGGACGTTCTTTCAGAGATGTTGAATGCTTTAAATCCGAATAAAAAAGAGGTACGTTCCTGATGCACCTGAAGTTATTCAGCCATACATCAACAAAACAACAAACAGGTGTCTATGTGATATTTTAACTTTTTTCAATTTCAATCTCATAATTGTTGCCTCGAATCGATTTCTACATGATTTTAGATTCTAAGATAACCAAAGTGTAAATTACTTGTGTTTGGTTGCTTGCCTCGAACAGTATTTCTACAATGTTCCAGTTACCGGGTAGTTCTGTTTCAATTGCAAATACTGTGTTCAGTTCGTGGCTATATAATGAAAAGTTAAATTTTTAGTTTTTGTTTCGGTGCCTGTTCAAGGAACCTCCAAAAAAATTCATGTTTGGAGGATACACTACCAAAATCAGCACTTATATAATTCGATGAAGAACAACACTCATTGGAATAAGTTGATCTGTTTACACCAGCCCTTTAGTCCTACTAGCAGGTCAATAAATTTACCGTGACTATGCAGGAACTTCGGCAGGAGGTCATCGTTGACCTTGTGGCCCAGTGTCGTTCTTACAAGCAGAGAGTGGTACAACTTGTCAACAGTTGCTCGTATGTTTCTTGCTTGTTAACTCAGCTGATTTTATCACTAGCATTTTGTGATCTATTTAGTTTCGTATCAGTATAAAGCTTCTTACTTTAGATGCTGAATTGATACAGGGATGAGGAGCTGCTCGGCGAGGGTCTTTCTTTGAATGATGATTTGCAGGGTGTTCTAGGAAAACATGACGCCATTGCCGCAGGCATAGTGGTTCGGGTGGAGAAGCCGAGATCGCTCCAGTCCCAGATTGACCATTCTCAGACTACTAAGGAACCAGTTCAAAGGTTGGAACATTATGGCAAGCATTTTGTTCAACATATTCTACTATTACACACCAGTTAAGAAAATTCTCAGGAACTGTTGGAATTAAATGTGAAATTATTTTGGTACTCAACTTTTCTGTAATCTTACATACAGTTAACCATCTGGTCTCTCCCCTGACAAAGCTGCCTAAAACTTTCTTTCGCTTTTCAGGTCTTCAGCAAGTACAAGTGCAAGCAAGCCGCCACCCTTTGAGCAACTAGCACTTCCTGCACCTCAATCATCTAGCAGTCCGAAAGGTGTCGTGACACGAGCTCCTAACATCGACCTCCTTAGTGGAGATGAGTACATGAAACCTGAACCTGCAAATTCGCTGGCGCTCATTCCAGTCAGTGAATATTCAGCTTCAGACCAGAATGTTTTAGCCCTCGCAAACATGTTTCAACAAAACAGTGCCGGTTCCAACAATAGCAAGCATAACCTTACAAACTCTACCTTCCCTTCATCTCAAGCGTATCCTGTTCCAGTGCAGCCTATCCTGCCTCAACACCCCACTGCTTATTCAAACGCCATTGTGCCGTATGATCAACAACCTCAATTGAACTCCACAAGTTCATGGGATGGACAGCCTGCTTATGTAATGAATTCCCAACAGCAGGCACTAAATTATGGTACACCACTTTCCCAGTGCTTGCTAGGTCTACAATAGTATTATGTGTCTATTTATCAGAAACTGTAGGCAAAACACTCGCCTTCTCCTTGGTATATGGATTTAATATTTTAAAATAGTGCGTACAAAAGTAGCACAGGGTAGGTGTAAAAAGATCACATTGAACAAGAACACGTGCCTATGTCTTCATGTAGATGTAGTTCAGCATGTGCCTACACAACACACTAGTAGGGCTAATGCATTGTTCATAGTTTTTAAGGTGGTAAGTTGTCCTAAGGCGTTCTACCCCGCTCTAACACCTAAGTGGGCGCCTAAGCGCCGTGGGCAAATTTCCAAGGCGCTGCCAGGACGCCTTAAAAACCATGGCATTGTTACCTTCTTAGCTCTTCAACTTGGTCCAGAAACTATGCACATTATTTCCATTTTCAAATAGCTCCATGAGCATTTGATAATCTCCTATTAACAGGTGTAGAGGATAAAAACGGAGACCTTCCACCACCACCCTGGGAAATTCAGCAGTCCATGGGTAATCAGCCCCAAGAAAGCCAACTTGGTGCAATGGCATTGCAAACTGTCCCCATGCAACCCCAATCAACACAAACTGGCCAATTTGGTCAAGGATTCATTTCAACACAACAAATGCCGAGGGTGCAACCAGGAGGAATAAGCTTGCAACCAGTTGCCGGCATGCAGCATGGGGCTCTACAATCACAACAGTTTGTGCCGAACATGCAACAAGGGGGCGTGTATCCTTCGATGCAATTCAACCAAGGCATGGGCATGTATTCTCAACCGATGGTTGGTGGACAGTTTTATGGGATGAACCAGCAGCAGTTATATGCCGTTCAGATGGCCAGTTATGGGTATGGGCAGCAATCTGGAGGCTATTATATTCCAAATGCCGCATACGCATATACCAGTGCAAATGAACTTTCTCAGAGAATGAATGGGCTTTCTGTTCAAGATGGTACTTCGAATGGAGCAGCGGCATCCTTTTCCCTGAAGCAGCAGAATAAACCAGGCAGACCAGAAGACGCGCTCTTTGGCGATCTTCTTAGTATTGCCAAAATGAAGCAGAACAAACCTGCAGCTGGTAAGGTTGGTGGCTTGTAAGAAGAATGGTTGACTAGATAATTGGTTTCGCTTCATTTGCCAGAAGCAGAAGCTCTACCTCGTAGTAAATAATTCCTTTGCCATGTTTTGTACAATGGCAGATGGATTATTCATATAAATTCCCTTTTTAGGTAGGGTATATATTGGAACATAGTAGATCATGAGATCTATGATTCCTGTGTGCTATCCTAGCAAGTGTGTTGTCAACATCCATCTGTATAAAAATCAGGCAGAGACCAAGAGATTCGAGTATCTCTAGTTCTGTTTTCACCATCTTTTTCTAGCAAGAGGGATATCAGCTGTCATCTTCATATTCTTGCTCTTTTATCAACTTTTTTGTGGAACCTCTTTTATTGACATCAGCATATCTGCATTGTGGTCTCTGTTCAAACACATGTTACATATTTTTTGATATATCTGCATACATCTGCATATTCAACCAATGAACAGGCCAAATTTTGTTTCTCCCGAAAATGTGCCCAAATGTGTCATTTGTATTAGAAGAAGAACGCCAAGGTAGCGCAAAGGTTACAAAAAAAAACTGTCAAGAAAGAAGCCAAGCCAAGCAAATAGAAACGAACTAAGCTAGCCTACAAAGCTATGAAAGCAAAAACAGATAGAACCAAAACCCTACAGCTACGGGATGCATACATCTGCATTATACCTTCTATAACGTTGAGGTATGATGCTCAACACATATTCAGATTTAACCAATATGAAGAGATCATGTTTAGGTGTTTAGCAAATGAAGTTGAAGTCTGTCATATTTCCTTAAAATTTTAAGTTTACATTAACATTTGTAGCAACTATGCCTACCATTTTATCCCAGTGGCATTATCCTGATCAACTGTATCTTTTTCAAGAATAAATTGTAACACCATGGGGATGGCGTAAGTTGGGCATTTATCTTCAATTTTAAATTGCACATTTGCACTGCAAATTAAGGAGTTGATAGTTGCAGTAGCTATTATCTTAAGGAACAAATGTTGTGAAATGACACTTCCCACGAAAACGGACAAACATGGTGAGACGAACCAAGTCATAAAAATACCTAGAGTTGGAAATTAAACTATATTAATCGTACAACTTCAAACTACTACAGTATAACAACACAATAACTCATGGTCCTTTTCCTATCATGTGAGAGGGAAACTTATTTAGCGGTGCCAATGAAAAGGGTAGAACAGAAATTGCTGCCTTTTTAGAACAGGTTCTGTTTCAAGAAGAAGGCAATCATCAACAGCATTGCTTATATAAGCACGGATAAATAACTTAGCCAGATAATATGGTCGTTCTGTTATCCCGAAAAGATAATGTGGTTGGTCCCTGAAATCTAGTTACCCTCAAGCTTAGGATCTAAAAACTACCGTGCAGTTCCATGCACATATAACATATGAACAGAGGGCAAATGAGATACTGACCTGATAGTTCAGAAAAGAATGGTCAACTTTTAGCTTTATAAGGATGTCAACTTGTTTCATTCAATAGTTCTGAATCGACTCCTGATCCATTATATTATGCACTTGATTGTGCCGTGTAATACATAACCAGGTATGTTCTCCATCTGGCGAACCTTCCTCGTTGACAGGGATATGCCAGTGGCCTTTCTCCGATTCCTGGGTTTTAGAGGTAATGTGTGGAACAATTACAAAGTCTGTCCAGATAAAGAACAACGGGCTAGAAGAATCTGACTGAAGCACTGAAAACAAAAGAAGATCGTGTCTGTGCAAAACTCAGTAATTGTATGTCCAATTAAGTCTTGCCAGCTAAAGGTCGAAGCTAGAAATACAGACTACAGTTGTATTTATGTCAAAAAAAAAAGATGTTACAGTTGTACTGCCTAAAATACCCATTCAACATGAGCCTTTTATCATTGCTAAACGTGGATATCTCGGGATCTGAGCTCATACAGCGATAATAATCTTCCTAGATTCTCCTTAACCATCTTGAGGAGATTAAGATGATAAATCAATGAATGAATCAAATTTTACAATATGGAGCTTAAAGTAGATGGCTATGGCTACATGCTGTAAGATTCAACATTAATTTAATAGCTAAAATCGAACCTGAATTACAGCCGAGCAAGGAGGCGGCATCTGAAATGTAACGCTGTTGTCCCAAAAGTGAAGTGTACCTGTTAGTAAAGATGACACTGCGAATGAGCTTGCAGTTTATCTTGTCATATTTGTTAATGTTTTTTAATTAATGATTTCGGAGAAATATAGTGTGTGTAAATCAATATATCACGTGCCAATGTGCTACATACTTTGGCTCTGAAACCTCGGGCGGAACATATTTGTTTGTATCTGTATCTGTTTTGCAAATATATAGCATGCTAACACATTTATTACATGGCCTTCTAGTTTCTTTAGATGTTTGAGTACATGTCACCTCAAGTTGTTACAATCACATTCGTCCTTATCTTTAACATGTTCAAACATTTAGATGAAAGTGTTTTGTTTCCCCAAAACGTAGTTTGTTATTTTCAAGATCACACTAGAAAGTGTTTGCAATATCATACTTGACAGAGCAGGATTGGCCTAGACTACTGAAGCACTTTTTGTCATATACATGATCCAAACCTGATGCCTTTCCTTCCATTTGGGAAAAAAGTTTTTCTCCAGGAGCTGAAACGCGTGGTCTCTCATTTCATCATTGGTAATAATCAAGCATTTACATCTGATAGCAGCAAACAACCAGTACCTGAAATACATGCCAACGATATTACTTACTTCACCAGAACAGGATATACTGTTACAAATAATTTAAGAATGGCAACAAGGCAACAGGCAAAAGCGAGAATGTTGAATACTTTGGCCATGTAGGACCAATATTAGAACCAGTCGGTAAGGAACAAAACACACTACATTACATGGATTATCACAAACAAGTTCTTTTATTTTACATTATTGTTCAAAACATTGATAACTCGAAACAGATAATAAATCCTAGACATGAATAGAACAAACCGAGCTTTTTGAAGGAGCTATCTTCAGAGGAAAATTACTGTAGAGGTTCCTACAGGCATCTCAAAAGCTTACCAATCATCATTTGAACCAGTGGGGGTTTCATATAAAGCATTTGCTTGCTTCCACTTTTCAACCAACTTCTGATTAGCAGGGTTTTTCATGCTCTTTCCAGTGAGGTGTCTGTTATGCACAACTATCAAAGGCCACTTTCTTGATGAAAACCTTTTCTGTGTGGCATCAGCAACAGCATTAACCTGCCAGTAAAATGATGAGTGAAAATAAACAAAACGTATTACTTTACTCCCAAATAGAAGATCATTTATGACAACATACTCGCCTTACTCAAGGAAAGATGACTCTGGCTAAGACCGACATTGGCAGCATCCATAACTGCTTCAAATGGGCCATGTTTTTCCAGCCATTTCTGAATAGGAATAATAAGGTCCAAAAGGTAAGATAGATATCAAATGAGAAGCAGCACCATATATGGTGGGCTCCAATATAGTGCAACTATTATATGGAAACTTGAGTGGATACACAAGCAGCACGCTTACTTCCAATGTATCACGTATACAAAATAGTGCTGACACTGGTTTTAAAATTGTCACTGAAGCATCAAACTAGTTCTAATTTTAGGAGTTTTTATCTAAATGCAGCAAATGGCATGTCTGCTGAAAAAATCATTACAATGCAGAATTAAGATATTCTAGAATATTTTAAAAAATATTTCCACATTTAGTTGAAAAAATTAAATACAAAACAAGATGGCGAACTATTAGATAGAAGCTACAATAAGGTTGCTGCATGCTGGTATTTTCTTATCACCTTATAATTGGATATTTACTTCACACACAATGCAAATTTCTATTTTAATTGAAAACTATTTCCCTTTACCCCTATAAAGATGTCAATCGGTCATGGAGTTCCATTTGCCTACTCTACTCCTCCCCTCTTGATGTGCTCAGTTACATCTGCTGCAGGCGTTTGAGATTGTGGTTCCGTTTGCCACCGAACTTGGGATCAAATTACTGGAAAATGCCACTAATATAATATATAAGAGAGAACGATCAGGCTGTCGCAGGATAAGATTGGCGTCAATGGCGGTCTGACCTGTTGCGTATTCTAGTTTGTTTTATCTATTGCAACACATGATTATTAACATTGTGCTATAAATGCATAAGCCGGTAAAGAGTACATATGTTGAGCTACTAAGGAAGTAATAACCCCTAAAGAAGCTAGAGCAAGACCTAATTGAAAATGAATCGAATTATGCATGTATCTGGCCGTTATCGTATCTGTGTCATAATGGTTACACATAGGTATCCAAAACCAACAAAATAGCAAACCAAGGTAGATTACCTGAAAGTTCTCAAAGTTAGAATTACTCTCTCTCTTGAGAGCTAATGTTGCCACCATTTTGGCAAAATCTTCTGTTTCTTTTGGATCAAGGTCTATAATAGCCAACTTGTCTCCACAAGCAAGGCAGACACCATTTTTGTCAATGCGCGAGTGTGTTATGCTCCATTTCCCCCTCCCTAACCAACCCAAACCATGCCAACCCCCTCCATTATTTTCAACTGCTTTTGCTAAAGCACAGATATCCCACTTTCTCTTCCCCACTTTGGATGCTGTTGAGCTCCTAAACCAAGCCTCTAACAATTCGGCTGTAGATTGAGATACCTGTCTTACTGTAGTCCTGAATTTATGCAGCAAATAATAGACCCTATTACCTTGCCTGGCGACCACAGAAGCCCTAAGAAGCATCCCCAATTCAGGCTCTTCAGGTGTGACCCCAGACTCCAACATATGGGCCTCTACTTCAAATGCCTTATCAACATTGCCACTGTTGCAAAATGCTATCAACGCAGGACCATATGAGCGCAACTTTGGTGTTATACCCAGCTCTTTCATTTGTTTGACAATTTCAAAGGCCATGTCACCGTTCCCCATGGACATCGCCATACGGGAAACTGCAGTCAACGCAGCCTCACTCATCGAAACTCTTTCTTTCTCCGAGCACATTTTGTCAAATATCTCAAACCCTCGAGTCCGTGCATAGTCTTTGATCTCGTCACTTACTGGTATGCTGCTAGCTGTTTCCTCCAAATGAAACAAATTGACCTTATTTCTCTCCTGGTCACAGTCACGGTCTTCACGCATATCATTGTCGTCTGAATACCCCGAGCTTTCAGCCGACGAAGAATCTAATTTACCATCTGTGCCACTTTTTGCCGGTTGGACCATTCCAAGGGCAGCAGAAGAACAGAGGTAAAGCAGCACGTTGTAATGGTGCTGCCCCATCCTGATCCCCTCCTTCACCGCAGAATCGTACAGGTCGATCGCTCCCATTACATCTCCTCTCTTTGAGCACATATCCAGCTCAACTCTCAGCTTGCCTCCCTGCTCACCACCCTTGGATCGCTTCCCCCTCTTACTCACATTTCCTCCTCCTCTATCTTCACCACTTGTTGCCAAATTTCCAGCCTTCCCAGGTTCCTGCACCCGCATTCCGCTTCTCATCCAGCTTCTGCCGCGCCTACGCCCTTCAGAATCCCCATCACTAGCCTGGCCTCCCTTCCAACCCTTCTCTACAACTTCCCCGTCTGTGCCTTCTCCAGGCACAAGCCTGTCACCTCCTCTTATCCAGCGTCTTGCCACACGACTTCTTCCCTGCTGTGCCAACAGGCTCGCCTCCCATGTCAAGCCACCATGCACCGTTGTACGTGGGACGCTGACCGAGCCTGCTCCACCTTCCTTGGCTCTTTGGGGGTTGCCGTTTGCAACGTCGTCAGAGCTGCCGTCGCTCTGGGCCAATACGTCGAACAGGTTGCGAGCGTGGCATGGAAGTGGAGGAAGTACATGCCTGAGAGCAACAGAGGACGAGGAGACAGCAGAGAAAAAGAAGAGGCGGGTGGGTAGAGGGTGAGGTGTGAAGAGAGACGCCATGGCTCGCTGCCATGAGAGCGGGAGGGAAGACAAGCGTGTGGACAAGGGGGCCTTTTCAAAGAGGATAGGACCGTAGGACGGAGCAGCGATACGATCGAATATCGGGATTGAATGGACATTTTTTACCGTGTTTTTTTATCGGAGTTGAAGCGGATGAGTTGAATTATGATTCAGGTGGCAGATTTGCAATGAGATAAATACACTAGAGGTTCCACAACTTGTCCTCTACTAGTAATGTTGCACGTCGCACGTATTTAATAATGCACATATTTTTTAGCCTGCTTTCGAATTCTATCAATACCTCATCCAAATGACAACAAAATAAACATCAAAAATAATTTTGATTTAAATAATATATTTCTAAAAGAAAAATGAAGGTACGATTGTCAGGTTTTCTCAAATTATATTGTACACCTTGCTGAAAAACAGTATTCCATTGTTTGTAACTTTCAAGTATAACGATTGACACCGATTAAGAATATGAAGTTTGAAACAATTTAAGTAGGACAATGTTACAGAGGTGCTGAATAAGATACATAGTTGGTCAAGAATCTGCCCAGCGTCACATACATAGTTGCTTAAAACTTGGTGGTGGCCCTCGTTTGGTTGGAGAAAGAATCATTGACGGCCACGGCGTAGGGGTGATGAAGCAGGGATCCATGTCCTCGGCGAATCCCATCTTCGTGTAGCTACCACAGAACCTTGGATCAACATCATGTGGTCAACCCACGGCGCTTGGCGCGTAGATCTCGTACGCGAGCTTAGTGATATATACCAGAAAATAGTAATGAAAGAAAAATAACACAAACCATGCGTGCTACTGCTTCCCATGTGACTATTTTCCACCAATTTCACCCATGTTAAATTTCAAAAGGTAGACCTTGCAATAGCTCGAAGCCTTACATACGCCTTCCAGTAGGAATACAGTTTATTTCCTCTGCATGTTGCTGATAAGTTGGGAGTGGAGTTCATCATATAGGTTCTGAATGGTGGTACGCATAGCAACCAGCTCCATCATTATTCTGCAGATAAAATGATGAAACACATGAGTGATGAAATCGGAAGCAAGATCAATGACTAAGATTTATGAATAGTAAAAATTCAATGACTTATAGAACCTTAACACATTACAAATTGTAACTTACTGGATAGTCTAATTTAATATCTAAGCTTGTAATATGGTAGAAAAATATGATAAACATTACAACTCCCAAGTTTGCAATTTTTAGTCTTTGGTTATAACAGAACCTGAAGCGGTTGTTGAAAGATACAAAATTCACTTGAAATATAACCTTTACTCGGATAAATTGGCTTACTATTTCCTTTTAGAAAGTGGATATACCATCCTTTCCATCTATAGACTGCACTTTCACAAGGCTAGTTCAGTTAGATGCAAATATTATATAAGAGCAACCACAAAAACTGAATTCGAATAATTAGAGAACTGTAATCACTAATAATTGGTACTGCACATAGCTGAACTTCAAGGAGGATTGTGTTGAACTTGTAAAGTACCTAAGTACATGCTGCCTTGTAGATGCCATCGTAGATGTGGTTGGGAATTTATTCAAGCACCTGCAATACGTTTTAGTTGTCGGTTTAGCATATATAGGTGGATGAGTCCGGTGACACGCAGCTTGGTAAGTAAATTCAGAGATAGAGAGACGGCAATACATTGACAAAGAAGACAGATTGCCGATACTTACATCTTTTTGTGTACCGGTGGCAGCAGTTGAAGGTTCCCTGTCCAGCGGCAGAGGCCGACACAGAACGACTGCAGACTGGATGTGAGTCTAAAATTCAGGAAGGCATGGAGTGGAGACAGAATTGAGGACAAGATGGATTATATCATGGCCTTTTAAAACTGGTTGGATCGTGGTCCATGCCGACATGAAAATGAGACGGGCGAGGTGGGGGACGAAGAGGAGCGGCCGCTCTAGCTTTCCTCGCTCGCCGCTCGAGCGACTCGAGTGCTGACTTTTATTCCGAATGTCAGTCGGTGGGTTAGTTTTCTGCGTACAAACAACCGCACGCAGTTACGATTTCACACCCGTCCCATTTCGTCTCATCTTCCTCCTCTGTTTTTCCCTCTGTTTTCACCACTTGCTTCGTCTCGTCTTCTCCGCTTCCACTTCAATCTGTGCTTCTTCTCCCCCGCGGCGTCGCCATGGACACCGTCAAGTACTTCTCCGAGACATACGACGTCACCGTCCACGGCAACCAGAAGATCGAGGCGGTCTACACCAACGATCCAGCAGAACTGGAGCGGGTGCTCGACATGTACCAGAAGTGGTTCGCGGCTGGAGACCCCAAGATCATGGGGCTGGACATGGAGTACAGCTCGGACCGCGCCCTGAAAGACAAGAGGATGGCCGTCATTCAACTCGCCATGCGTCGCCATGTACTCGTCTTCCAGTACGCCAGGTATGAACAAACGTGGCCACGCATGTTGCTGTATTGAGGGTTTTTTGCTTCACCTCTTCTGCCAGGGTACTAGTGCTACTATTAGTACTAGATGTCGCTCAAACTGCTTGCGATGTCACTAATTTGGTTCATATTTACGGTAGACAGAAGTTTCTAGATCTATTTCTGTCTTCGGGGTTAGTTTGAAACTGTGCTTGCGATGCCACGGATTAGTTTCAGTCTTGGGGATCTGTCAATTCATGTAGGGTTTTTTTGTTTCAGTCTTGGTACCTGACTTGATTTTGTTATGGGGTTTTTTTTGTTTCAGTCTTGGTACCACTTGTGGCTCAAACAGATGGTCATGCCAATTAGAAGTGTTCATATTTATGAAAACTAGTAAAAAGTAGAACAAATCAAATTAGAATTGTTATATACAAACTAGGAAAATGTAAAACAAATCAAGTCAGCATAGTTTTGCATAAAGTAAGCACATGTGTTTCTGTCAATTCATGTTGATCATATTTCAAATCTTTAGGTGGACTTGTTGATCATATTTCAATTCTTTTAACTAAACTTAACTCATTAGGTGGACTTGATGATCATATACTTGTTTGTCACCTATGAAATTACAACTTTTCACTAAACTTACCTCTACATTGTCTTGGTTATTGCAGTTCTGACCATTGGAACTGTTCTTGCTATATTGCGGATTTTCTACGCTTCAAAGGTATTACCTTTGCTAGCGTAGACACCAAGACATACAAGGTGGTTCTTCCTCAAACCTGGCCGAATGTCAACATTCCAGCAGAGTTCTATGTGGACCTCCAGCACCTGTACCGGCTCCCTCGAAATGACACGGTTGGCATGAATGTGATGGCTGTGGACCTGACTGATCCCTGGTACGCAAATATGAAGAACAAGCTCCATTACACGGCGCACCGGATGTGGGAGCGCACACCTCTTGCCAAGATCAACCAGGACTACGCCGCCATTGATGGCTTTGTGGCGTTCGAGCTGTACCGGGTGATGCTGGAGAGGCCAGATGCTGGACTGCCACTTTGATTTCAGCTTCAGGATGATTGTGAAGATTCAGACACTGATGTTCCTGAAGATTCATCAGATGAAGAAGAATCAGAAAAGGAGAACAGGAGGCGTAAGCTGGCGTAGGATGCTTCCTGGAGTTTAGTTTGCTTCTGTGCTTGCACTTATGTAAATATATATGTAGTGTGTTTGGATGAACAAGTAAGACTATCTTAGTAGTTATGTAGTGTGTTGCTTTTGTTGGGCTGTTGAAGACAATGTATTGCGTGTACATCTGCAGTTCGTATTTTCTTCCTTGTGGTCATGTGCTTTCGGCTCGATGTTTTCAACAAACCCATGTTGTTTTGACCCCACTATGTTTCACAAATGCCAAAATGCCCTCCTATGTGCACCTTTCTTGAAAGAAAATGCCAAAATGCCAAAACTCTGTCACCTCCCGTGGTACATAATTCCTACATGATTATACAAACATTGCATGACTCATGTGAGTTTAAAATGATTTTAACACGAATTTGACCAATTTTCATGCATTTTTTTCAATTTCTGGCATTTTTCTTAAAAGAAAATGATATGCACACTTATAATTGTCAGAAAAATCTCAAAATCTGCAAGCCCACCTAGTATGTGTGCATTACCACCCACAAAAAATTTGAGGCCGATCTGGATCTCCTATGTGCACCTTTCTTCATAGATGCTCCATAAGCGACATGAACGATATCGACCAAACCCATGTTGTTTTGACCCCATTAGGTTTCACAAGTGCTATGCAAAATAGAAAGCCCACAATCATGATCCTTGTCTGCAACAGTATTCATGCTACACCAAAACACACATCTTGATAGGGTTGATCCACCATTTGGCCTTGATGTTTTGACCAAAATGTCCAAAATACCCTCCTAATTGAACCTTTTGCATCCAACTTGACCAAAACTCTGTCACATCCTGTGGTACATAATTCCTACATGATTATACAAACATTGCATGACTCATGTGAGTTTAAAATGATTTTAACACGAATTTGACCAATTTTCATGATTTTTTTTTCAATTTCGGGCATTTTCTTAAAAGAAAATGATATGCACACTTATAATTGTCAGAAAAATTTCAAAATCTGCAAGCCCACCTAGTATGTGTGCATTACCACCCACAAAAAATTTGAGGCCGATCTGGATCTCCTATGTGCACATTTCTTCATAGATGCCCATAAGCGACATGAACGATGTCGACCAAACCCATGTTGTTTTGACCCCATTAGGTTTCACAAGTGCTATGCAAAATAGAAAGCCCACAATCATGATCCTTGCCTGCAACAGTGTTCATGCTACACCAAAACACACATCTTGATAGGGTTGATCCACCATTTGGCCTTGATGTTTGGACCAACATGCCCAAAATACCCTCCTAATTGAACCTTTTGCATCCAACTTGACCAAAACCCTGTCACATCCTGTGGTACATAATTCCTACATGATTATACAAACATTGCATGACTCATGTGAGTTTAAAATGATTTTAACATGAATTTGACCAATTTTCATGCATTTTTTTCAATTTCTGGCATTTTTCTTAAAAGAAAATGATATGCACGCTTATAATTGTCAGAAAAATCTCAAAATCTACAAGCCCACCTAGTATGTGTGCATTACCACCCACAAAAAATTTGAGGCCGATCTGGTTCTCCTATGTGCACCTTTCTTCATAGATGCCCCATAAGCGACATAAACGATGTCGACCAAACCCATGTTGTTTTGACCCCATTAGGTTTCACAAGTGCTATGCAAAATAGAAAGCCCACAATCATGATCCTTGCCTGCAACAGTGTTCATGCTACACCAAATCACACATCTTGATAGGGTTGATCCACCATTTGGCCTTGATGTTTGGACCAAAATGCCCAAATTCCCTCCTAGTTGAACCTTTTGCATCCAACTTGACCAAAACTCTGTCACCTCCTATGGTACATAATTCCTACATGATTATACAAACATTGCATGACTCATGTGAGTTTAAAATGATTTTAACACGAATTTGGCCAATTTTCATGCATTTTTTTCAATTTCTGGCATTTTTCTTAACACTGTGTTTGGATGTAGGAAAGATTGCCTGGAATTGGAATTCTGGAATTGAAACTCGAATTCCGCCGTTTGGAGTGGCTAGAGAATTTAGGGCTGGAAAGTTTGAGCAATTCCGCCTAGAAAGCCCGCAGTGTTAGCTCGGCCCGAAACTTTCCGAGCTGAGAGCCTCGGAAACGCACGGAAACGAAACGAGCGAGCGAGCGAGTTCGCGAAACGTTCTCTTCTCGTGAAATAGAAACTGGAGCGAGCTTCCTCGATCCCCTTTCTCTTCCCCGAGCGCCGGCGTCCTCCCACCTCTCCACCGAGCGCCGGCAAGTACGACCTCCTCCCACCTCTCCACCGAGCGCTGGCGTCCTCCCCTCGCCCCAACTTCTCCATTCCCGGGCGGGGCCGCGCCCTCCGCTCTCCTCTGAGCCGCGCCGCCGCCGGAAACCCTAGATATGGCCGACAACTAGATGTGGCCGGCGGCGGGATGGGCACGCGCGCCTCCGCTCAGGGCCGCTCGCTCGTGGGCAGGAGCCTCCGCCGGACTGCCCCACACCACGCGCCGCCCGCCTTCCCTAGTCCCAACTCCTCCGTTCCCGGGCGGCGCAGAGGCGCATGGCGGCAGCAGGGGCAGAGGTGCACGGCAGCGGAAGGGGCCTTCCCGCCCTCGTCTCTCCCTCCGGCGGGGCCGCCCCATCCCCCATAGCCGGCCTGCTCTTCTCTGTTCTTCTTCTGTTCTTTTTTTTTTTGACTCAATTCCAGCCATAAAATCCTGTGACAACCAAACAGTGGAATTGGAATTTGACTCAATTCCCTTTCCATCTGGGAAATGGAATTGCTTGTCCAATTCCAATTCCAGGAAACTTTCCTACATCCAAACACAGTAAAAGAAAATGATATGCACACTTATAATTGTCAGAAAAATCTCAAAATCTGCAAGCCCACCTAGTATGTGTGCATTACCACCCACAAAAAATTTGAGGCCGATCTGGATCTCCTATGTGCCCCTTTCTTCATAGATGCCCCATAAGCGACATGAACGATGCCGACCAAACCCATGTTGTTTTGACCCCGGCCCATTAGGTTTCACAAGTGCTATGCAAAATAGAAAGCCCACAATCATGATCCTTGCCTGCAACAGTGTTCATGCTACACCAAAACACACATCTTGATAGAGTTTATCCACAATTCGGCCTCGATGTTTTGACCAAAATGCCCAAAATACCCTCATAAGTGAACCTTTCACATCGAACTTATGAAAACCATTCATAATGTTTGTGATTGATACTTTTTATATGATTGTACCAACATTGCACGATTCATATGAGTTTAAACTTACTTTTATATGCAATTTACCACTTTTTCATGCATGAATTTAATTTTCGCCCTTTTTCGTCCTTACAAAATGATTGACACAAGTACACATGTTAGAAAATTCTGAAAATCTGCAAGCACACCTAGTATGTGTGCATGAACACTCACAAAAAATCTCTACTCAATTTGCAAGCACACCTAGTTTAGATGGAAAATTTTATTTCGTTTGTACAAAAAAAGTACGTTCCCTCCTTTCTGGTTTAATTTTGTTTGTTCCCTCCTTTATTTAAAATTATCCCCGTTCCCTCCCATTTTTTTGGCTCAAACGAAAACGTCCCACGCACCCACCCTCCCGCTAAATACGCCCCTCGTATCGCCAGAACCCACTATCTCGTACCACACCTTCCATTCCTTTCATCCTCCCTCTCCTCTCCAAGATCTAATCTCGCCTACCTCATCCTCTTCATCACCCTAGATCCGTCTGCCCCGGCAGTGGAAAATGTTCGGCCGCAACAATCTGATCGACCTGACGACCGACATGGACGACAACATTCTGGAGGAGAACCCCGGCATGAATATGCAGGAGAACACCGGCAGCCCTGGTAAAGATCAAATTTCTTGTAGTAGGGGTTGTTCAGTCAACCTCTTTCCCTCTCATCTTCTATTCCATATAGATCTATGAATATTTGTGATATTTTGTTGATTCGGGTAAACAGCGTGAGTTTACCAGTTATATTTGCAAGATCATATCTGCTACAAATGGTTGATATTGCACGCTCTTTCTTACGTATCAAGTCATCACTATCGTTAAAGAAGTCAATTTTTTTCACAGTCGTATAGGTAATGGTCAAGTACTGTACGGTTTCATGGATTATAGTTGGTTCAGATGGGTAGACCAACTTTCATGTTTGAGATCTGTGCAAGTTGCCGTCATGATTTATTTTCTTTAAGTCTGTTAAAAATGCTTATAGTTCTGCACGGACCTCGTACTAATACTGAACCTAAATGAAACTGAAACAGACAGCGACAACAGCTTGATGAGCTACAGTAAAAGTGTCGCTCTGAAACTGAACATTTGTCTGTCAGGCTTATAGTTCTGCACGGACCTCGTACTATTCGATTTGTATGATACGATAGTTGCGTCGGTTCAGAAACATAGACATTTGAATTGATAGTTGTCATGTTTTAAGCTATGTGCCATCAATAAATGTATATGCATATAAAATTATTCACTTTCTTTTATTTCAGGTAAGGACGACATATCAGAAGTTGCATATGAGAAGATTAGGAAGCTAGCGATGGAACAGAATGCTTCTCGTATGTCTGCACTACTGAAGAAGCAAGCTGAAGGAAATGGTGAAGAAATGCAAGATTTTGACTCTATAGCAAGAACTTTTGTCTACGGTGGTTCAAGCACCCGAAAGAAGAAGGCGCCTGGACCGCACTAGATGTACTACGATTCAGTATGTTTTGTGCGACACCATGATTTTATAACTCATGTTTGTTCAGTTATAGCTTGTACATTCATATGTTTTTACATCATGGCTTACTAGGCAACCAACGGGAAGAGTACAATGAACCAGATAGGTGAGACAAGTCGCTCAACAAGCAAGGATGCTAGCGACGAATATGCAGTACGTAAAATTCAGTTGTACCTAATTATTTGACTTATAACTTGCACTAATATATTTTAACTTTATGCAATTCAGGGAGTGTATGAATTGAACCAATTAGGTGCGACAAGTACCTTCATAAGGAGCATCTA
Source organism: Poa pratensis (assembly GCA_947311845.1). Taxonomy (NCBI): domain Eukaryota; kingdom Viridiplantae; phylum Streptophyta; class Magnoliopsida; order Poales; family Poaceae; genus Poa; species Poa pratensis. Next base: position 3,389,894 of record CAMZMU010000013.1, read on the forward strand.
TGGTGGCCACGTATCTGGAGTAAGTGGCTATCGCTCTTAAAACCTTACCTCTTCACTAAATTTTTCATATACTCTTCGTATTTACGTGTTTTGTAACCCTTGTAGGTTCCTCCTGTCTTCAAGATTACTGAGACGCGCGAAGCAACTCCTATTGAAGTTTTTAAAATAACCAAAACAAACAATGCTGGTATCATGAGCAAGGATGCACAAGCTGCTTATGTAAGTAAAATGTTAACATTTTCTTGTAGCATTATTACGTACTGTTTGTTGCACCTGACAAAAAAATACGCATATCCTATGGCAGGATGAAATGATCGTTGCAAAAACGGGTCCACACATGAAAGATGAGACTCCCCGAACTGATCTGCAGATTTGTGAAGATGTCCTCAAGAAACGCATAATGAAAGGCATTTTCCTCTCAGACTTGGGGACTACATCTTGCATGACATCTGCAAGCATCCCAGAGTTTGAAGGAATACTAGAAGATCATGAGCAACAGTCCTTACCTACATCTCCAAGGTACCAGCAACTGCAGGCAAGGATACAGGCCATGGAAGAAAAAACTGAAGACCTGAAAAGGAAGCAGACAGAATATGAAGCTCTCCACAAGTCATACGATGACATGACTTATGAAATAAAATCGAGGCAGAAAGAAATGGATTCAATTCTTGGTTTTCTCATCAGGAATTGACAATCACCATAGTTGACCAAATAAGCAGCAAACCTTGCCCGCCAGTAGTGTTTTCTTCATGAAAACTTGATTTCATCCACATTTATGCCTACGTTCTTTCATTTTCGTGTGGTATTGTAACAGTTGGTGTCAATCAGACATTAAGTTTTTTGTGTGCCTGAATTATAAGTGCAATAATGTTTTATCGGTTCCTTTTGCAAATGGTTCATTTGAATTCTTTTTATTTACGAATTGCTCAAAATTTGCAAATATTGAAATTTTTCCTTCGGCTAACAACCGTGACAAATTTTGTTAAGCGTCACAGCCTTCTGTCCCACATGTCAGCAATCCGGTGGGTCCCACACGTCAGCAAACCGGTGGGTCCCACACGTCAGCAAACTGGTGGGTCCCACATGTTAGCATTTTGTGGACCCATTTTTCGTCATGCCACGTCAGCAGAGAACGGACCCACATGTCAGCATACACGTCAACAGACACGTCGAGTGCCACCTAAACAGCCACATGTCAGCATCCACGTCAATAGCCACGTAAACAACCACATCATCTTCATTGACCGACAGGTCAGCAGCTTTGACCGGTCTAAAACAGCTGACGAACTAATTAATGACACGATTTTTGTCACGCATTGCGTTCATCGGTGACAATTTTACGAATGAACAGTGACACATAATTTTGTCATGCATTCCATCAATTTGTGACGTGAAAAAACACGTCACCGATGATCCATAATGCGTGACGCGAAATTGTCGTGGCTTCACTATTTTGTAATCTATGACGAGGATTTTGTGACGGGCTTAGTGACGCACTAATGTCGTCACGAGGGGGTAATCCGTGACAAATTTCGCTAATAAGTGACAAAATGACCGTGTCACAAAAGATCAGTTCGGTTGTAGTGCTCCCAGTCGGCCTCCTGTGACGCAAGGCCGGGTCAAGGCCGGCCACTCTGCCTCAGACTGCCTTCAAAAGTTTCCTGGCCGGCCTTGCCGGGCCGAGGCCGGGCCGAGGCCGGGCCAAGGCCGGGCTCTCGATTTCTGGCAGAAAATTGCCCCAACGGTTGGATTTAGTGGGGACCTATTTAATGGGTCTTCTTCCCCAATGGTTCCGAAGCTTTGGCACTCTCTCTCATCCTCCATTGTTGACCTCCAAACCTTTGAGTTCTCTCAATTCCTCCCATGATTCTTGCATATCTTTGAGGGATTTGAGAGAGGAGATCTAGATCTACAATTCCACCAATCCATTCCTTCTCTAAGTGAGGGGAACCTAGTAGATCTTGATCTTGGAGTTCCATTTGTTGAGTTCTTCTTTTTTCTTCCTCTCTTCTCCCCACAAGCATTAGTTACTTTTGGTGGGATTTGAGAGTGAAGGACTTGATCACTTCTTGTGTTCTTGCCATTGCTTTTGTGCATCGGTTTGTGCTCTCCATGAGGATTCGTGGAAGTGAAAGTTCGTGAGCTTGTTACTCTTGGGTCTTTGGACCCTAGACACCTTTTGTGGCGGTTGAGGCCTTTTGTGGTCACTTGGGAGCTTCCAATCCTTTTGTGGGTTGTGCCTCAAGATTGTTGTAAGGGACTTGATTTTCGCCCAAAAGGAAATCAATAGTGGAAGGTGAACCGAGCTTTTGGGCAAGGTTCATCGGAGAATAGGGTGAGGCCATTTGTGGTGTCTTGAGTTTGAAACTCACACCCCTTCAACGAGACGTACTCCCCTAAAAAGGAGGAACTCGAGAATACATCTTCGTCTCCGCGTGCCTCGGTTATTTCTATACCCGAGCTCTTTACTTATGCACTTTACTTTGTGATAGCATTCGTGCTTGAAGTATCCCTTATTGCTATCACCTTATTGCTTGTCTTGCTTAGCATAAGTTATTGGTGCACATAGGTGACCTAGTTTATTTAGATTGTTGGCTTGTTAATTTAAACATCTAGTTTTATTCCGCAATTATCAAGCCTAAACCGGAAAAGTTTTTAATCGCCTATTCAGCCCCCCTCTAGGCGACATCCTTGTCCTTTCAGCCACCACAGCTCAACGCCACAACAGGCTCACCCTATTCTCTGATGAACCGCACCACAAAGGATTGGTTCACCTTCCACTATCGATTCCCATCGAGGCAGAAACCGGAGCCTTTACAACAACGATTCGGGGCACACACCCACAACTGAATTGGGGCCTCCCGAACAGCTACAATCTGTCACAAGAACAACAAGTGAGTACAACAAGGAGCTAGGTTTTCCAAAGGGAAACCCTAGCAAATGGTCCCTCAAGTGAATGACGGGGAAATGAAAAAAGGCTTGGTGAAGATGTAGATCGGGGCCTTCTCCTTCAATCCTCCAAAGATCAACAAGTTTGGGTGGAGGGATTGGGAGATCTAGTGAATCTTGAGCTTGCAATAATGGAGGACTTCAATGTTGGGCGAGCTAGCTGGCTGGAGGTAGGTGGAGGGGTATTTATACCCCTCCCAGAATTCTGCCCGTTGGAGAAGAACAGGGACCGGATATTCCGGTATAAGTCATGACCGGATATTCCGTTTGCCCGGATATTCCGATCGAATTCGAAATCTCCGGCTGTAAATCTCCGGTCAACTCCAGAAACTTCGAGCTCCAGTCCTTAGCAGAATTTCTTCGAATCTTCCTCTGAACCGGATATTCCGGTGTCCACCAAATCTCCGGTCAACTCCAGAAACTTCCAGTTCTGGTCCTTAGCAGCATTCCTTGATATTTCTTCTAGACCGGATATTCCGGTATCCACCCAATCTCCGATTGGAAATATCCGGTGAACTCCAGAAGCTTGCAAGCTCTTTTCTTTCTTCTTTTTGGTGTTGATGCACATGTATTTTATACAACTAAAACCTGCATCACTTAACACCTGATAAAAACTTCACTAGTGTTGTTAGCTAACACACAAAACACAAGAGATCAAGAAATGCTCTTTCAATCTCCCCCTTTTTGGTGTTAGATGACAAACTAGGATTTGCAATATAATCCACAACTAGATCATGTTCTAATTTTTTTTTGGAAAAAACTCCCCCTAAATGTGTGCATATAAATAGTTTGCCTTGTAATGCAAATACACACATATGGAGGGAAACATTTCCCAACAAGGTATAACAACATGATATAAGCAACAACATAGTTGCACAAGATGAGACATATCCAACTTGGTTGAGATTTTGAGATGAGGATCATACCTTGTGCCAAAAGATGTAGAAGAAAATATCAATGCACAATACCATATAATTAATCTCAACCATAGATAAACCCGAAAACCGAAATCCATAGTCTCATACAATAAATTAACCAACACATAGTTCAAAGCACACAAATAGCAAATAGGTTCGAGATGGAAACAAATGGACACAAGCTAAACAAATGGACACAAGCTCTCATAAAATGGTAGACGAATATGCTTGTGCCCGAACCCATGCAAATCCCGCAACCTAAATATAACTAATTCTCCCCCTTTGGCATCGAGACACCAAAAAGGAAGAAAAAGCGATGCTACATCCCAAAGAGAATCAGCTCGACACCTCGGGCTCCTCTTCGGACTCCTCGGTCGCATCCCTATCATCCTCAGTCTCTTCTCCATCATCTTCATATTCAGCCTCTTCTCCATCATCTTCATATTCAGCCTCAGAACCTTCATCTTCTTCATCACGAGCAGGAGCACTAGGGAAAGCAGGAAGGGAAGAGGCTGCTGACTCAAAAAGATCCTTCCCCATTTGAACCCATGGAGTCTGAGCACCTTCGTTCCACCTAGCATAAGAAAGAGGAATAAGAGGGGCTGTCAAAGGAGGGTCCTCTGGAAGGCGTGGAAGCCTGGAGATGATGTGCTGCCTCACATATGTCTCATACTGGCTCTTGCGTATATCAACATTCATGCACAGAATATGCTTCTGGAACCAGTTCAGTTTCTTGATTTTAGGTGCAAGGGAGGGAGCAGCTGCCTGACGGTGTGCACCACTAGAGCGTGCATCTCTCATGAAGGAATCACTGGCAAGGGTAGGAGCAGCGGACCTAGGCACAGCAGTTTTCTCTTTCTTGTCATAGATCTTCTTGAAGTAGTGAGATTGTACGGCCTCCTGACTGAAATCATGGTTCTTCATGGTTTTCTTTGATAAGAAGCATGATATAGGGAGCATAAGGGATGGTATACCCACCGACCATGGCATCATACATCTCATGACAAATATAGTCCATGACATCAACTGTGAAGTTACGGTCGGGTTCTTCATTCTCAATGCATTTTTGGGCAAGGTATAGCAAGTTGACAAGAGGGCTAGTGATGGCATCGTTGTTACCTCCACTTGGAGCAATGTTGGACCTAAAGATGCGCACAAGTTGATCATAGAACGGAAGGAGGCCCTCAATCTTTCCAATGATTCCACTTCGGCCATACATGTCACGCATAAGCTTGTTCCTGTTGGCCTTCTCAAGAGTGGGCATACGGTGGCCAAGAGGGGGATGGCCACTGAAAGTATATCCAAGGATAGTAGCAAACTTCTTGAAGCTAGACTCACATTGTGTTGTCTTGGTCATCCACCTGAGAGTCTTGGGGATATCATCCTCTATCACAAGAGTAGCAAAGAACTGCATCACCAGAGGCACACTGTAGTCGCACTGTTTCTCCATGAGAGGAAAAAGACCAAACTGTTCAATCACATGGGGCAGCATTAGCATAACTGGGCTTGGCCTTGAGAGCTTGCAGCTTGATGGGAAGCATTGGACGAATAGGATACTTGTAGGTGAGATAAATGTCCTTGTAAATATAAAGCTGCTCCATGCACCAAAACTTGGGATCTTCAATCTCCTCATCTCTAGGCGATGCAACATACCAATCTTTCTGAAGAACTTGGGCATAGTCAATGCTGCTCATGGCCTTGTAGTTCTTCCTTGTTTCCTTGCACTTTCTCTTCTTAGAGATAGATGGTGTAGGCTTGAGAGCGGACTGCTTCTTTGCGGGAACCTTTTCTTTCCTAACAGCAACCCTTTCCCGCCCTCTAACCACAGCCTCATCAACATCTTCATTTGAAATAGGTGGACGCTTGCGCACAAACGTCTTCAGAGGAGCCGAACTCGAACCACCTGTGAAATAGCAATAGATGGATAGCAAAGATAAGCACACACAAGTCCCAGAACAAGGAATGATGCAAGGTACACTAGGAAAGCAGCCACAAGTCGATAAAACTTAGTCCTAGGCAAATCACAACAATTCTGAACAAAACTGTCAAAACCGAAATATCCGGTCGGGACAAAACCGAAATATTTGGTCTGAATTTTTCAGAACAGTTTGATTCGAATCCTAGGTCTAAAAGTAGATCGACTAAATTGAATGCTACCCTAGTGTCCCTAACAAGCAGGGAATGATCATAGGAACTTCTACCACCAAGCAAAACACATATAAATCTCCATTTGATGAATCTTGATGAAGAACACCCAAGATTTGAAATTTAGAGATTTACCCTCGTCCATTTAGGCAAGTGCTTGGAGGAAGGGGTTCCCGGGGTGGAGGAGCACCAGATCCAGCCGAGGGCCGGAAGTTCCGATGGTGGAGGTCGCCGGAGAGGGCGTGGGGACGGCAGGCGGCGGTGGGGAGGAGAGAGAAGGTCGGGGTGGAAGAAGGAGCACGAATGATCCCTTCACCCCGACCTCCCTGTCAAAAGAGACAACCCGCCCGACCGGATATTCTGGTCCAAACTTGGACCGGATATTCCGGTTCATCGGAAATTCCGGTGCAAGCACAGAATTTCTGGCCCGCTGAACCCTAACTTCCACAGTTTCAAAACAAGGCTTGTGTGCAAAGAAAGGAAGTGTTTTTAGGTAAGAAAGGCATGGGATTTAGATAACCAAACTGAGATTGGTACTTCACACTCATTCTTGCAAGAATCAAACAAGGAAATGCCAAAATTGAGTGTGTTTTCCAGTAAACCAAGATAGACAAAAGAGAATCAAATGTTTTTCAATTAAGACCCAAATAAGAACCAAATGACTCTAACTCTTCACAAAGAAGAGGGTGGTGGCCTAGGCGACCATGTATGAGTTTATGGCGTGACACCGCGAAGATATATCTTGGGTTCACAACCAACACTCGTCATTGAAGCTCACACTTTCATGAATTGAAAATAGAGAAGCAAATGAGTTCTTGATGTAGGCATAATGGGGTGAGGAATAGTCCAATGTATTAGGACCGCACTCCCCCTACGTCCATGCCTACACCTAAACCAAATAGATAGTCAAAATATAGGTGTGTATGCAAGATAGTCAAGTCAAGCTCCTTGAATCCACGATATTTAGCTCATTGATGACCCACAAGTATAGGGGATCACAACAGTTTTCGAGGGAAGTAAAACCCAAATTTATTGATTCGACACATGGGGAGCCAAAGAATATTTATAAGCCTTGATAGATGAATTGTCAGTTCAGCTGCACCTGGAAATAGACTTGTTCGACAAAGTTTATCAGTGGCAACAGTTTTATGGTAGTGGCAGTAGTGAAATAATAGCAGCAGTAAAATAAAGGCAGCAGTAATGATTGAAGTAGACAGCAGGATTAAAAGTACTGTAGGCATAGGGATGGATGAACGGGCGTTGCATGGGTAAGATAATTCATATAATAGTCAAGACATGGTCAATTGCAGGTAGATAATAATAATAAAGCATCCAGGTACTAAGTAATCATAGGCATGTGTTCCGTATTTAGTCGTACATGCTCGCAATGAGAAACTTGCACAACATCTATTGTCCTACCAGCCCGTTTGCAGCGGGACCTCAAGGGAAACTACTGGTAATTAAGGTGCTTCTTTTAATAAAGCACCGGAGCAAAGCATTAACACTCCATGAACACACGTGATCCTCACATCACAGCCATCGAGTTATCCCAATTGCTGTCACTTTGGGGCCTCGGGTTCCGGACAATTATATGTGTATACAACTTGCAGATGTGATCTAAAGCAATAATTATCCTCATGATACAATAACATGTTCAGATCTGAAATCATGGCACTCGGGCCCTAGTGACAAGCATTAAGCATAACAAGTTGCAACAATGGCATAAAGTACTAACAACGGATACTAGGCACCATGCCCTAACAATCTGATATCTATTGCATGAATGATCTCATCCAATCCCTACCATCCCCTTCAGCCTACAGCGGGGATTACTCACACATGGATGGGGGAATCATGGATGGTTGATGGAGAGGCGTCGGTGATGATGATGGCGATGATCTCCTCCAATTCCCCGTAACGGCGGGGTGCCAGAACAGAGTTTCTGATCCCCGAATTACAGTTTTCGGTGGCGGCGGAGCTCTGGAGTGTTTCCGGGAAAAGCGTCGACCCCCTCTGGTTTTTAGGTCAAGGGGATTAAGTAGTCAAAAGGGCGCCATGAGGTGGTGTCCGAGGCGGCCACGCCACCCCAGGCGCGGCCCACCTCTGCCCGCGCCGGGCATGGCGTGGGGCCCGTGTGGCCCGCCTCCGTCTCGTCTTCTGGCTCCGTGTGTCTTCTGGAAAATAGGAACTCTGGAATATTTTTCGGGAATTTTCCCGAAACTTGACTTTCTGCACAAAAACAAGAAACCAGGGCAATTCTGCTGAAAACAGCGTGAGTCCGTGTTAGTTGCATTCAAACACACAAATTAGAGGTAAACAACATCAAAAGTGTTCGGGAAAGTAGATACGTTTTGGACGTATCAACTCCCCCCAAACTTAGCTTATTGCTTGTCTTAAGCAATTCAGTTAACAACTGAGTGCGATAAAAGAAACTTTTACGAACACATTTGCTTCATATGATGTATACATTCCACTATATGATCAAGTACTTAGGCAATTCATAATAAGAAAAATGCAGATAATGCCACCTAGTAGCTATGTAAACTATGAAAAGACACCAACACACTAAGAATAAATAACATGAAATAAATCTATTGCAGGATTGCAATGTTCATAATAAGATATGATAAAGTGGTATCTCGCTTGCCTTTATTTGTAGAGCAAAACATAAATGCCAAGGCACCTCTGAAGTTCAAGTGAAGACTAGAAGTAAAAATATCAAAGATAAAAGCATCAAAGTTATGCCGCAGTTAACCGCATTCTGGGACAAGCACATTACACTAAGAATGACAGTTATGCTCTCGAGATGGTGCTCAAAGAAAGGATGGTGACTCAACATAAAAATAAAAGATTGACCCTTCGCAGAGGGAAGCAGGGATTAACATGTGCTAGAGCTTTTTATTTATAAAACAGAGGTAAAAAATGTTTTGGGAGGTGGTTGTTCCTGTCAACGAATGGCAATAGAGTTTTTGTTATCTTCCATACTAAACAAGTTGAGAGCGGTTCCGAGTTATTGATATTAGGCATTTATAGCATGCACTTTTATATAGTATGACACTCCTCCCAACCTTTGCTTTTCACAAACCATGGCTAACCGAATCCTCGGGTGCCTGCCAACAATCACATACCATGGAGAGTGCCTATTTTTATTTTACTTTTAGATGTTATAATGGTCTAACCAGCTCTTTGCAAAATTAGTGACGAGCAGATGAAGCATGCAAGTCGGTGAACTTAATTTAGTATGGAAGATAACAAACCCAACTACTACTTCCTCATGAGCTAAAAACAGTGTCACAAAATGAGAAGTATTTTGAAGGTTTTAAAGGTAGCACATGAAAATTTACTTGGAATGGTTCGAAATACCATGCATAGGAATTTTTAGTGGACTCTTTGGGATAACTTGGTTTTCAGGATTTGGATGCACGAGCAGCATTCCCGCTCAGTACAAGTGAAGGCTAGCAATAGACTGGGAAGCGACAATCAAGAGAGCAATAACCGTCATAATCATACTTGCGACAGAATAAAATTAATAGAGGCATAAAAGTGATACTAGAACTCTGAGGCAAAATAAATCATCAAGGCTTAATTGACTTTTTGTTTTTCAGTCATGAGCATGCGTGAGCATGTGCCAAGTCAATTCAAATGAATCATTCAGAGGAGGATACCACCATGTCATACCCTTTTATGAATAGAACAATGCAAGCAAATATCTATATGACATGTTATCTACTATTAGTAAATTGGAACTGATCATAAGAAAACATGAACTACTAAGCATCCATTAAATAACATAGTCCTCACACGAACCAGCTAAGCATGTCCATATGGTGAGTATATGTACAAAAATGAAAACAAATAGAGTTCATACCAGCCTCTCACCACAACTCGAGTTGTCATAAATCGTCATTATTGCTTTTCACTTGTGTGGCTTGAATGATATGAAATGATAACCAAGCTCCAATGGAGTCACGGAAGACTGTTGAACTCTGCAACAACTATACAAAACCGAAGAAGAACAACAAATATTTTTGGGTTTTCGATTTAAAACAAGCAAAGAAAGGAGCAAACAAATAAAGCAAAATCTTTTTGGATTTTTGAATACTAAACCGAAGCTAAAAGATAAAGCAAACCAGCACTAAAAGTACAAAAGAGGAAAACAAAGAGAAATAACAGAAATATTTTTGGTCTTTTTGGGTTTTGGAAGATAAAATCAAACAAGATACAACAATGAAAAAGAAAGAAACCGAAACATGGATATACAAAGTACCGACAGAATATGGATATAAAAGTGAGTGAGATGTCGGTGTACCTCCCCCCAAGCTTAGGCTTTTGGCCTAAGTGGAGATCAATCATCGGCGTGGGTATGCGCTCCACCCTGGTGGATCATACCTAGCACGATCGTAATCAGGCTCCCGTGAAGAAGAAGGGGCAGAAGTCCCATAGTCAAAGTGCTGGTACGGGAAGCCCGCAGTGTCGGAAGGCTGAGTGAAATCCCCATCGGGCTCCTCTCCATCATCCTCTGCGTGAGGGCCGTGCTCCTCTAAGTATGCCTCAAGGTCATCCTCAGAGAGTGACCACCCTTCCCTGGCATCAAGGTTAAACAAAAGAGGTGCAGGCAAACAAACTAATCGTTCGGACTTAATTACTTTCCACCTACGCTTCTGGAAAAAGGTTATTTCGTAGGTTAAGTTATTCAAGGTACCCAGTTAGGAACAAATTTATGACTTATCATGGAGTTAATATCAAGCCTTTCTATAGGAAACTGAATGTCTAAATGATGCGGCCCTACACCATGCATAGCTAATAAACGAGAAGCAATGAGACCTCCACAAACTCCCCCTTTCTCGCGGTTAGCGGAAAGACGGAAAGCTATCAAAGCACCTAAATTATAAGTCCTATCACACCTCAAAGCAGCTGAGATGAAAGCCAAGTCATAAACAGATAATTTGTTTGCATTTTTCCTAGCTAGAACACACTTACCAACGTAATAGGCAAAATATCGAATAGATGGGAGTTGAATGCTTCGAATTTTACCACCTTCATCTGCGAAACTTCTCCCTTGGCAGATCTCCTCATACAGGTCCATTAGAGGCTTAGGTTGCCCTCTAAACTTCTCGCGCGATCCCCAATGTGGTACCTTAATAGCTGTACAAAAATCATCAAAGGGCAAATTTACAGCTTTATTGTAGATGTTATAGTGAACCATGGGGTTAGGTGAAGACCAACTGAATCTAAAGTTTTGCACCACTGACATAGTCAGTTTTGCATATTGATATGGTTCATCAACAACAAAATCTTCCAACCCTGCATTAGAGATTAGAGTATTGAAATCTTGCAGAATCCCTGCAGCAGTCATGAAGTTAGAGCATGGATAGATAGAGGGGAACACGGCGTCTTCGCGGTTGACTCCCATGACTTCATGCACCTCCAATTCATTATAATCAAGTTGATGTTCATTCATCCTCCTTTTCTGAAATTTTTAACAAAACCTCATAAAAATTGATTTTGGAGCAACTAATTCAAAGAAACTACTATAGAGACTTGCAAGAGGGCTAGACATGCATCAAGCTAATTAATCTAAGCATAGAACAAGCATGCAAACTCACTTAACATGTCACCTACAGTACCAAAATACTCAAGAAATACACAACTAAACAAAATTCTACTTGGATAATCGGAGGAGTCACATACCGGAGAGCAAACGGTCCAAATCTCAGCAACAAAGATGGGCTGAGTAAGGAGATCGAAAATCGCGAGCAAGAACAGCAAGAACACGAGTTTGAGCAATGGTGGAGTGTTTGGTCGGGAGAGAGAAAGGAGTGGGAGGAGGATTAGTGAGTAGAGGGCCAGGTGGGACCACACCATGCCACGGCGCGGCCACACCCCTGCCGCGCCAAAGGGTGGCGTGGAGGCATGGTGGGTCCCCCTGGTCATCCCTAGGTGCTCCCACGTTCCTCTTTAAAAACTTTCATTTTGCACATTTTCTGGGTATTTAAATAATAAACTTAGAGCAGAAATAAATTTTATAAAGACCAATCTCAACTAAAAACTTTGCAAGTTCAGTAGCACAACAGTAGGTAAAACAAGGATGAGAAATAAAATGTTGTTTAGTACTTCTATGCATTTAAAACATATTTGTTAACAAGGTTGATCAAGTCTTGTCACCAAATAAATTTTATATGACATAAAAGAATTAAACCACATGAGACAATCATGTTACCTTGAATTGTATAGCAATAGATCCAATCATAATACTTTGAAATCCTTCTTGAGGTTCATAAATAGGGCAATCAATACTTCCCACTTTGATAGTTCTAAATTAGCTATTGTATTTACTCCATATATCTTGTCCAGCTTTTTGGGAAAATAAACAGTATGCTCTTTGTCATTAACATTGAAGTTACTTTTCCTTTGTTGCAATCAATAACAGCCCCTGCAGTGTTAAGAAAAGGTCTCCCAAGAATAATAGACATATTATCATCTTCAGGCATTTCCAACACAACAAAGTCAGTTAATATTAAACAATTATTAGCCACTTGAACAGGAACATCCTCACATATGCCAACAGGAACAGCAGTAGATTTATCAGCCATTTGCAAAGATATATCAGTTGGTATCAATTTTCAAATAAGCCTCTTATAAAGAGAGAAAGGCATAACACTAACTCCTGCTCCTAAATCACATAGAGCAGTTCTAACATAATTATTTTAATGAGCAAGGATAGTTGGTATACCTGGATCTCCAAGTTTCTTTGGAACCTTACCATTGAAAGATAATTAGCAAGCATAGTAGAAATTTCCTCATTAGGAATTTTCCTTTTGTTAGAGACAATATCTTTCATATATTTGAATAAGGAGGCAATTTAATAGCATCAGTCAAAGGAATTTGCAAAAACAAGGGTTTCATCCAATCACAAAATTTATTATAGTGTTCCTCTTCCTTTGATTTATGTTTCTTATTAGGAAAAGGCATTTGCTTTTGCACCCAAGGTTCTCTCTCATTACCATGCTTTTTAGCAATGAAATCTTCTTTAGTATACTTTTTATTCTTAGTATGCTTTTCAGGTTCATCTTCACTCTCCTCTTTATCAGAAGCATCATTTTATCCTTATCATTGTTATGTTCATTACCACTTTCAGTTTCAGCATCAGAGATAGATATACTATTTGGATCATTAACATGCTCATTTTCTTTAATTGTTCAGGAGATTCTTCAACATGTTTATGTTTCTTCTTCTTCTTTTTCTTAGAAGGAGTACTAGTTTCATTAGCTAGTTGAGAATCTTGCTCAATTCTTTTAGGATGTCCTTCAGGATACAAGGATCCTGAGTAGAAGCACCACCTCTAGTTCCTACCAAAGCATGTTTTTCATTTTCTCTAGAAGCATTAACTAGCAGATCTTTTTGTACCTTAGTGAGTTGATCTATTTGAGTTTGAACCATATGGAAATGTTTAATAAGCATTTTAACATCATTAGAAGTTCTTTCCACAATATCATGCAAATTACTAATAGCTCGAGAATTTTCTATCAGATGATTCTGCACTCTCATATTAAAGTTATCCTGCTTAACAATATAATTATCAAATTCATCTAAGCATTGATCAGGAGTTTAGAATAAGGAATATCTCTATCATCAAAATGTTGGAGAGAGTGTACCTCAACTACTGATGGGTGAGGAATTGGCTTACATAATTCTTCTATTGGTGGTAGATTCTTCACATCTTCAGATTTAATACCCTTCTCTTTAAGAGATTTCTTGGCTTCTCTCATTTCTTCATCATTTAGTTCAAGAATTCCTCTCTTCTTGGTGTGGGTATCGGGGTCGGCTCAGGTATAGTCCAATCATCATGATTTTGGCTTATTTTAGCCATTAATTCCTCAGCTTCATCTGGAGTTCTTTTCCTGAAAACACAACCAGCACAACTATCTAGGTATGTCCTAGATTCAACAGTTAGTCCATTATAGAATATATCAAGAAGTTCATTTTTAGCTAATTGATGTCCAGGCCGAGCTCTAATTAAAGAACAAAACCTTGCCCAAGATTCAGGCATTTTCTCTCCTTCGGTTTGAAATTAAAGATTCTCTGCAAGGCAGCATGTTGAGCACTAGCAGGAAAATATTTCTGAAAGAAGACATTAACCAAACCATAGGACTTTATAGATCCAGGAGACAGATTATTAAACCAAGTTTTAGCTTCATCTTTTAATGAGAAAGGAAAATTTTAGTAACAAAGTAACTGCGTTTCTTAATATCATCAGAAAACAAACTACTCAAAGTAGAAAGCTCATTCATGTGTTCACACACTTTCATTTTCAGTTCCTCGAAAGGTTCTTTCTCAACAATAGATATATGTGACAAGTCCAAGAGAAATCATAATCTTATCTAATATTTATGGGAGATGTAGCAAACTTAGCATCAGGAGACAGTTTGTAATTAACAGCACGTCTTGCAAGAAGATTTTTAATAGCACTAGCATCTTTAGAAGCATTGCATTCTTCAATAAATTCATCATTAAGTTCAACATAAGTTTCTCGAATCATCACTAGTATGTCTCTTAATTCAGGTGAACTAACAGGTGTAATGGGACTTTCATTAGGTGTTTCAGCATTTTCAGTTTGTTAGATTTAGCAATTGTAGCATCTAGAAAAGGACCTAATGAACCACTCTCATCAAGCACAGTAGAAGCATCATCAAAACTATCAGAAATATTTTCAGATTCAGCAGAAGTAGCAGCACGTGAAGCATGTGCATGTGGTGGTGTAATAAGTTGACTCATAACAGAGGTGAATCAAGAGCAAAAGAGGTACTCAGAGTTGTACCTCTCCTTGTAGTGGATGGCAATATGCGACCTTCTCATCATGAGGTTTACCCATGATGAATAAATTGCAGCGAACAATATCACTCTCAGGTGAGCTTATAAATAGAGCTATGCTCCCCGGCAACGGCGCCAGAAAATAGTCTTGATGACCCACAAGTATAGGGGATCGCAACAGTCTTCGAGGGAAGTAAAACCCAAATTTATTGATTCGACACAAGGGGAGCCAAAGAATATTTATAAGCCTTAACAGATGAATTGTCAGTTCAGCTGCACCTGGAAATAGACTTGCTCGACACAGTTTATCAGTAGCAACAGTTTTATGCAGTAGCAGTAGTGAAATAATAGCAGCAGTAAAATAAAGCAGCAGTAATAATTGAAGTAGACAGCAGGATTAAAATACTGTAGGCATAGGGATGGATGAACGGGCGTTGCATGGATAAGATAATTCATATAATAGTCAAGACATGGGCAATTGCAGGTAGATAATAATAATAAAGCATCCAGGTTAATAATCATAGGCATGTGTTCCGTATTTAGTCGTACGTGCTCGCAATGAGAAACTTGCACAACATCTTTGTCCTACCAGCCCGTTTGCAGCGGGGCCTCAAGGGAAACTACTGGTAATTAAGGTGCTCCTTTTAATAAAGCACCGGAGCAAAGCATTAACACTCCGTGAACACACGTGATCCTCACATCACAGCCATCCCCTCCGGTTATCCCAATTGCTGTCACTTTGGGGCCTCGGGTTCCGGACAATTATATGTGTATACAACTTGCAGATATGATCTAAAGCAATAATTATCCTCATGATAATAACATGTTCAGATCTGAAATCATGGCACTCGGGCCCTAGTGACAAGCATTAAGCATAACAAGTTGCAACAATGACATAAAGTACTAACAACGGATACTAGGCACCATGCCCTAACAATCTGATATCTATTACATGAATGATCTCATCCAATCCCTACCATCCCCTTCAGCCTACAGCGGGGATTACTCACACATGGATGGGGGAATCATGGATGGTTGATGGAGAGGCGTCGGTGATGATGATGGCGATGATCTCCTCCAATTCCCCGTCCCGGCAGGGTGCCAGAACGGAGTTTCTGGTCCCCGAATTAGGGTTTTCGGTGGCGGCGGAGCTCTGGAGTGTTTCGGGAAAAGCGTCGACCCCCCTGGTTTTTAGGTCAAGGGGATTAAGTAGTCAAAGGGCGTCGCGAGGTGGTGTCTGAGGCGGCCACGCCACACCCAGGCGCGGCCCACCTCTGCCCGCGCCGAGGCCTGGCGTGGGGCCCGTGTGGCCCGCCTCCGTCTCGTCTTCTGGCTCCGTGTGTCTTCTGGAAAAATAGGAACTCTGGAATATTTTTCGGGAATTTTCCCAAACTTGACTTTCTGCAAAAAAAAAGACACCAGGGCAATTCTGCTGAAAACAGCGTTAGTCCGTGTTAGTTGCATTCAAAACACACAAATTAGAGGTAAAACAACAGCAAAAGTGTTCGAGAAAGTAGATACGTTTTGGACGTATCACTCATTCCTCAAGAAAGTGAATCTTGCTTCATCAAGTGGCTTCGTGAATATATCGGCAAGTTGATCTCTTGTGGGAATATAGCCTAGCTCAATATCTCCTCAGGCAACATGATCTCGAATAAAATGATGACGAATCTCAATGTGCTAGGTTCTTGAATGTTGCACCGGGTTGTGGGCGATCTTGATAGCACTTTCATTGTCACACAAAAGAGGAACTTTGTCACAATTGACACCGTATTCCTTTAAAGTTTGCCTCATCCATAATAATTGAGTGCATGCACTAGCGACCGCCACATACTCGGCTTTGGTGGTGGAAAGAGATATACAATTTTGCTTCTTAGAAGACCAACTCACCAAGGACCTACCAAGGAATTGGCATGCCCCGGAAGTTGATTTCCTATCATCATGATCACCGGCCCAATCCGAGTTCGTGTACCCACAAAGAGAGAAAGTTGAGCCCTTTGGATACCACAAACCAAACCTTGGGGTATGAACCAAATATCGAAGGATTCTTTTGACCGCCATCACGTGGCTTTATTTAGGAGCGGCTTGATATCTTGGATATACTCCTACACTCAACACAATATTGGGTCTAGATGCACAAAGATAGAGCAAAGAACCAATCATGGAACGGTATACCTTTTGATCGACATCTATACCCTTTGGGTTAAGTTGTAGATGACATTTGGTGTCCATTGGATAGCGCTTCTCTTTAGCATCTTGCATATCAAATCTCTTGAGCATGTCTTGGATATATTTGGTTTGAGAGATAAAAGTCCCTTCTCTCAATTGCTTGATCTCAAAACCAAGAAAAAATTTCAACTCTCCCATCATGGACATCTCAAACCTATCGGTCATAAGCTTTGAAAATTCATCATTAAAAGCTTTGTTAGACGAGCCAAAGATAATATCATCCACATAAAGTTGGCATATGAAAAGCTCCCCTTTAACCCTCTTAGTAAAGAGAGTGGGATCGATTTTCCCAACCTCAAATCCACGGTCTACTAGAAGCTCTCTAAGGTGCTCATACCACACACGTGGAGCTTGTTTAAGTCCATAGAGCGCCTTATTGAGCTTGTAGACATGGTTATGGAACTTGGGATCCTCGAAACCCGGTGGTTGCTTAACATATACCAACTCCTTTAAAGGACCATTAAGAAAGGCACTTTTCACATCCATTTGTTGTAATTTAAAGTTATGATGCGATGCATATGCAAGAAGGATACGGATGGACTCAAGGCGAGCCACGGGTGCATAAGTCTCTCCAAAATCAATGCCTTCAACTTGAGAGTACCCTTGTGCAACCAATCTTGCCTTGTTCCTTACAACCATTCCATGCTCATCTTGCTTGTTCTTGAATATCCACTTAGTGCCTATAACATTGCGGCACTCTTTGGGCTTCTCAACTAACTTCCACACCTTGTTGCGCTCGAAGTTATTGAGCTCTTCATGCATAGCTTCCAACCAATCCGGGTCTTCAAGAGCTTCAAACACTTTCTTTGGTTCAACCATGGAGATGTGTGCTTGGTGCTCACTAAAGCTTGCCAATTGACCCCTTGTGGTAACCTTGATATTTAGATCACCAATGATTGCTTCTAGCTTATGACTCTTTATTTCCAAGTTTCTTGCAACTCTTGCTTTACGATGGGCTTCGATATCCCTATTGGATCTTGGAGGTATCACTTGATCATCTTGATCATTTGAGTCCCCGTCTTGACCGGAATGTTGACCTTGATCATCATTATGCACATCTTCAACAATAGAAGGAGAGGGTTGATCTTGGTTTGTGCGGGCTTGGCCTTGTTGTTGCTCTTCTTGTTCTTCGCCTTGGCTACATAACCAAGACCCTCCTTCCCTTTGTGTTGCTTTTGCTCAACAATATGAGCAACAACCTTTTCTTTACCTTTGGGAATTGAGGTCTTGGCACTAGTGGCCTTGGCAAGCTCAACCTTCAACCTAGCATTTTCCTCAATAACATTTGCATGATCAGAGGGAGTAGAGGTGCTAGGTGAGTTAGATTTAGAAAGTTGAGTTTGTAGTTGCTCATGAGACTTGACTAGAAGAGAGTGAGTACTTTCCAAAGCCTTGTGAGCCTTGTCAAGTTCCTCAATGTCTCCACTAAGTCTAGCATTAGCAACCACAAATTCGGCTTTCTCCTTTTTGATAACTTTATATTTAGCAATGGCATGATCTCTTTCCTTAATGATTTTAGTAATTATTTCATCAAAGATACTATAGTGATAGAGTCCTCTCTCTCAAATTTACCCTTGACCTCAAGGAGGTCTTCGGCCGCACCAAGTTGTCAAGTGAGAGCCTCAACATGTTTCTTAGCTTAACCTTGCAAGTTAGCCATAAAAGTATCGAAAGCAACAAGTTCTTTCTTAATCTCAAGACTAGAAATATCATCCATTTCATGCATAGTCTTGGGAGTAGAAGATGATACCTCGGTAGCTTTGGCCATGAGGCAACGAGCGGTGTTGATGGAGATGTTTTCATTGGGGGATTCAAATAGAGAAGGTAGTGAAGTTGAGATAATGGCCAATGCGGCCACCTCACGAGTGGTTTCTTCTTCTTCGGAATCATCGGAAGGATACTCCTCTTGAGTCATCAACACAATTCTTGGTGCTTTCTTGAAGAATGGCTTCTTCTTGACAAATGGCTTCCTTTGAACGGTCTTTGATTGATCCTTGGGGACAAGCCTTCCACCATGTTCTACTCTATTATCATAGGGACAATCTTTGATAAAGTGATACTTGTCATGACAATTGAAGCATGTCCTTGATTTGGTTGCAAACTCCTTCTTTCCACTTGGGTTGTTCCTTAGATCAACTTGAGCCTTTGCCTTGGCCGGGTCACGCCAAAATGCTCTTGAAGCAAGAGCCAAGTGATCATGGTAGGCTTGTTGGAGATCATCGGGAAGGATGTTGCTTGGGCATTCTTCAACTTCCACACTTTCGTCAAGGCTCACCACTTTGGCCTTCAAAGCAAGTGAAGAACCTTGTTTCATTCCCATGGCCCTAGCACGATTGTCTTGAGCATTCTTGGTGGCAACCTTGAAGGCTTGCATTTCTTGCATAACTTCATTTGATGTCATTTGAAGGTAGTTGTGTCTTCCTTGTAGAGCCTTCAAGTCAACGGGATCGAAGGGCATGAGAGCATTCACATACTTCGTCTTGATCCAAGCACCATCCACATACTTTGCCCCAACATTATAAAAGGCTTGGGCAAGGGACTTGAGTCTTCCATGCATCTCTTCATGAGTTTCACCATCAAGCATGTAGAAGCCTTCGGCATCATTGTTCAAAGCATCAAATATATTCCTCTACATACTCTCATTCCCAAGGAACACCTCGAAGAGACAATCCCAAACTTCTTTGGCGGTGGTGAGATGTTGAATGTGATGAAGATCCTTTCCACCAATGGCAAGTTCAAGCATGTGTAGAGCGGTGGCATTGAGTTGAGCATCCGCCACCTCTCTTCTTGTCAAGTTGTTTGGATCCACGGCCTTGTATCCCACTTGAATGATCCTCCAAAGCTCGATAGAGGCACTGTTGACATGAGATCTCATTGAGTGTTGCTAACTAGTAAAAGTCAATGCATTTAGCTTAGGTGGAGGACCTAAAGGATTTATGCGGGCATGATGGATAGGTGGGTCGAGGGAGTACCAATGAGGAACCTCATGGTACTCGGGCTTCCCACCTACCGACTTGGGTATTGATGAAGAAGATTTCTTAGGGTCGGTTTTGGTTTCTTCATCCCCTTTCTTTTCCCCCTTTCCTTCATCGGAATCACCCGTGTTAGAAGAAAGGGGGTCCTCTATTGGGAGAGTCTCTGAAGGAGGCTTGGTACAAGTGAGTTTCGTGAGCATGTCATGTATCTCACTAATTGGGTATCCATGGACGATCTCAATGATGTTTCCATCATTTTGAGATCGGCCATGGATGCCGGTGTACCTTGGCCTTCCGGAGGATCCTCTCCCAAAGTCATACTTCTCTTAGGCGGTTAAGCCCAACAAGAGAGCCGAGGCTCTGATACCAATTGAAAGGATAGTATGACACCTAGAGGGGGGGGGGGTGAGTATGTGCTACTTCAATTTTAGTACTTTTTCAAATTAGGCTTGACACAAAAGGTAAATTCTCTAGATATGCAACTACGGTGAATTTACCTATATGACAAGCTAGCAACTAAACACGATACACAAAGTAAAGACGGTAAACAAGGATAGAGGTAACCGAAGTGAAAGCACGCGGAGACAAGGATGTATTCCCTAGTTCCTCCTTTTTAGGGGAGTACGTCTCGTTGGAGTGGTGTGAGCTCGCCACCACAGGCTTGCGCAACGCCACAACAGGCTCACCCTATTCTCCGATGAACCGCAGCACAAAGGATTGGTTCACCTTCCACTATCGGTTCCATTCGAGGCGAAAACCGGAGCCTTTACAACAACGATTCAGGGCACACACCCACAACTGAATTGGGCGCTCCCGAACAGCTACAATCTGTCACAAGAACAACAAGTGAGTACAACAAGGAGCTAGGTTTTCCAAAGGGAAACCCTAGCAAATGGTCCCTCAAGTGAATGAGGGGGAAATGAAAAATGGCTTGGTGAAGACGTAGATCGGGGCATTCTCCTTCAATCCTCCAAAGATCAACAATTTTGGGTGGAGAGATTGGGAGATCTAGTGAATCTTGAGCTTGCAATAATGGAGGACTTCAATGTTGGGCGAGCTAGCTGGCTAGAGGTAGGTGGAGGGGTATTTATACCCCTCCCAGAATTCTGCCTGTTGGAGAATGATACGTCCAAAACGTATCTACTTTCCCGAACACTTTTGCTATTGTTTTACCTCTAATTTGTGTGATTTGAATATAACTAACACGGACTGACGCTGTTTTCAGCAGAATTGCCCTGGTGTCTTATTTTTGTGCAGAAAGTCAAAGTTTCGGGAAAATTCCCAAAAAATTCTAGAAATTCTATTTTTCCAGAAGACCCACGGAGCCAGAAGACGAGACGGAGGCGGAGCACACGGGCTCCACACCACCCCTCGGTGCGCCAGAGGTGGGCCCGCGCCCAAGGGTGGTGTGGCCGCCTCGTGTGGCCCCCGATGACGCCTTTGGACTACTTATTCCCTCTGACCTAAAAACGTCAGGAGGACGGAGGATTTTTGGCAAAACACTTTCACGCTCCGCCGCCACCGAAAACCCTAATACGGGGATCAGAAGTTCCGTTCTGGCACCCTGCCGGGACGGGGATTTGGAGGAGATCATCGCCATCATCATCACCAACGCCTCTCCATCAACTGTGTCAAGAAAGTTTACTCCCAGGTGCACCTGAACTGACAATTCATCTGTTAAGGCTTATATTTATTCTTTGGCTCCCCTTGTGTTAAATCAATAAATTTGGGTTTTACTTCCCTCGAAGACTGTTGCAATCCCCTATACTTGTGGGTCATCAAGACTATTTTCTAGCGCCGTTGCCGGGGAGCATAGCTTTATATATAAGCTCATCTGAAAGTAATATTGTTTGCTGCAATTTATTCGTCATGGGGAAACCTCATGAAGGGAAAGTCACCATATTGCCATCCACTACAAGGAAAGGTACAACTCTGAACACTTATGCTGCTCTTGATTCACCGTCTGTTATAAGTCAACTTATCACACCACCACATGCACGTGTTTCAAGTATAATTACTGCTGAATCTGAAAATACTTCTGATGGAATTTGATGATGCTTCTACTGTGCTTAGTGAAAGTGGTTCATTAGGTCCTTTTCTAGATGCTACGATTGCTAGGTCTAGACAAATTGAAAATGCTGAAATACCTAATGAGAATGTTATTACTCCTGCTAATTCTCCTGGGACGAGAGAGCATTCTAGTGATGATCTCGAGGAAGCCTATGTTGAATTTGATGATGAATTTGTTGAAGAGTGCATGAATTATAATTCTTTCAAAAATGCTGATGAAATGAGAGATTTTATTGAAAGACATGTTGTTAATTATAAATTGTCTCCTGATCCTAAGTTTGCTACGTCACCTATTAATATAAGAGATAAAGATTATGATTTTTCTGTGGATTTGTCTCTTATATCCGTTGTTGAGAAAGAACCCTTTCGAGGTGTTGACAATGAAAGTGCTGTAGAACACATGAATAAGCTTTCTTCTTTAAGTAGCTTTTTTTTCTGATGATGATAAGAAACACAGCTACTTTGTTACTAAAATATTTCCTTTCTCATTGAGAGATGAAGCTAAAGCTTGGTTTAATAATTTATCTCCTGGTTCTATCAGAACTCCTCTAGGTTTGATTGTTGTTTTCTTCCAGAAATATTATCCTGCTAGTGCTCAACATGCTGCTTTGCAGAGAATTTTTAACTTCAGGTAATTAAAGGAAGAGAAAATGCACGAATCTTGGGCAAGGTTTTGCTACTTGATACGAGTTCGGCCGGGGCACCAACTAGCTAAAAATGAACTTCTTGATATATTCTATAATGGACTAACTGTTGAATCTAGGACCTACCTAGATAGTTGTGCTGATTGTGTTTTCAGGAAACGAACCTCGGATGAAGCTGAGGAATTAATGGCTAAAATAAGCCAGAATCATGAAGATTGGACTATGCCTGAACCTACTCCTATGCCTACACCGAGGAAAAGAGGTGTTATTGAATTAAATGATGAAGAAATGAGAGAAGCTAAGAAATCTCTTAGGGAGAGAGGTATTAAATCTGAAGAGGTGAAAAATCTACCTCCAATAGAAGAACTATGTAAGCCAATTCCTCAACCATCAATTTAGGTACACTCTCTCCAATATTTTGATGATAGAGATATCCCTTATTCTAAACCTCCTGATCAATGCTTAGATGAATTTGATAGTTTTATTGTTAAGCAAGATCATTTTAATATGAGAGTGCACAATCATCTGTTAGAAAATTCTCGTATTATTAGCAATTTGCATGATGTTTTGGAAAGAATAGCTAATGATGTTAAAGGCCTTGTTAAACATTTTAATATGGTTCAAACTCAAATAGAGCAAATGACTAAGGTACAAAAAGATCTGCTAGCTAAAACCTCTAAAAATGATGGTAAACATGCTTTTGGCATACAAACTAGAGGTGGTGCTTCCACTCAGGACCCTTATATCCTGAGGGACATCCAAATAGGATTGAACAAGACTCTCAATTAGCTAATGAAACTGGTACTTCTTCTAATAAAAAGAAGAAGAAACATAAACATGTTGTAGAGTCCTCTGAAAGTGTTAAAGATAAAGCGCATGTTAATGATCCTAATAGTATATCTGTCTCTGATGCTGAAACTGAAAGTGGTAATGAACATGCTAATGATAATGATAAGAACAATGCCTCTGATAAAGAAGAAAGTGAAGAGGAACCTGAAAAGCTTTCTAAAAATAAAAGGTACACTAAAGAGGATTTTATTGCTAAGAAACATGGTAGCGAAAGAGAACCTTGGGTGCAAAAACAAATGCCTTTCCCAAATAAGAAACATAAATCAAAGGAAGAAGAACACTACAATAAATTTTGTGAGTGGATGAAGCCTTTGTTTTTGCAAATTCCTTTGACTGATGCTATTAAGTTGCCTCCTTATTCGAAATATATGAAAGATATTGTCTCTAACAAAAGGAAGATTCCTAACGAGGAAATTTCTACTATGCTTGCTAATTATTCTTTCAATGGTAAGGTTCCAAAGAAGCTTGGAGATCCAGGTATACCAACTATTCCTTGTTCCATAAAATATAATTATGTTGGAACTGCACTTTGTGATCTTGGAGCAGGAGTAAGTGTGATGCCTTTCTCTCTTTATAAAAGGCTTTATTTGGATAAATTGATACCAACTGATATATCTTTGCAAATGGCTGATAAATCTAATGTTGTTCCTGTTGGTATATGTGAAGATGTTCCTGTTCAAGTAGCTAACAATTGTTTAATCTTAACTGATTTTGTTGTGTTGGAAGTGCCTGAAGATGATAATATGTCTATTATTCTTGGAAGACCTTTTCTTAACACCGCAGGGGCTGTCCTGTTATTGATTGCAATAAAGGGAAGGTCACTTTTAATGTCAATGACAAAGAGCACACTGTTTATTTTCCAAAGAAGCTTGATAAATTATATGGTGTGAATTCAGTTGCAAATTTTGGTACTGTCAAAGTTGGAGGTATTGATTGTCCTATATATGATCATTATGAAGGATATCAAAGTATTATGGTTGGATCAATATCTATTCAATATAAGATAAAATGATTATTTGATGGAGTTTAATTCTTTTATGCCATATAAAATATAATTGGTGGCAAGACTTGATCAACCTTGCTAACAAATGTGTTTTAAATGCATAAAATTGTTGAACAACATTTTCTTTCTCTGATTTATTTTACCTGCTGTTTTATTATTGTGATTGCAAGTTTTTAGTGATTATTAGTTCATTTGTAAAATTGTTTTTGTCTTCTATTCATTATTTAAGAACCCAGAATTGCTCGAAAATAAAAGTTTTCAAAAAATTCTGGAAAAATTCTGCAAATCTTTGTTTTAAAAATGGAACGGTGGAGCACCTGGGGATTACCAGGGGGACCCACCATGCCTCCACGCCACCCCTCGGCGCGGCTGGGGCAGGGGCGCGCCCTGGCATGGTGTGGGGCCTACCTGGCCCTCTACAAGATGATATTCCTCCCCATCCTTTCTCTCTCTCGACACAACATCCCATCATTGCTCAAACTCGTGTTCTTGCTGTTCTTGCTCGAAATTTTTCGATCTCCTTGCTCAGCCCATCTTTGGTGCTGATATTTGGATCTTTTGCTCTCAGGTATGTGACTCCGCCAACTATCCAAGTAGAATTTTGTTTGATTGTGAATATCTATAGTATTTAGCTGCTGTAGGTTGCTTGTTAAGTGAGCTTGCATGCTTGTTCCTTGCTTAGATTAATTAGTTTTGATGCATGTGTAGCCCTCTTGCAAGTTTCTATAGTAGTTCCCTTGGTTTAATTGCTCCAAAATCATTTTTTATGAGGTTTGCTAAAATTTCAGAGAAGGAAGATGGATGGGAATTTTCATGGCAATTAACCTCGTGCTGAGGATTTAGAGGTTCATGAAGTAATGAGAGTCAACCGTGAAGACTCCGTTTTCCCCTCAATTTATCCTTGCAACAAATTTATGGCTGCTGCAGGAATCCTGCATGATTTCAACACACTAACTTCGAATGCAGGGTTGGAGCAGTTTGTTACTAATGAGCCATATCAATATGCAAAGCTGACTATGTCAGTTGTGCAAAATTTCAGATTTAGTTGGGATTTGCCTGTCCCCATGGTTCATTATAAGATCTACAATGTAGCTGTCGATTTGTCTTTTCATGATTTTTGCACAGCTATTAAAGTACCACATTGGGGATCGCTTGAAAGGATTAATGGTCAACCTGATCATCTATTGAAACTTTATTCAGAAATTACCCAAGGAAGAGGGTTCTCAGCTGAGAGTGGTAAGATTCGACTTATTCAACTCCCAGCTATTAGATACTTCGCCTATTTCATCGGTAAGTGTGTTCTAGCCAGGAAAAATGCTAACAAATTATCTGCATATGACTTGGCATTTCTTTCTGCTGCTTTGAAAAATGATAGGAATTATAACTTAGGTGCCATGATAGCTTATCGTCTCTCTGCTAACCGTGAAAAGGGAGGTATTTGCGGTGGCCTCATTGCTTCACGTCTATTAGCCTATCATCAGTTGGAACCCCATCACCTTGATGTTGTGCTTCCTATGGATAGACTTGATATTAACTCCATGATAAGTCATCATTTTGTTCCCAGCTGGTCCACCATTGACAATTTATCTTATGAATTAGTTTTTGTTACAATCTCTGGACGGAGAGGTAAAACTTCTAAGCGGATGGTTTGTTTGCCTGCACCTCTTTTGTTTAACCTTGATGTCAGGCAAGGATGGTCATTTCCAGAGGAAGAACTTGATACATACCTGGCAGAGCATGGCCCTCAGGCCGATCCCGAGGAGGAGCAGCCCGGGGACAATTACGGGATGGCTAGCTCCTCATATCAGTACGACTATGGGAGTGGTTCTTTTTCTTTCTCACAGGATAACACTTATGATCCTGCGGGGAACGATTTACCAGGGTGGAGCTCCTACTCACGCCGCTGATTGACCTCCACTTAGGCCAAAAGCCTAAGCTTGGGGGGAGGTACGCGTATACCGACATCTCACTCATTTTCTGTTATCATATTATGTCGGATTCTTTGTATATCCATGTTCTGTTTTCTTTTAGTTGTTCTTTCTTGTACTTGTTTTTACTTTTTCAAAACCCCAAAAGACCAAAAATATTTCCTTTATTTCTCTATCTTTTATCTTTTGCATTTTGATTTCTAGTTTGTTTTATCTTTTTAATTTTCGGTTTGATATTCAAAAAATCCAAAAAGATTTCCTTATTTATTTGCTTCTTTTTCTTGCCTTGTTCTAAAATCGAAAACCCAAAAATATTTGTTGCTCTTTTTCTGTTTTGCATAGTTTTTGCAGAGTTCATCAGACTTCCGTGACTCCACTTGGGGCTTGGTTTTCATTTCATATCATTCAAGCCATGCAAGTGAAAAGCAATAATGATTGTATTTCGACGACTTGGATGTGGTAAGAGGCTGGTATGAACTCTATTTGTTTTTCATTTTTGTACATATAATTATCCATATGAACATGCTTAGTCTGTCATGGTAGTAGTTATGTTATTTAATGTTTGCCTGTTAGTTCATGTCTTCTGATGGTAAATTCCAACTTGCTGATTGTGGATAACATGTCATATAGATATTTGCTTGCATTGTTTTATTCGTAAAATAATTTGGCATTGTGGTATCCTCCTCTGAATGATTTATTTGAATCGACTTGGCACATGCTCACACATGTTTATGACTGAAATAAAAAGTCAATTAAGTCTTGATGATTTATTTTGCCACAGAGTTCTAGTATCACTTTTATGCCTCTGTTAATTTTATTCTGTCGCAAGTATGATTATGACGGTTATTGCTCTCTCGGTTGTCGCATCCCAGTCTATTGCTAGCCTTCACCTGTACTGAGCGGGAATGCTGCTCGTGCATCCAAAATCCTTAAACCAAGTTATCCCAAAGAGTCCACCATAAATCCCTATGCATGGTATTTCAAACCATTCCAAGTAAATTTTCATGTGCTACCTTTAAAATCTTCAAAATGCTTCTCATTTTGTGACACTGTTTTTAGCTCATGAGGACGTTCTAGTTGGGCTTGTTATCTTCCATGCTAAATTAAGTTTCCGACTTGGATGCTTCATCTGCTCGTCACTAATTTTGCAAAGAGCTGGTTAGACCACTATAACATCTAAAAGTAAAAGCAAAATAAATAGACACTCCTCCATGATATGAGATTGTTGGTAGGCACCCGAGGATTTTGTGAAAAGCAAAGTTTGGGAGGAGTGTCATATTATCTAAAAGTGCATGCTATAAATGCCTAATTTTAATATCTCGGAACCGCTCCCAAAACTTGCTTTAGTATGGAAGATAACAAGAACTCTATTGCTATTCGTTGACAAAAACAACCACCTCTCAAAACAATTTTACTTCTGTTTTAAAAATAAAAAAGCTCTAGCACATGTTAATCTCTGCTTCCCTCTGCGAAGGGCCAATCTTTTATTTTAATGTTGAGTCACCATCCTTTCTTTGAGCACTTCTTCGAGAGCATAACTGTCATTCTTAGTGTAATGTACTTGTCCCAGAATATGGTTGACTGTGGTATAACTTTGATGCTTTTATCTTTGATATCTTTACATCTAGTCTTCACTTAAACTTCAGAGGTGCCCGTGCATTTATGTTTTGCTGTACAAATACAGGCAAGTGAGATACCACTTTATCATATCTTTGTACGGTTACTACAATCCTGCACATAGATATATTTCAGGTTATTTACCCTTAGTATGTTGGAATCTTTTCATGGTTGCATAATTAACAAGTATCATTACTTACATATCCCCTATCATGAACTGCCTAAGATTTTGATCATAGTTTAAGTATGTATACATCATATGAAGCAAATGTGTTCGTAAAATTTTTCTCTATCGCGTTCAGTTTGTCAACTGAATTGCTTGAGGACAAGCAATAAGCTAAGATTGGGGGGAGTTGATACGTCCAAAACGTATCTACTTTCCCAAACAATTTTGCTATTCTTTTACCTCTAATTTGTGTGATTTGAATATAACTAACACAGACTGACACTGTTTTCAGCAGAATTGCCCTGGTGTCTTATTTTTGTGCAGAAAGTCAAAGTTTCGAGAAAATTCCCGAAAAATTCTAGAAATTCTATTTTTCCAGAAGACCCACGGAGCCAGAAGACGAGACGGAGGCGGAGCACACGGGCTCCACACCACCCCTCGGCGCGCCAGAGGTGGGCCCGCGCCCAAGGGTGGTGTGGCCGCCTCGTGTGGCCCCCGACGACGCCCTTTGGACTACTTATTCCCTCTGACCTAAAAACGTCAGGAGGACGGAGGATTTTTGGCAAAACACTTCCACGCTCCGCCACCACCGAAAACCCTAGTACGGGGATCAGAAGTTCCGTTCTGGCACCCTGCCGGGACGGGGATTTGGAGGAGATCATCGCCATCATCATCACCAATGCCTCTCCATCAACCATCCATGATTCCCCCATCCATGTGTGAGTAATTCCCGCTGTAGGCTGAAGGGGATGGAAGGGATTGGATGAGATTGTTCATGTAATAGATGTCAGATTGTTAGGGCATGGTGCCTAGTATCCATTGTTAGTGCTATTTATCATTGTTGCAACTTGTTATGCTTAGTGCTTGACACTTAGGGCCTGAGTGCCATGATCTCAGATCTGAACATGTTATTGAATCATGAGTATAATTGTGTTTTAGATCTTACCTGCAAGTTGTTTACACTGTTGTTGTCCGGAACCCGAGGCCCCAAAGTGACAGAAATTGGGATAACCGGAGGGGATGGCCATGACTTGAGGATCACATGTGTTCACGGAGTGGTAATGCTTTGCTCCGGTATTTTATTAAAAAGGAGTACCTTAATTGCCAGTAGTTTCCCTTGAGGCAACGGGCTGGCAGGATAGAAGATGTTGTGCAAGTTTCTCATTGAGAGCACGTACGACTAAATACGGAACACATGCCTATGTTTTAACTAGTACTTGGATGCTTTATTATTACTAGTAACGGTGCACGTGCAATGCACGTGTTGACCAAATTAAACATAATATTGTAGGATTTTTTTTTAAAAATAGATAATGTTCTACTACCAACATGCAATACCGTCAATAAATTCCTCTGTAGATAGATCTTTTGATTCAAAGTAGTTTTTATAGGACTTTTGAAGCATACAAATCCTAAGTTTCTTTTCCTATGGAGATCATTAATTTTTTTTCTAATGATTTAATTTTTTTCTAATGATTCATTTGTACTCTATTTTATAGAGAAAAAACATCCACTCAAACCTCTTATTACAATTCCTTTGCTTTCCCTATGGTGTTCCTTTGCTTTCCCTATGGTGTCATACACTCTGATGATTTTTTTTTTCAATCCTACTCGATCATGTTGGCGCACATTGCCACACCCTTCAACTTTAGCTACTTGGTGTAGACTATCCATGAGACAATGGAGGAATTAAACAGATACTGGAATCCTTTATCGTAGATCCATGCATGTTAAAGGAATAAAAACAAATCCATCTCATAGAAACCATCAGTGACACAACTGGAATAGATGAAGCTAAGGAAAAGCATATATTGTCTGAATGTGATCATGTG
The DNA here is from genome assembly GCA_947311845.1 of Poa pratensis. Classification (NCBI taxonomy): domain Eukaryota; kingdom Viridiplantae; phylum Streptophyta; class Magnoliopsida; order Poales; family Poaceae; genus Poa; species Poa pratensis. The sequence goes on from CAMZMU010000013.1 coordinate 3,420,029, forward strand.
GCAATAACTAAACACCAAATTATTTGGTCAAGGCAAAATAAACAATTTTTTTTTTTTGAATACCTCCAACATGTGACATTGCCGGTTGGCATCTTCTGGCCGAGCAGGTATGGCCTCAGCCTCATCCTGATTATGAGAGTTTATAATGAAAATTATGTCATGATGCCTCAAATAGCACGTTTCAATATTGTCATCGCCAACAACCAAAATCAATTAATACATCATCAAACCAAAGGACTGACCTGTGTCATCGTACATGGCTGATTGGACAATAACTTCTCCCGGCCTGACATTACAATATAAGAAATATTTGACATCATTTAAATTAACAGTGTTAGTGCGGCTGAGTAGAAACTAACTATTAATCATACAGATAAACCACTGTTCGCTAAATGAAAGCATATGTTGTTGGGTTCCATTGACTTGGTGACCATGTTGACAGCGGTGCTCGGTCCGCTGCGCCTCGCTGGGGTGTACAGCGTGCTTGGTGGAGGCGTGGATTGTTCGAGACAGCCGCCCTTTAAACTTGCTCTATGTCAATTTGATCCGCCGGCTTCATGGCCTCGCCGCCAACACTTCTCGGTACTGATTCCATTGACATGCAACAAATTGCAAATTTTGAGAAGGGGGGAGTCATGACCAAGGAAACAGATTGATAGCCAGTAGTACTTTCTGCAAGTATGAAATATAGGAAACAGATTGATAGCCATTAGTACTTTCTGCAAGTATGAAATATGCATGTCTGAAATATAGCCAGTCAGGACATGGTTATGTGAAAGCTAAACGTCTAATCACTAACAACAAAGCCGCCATTGCTAAATAATCAGGGTACATGTTAAATGAGTGACCAAACTTAGCTTCAAATTAATGACACGTTTTTTGAAAATTTGTGTTGCACATTGCTCTGAATCCAAAGGCTGTGCTAACCTGTTTTTGCCATCTTGGTTGGGAATTTCATCGAGCATGTGAGCAGTGTATACACCTGCGGTAGTACATAGTATCTCACATGCGGCAGTTAGAAATTCGAACAAAGGTAGATATAAGACGACCATGCATGAACACAAAAGGCTGAATCAATGATGCTTACACCTCTGGTGGCAGAGGAGGCGGCAGCCAAGGACAGCCGCTTCATGAATTGATTGGTGACGAAGGTAGGGGAGAGTAGGAGAAAGTCACAGCAGCATGGGCAAGACCACCGAGACGGGCCGGATCGGTTCCTGTGGCCACGGCGATGGATCGCGGCGGCTGTCCTGCTGGGTGCGGCGACTGGCAGGGAGACAAGGACGGCGTGATGGCACGACTGCAGGTCGATCTTGGGGAGCGGATGATGGCATGCCGACGGCGGCAACGACGAAAGGGGGAGGAGTAACTGGCCTAAGCGTGCTGCGTAGGGCGACAGATGAGTACCGGCGGGGACGTCCACGACGATAATCGAACCGGTACGATGGTCTTTCGTAGTATTATGTGATTTGGTGGGAGGGTAAAACAGTAAAAAGGGACATGTGTTGAGTTGCTCAACATTGAAGGAAGGATCTGGGATGTTGATCTGATTTTGAGCGGCTTAGATTTAATGTATCCGACACATGTGAGCCGTGTATACACTGCGGTAGTACATAGTATCTCACATGCGGCAGTTAGAAATTCGAACAAAGGGAGATATAAGACGACCATGCATGAACACAAAGGTTGAATCAATGATGCTTACACCTCTTGTGGCAGAGGAGGCGGCAGCCAAGGACAGCCGCTTCATGAATTGATTGGTGACGAAGGTAGGGAGAGTAGGAGAAAGTCGCAGCAGCATGGGCGAGACCACCGAGACGGGCCGGATCGGCTCCTGCGGCCACGGCGACGGATCGCGGCGGCTGTCCTGCTGGGTGCGGCGACTGGCAGGGAGACAAGGACGGCGTGATGGCATGACTGCAGGTCGATCTTGGGGAGCGGATGATGGCATGCCGACGGCGGCAACGATGAAAGGGGGAGGAGTAACTGGCCTAAGCGTGCTGCGTAGGGCGACAGATGAGTACCGGCGGGGACGTCCACGACGATAATCGAACCGGTACGATGGTCTTTCGTAGTATTATGTGATTTGGTAGGAGGGTAAAACAGTAAAAAGGGACATGTGTTGAGTTGCTCAACATTGAAGGAAGGATCTGGGATGTTGATCTGATTTTGAGCGGCTTAGATTTAATGTATCCGACACATGTTTGCTCTTTTAATAGTAGTATATATTTACCTGCAAATGCCCTGTGTTATGACTATTACATGAGCTATCTTATCCATGCAATGCCCGTACATCCGTCCCTATGCCTACAGTATTTTAATCCTGCTGTTTACCGAAATCACTACTGTTGTCTCTACCATATTGTTGCTACTGTTACTTCACTACTACTGTTGTTATATCACTGTTGCTACTAATCAATTGTGTCAAGCAAGTTTACTCCCAGGTGCAGCTGAACTGACAATTCATCTGTTAAGGCTTATATTTATTCTTTGGCTCCCTTGTGTCGAATCAATAAATTTGGGTTTTACTTCCCTCGAAGACTGTTGCGATCTCCTATACTTGTGGGTCATCAGAGAAGAACAGGGACCGGATATTCCGGTATAAGTCATGATCGGATATTCGATCGAATTTGAAATCTCCGGCTGTAAATCTCCGGTCAACTCCAGAAACTTCGAGCTCTAGTCCTTAGCAGAATTTCTTCGAATCTTCCTCTGAACCGGGTATTCCGGTGTCCACCAAATATCCGGTTGGAAATCTCCGGTCAACTCCAGAAACTTCCAGTTCTGATCCTTAGCTGAATTCCTCGATATTTCTTTTGGACCGGATATTCCGGTATCCACCAAATCTCCGATTGGAAATATCCGGTGAACTCCAGAAGCTTGCAAGCTCTTTTCTTTCTTCTTTTTGGTGTTGATGCACATGTATTTTATACAACTAAAACCTGCATCACTTAACACCTGATAAAAACTTCACTAGTGTTGTTAGCTAACACACAAAACACAAGAGATACAGAAAGGCTCTTTCACCCACCCTCCTTCCCTTCCTCGCCACCGCAAGAGGCGCGCACCGGAAACCATCGCGCGGCTGCCAAGGAGGGTGGCGGCCAGGAGCTTGCTGCTTTGCTCCCTACGATGAGCTTTGGATCTGGGGCGGCGGCCTCGGGTGAGAGAGGCATTTGTCCAGCCGGCGGCGGACGCTTGCCGATGCCGCGGGTCGCCTCCTTGGTCGTGCGGGAGGCAAGGAGGCGGTAGTTCCTGTTCGTGTCACGGAGGTGGCTCCAATGTCCTCTTGTGTCAGATCTGAAGACGGGCCTCGCGTTTCGCACAACGCCCATCCTGGTGAGCTTTGCTGGGACGTTGGGTCGGGGACTCTGACCCGGGAGTAATCTCTTGCCGACGGTGGCGGTCATGACGTCCCGGACGCCGTTTTCTTCCTTGAAGACGATGTCGAGGTTCATCCCCCCTCCCCTCGTTCCCTTATGCCGCGTGAAAACCCTTAATCCATTCTGATTGGATGGGGACGGCATTTTGGCGTCGTATCCTTCCTGAAGGTGCTGCCTTGGGCTTGCGGGATGGGAGGCGAGTTGTGTGTGTTCATGGTCTGCATGTGGCGGCGTGCTTCCAGAGGCGATGTGGTGTTGCGTTGGTGAATGCTCCTCCTCTGCTTGTCGTGCTCAATTCCGCACGTCGTGTTGGTCACCGGCGGGTAGGCGCCCTCGGATCTGGGCGAGAGGGGAAAGGAGGCTCGAGATGAGCCCAGCTTGTTGCGTTCTTTTTATACGGGCATAGGGGTTTACAAAATGACCATTCGATGATGTTGAGAGATTTATAAAAGTATTAAGATTTGTTTATATGTTATTGAACATATTAAAATTCGTAATCAAGAAAGGAGGCTCGAGATGAGCCCAGCTTTGAATTAACAAAGCCAAAAACCGGGCAGGGAAACCACAAGGCCACCATTACAACACCCACACACACAAGGCCACACACGGTAGGTACAAGATGCTAGTAAACAGCTTACAACACCGAAAACAACAGCAAACAGAGGATACAAGATGAAGGCCAGCTTGAAGTCGTCGATGTCCTCTGCCGCGAATGGAACACCGGGGGGGCAGGGCCTTTGGGGGAGAAACGCCAGCAAGGTGGCACATGCCCTCTTCTGCTCCAGGATAGGCGAGCCCATATCAGACCATCCACTTCCATGATCGAAGGGATCCCCTGTCCCCTTGCCTGGTTCGAAGGCGCCGAACCGTCGGTAATGGAGATGCTCCCCCAAGAGCGAGGAAAGTCATGGACATGCTGCCAATCGAGCCAGAAAAATAAGGCTGCCACACTGCTGCGCCGAGCTCGCACAGAGGAGCCTTGCCGCACACCACGGAAACATCCACGAAGAGAAGCTGCTTGTTGGTGAAGACGAAGATGCAAAAGTCACGTCGTGGAGGGAATGAGGCGGCGAAGCACACCACAGCGCACACCACGACGGCCCCCATCGGAACCAGAAACGAGACCACACCCCCTCGCTCCCGAAGCGGCACCTCCTAGAAGGTGACGACGCCCAGGGCGCCGCTGCCGCCCAATCCAAAGATTTGGGATTTCTCCCGATAATAGAGAGAGGGTGGGAGGGAGGAGGAAGAACCTCAACGACGCCTCCAGGGAAGAAGACGGCGCCCATCGACGTCGCTACCGTCGTGGCTGGCAAGACCAAGCCAAGGATTTCTCCCGGTTCCCATCCCCCACCTCCACAAGACCTGGATCTAGGGCAAGAACCAGCCCCTGCACCACGACCGTCACACCACCTCCGCCCCGCCGCCCTCACGGCCGAGGGAGAGGACCAGCACCTGCGCACGCTGCTCGCCGCAGAGCCAGCGCCGCCTCACTGCTCGAGGCCGCTGCCTCAGCATCCGGAGTCCACCGCGGGGACGTGGAGCAACGAGAACCTCGCCGCTACCTCATCGGCGGCCGCACGGCTTCCCGACGGTCACCTCGGCATCGGCGAGAGGAGGGGAGAAGCAGGGGAAGGGGGTGGCGGCGCTAGGGTTTTGTTCGCCATCCGAGTCGCCCCAGAGGGAGCGACGCGGGGGCCGGGGAGGGGGGTTTTCGATAAGAAAATTCGTAATCATGCACATCATTTTGTAGTCTCTAGATGTTAAATTTCATGGAGTATATTTTATGGGATATATTTTGTCCGACACTCCTCAGTAGATATATTTTGAATCATATTATTTATCATTATTTGAAAACTAAATGGATCACTACGTGACTTTTAGAACAAAAGTTAATTGTCATTTTAGTTGACTCGGAATTGAATGATGATGATATAATAAATTGAAACCAACAAATATCCCTTCACATTGTATGATCGTGGATAGACCCCTAAAAAATACAAAGCACCCAACTCAGCATCATAAATTGAGCTCATCTCGCAATCATTGTTGATCATATAAATTGGTAGACCTTGGTAAGAGAATCATTCATAAAAAAGTTGATAATGTTACTTCGTTTCTATTTTTAAAGTATTCTTGTAACTATTGTAAATTGTTTATCACCAATTTTAGTGAAGACATGTGTGTGGATTGTGTGTTGCATCATTGCATGCACTCTTAGGTCGATGGACCATGAGATAAGTCTCTCAGAAATAAAAACTCGCTGAAACAAATATAGGATTCATAAAACGTATCAAATTATGAGACGTGCGTTGCACGTGCATGTTTACTAGTAACAGCAGGGTTACAATCCGAGTTCATCAAGGATTGGACGGAGACGGTTGGCCAGGACTTTAGAGGAAATCTTGTATAGCACATTACAGAGTGCAATGGGCCGAAATTGAGAGAGGGCATGTGGCTGTTTTGGATAAGCTCATGACAGCAGTTTCTTTCTTTCTTGAGATAAGAGCATCTCTGCCGGCGCGCCCAACTCCGCTCCCAATCGACGTTTTGGGCGCGCCGGCACCAAATCCCCCCCCCCCCCCCCCCCCATCGGCGCGCCCAGTACCAAAAAAGTTGCCGGCACGTCCCGAAAGAACGTCCGGCAACCCCGCTTCGCGCCCAGGTTCTAGGGACGCAACCGGGCGCGCCGGCAACCGCGGCAACTCGAGCCATGTCGGATACTGACGTGCGGGACCATTGATGACCCACAAGTATAGGGGATCGCAACAGTCTTCGAGGGAAGTAAAACCCAAATTTATTGATTCGACACAAGGGGAGCTAAAGAATATTTATAAGCCTTAATAGATGAATTGTCAGTTCAGCTGCACCTGGAAATAGACTTGCTCGACATAGTTTATCAGTAGCAACAGTTTTATAGCAGCAGCAGTAGTGAAATAATAGCAGTAATGAAATAAAGACAGCAGCAGTAATTGTAGTAGACAGCAGGATTAAAATACTGTAGGCATAGGGATGGATGAACGGGCGTTGCATGGATAAGATAATTCATATAATAGTCAAGACATGGGCAATTCCAGGTAGATAATAATAATAAAGCATCCAGGCACTAAGTAATCATAGGCATGTGTTCCGTATTTAGTCGTACGTGATCGCAATGAGAAACTTGCACAACATCTATTGTCCTACCAGCCCATTTGCAGCGGGGCCTCAAGGGAAACTGCTGGTAATTAAGGTGCTTCTTTTAATAAAGCACCGGATCAAAGCATTAACACTCCGTGAACACATGTGATCCTCAAGTCGCAGCCATCCCCTCCGGTTATCCCAATTTCTGTAACTTTGGGGCCTCGGGTTCCGGACAATGACGTGTGTAAACAACTTATAGATATGATCCAAAACAATGATTATTCTCATGATACAATAACATGTTCATATCTGAAATCATGGCACTCGGGTCCTAAGTGTCAAGCATTAAGCATAACAAGTTGCAACAATGACATAAAGTACTGATAATGGATACTAGGCACCATGCCCTAACAATCTTACAACTATTACATGAACGATCTCATCCAATCCCTACCATCCCCTTCAGCCTACAGTGGGGAATTAAACATGGCAGGTCGATGGAGAGGCGGCGGTGATGATGATGGCAATGATCTCCTCCAATTCCCCGTCCCGGCAGGGTGCCAGAACGGAGTTTCTGATCCCGAATTAGGGTTTTCTGTGGCGGCGGAGCTCTGGAGTGTTTCTGGAAAAAGCGTCAATCCTCCTCTGGTTTTTAGGTCAAGGGGATTAAGTAGTCAAAAGGGCGTCGCGAGGTGGTGTCCGAGGCGGCCACGCCACCCCAGGCGCGGCCCACCTCTGCCCGCGTCGGGCATTGCGTGGGGCCCGTGTGGCCCGCCTCCGTCTCGTCTTCTGGCTCCGTGTGTCTTCTGGAAAAATAGGAACTCTGGAATATTTTTCGGGAATTTTCCCGAAACTTGACTTTCTGCACAAAAACAAGACACCAGGGCAATTCTGCTGAAAACAGCATTAGTCCGTGTTAGTTGCATTCAAAACACACAAATTAGAGGTAAAACAACAGCAAAAGTGTTCGGGAAAGTAGATACGTTTTGGACGTAAAACCATCTCGTCAGCCGCACAACGGCTGGCCAGGGGATTTATTGTGGCAGATATGACCGTTTAATGACGCAGCGGTTCCCCTGGCGGGCGCAGACGACGCGACGCGTCGAGCGCAACACTAGAAGGTCAGGTGGTGGCGCGCACGCGTCGTCGGCTTCAATGCGCGTGGCAGACGTACCGGTAGGCCGCGTTAATGCGGCGACCGGCCTCCTCCGCTCTGCGCCGGCTTTAAAACGGCGCCCGGCGCGCCTCTCCTCTCCACACAACACTTTTCAAACTCGCATCTCCCATAGAAACCCTAGCTACCATGCCAGGCAGCCACAAGCCGCGACCGGAGCAGAGCGCCGACGAGGGCATCCGCTGCCAGCAGATGGCCGCAGAATGTCGTGCTCGGCGCGAGCGCTCCAACGCCGCTAGGGCCGCGAGGGCACCCGAGCGCCGCGAGGAGCACCTCGAGAAGCAACGGCTCCTCCAGGAGGACTGGATGATGAACCAGGCGTTCGCCCACGAGATGCGTCGTGAGGAGGAGGAGTGGAACGCGTCCCAGGCGTGCCGCCTCGCAGCGCAGCGCGAGGTGGACCTCTTCAAGCCGCACCGCCACCCCGAGCAGGGCAGTTCGTCCCGAGCACCACCACCAGGCGCGGGCAGCTCTTCCCGCGCCGTGCTCCCTGCGCCGACGCTGTCGGAGGAGGAGGTGGAGGTCTACCGCCGGCACAACATACCGGTGCCAGACGGCTTTGTGCTCCCACCGGGGTGGGTGCTCAATGTCGTCAAGGTGGCGGTGGCGCCGGCGCTGAGCGACAGGCCCCGCCTCGAGTACATCCAGAGGTAGTGGAGGGACCTGCCGTTTGAGCAGTGCGCGGACCCCTTCTACTCCATTTCGGCGCCATACTGGGACGCCGTGATCGATGCGGAGCATGAGGCGTGTCGCGGCTCCTTCTTCCTCCCCCGAGGCATGGACAAGCCACCGCCGGAGTGGCTCCAGTCCGATAAAGAGCGGCAGGCCGCGTTGTCCGACCCGAGATACCCGACCTCCCCTTGCCGGCACCAGCGGCACCGGCACCGGGCCCTGCCCCGGCACCCGCAGCGGGGGCGGACGACAGCGACAGCGACGACGACTGGGGTGAGCCGGAGTAGGAGGGAATGCAGGCGGCCATCGAGGCTTCCCTGCGCCGCCACTAGATCAAATCCCACCACGCTCGACGACGGCGGCGGCGACGGTGATCCGGAGTGGGAGGGAATGGAGACGTTCCTCAAGGCCGGAGCCGCCGCGGGAGAAACCAGAAGCCTCAGCGATGGCGACGCAGATGAAACTTCCTCCTCACGAGCCGGAGATCATCATCGACTAGCTTCCTTCTCGAGCGCCTTCCTCTGCCGCCGCTAGATCTAGGGTTTAGGGTTTAGTTAGAATTTAGTTAAATTCCGTTTAAGTTTGTCGAATTTCATTTAAGTTTTTTAAATGTCCTTCCAATTCAATGAAATATCGACGGTTTCGTTCCCACAGTTTTTTTCCTCAAAATCCTATTGGGAGCGACCGGTGGGGCGCGACGCTCCTAAAACGCGGCAACGCTTGCCGGCGCGCCCAACAGCGCCTGTCCGGCAACGTTGCCGGACGCTGTTTTGGGCGCGCCGGTGGAGATGCTCTAACCGCATCAGCGGTCCTAATTCTTTTTCCGCGCCTTCACTTTAGTCCTTATTCTTTGAAATCGCACGTTTAGGTCCTAATTGTTTCCAAAGTGTGTCACGCGAGGTCCTAAACTGGTTTGACCATCGTTGACCGCTGCCACGTCGGCTGGTGGACGTTTGGCGGGAGATTTCCCGAGGCTGGTGTGAGGACCCCGGATTAACTATCCGAGATACTCGTTATGTTTCCTGCAACAATCCCATGATCAGTCTGTTGTTGCACATAACTCGAATTGGCATCACAGAACACCCATAAATACCGAATAAATATACTTACTTGATTGAAGTCATAACTTCAACAGGTACTTGCAGCGGAAATCACCAAATCAACGTGGAGCCCAAGTCACTTGCCAACCCTACAGGCAGCTGACTGGGAAGCGCCCTAGTTCGCATTGACGTCATTAACCACTTCTTCTTCGAACTGCTCCTCTTCAGAATCTGGCTAAGACAATAGCCAGGGACGAAACCAATATGAGTACATTTGAATGTACTCGCAAACTACCCCCGGAATGAGCATGCACTACTCTTTTATTGTTTAAATAAAACTTCGTTTACTTTGAAAACTCCATATCCTTGTTGAAAAGAGTAGGATGGACTCTTGTTTAATAACACTTTGTTTTGAAATCTCTATATCTTTATTGAAAAAGAAAAGAAGGCTTTTAGAACTTTTCCCATAAATCTGTCTTTGTAAGAAGTCTCTTTGAAAACTTTCTCCCGTAAATACATCTTTGTTGAAAAAGGTAAGAAGTCTCTTTTATAAACATTTTTCTCGGAAAATCACCATTTTATCTATTTCTCCAAAACTCCTCCTTTTCCGACCAAAACCATTCCTGGTCAAATCATTTTTCCAACAACCTTATACCAACCCTTTGGTATAGTGGCATAAAACATTTTTCCACCTTCAAGACACAAAACTTTGCACTTCTCGACCATAGCCCTCAGGGTCCTCCTCTTTTCCAGCAACCTCATACCGACTCGTCGGTATAGTTGCACAAATACAACATCTCCATTTTCCTTTTAAAACTTAAACATTTCCAAAACTTGCACAAGATCTTAGGACAGCCTCCCAATTGTCCATAACCGAGGACTCGGCTATTCGAATAGTTTTGACCCTCTGCAGAGGTAGCACGCTTTTATCCCACATCCATCCAGTAACTCATCGTGTTAGCCACGTCCCGCCATACAAGGTGTATGCGAAGTTGAGCCACCGACCCTAGCCTCTCCTTTGCTCATGCTAGTATAGGACCCTACCCATATGATCATTCTCATCGACACTCAGTCCGGTCGCCGTCGGCAACCCTAAGTGTGAGGACTCATATGTTTTTCCCGGCGACCACATTTATGAAGTCTTCAATCCTCCTCCTTATCTTTCCATACAGTTTGAGCGAGGACCCAGGTCAGGGGAGTTCTCCAAACCATCCCCTCATGCATAACGGAGTCATCTCCGTCGATGAGGTATCCCATACTAATAAGAGCAAATTATATGACTAAGCCCCGTTCCCATATGGGGGTAAATGTGGTCGCACAGATTAAGATTGGTTGTCATAGTACTAGGACACAATGTGCATTTTTCATAACCATCTCCATTCTCCATTTCTCCACTTCAACACCGACATCTCGGTATTCCACAACCACACAAGTATTTCCAAAGGAGTTTTGAGTAAACAATATTTTTCCCATCCTATAATTTGGAAAAGAAATTCCAGCTAATATCTCCATATAGGGTGTCAAAATAATATACTTGTAATTTGGAAAAAGGGTTTTCAAAATCATAGCTTTAGTGGCAAACACCACATAAATCACTTTTGCTCTTTATAAGTAAAACATGAGAACCAAAATAGATGTATATAAATGCAAGCTCAGAGGATAGCTTGCCTGATTTCATCATGATGTTCCTGGACTTCTCCTCATTGATCAAAGAAATAAACTCTCATCCTTCTCCGATAAATCCTTTCCAAATACCACCCCGGTAGCGTTTATTTCTAGCGTCGCAACATGAAAATAAAACAACACTCAATAAGCAAACCAAACCACAAGAGATATACAAACAAGTATTCACACCACAAGCATCAAACTAATCATTCAAGCAACAAACTAAGATCTATATTTACAAGGGCATTATACTAATCGGGAGTATAACACCATGCACATGCCAAAAACAAGAGGGCACAAGGACACCCTCAATTAGGGGTAATTAATAACCATTTTTCCTAATTAGGAAATACTTCTGACAAAAGTTAAACTACCAATTAATCTTGGTAATTCAAAATATCTCACCACGCTAAGGTGGATACACTAACAAGATACTTAAGCTAGTACTCAACTCAAGAACATCAAGTTCATCAAGCCATGCAAACATATTACTCATACCAATTTGCCTAACAAAATCCCCTAACAGTACTAACATATTATAACCTGCTAAACAATAATAACATGCAAGCAACAGTACCACAACAATCATTAACCAGCAAGGCAATCATATTAATCACACACAATATTCTCACATCAAAATAAATAAGCTTAACAATTCCTAATTACCAGAAGAAAAACTATATAGGGAATAAAACCCTAACAAACACATGATTCACAAATAACTCTCCTAACATGCTAGCAAGATTAAGGAAACACCTCACAACAGTGGATTACCCCCCTACACGGCGATGTTTTTGTTCGCGGCGACGATCCCGGGCTCCATTCCTCGATTCCTCGCACGGAGAGGGAGAGGGCGACGCGGCGATGTCGAGGGTGGTCGCAATCCCAAACAGAGGGAGAGGGAGAGAGCAGGGGAGATGAGTGAGGAAGGGCAGAGCAGCTTCGGGGGGGGGGGGGGGGGGGCTCCTTATCTTCTTCAAGCGGCAGGAGAGCGAGAGAGGGGGGGCCTGGGCCGCGAACGACGCGCGACGACGACACGGCGGCCTAGCGCCATGTGCTGCTGCTACAGGGAGGGAGATGAACAAGTTGCAGAAAACCCCTGGAGTTCTTTTTCCATTTACGAATTAGTCCTTTTCTGTTTTATTTTAAAACCAGTGAGTTTTCAGTGATTTAATTGAGGCACTTAAACATTTTCTAAAAATCTAAGAAAATTCATGTAGCCTCCCATATACATGTAGAAGCTCCACAAAAATTGGCTTTTGAAAATAAAATGTTTTGAACCACATTGGTTCATAGGGTTTGAATATATTATTTTTGGATAAAGCCAATTTGACAAATGGAAATTATCTTTGTAATTGGAGATTAGATATTTTGGGGAGAGAGTAATATGATAATGAGATGGTTATCATCTCATTCCTGGATTTTATAAGATAAGATAATTGTTATAACAAAATAGAGAAATAGGTAGAGAGGGAAGTTAAATAAGATCATTTCTTTTAATCAAGATTTTATTTTGAGGGTGTGAATAATCTTAGAGGTCTTGTTTTATTTTCAAGTCACATTCCACTTTTGTGACCAGTGGGTTTCCAACTTAACACTCAAGTATATTGGTGTAATTATTCACCCAAGCAATCAATAAAACAATATTTAACAATCAATTCAACCATAAGTCCAACAAGCAGACAATCACAACAAGATCAACATCACATCCAAGTTCACACAAATCAAACCACAAGATTCAATCATACCACCATTTCCACAATTAACAATACTATCTTATAAAAATGATCACACTTAATTATGACAAGATGATGTTTAAAACTATCTCAACTCCACCTTTGTATTTTTGAAGAGGGTTTTGAGCAAGACAAAATATGTGGGGTAATATATTTCCCACTTGTGTTCTTTTTAAAATGTAATGATAATCAAAGCTTATAAAATGGGAGTTGCATACAAATGCAAAATATCAAGTTTAAAAGATAGATAGGAGATAGCATATAGATCTCCACATTTGTGGGAACACATAGTTTTGGAAATACTTTTTCTTTCTCAATTAATGGGTATTAGTTTTGGGTGTTGCTAAACCAAGTATCTTTGAAATGGAGTTGGCCAAAAGAAGAATGGAAAAGATATATGGAATATTTTCTTGTCATAACATGATCACCAAAGTTAAATATATTTTTATATTGGTTGGGTCTTATATTTACTAGTCAAAACAATTTAAACAACAAGTCACACTAGGTTCAACATAGCAATGGGATGGAAAACACAATCATCAGTAAAATATTTCAAAAAGTTTTTGTTGGTTCTGAATTTTGGGTCTGGTAAAACTAAGTTTTTCTTAGTTTACAAATTTGGGATGTGACAGCTGGTGGTTGGGATTTATGCAAATGGACCCTTATAAGTAGGTGGCTTCTAGTTCCCCAGTCCCCAGTTCTTCTCTCCCACCTCTCTGCTCTCTCCCGTAGCCCGATCCGTCGCCATGAGCTCTGCGAGCTCGACTGCTGGGAAGCATGCGAGGAGGAAGACCGAGTCTCCATCCCAGTCTCTACCGCCACATCCATCTGCGGCACTAGACTTAGCAGGCCTAGCAAGAAGAGAAGGAAAAGCCCACTTGAAGAGGATGACGGCACTAGACTTAACAGGCATGGTACAATTGGCCGATGTGGTGTGTGCAATGTTCCTGGACACACCCGAAGAAAATGTCCAGAACTTGGTAGAGGTCCAACCGCAGCACAGCCAGATCAGCCGGCGGCACCACAACCAGATCAGCCGACGGCAGCACAACCAGCTCAACCGGAGCCTGTTCCAATTCAGATTGTAATACCTGATGATCAGCCTGAATTTCGATCACAGCCTTCAAAGAAAATGCCCGTGAAAAGAAGTACATCCAAGGTACATTACTGCTCTGTTCTATTCTTTCGGTGCACTGATTCATGTTCAAACTTGTGCATTTCTATGAATTTTCAGAAGAAGACACTGCCACAGATGTCGACAAGTGCAACAGCAAGTGTTGTTGAAGCAAGCATGAGCTATGATATCACATCATCTAGTGTGATTCAAATTCTACAGGAACAAGTGAGTTCTAAATAATTTCCATTCGAATTATGTCTTTTGCACAGAACAATATCATTCGAATGAGTTCTAAACAATTTCTTCTTTGCAGGCTATAGCCAGCCAACAATCTCACGCCAGGTCCTCTACCCGAAAGCCAGTTCATCGCTAGCTGCAGAGGTGACCTACCACCTCCAAGGACAAGTACTGCAACCCTTGGGTAAAAGAGAAAGAGGAAGATGGGGCCGAAGTAGGAGATATTTGTTCCCAAGGTTTAGATGAGAAATGGAAATGTTTGCATATTTTGGACAGAACTAGAAGAATAGGTTCTTATTTTGGCTAGGTTTGTATTGAAACCTGAAGCTCAGCTGTAGCTATGGTTTCACACAAACCATGTAAGTGCAAACTTGTCGAGTGCACTTTAAATCTGCCACTACTTACTTTTGGCTATCTTTGTAATGAAACCTGATGCTCAGGCAATGTTACTTTCAAACTATAACTTCATTCTTAGCAGAAACAAACATCATTCTTAGTAGCTCCATTACATCAAAGAAATACTACTTAGCTGGAGTACATAAAGCATCAAACAAACACTACTTAGCTACAGCTACAAAAAGCATTACTGCAATCAGAAACAATATTGCAGCAAACACATTCCTGCAGATCTCCAGTAGCTCATCCATCTTCTTCGCTACAAGATCAACCGTCTTCACCACATCTTCCATCTTCTTCAGTCCAGGGTCCTCTACTTCCTGCTCCGATTCTTCAGATGCTATGTCAGCAGCAACATCAACAGTGCGACTTGCAGCCCCTAGGTACCCATTTCTAAGAAGGAAATCCACGTAGTTATCTTCTCCATTTTCCCAGTAATAGTGGTTGCAAGGGTTGGGTGAAACCTGTGGCAAAAATCAACGAAAAATAAGAAACAAAGTCGAAAATTGAATCCAAATGACAGCCTAGAAATTGCAACTTACACGATGGTTAGGACATTTGTAGTACACATGACCTGGATTGGCACTTGATTGAGACACGTGGCAAATGGTCTTGCGATAGCGGCAGCAGGGACATGTCACCAACGACAGCGTCACCGGCGGCTGGAGAGGAGGTACTACCGCAGATGGATGCGGCGGCAGAGACTGGGATGGTGACTCGGTCTTCCTCCTCGCACGCTTCCCAGCATTCGAGCTCACGGAGCTCATGGCGATGGATCAGGCTACGGGAGAGAGCAGAGAGGTGGGAGAGAAGAATTGGGAACTGGGGACTAGAATCGACCTACTTATAAGGGTTCATTTGCATAAATCCCAACCACCAGTCGTGGGAAATATCCCGCCAACCGTCCACCAGCCGACGTGGCAGCGGTCAACGATGGTCAGACCAGTTTAGGACCTCGCGTGACACACTTTGGAAATAATTAGGACCTAAACGTGCGATTTCAAAGAATAAGGACTAAAGTGAAGGCGCGGGAAAAGAATTAGGACCGCTGATGTGGTTATCTCTTCTTTCTTTGCAGACTGGCTCCTACACGGTCATCCATGTACACGGTTGACGGCTCATCCCTGTTGGGCCCCACCATTCCCAACTCACTCCGGCTATTTGCTGGAAATCACGTAACTTCTCACGGTTGTACTGCACCAACTGCTACCGTTGGTGCAAGACTGTAAAGTAACCACACGCTAGTACGGAAAAGCTCATTGGCAACGTGCGGTTTATGCCCATTGGCAACGTGTGGGCACACGTTGCCAGTGTCATGCTGCTGCTATTTTTACTGGCAACGTGTTCTGAGAGCACGTTGCCAGGGGCATCATTATTGGCAATGTGCGTTTTGTGGAAACGTTGCAAATTTATTGTTTAGCGGCAACGTGTTTCTTCTGTACACGTTGCTAAACTATGTCAGGATATCAACACCAACAACGTACTGACAGTTGCCCAGTACCAACAAAATAATCAGTATTAAGCAGTAAAACACAATTCCGACACAATAATCAACCGAATTAGATAGATAGCACATAACTTATTCCAAGTCTCCAATTACATAAATAGCATATGAGACTCGATCTCGCTAATAGATTCAACATAACTTATTAGTAGTCTTCTAACTAACTAGCTAATCACTGAGTGTCTCGATCACAGGCTCAGGCATGAAGTCATTATCATCTCTAGGGTCACGATCCTCAGACCCGGAACTAGAAGAGTCTTGGGGGGCCCTATACATGAAGTAGATCTCGGCTTCACCATGGTCGAGAAAGAAGGTGCACCTCTCCGTAGGTTGCATGCTGTAGTTATTTACAAGTTGTGTCCAATGGGCGCCATCGAAATATGTCTTCCCTTTCTCGTTGGTGCACAAAACTCTGAAGGTTCGAGTGGGCACCGTCATCTGGACCAGGTTGACCAGAAATGTCCTATGGTCACTAATGGGAACGCCAACATGCTCCAAGAAGTCACATCTAGCCCTACACGGGATGATCTGAGAAAAAGAACAATTGAAATTAGTGTTATTATAAGGATAGTATAATGCAAAGGAACTACAAACTTAGCTATGAAGAGTGCACACCTAGCCTCATTTGTCATTGTCAAAACAAGGAAAAAAGAGTTCCCACAAGACCAGGTACTAATACAAGCACTTTAATTGTATATAGTACAAGGTATTGTAGGTACTCTCCTTTCCTTTAACATGACATGGTTTAAATCATCAGCCTCTAACATGTACAACAACATGGGTAAAAGGATGGATAAAAAGATGCCTCATATGAAGAGTGCACATCGTGAACTTCCAAGTGTCGAAACTAAAGGACCAAGAGAAATGTATAACCAATGTTGTTATACATGTCAGTAGGTCCTTTAGACCAACACTCAAAATGATTATGCACAAGAGTCTAATCATTGGCACATTCCACACAAATTCTAAACATCGAAGAAGAGACGACAAAAACAATAGATGTTTCACAGTGATGACTCTGATTCAGAGGACAATAGCGTGACTCTGAGTCTGAGGAGGACAAAACCTTCGGAAGGAATGTCAAGAAGGGGCCAAGTTCAGGCAGGGCAAAGACCGACTGTGCGACACTCGGCCCCTTTTTGGCATTCCTTCTACAGGTTATGTCCTCCTCAGTCTCAGAGTCATCCTTACTATCCTGTGAATCAAAGTCATCGGTGTAATACATCTACAAGAACATGGGTAAAAGGATGGATAAACAGACGAATAAAAAGATGCCTCATATGAAGAGTGCACACCATGAACTTCCAAGTGTCGGAACTAAAGGACCAAGAGAAATGTATAACCAATGTTGTTACACATGTCAGTAGGTCCTTTAGACCAACACTCAAAATGATTATGCACAAGAGTCTCATCATTGGCACATTCCACACAAATTCTAAACATCGAAGAAAAGACGACAAAAACAATAGATGTTTCACAGCGATATCTCTGATGTACAATCATCGGCCTATAGTACATTTACAAGAACATGGGTAAAAGGATAAAAAGAAGATGTACAACAATATGGATAAAAAGACGAATAAAAAGATGCCTCATATGAAGAGTGCACACCATTAACTTCCAAGTGTCGGAACTAAAGGACCAAGAGAATGTATAACCAATGTTGTTATACATGTCAATAGGTCCTTTAGACTAACACTCGAAATGATAATGCACTTGAGTCTAATCATTGGCACATTCTACATAAATTCTAAACATCGAAGAAAGAGACGACACAAACAATACATGTTTCACAGCGTTGACTTTGATTCAGAGGCAGCGTGACTAAGTGTCAGGACGACAGAACCTTCGGAAGGAATGCAAGAACTTGGCGCCTTTTTAGCATTCCTTCTAGAGGTTATGTCCTCCTGACACTTAGAGTCATCCTTACTATCATGTGAATCAAAGTCATCGGTGTAACAACATGGATAAAAAATAAGAATAAAAATATGCCTCAAATAAATAATGTGAAGAAATTACGATAGAATAAATATGTTGGATAAAAACATACCATCATGGTGTGACCCTCTTGTGGGAGAACTACGCCAAACTTCTTGCTCATACAGTCGGGGTAGCCACAACTCTCACACATGTGATTCATTATTTGCTACAACATAGATTACAATTAGTCCAAATACAACATATAGGAACTTCTAACATCTACCTTAACTCCAATCTAACTAAATCATCTAGTGCATCTAAATAAAATAACAACTACGATAAAAATCGCAACTAAGGTAACAACGGATCCAAGTGCATAATGAAACCAAGCCTCCTTATCGATGGCATATCTTCTAATCTTTCTAACCTTCAACCGGTTTGCGTCCATCTTCTTTTTGTGATCGTAGACGACATCGGCAACATACAAGTCCAATATCATTTTGTCTTCTTCAAGTTTCTTCAATTTTTGTTTCAATTCATGATTTTCCTTTTCAACAACATTTAACCTCTCAACAACAATTTGCAAATCGGTCGGCACATCCGGTTCACATATGGAACCGTAAATTAAAAAAATCTATGTCAGTTTTAATCGGCATATTAATTACACGAAATGAAATTACTAGCTAGTTTTCCAAAATAATATACCACGTCGGAAAACTCCATATCATGCCAGCCGACGGAATTCAAAACCATCTTCAAGGGACACTATATATCAAACAATGCAAACTAAATTAGTTGCATAGTAAACAAACAACACATTGCAAACTAAATACACATTGCAAACTAAATAAACAACCCTAAACAAAAAAACACATTTATCAAACAGTACCGGCCGGCCCCGGCACCTTCGTGGCCGAGCCAGAGATAGATGTGCGAACCTTTGAGCGCGTGGCCACCGGCAGCGGGACGGGAGAGGGAGGCGGCGGCGCGGATCCGGCAACGAGTCCGCGGCAGGCGCCCGGCGAGGCGGCGGCGCCAGAGGGTTAGGGCTGGGGCAGCGCACTGCGGAGGTGCGGCGGCAGCGCGCGGCGGAGGATAGGCGGAACCATAACTGCGTCGCGAGAGAGAGAGAGTGTGTGTATGTGTGGCCAGCCCAATGCGATCGGTCGTTCTAGGATTTATATCCCCATTGTAGTGGCAACGCGTGCAATAAGAGGACGTTGCTATTTAGCAACGTATCTCCGGCCGACAGGTTGCCACTATCACCAAACTGGCAACGTGTTCAATTAGAAACCGTTGCCACTAGTTTTACCGAGGCCCGGTGGGCTCGCAAAATTTACTGGCAACGGTTGTCCCAAAATACACGTTGCTAGTATGGAGATAGTAGCAACGCGTTTTACAAATACGCGTTGCTAACGTATACTAGCAACGTGCCTTATCTGGTACACGTCGCAAACACGATGTTGCCACTAGCCTATTTCCTACTAGTGACATCAGTGACAATGCAACTGGTTCACCGACAGATTACTGTAACAATTCAACCGGTCAAATCGATGCAGAACTGAGATGAAAATCTGATGTGGACTCTGTCGATATACAATATTAATATGTAATCTCTAGTAGGTCCCAATAATCTTGCCCCGGAAAAGAAGTTTCCGGTTCCTCGAAACAGATTTTCCAGCTTGCAAATCAATTACGCAGAACAGATTCCAGATAATTTGCATTCGAATTTAAAAAACGAACCTCGGGATAAATTCAGTTAATTGAAACGAAGTTCAAACGACGGAAACTAGAACATATATACTTTAGGGGGGCTGCTCCTCGGCGCCGGTGGACGATGACCATGCGGCCGGACTAGTTGTTCTCGTGCTGGAGTTCACACAATAAGATGCGCTGACATCGCTCCTCCCTCTCCCGGTGTCAATGCTCCGCTGCGTTCTTCAGCGACGCTTCGTTGATCACGGCAACCCAGTGGTCGGACGAACGGTGTCGTTTCTCCGCACGATAGGCAGAGAACGCGAATTTCTCCTTGATGCGCGCGAGCAGCTTGCAGTCGTTCGTGATTGCGGCAAGCTCCTCTGCATCGGATTCCGTGGTGCCCTCAGTGAGTGACGAAATGGAGTCAGAGTCAGAATCCTGGGGGTTACTTTCGGAGGAGGCGTGAAAGGACACGGATGTCACCTATAGTCGGGTGAATATATGATTAAAATTATTACGGTTGAGAATTTAATAAATATAGAATAAAACTATCTTAAACACAAAACATAAACAAGTTAGGTTCACCTATATGTACCAACAACTTTGCTAAGCCATTCGAACTTGAGTCACAAAGTGATCCATTAATAGTCGTCAATTGCAACCATAATCTCCTTCATGCCCCACCAATGTGGAGTGCCACAAGCCACTATGGGACACTTGAGGGTGGTCACCAAACCCGTAAGGATGATGCACACTCCACAACTCAATTGGAGGCTCCCACCAAATCTCCGCGGCTCCCAAAGCCACAAGGATCACAAGGTTAAGTCGCAGTCCACAACTTAATTGAGGCTCTCAACTAATCCCGGGAGAGCCCCCAAAACTAAGATGAACAATGACCGTTTAGGGCACTCCAAGTATCTATCATCGAGAGCCCCTCTTGATAGTACAGTATCTATCATATAACACGATCTCCGAATAAGCAACATAAGACCAATACAATAGAAACCCTCTCAAGATCATATCTTTGGCTTGGACATTCCACTTGAACTAGATGATGAAGATCTTGATCTATTCAAGTGGACCACCTTTTTTGATTGCGCTTTGCTTGGTGAAGACACACATATTGCTCTCCCATACTCCACCATGGGAGAGCCTCTCATATGGGCATCTTCACTTATCTACAAATGGGTGGCAAGCTTCAAGCATAGGATTTCTTCGAGACGCTTCTCTTAAACTTGCATTTCTCAAGCTTGATGACGATCACCACTTGACGCCATCAATCATGGGATATATGAAATATTCCTTTTGATGCAAACCCATGGAAAGATACCTAACCACACAAAGAAATACCACACACACATTTCATGGGTTAGTTCACAAAGCTATATGGACAATACCACACATAGAAATACCGCATACACATTTCAAGCATTGCCTATGCACAAACACTACAAGTATAACTCAATCCAATCAGGATTGTCATTGATTACAAAAAACCATACATGGAGGCGCCAGAGTTCTCCAGTGGCGCCAGCAATGCCCCTGCCGCATCGCCAAGGCCGGCTGGCCGCATGCCTGCAGTGATTAGCCCAAGGAAAATTCCTAGTGCAGCTGCCTCAGGTCAGAGAGAAGCTTCATGTTCAGCAATGGTTTCTGTAACAGAGATAAATGATGTTGAGTTTGAATCACAGTATTACAGTGAGAGTGACAACGACTATGACATCTATGATAGTGATTTCAATGCAGAAGAAGGGGATGATGATTTATTCATAGATAATGTTGACGTAGTTGTGAATGATAATAATGAGAAGGTAGTATTTGAGGAACATGAAAATGATTATTAGTCTAATTTTAATCGTAGTTTTGACTAAAATATTAGGTATTAGCCATTGAAATTTAAAAAGCATTACCAACCGAGACCGATGGAATATGAGAGATGTAGAGATGTATATGTACATTGTATATGGACAACAATTAATTTAAAAATTGTAACATAATACCGATATTACTTCAAATTTAATTGGAACACTGTATATGGACAACAATTAATTTTAAATACCATAAGTCAAATTCCAATCAAATATGTTTTCACACATACCATGCCCAAACATAGTACCAATTTGATCCTTAATCCTCACACAAATTCATGATAAAACATAAATTCTAACATTAAGGTCATGACAGGGAAAATATTTATATATATAGGTGAATCTGACACCAACATTGGTATTGGGAGCCACCATGCTAACACGTATGGCCTGCACCCTCCACATAACATGATCTTGGACTCCTCGGTGAAACTACTAAAGCCAAGCTTCTCGTCTTTTTTTTTCGAAACACAGTACAAACGCAGATGCTCACATACATGTGCACACACTCACCCCCAAGAACGCACGCACGCACACCCTACCCCTATGAGTACCTCCGAGAGACTGAGCCGGCGGCCGAGTCTTGAGATTGACGAAGTCACCACAGGCGGCTCGCTGTCGACGGGAACGTCGCCTCCCACTGAAGAATATTTTCCGCCTAAATGAAACACCAGTGTCAAACCTGGTGTTTGAACTCTGGTGGGCTGGAGGTACAACCACCCTCCTAACCATCCTAGCATAGGTAGGTTCTCGCCAAGCTTCTCATCCTCTATGTTCACCTTCTATTGTTTTTGTTCTAGCTTCTCAGCACCTATGCTACCCTTAGTTGCTCAAGTTGGATGGAGTGTTTTAAGTAACCTTTTTTCCCCTCTTTGACCACATCTCTCTGGAGGCACTAGCAAATATGTTGACATTGACCACTCTCTTTTCTTTCTCCTTTGTCTTTCTTCTCCCTAGCAGTCGGTTGCTATGTTTCACAGGTCATGGGCATGGTGATGCCAAACTAATAATATTGACTTTGATAAAGGGATTATCAAGTCAGACCGACCCACATTGAGACTAAACAAGTTATCATCATTTGTTAATCTCAAATACAATGTGCATGTCATGTTCTTAGACCTGAGATTCGCATGACCCGAGTTGTGGTTCAACTTACTTAGTTCCACTAAATGCTATTCCGTAACTAGTTACTCCCTTTGTTCCGTACGGAACAGAGGTAATAGTTACAAAGATCCATTTCGGGTTAATCGGGGAGCAAGCTGTGTGGTAGTTCTTTCACCTATATATATTTTTGTGATTTCTCAGATAATTTTTCATATTAACCACACTATGAATCAATTACATCTACCACATGATGTGCTAAGCAAAATAGTTCTACAAACATCTCGTAGTGGTTTTAATCTTGCACTACCAATTAGGTGGTTCAGCAATGTGCTCGAAATTTTTGAGCATTGACATTGAGAGAAAATGCAACAGCAGCGACCTATGTTACTTCTTTCATGGCAGATGAACTGGATAGAGCAGCACTGCAAACGCACAGTACCGCAAATGAGAATGTGACAGCTTGTCCAATGCAGCATGAAACTTCTGAGCCTAGACAATGAGGCTGCTCAATGAGCAATTGAGCTAAGGCACAGAAATGACTGACCAAGAATCCTTGATCAAGACAATATATGGTTTTGACACAACACAACTTGCACTGAACAAAATGGATGTTTAGATGATCGCCTAATCTACCATTTTGCCAATGTTATGGCCAGAAGCCTGTAGTCAACCAAATGGTAAGAGGACAAAAGACAAGTATGGGGTGTTGCACATACCGATTTGGAAACAACTATTGCTTAAATGAATTAACTTGTGAATTAGTGGAGCACGAGAAGATGCTTCAATTAAAAATACTCAACCGGACATCTCGAAGAAGTTACAATTCAATGCTACTCAGCCTAGCATTGGCAGTGATACACGTATTATGTGGGCATGAAATAAACAGTCCGATATAGCACGAAAAATAATCCACAGATTTATCCATTGATCTGTTAACGTCACTGCAGACAGCTTGATGCCACCTCATTCCTAGATTCATAGAAATACAGCTTCTTGTAAGCTCAATCGCGGTTTTGATTGCAGAACTAACATAAACGAGAATTCAATAAGTTGCCGTTTGAACGGTTACAACACGAAGGGGAAATGGTGCTTTCATAAAGGCATGCAGTTTCCTGCAAAACAAAAGACGAAACCTTATTCAAGTATGCTGTAGTAGTACAGTTTATTGGCTGTGCAAAGCAAGGATAAAGCTGTCAAATAACAGACACGAATTTGTTAACCCAACCTGGAATAGCGCAAAGAAAACGATATATAACTTCTCTAAAAAATTAGCTAATTTCACAACCAACATTAGAATAAAGGCTGGCTTTAAGGTTAATATATTACAACAGAAGTAGTTCCTAAAGATACTTCATTGGTAAGGCACATGTACAAGAACCGTTGCTCTATTCCTGAACGTTTTCATTTGGATGGAGGAAATAGATATTATAATCTAACATCGACCAAATATTAACAAATCATGCCACTATATCGAACATGGTACATGAAAAGTAGAATGCCCACTACAGTAATTTCATTCATTCAGTACTTGCTGTGGGCATGAAGTGAGAAACAATTTCCTCCGCCATATGTAACACATATTGACAAAGACAATACTGTAGTTGGCATAAGAACCTCCACCTTACGAGTTCCTATTGTCTGTACACGTATGTGGCAAATTTGTTTGCAGATAGCACATTGCCCTTTCCTAAAAATTTTGTTGTTCTACTTGTCTCAAATATCAGTGTAACCTAATTTTAGCATATTTCATCAGCAAGAGCAATGTACAAATTGTCTGGGGTCACTGAAAGTCGAAGTAGTACTAACTTTATGTACAGAAATAGAAATGAATGTTTTTTTTTTGTCTAACTAGGTCCTAGAAAATATGCCGCCCAGCTAAGGTGCTTATAACATTTGCATTTTCTGGTCTCACGATTGCACATCCCAAACAACCCCACAAGCCATCTCCCATGAAGCCTAGCAAAGAGACCAACGTTTCCAGCAAATCAGACACAGTTCCCAGCTTGCTAGGGACAATCCCAATCATTTAATTATGGTGATTGTTAATCGCTTTGTCATTATTTAAGAACTAAAGAGCTTCCTGGCACGAAAATAAAAATTAAATACAGAGCTAAAACACAAACCCTTTCTAGTTTCCACATGTAAAGTAACCTAGTAGCGATCATGCAAGACGAAGATAACGTGGTGAACAATTGGAACAATAACGAATTTCTCCCTTGCAAGGTATACCAGCTCAAAACAAAAAGGGAAAGGAAAGAGGCGCACCTTGGGGGATCAATCCCCAGCTCTGGGACTCGGGCGCGATCGCGGACCGTAACCGCGCGGACGCGATGGCGCTGTGGAGAGGAAGCGCGGAGAGCAGCGTCCCGGACACCAGAGGCAACCTGCATGCAGCACGCCCCACGAGAGCACAGCGCGTCAGATGGGTACAGCTCGCATGGCGGCGAATCTCGACGGGGGACGGACGGGCCTTACCTGTTGATGCAGGAGGCGCGGCGGGAGGTGGGGAGGACGCCGCGGCCGAGGAGGGAGGAGGAGAGGGCGCGCGCTATGACCCTGGATCGGGCGCCGACGGCCGAGATCGCCATTTTCGCAGGCGAAGGTTTCGTGCGAGGGGAGGCAGAGCAGAGGGGTGAGGATCAGGGAGAGAGAGTCTCTGGGTTTAGCCGCAGATGATGACCTACTGGGCTCTTATTGGGCCTCCACCCTGACCCTGGAAGGCCCAGAAAGGCCAGCCGAAGGGTCGTCGAGGCCCCGAGACGCTCTCTCAATTCTAACGCCGCCACCTACAGGCGTCGCCGTGCCGTCTCTCTCTGCCGATCCGTCGCTTGTCCGCACGCGACGCCTCTTCCTCTCCGCCGGCGCCGGGAGAGAGCTCCCGATTCCGGCCGGAATACCGCGGCGGCCTCCGTTCGTGCGTGCGTGCCACTGCTCCCCCCCTCTCTCGTGTTATCCATGGTTCTCTTATTTTACTTTATTTTTCTGGTTTGATTCGGCAAGCTGTGCCCTCGCCTCTCATATCGCCAGTACGCGATCCGCGGTCGAGACATCATACGGTTTCCTTCTGCTAGTACGGTGTAGGATTTGTGCCGAATTCGTACCAAATCGACCCGCCCCAAAGGTTGCCGTGATGCATGCTTCCTTGCATAATAATCGAGTAAAGTGCCAAAGTGATGGCAAAATAAGTAAAGCCTGTGGGATGGGGGAGCATCTACTATTACATCTTGGGCAGTGGCATTTTATGAGCGTACCTCAAATTTGGAATGGCAAATGATAAAAAATTCCAAACAAATTTGATAGGATCGCCCCCATCAAGCAAATTAGCTAATTAGTTGTATTGAGCCCAAATCATGTGGTTATGAACGTGCCAAAGCCATCCAGAAACCAAAACAGCCCATCTAGCTGCATCCCCCATCGATCGACATCTGCTCTATCAGATCAATCGATCAATCTCCTTATGAGTGTGCCACTCCGCCCGCCACCGCACGCAAGAAGACGACCTTACTTGATCGGCGGCGTTTCCAAGCAGCCGAGATACCACAGTGGCCGCTGATCGTCGTTGCTCAATTGCCATACATTCGCACAACCAGATTATTCTAAGGTAGGTACGTTATATACTATGTATATAAGTACTGCTATAATCTGAACTAATTCCCCTTTTACTTTAGTTTTGCTATTCATTAGTTAAAACACAGAGAGAAAGGAAATACTTTTTCTGGCAATTTATCCGATATTGAATCTAGCAGTACCGAACAAGTCGAGAGAAAGGAAATACTTTTTCATGCAAATTATTTCGATGTTGAATCTGGCAGCGCTGACAAGTTATTTGTGAATGGTGACAGTAGAGCTATATTTAAACTTGTGAAAAATTAGGCGAACACGTATCGATTTGCTTATCAGTTTTAATGTTTGAGGTCATTTATATTCAGATAATACTATTTGGTTATTGCCAAACATGTGTCGATGTGCTATTTCTGTTATATATGATATCTTCATATGTTGTACTACCCTATGTCGCAATCCTGGCTCTGCCCCTCTCACCACGCCAGCTGCCAGCAGATTGTCTGTGTGATTTATGTTATGTTTAGATTGCAGTTTATTGAGCCAGAACACCACCTTGTTTCATTTGTCATGTCTAACAATGTTTTCATGTATTAAAACACTATAGATCTTGATTTGTGGCCACCATGTCAGCACTTGCCACAGGCTTGTTGCCAGGAACCGTAATCACGAACGGCTTAACTAGGAGAATTCAAGGTAACTTTTTTTAAGAATTTAGGTCGCTTAATGTGTATAGATCCATCAATTGATTACTCATATTTATTATTTGGGTTTTCAACTTGAAAGTTGCTTTGCCTTTTTCGTCACATTCTGAGTCAATTGTTGTGATCATTGAACCTGTGGAGAGATTTACATGCAATATGATTGGATGTTGAATACACAGCTCATTGGTTATTTTCCATTCTGTCAATGTTTAGCTAGTGGCTAATGAATGCTAGGGTATTTTGGTTCCACATTGTGGTTTCTGTGTCGTGACAGCTTCTATTCTCAGTGTGAAAGTTTTGACTTGACTCGCATCATCCAGTCTGACTCCTAATAATCATAAAGATAAATGAATGTGGTACTTTTGATTTTTTTTTTTGTAACCATGGAGAACTTCCTGAATCTTGCAAGGATTAAACTATTTGTGTGAAGTACGACAAAATTTGTAGTTTTTGTGAGGAAAACAACCACTAATGTTTTGAGGTCATTATGTTAAGGCTGTCCTTAAACTAGTGTATGACTCTCACATCACTACTTCGTTAAGTGATTTCACAGTGTTCCTCTCCTTTACTCAATGTGTGTATTGGTGGTTTCGCTCTTCTCTCTGTTGGTAAAATTAGTTGGTTACCACATTTGGAAAAAAAAATCATCATATGCTATTTTTACAATACCATGTTATCTTGCTTTCATTCTTTCTATTACCCGTTCACAACTTGACAGCCATGATGATGTTGTTCAGGAAACTTGGTACAACATTATGGTATTAAAAGCTTAAGATGGCACCATTTTTCCTTCTGAGCAATTACAATTCTTATCACAAGAGAACATGACCTCCGAATATTGTTTTACCTAGCATGTTTATATTAGATATTTCTTTGTATCCCTATGTGTCATTTGAGATGCTTATGAATATGTTACTGTTTGTGTAGGTTCGCAAGTACAGAGAACTCAAGTTAACTGCATCTCATTTAAACAGGAATTTTCTACTAAAGCAACAGTGAGGGTAAATCAGAATATTTGATGTGCCCATATCTTTTTGGATCAGTGTTCAACGTTGAGAGCTTAACACTCGAATTTTATTATTTCTTATTAGATTTATAGTACCTGTTGTGATATTTTCTTGTCCAAAATGTGAAGTTGGGAGTAGAACAGATCACATGCCTATCATGGTTCACTTTTTACCTAGTGATTTTAGAGCTCATTGAAATACAACTAATATAAGACATCAGGTGACTTGTGATGCTTTCCTTCAGTTGTGAGGGCCAGCTGGTGGTTATTAATTGCCTATGACCTGCTTCAGTATAGATCCCTTATTTGACTACCTTTTTTGTGGCAACTCTATTTGCTGCAGAGTGTAAGATGCAAAGCTGCTCAAACCCAAAGTGTTCAGCGCAAATCTTCAACTGCGACTGTCAAACGATCTGATCCCAAAGGTGCTTATTCCTGTAGTTCTCACACTGCATGTAGCTGAATTCTGTTCTACTCATCATAGCGGGCAACTTATTAATCTCACTCTGATATATTACCGTTCCAGGGAAAGTTCAAGCACCTAAACTAGACAATGGAAGTGGTGGGTTCCCTCCGTTCCGTTTTGGCAAAGGAGGCGGCGGGGGTGGAGGAGGTGGCGGTGGCAACAACTACTTTGGTGGATTCCTTCTCTTCACCATTGTGCTGCTCCTGGATTACCTGAAGGAGTTTGAGAAGTACCTGCTTGCTCGAAGGCTCCGTGGTGGAGATGATGATGAAAGGAATGAGCTGCTAGAGCAATCATCATGAGTCTTATCCGCAGTAGTGTCTAGCGTTTGATCCGCATGGTTTTTCATGGCTGTCCTTAGAACTGCATCAGATAACTGCCTTGTTTGGCTATCCTAGTCTTGGGAGATCATGGAATTGTGTCCCATATGCTGAAACTTCATGCGATCTCGCTGCTGTACTGGAAACATAAAGAGTAGTGTAGTATAATCCCGATCTTGCCTGCTTTCCATGGATAGATGGAGGATCTGCGTACGAAGATTCCTGTTCGTGTCCTTGATGTTTATGTCATTGTGGTCCGATTGATGAAAAACATTGGTAAGGATTTGGTTCATTGCATTAATCTGAGGATGGAATTACACCAAGCAATCATTCTGGAGCAAAGATAACGAAACTGCATGGATGTTTCTCGGCTGGTATCTCACACGAATATTCATTGCAGTTGCACGTTTCCGTGGTGATTCAGTTAATGCAATCTAGCCAACAAGTCAACCTCTGAAAGCAACCCACATCAGTACATCACACTTCTTTCTACTGTTATTATTGTTCTTGATCATGTGTCCGCTGAGAGCCTCCAAAACGACATTGGTTTCTGATTGTTATACGGTGCATTGCAAGGATGTGTGAGATTTTCTCCCAAATCCATCCGACGCAGTTCCTATTAACAAAAGCCACGTGTACGGCGGTCATGAAGATCGATGTGCCAATTGCCAAAGGTGTTCATGTACTCATTACGTGCAGGAGGAGGAAACCGGATGCGTATGGACTACAACCTGGATAAAAACAAACCCTGCCGCCCCGCCGCGACGACTGCGTATCCGTCCGCGAGATTTTTGTTTAGGCACGATTAGTCCCGAGGGTTTTGGAGCGT
Organism: Poa pratensis; assembly: GCA_947311845.1. Classification (NCBI taxonomy): domain Eukaryota; kingdom Viridiplantae; phylum Streptophyta; class Magnoliopsida; order Poales; family Poaceae; genus Poa; species Poa pratensis. The sequence goes on from CAMZMU010000013.1 coordinate 3,449,552, forward strand.
GAGTCTTCTTGTCCTGATCTGCTCTGCCTTCAACTCAGGTAAATTTCAGACTAAGTTGCTCGAGGTACTGTAGCACGAATTTTGGGGTAAGATAGGAAAACATGTCTTACGCCGAATTTTTAGACTGATTTCTCATGTATTGGTATTTGTCATTCAATTTCTCTTAATTTTGGCAGAAATTGCTAGAATGCCTTCCTTCCTGTTAACAATCTGATTATCTGGCATGCACAGGTTTTTGCGGATATATTCGACATCATCATGGCGGTGGCGGTACTTTGCCGGGTACCAACGCTGGAGGAGACGCTCCTCCAAGTCTGCGCCGAAGTCTGCACCAGCTGCCCTACCCTAAACGCAGCACAGGTTGCAGGTGCGTGAAAAACCTTTTGATCGTTTTCCATTCTCTGATTCGTCCCATCTAGCTAGATCTTGTGTGTGCCTTCCTACCTTCATCGTGAGAAGCTTCAGTCTAGAAACTCTGTCTAGATAAATTTCAGTGTAATGTGCGAAGGGTAGCAGGTTTTTTCATTGTCCTTGCTGTTTGCCGTCACACATTTGAGTCCAGCTAGTACACTTTTTGTAAGGGGAGTACTTGTCCGTGGGACGGTGGGCGAATCAACTGGAAATTTAAATCAGTTTATGATCTGTTTGGAGTGGTGAGATTGTTTGTCTTAGGACATGTACAATGGTAGAGATGGTAGATCTTCTCTTAGCCCTCCATGTCATTTAGAGAAGATAATAAATATAACTCCTACAATCCATTATCTCCTTTAGCAATTAATGAGAATTAATTAAATTTTAATTTGAAATTGTGTTAATAAAGGAAGGCATACGATACAATGAAAAAAATAGTTTTCTCTTAATTTTTAAGAGATCACCCGTTAGCTAAGGCAAGATAATCTTCTATTTTATCATTCTCTCTCCTCCAAATAAGTTAAAATTTAATGTGTCAACTATAAGAGAAGGCTGGCGTCACCCCATTATACATGCACCTTATATACTACTAGTGACTATCTCTAGATGTTGCGTTTGAACACTATATCAATTTAATTAACTATTAGTGAAATTTCAAAAACTTGTCTCGTTTGTTTTTTTATAGTATTATTGCTTCGGCCATGGTAATGATTGTTTACTTGGATTTTGGAAACCTAGCTTATTTGGTTATTGTTCAAGAATAATTTCCGTATAACTGAACCACAATTTGCTATGCTTTGAAATATTATGGGTCGAGTTCCGGAGTCTTTATATCCAAGCGAAGAGTATCTGCATGCGTGCATTTTATTTATGAGAACGTTTACAAGATTAATATATGTGTGAACTTCTTATGTTGCCCTTTGGGCGGGGCATTGGTGTACTTGTATGAACCTCTCGATTAACTAATGAAACTAGGCAAAGCTTTTTCTCTTGTTTCAATTTTTTGTGAATTTCTTATCCGCCCAATTATGTTCAATCCAGGATACTAGGTAGTTCCAATCAAGGTTAAAAAGTTACAACTTCCGTATTTGTTAGAGTCGTACATATTGATGGATTTCTCAGATTTGAAGTCAATTTTCAATCGAGGAAGCACCTCTCCAATGTTTCTTCTCTTGATTTTGCTCTTGTATCCCGCAGGCTGTGGGACTGCATTTTTAGTCATGGTAGGAACCTTGCTTGGGCCACCCCCACCCGTCGTCGGAGTTGGCACAACAGACTTTGACAGAAAAAGGAGACACCCCGATTTTCCTCCGGAGAAGAAAAAGGTAGAGAGGAACATGTTGCCGGCATATCCTGGTCTACGAGCAGTGCACACACCCGCGATCACGCCAGTAGTCGGCTCCAAATCAACAGCGGCTACATCATGGAGAGCGATGCTGAACGAGAAAGCGTCCGATGAGTCCATGTTCACGCTGGTGGAAACGCCGCGCATAGGCCAGCGCGCCGTGAGGATCACGGGAGATCACGAGCAGATTCTGATGGCTCTCCTTGCAGGGGCCGTTGGTCTACTTCTCCTCGGCAAGATAGTTCACAAGGTACCCAAGTAAACCCCTTATAGGGCTTATACTACTATTTGCCGATTGAGTCATATACGTTTTTTTTACTTGGAAAATTTATGTTGCATCTTATATTTAGGTTCTCGGAAGGATTGGTGCTGGGACAGGCAGCAGCGGAGCTAAGATGGCCACACTTGAGGAGAACCGCATTAAGCTAGAGCGGATCTTTCAAACCCCGACACAGGCACACAGCTGGTCTCCATATCTTAATTGTGGATCATTTCGTGAGTCGGACAGGAGTCTTCTGACTAGACGCTAAATATATGTTTGAGCTGGCATCACACTGCTTCGTGAGGACCTAAAACTTACTTAGTGAATTGTCTAAGAACTTACTTTCTTATTTTGTTAATGAAAAATGGACGACTAATCTTTCTATAGATAAGTTTCAACATATGATCTAGTACTAGGAAGATTCGCGCGGCGGCACGCCGCGCCCGTTGGATTATTCTGTGTAGTAGTATTAGGTGTAACAATGTAAATCTTTCTTATAATTGGTTTCATTAGTATATAGTGTTTTTAATATTGGGAGTAATATGTACAGTGACCAAATTTATCCATAGGATTACATAGAAGTTCATACATAGTGGCCACTATATTATAGGAAAATAAAAGACAAAGACATAGCACTGGATGTTAAAACTACTACAGATTATCTTCTGGAAAACATAAGGAGGACCAACAGTTGTGGCACTAAGAGGAGTATTAACTCTAATGAGTAAAGTGTCACATACAAATTAAATGATACCTTGTGCTACAAAAAATTGAAGGTCAAGAACTGTCACCCAATTTGGTAACTCACACTAACTAAAACACAGTGTACAATTGCTGAAATCTCCTCTCAAGTCCTTCTTGAAGCACTACATAGACCAGACAATATTAGAAAAACATCCATCGGTCTAAATATATCTATACATCACAATAGCAGGAACACCATTGTTTTTTCATCCAAATTTGACAGGTTATAATAAAACATACACTCATACAAAAGTTAGATGTAACTGAGCGAATATAAACTATGTATTTGGAAGTCGTCATCGACTTGATGGCATTTTTCGTTGGCAGAGTATCACATACAAATTAGGGATCCCTTACTTTTCTAGAAGAAACTAAACCAAGGTAAGCATTATATAATTCATCGTTACACAGCTTAATGCCGCCTATAGTTATTGACAAATGATACATCATAAGAAGTGCAAAACGAATGCACAAAATTTTGAAGGAGTGAACAGATTAACAACACTCATCCGAAATTGGAAGGGGCACTACTGTTTCTCTCTTACAGCAACAACATAAAGGCAAAATAAGCAAATAACTGTTGAGAAGTCTCACCTCGGCAACCAAAGATCTGTGCAACAAATATAATGCAATAGGAACAAACCTTTGTGCTACTTACTCATCCATCGCTGTATCTCTGCCTTTTGAACCTCATCAACAATATCCTCTTCAAAGTGCTGCAAGAAGATAAAATTCATAGCAAATAAATAATTAGATAGATATGCAACCAATACTGATGCAAAGTCCACAATTAGGAAGATATGCATCCAATAGTGATGAAGACATAAAACTCTAGTAGGACAAAAACACCACAGAGAAAGTACATGTTTCACACAAAATTGCATCAATTGGTTGGGGAAAGCGAGAAATAGCATGTTTACTTGTCCAAACAGAAAACTCAGTTTGCAATAATACATATTCCGTAATAGAACACTGGAAGTCAAATTAACTAATGGAAACTTGCTCATTTATCTATATATGATAAGGAAATTAATCAAGGCATGTAAAACTTTGGCTTCCAATAGAAAAGAAATAGGAACATACTGGTAGCATTATCAATACATGTATATGTTCTACTGTGGCAAATATGCTAGAACCCACAAGGCTGAAATTCTATAAAACTCCGCTGTAAAAGTTTTATATAGCTGAAGAAGATAGCAAAGGTAAAAATTTCATAAACGTAGGTTTTACTTGCTACTAAAAGTCTATGCTCGACGTCATCTGCAAAACTTCACAGGCTTAGATTATTAGGCTTAGATTAACGGTTGAACAATTGTCTTTTAAGCAAAACAGTACGTGCCATGCCCAAAAGAATATGAAGTTAGAAAGTTACACCTATTGTGCTAACAAAATTAGATCGAGAAAATTTGGCAATACAGAGGTAAACCAACAGAACGCGAATTAGCAAGGAGGTTTACACACTATAATTCTTAGGCCTGCAGTGAGAAAGTATCGATGTTTAGTACTCCCTCCGTTCCGAAATATAAGTAGCTGACCGATTCGTGTAGAAATTTCGTTACGCTACGAATATTTCCAGCTTTCCGAAAATACCCCCTCGTCCGTGCACGCAGAGCCGCAGACCAACCACAACCACTTTCCTCTCTCCGTGCTCGCTCCCGACCACGACCACTTTCCTCTTTCCACCACACTCTCCGTCGCCGCTCCCCACCACCCTCTCCCTCTGGCTCCTCCACCGACCTCTCCTTCCGGGTCGCCGTCACCGCCGACCCCCACCGCCCTCTCCCTATAGCTTGCCGTCGCCGCTCCCCACCACCCCGTTTCCTGTCTGAATCTGGAGGTCAAAGATTGCATTTTTATGCCGGAGGATGGAGAGGCCGAGGCCGGCGAGGATGGCGTGGGCGGAGACTGCACTGGCGGGGCTGAGCGGCAGCAGCGCGCCGGGCCGTCCATGGCGGAAATCACCCTGCGCTGCCCATGCCGGAGGAGCAGTGGGCGTGGGACCGCTGCCGTCGGGGCTGAGCTTGAGGAGAGGCGTCGAGGATGAGCTGACCACGGCGGAGAGAGGGCGACGAGGGGGGTGCCGGATCTGGACGCAGCGCCGCGAGATGGGGCCGGAGCAGGGAGATCAAGCCGCCGGGGGCAGCAGCTTGGCCCAGGTCGCCATGGCCCTCCTCTAATCAACTCCCTCACCGGCGCCCGCTCTTCTTCTCCCATGGTACGCGTCCTCCTCCACCCCTTTTTTTTTTTTTGTCTGAGTAGCAGTAGCTTTGCTTGCTGCTGCAGCTTGCTTGCTGCAGCTTGTTGCTCACCGTGGAGTAGCAGTAATTGATGTGCTTTAACTGAATTACTCCTGCTTGCTGCTGTTAAAATTGTTCAAATTTGTTCAATGATGAGTACTCCTGCTTGCTCACCGTGGACTACAAATTTGCTTGCTTGCCTGAATAGAAATTTTGTGTGTGTATAAATTTGTTTGAATACAAATAGCAAGTGGAGTACTTCTGCTTGTGTTACTCTGAGTACAAATTTGTTTGAATAGAAATTTTGTGTGTATATAAAGTTTGTGGGTAGTGGTGTGGAGTAGGATTTTGATTACTCCATGAATAACTGCACTGTATTTTCTCAGTAGTTCTTGCTTGTTTGATCAATCTGGAAAATTGATTACTGCATGAATGCTTGTGCTTGTAACTTGGAGTACCAGTAGCTTTGCTTGCTTGCTGCAGCTTGTTGATGTGCTTGTAAATTTTGTGCACCTGGAGTATTGCTTCTTCGATTGGTTAAGTCCTGGAGTAGCAGTAGCTTTAACTGAAATTGACTGAGTGCCTGGAGTACAGTACTCACTGAATTTTACTGTAATTTAAACTGAATTTGGATTATCTATACTGCTCCATTAGGAGTATTTGTGTTGCTTGTACTTTTTCTTGTAATCTTATCTTCTCCATTAAAATGCAGAATTGTTCAATGAAGTACAGTATTGTTTGTGCTTGTACAAACAGTACTACTCATCACAGCAACACTCAAACATTAACTTACAGCAACCATAAGCAGTAGATGGTGGAGTAAAATGCAGTAGTAACATTAACTTACACACAAAGTTTTTAAGTACAATAACACACATACTGACTGAAACTTTTTCAGTAGCAGTAACACACAAATACAGACTTACACACAAAGTTTTTCAGTACAATAACAAACACATACTGACTGAAACTTTTTCAGCAGCAGTAACACAAATGCAGACTTGTTTAGGCAACATCTTGGCCTACAAAGTTAAGAGCATAAGCAATAACTTCAGGAGGGCAACGCAGCCTTTTAGGTAGCTGACCCAACCTTTCAAACCTATCCTTGTTTGCATGAGTTTGCTTGTACTCATTTCCTCCGGCGTTGTTCATGATCTCAGCCATGACAGACATTAAACTTAGGAAGATTCTGTTAAGCTTTGATGATTCATATGCTGCAAATTCTTCCTGAACACCTTTAATAAACTCCTTGAGAGTTTTAGTGCTGAGTCAATTAGTTAGAGACTGTATTGATCTAAAAAAGCCTAGATCCAGGACATTCAAGTCTGGACTATTTGCTGGCTGCTGCATCAGCTTTATTTTCAGTCCTGTATTGTCCACAGCTTCTGCGAATGCTGGGTCGTCGGGCAAAATATGCGGCTTGCATTATCCTGCTGGATAAAAATGGTTTGCCCCACATCTTCTTGAGGCCAAACAGCTTCTATTGCAGGCAAAAGCTTCTCAATAAAGTACTCTCTCATCACTTTCCTCGTTACTCTCAAGTTCTTCGTCTCCAAGGTCCCTCTCTCCCTATTTTCACTTCTTCTTTGCGCCGGTATCTCTTGCACGAATGGCCACATGCCTATCCTCCCATCAAATGTCATGTTGCCCTCACTGTCATACCTGGGTCGAGCAACCGCGGTGAGAAACATGACTTTTCCTATGCAACTGCTAGGTAGTGGCCTTATAGGATCTGGTTCATCAGGCAGCAAGTAGTAGGTCTGGTTAATTTTAGTCATATTGAACCATTTTTCGTCAACATGCACAATTCTGTACATGTCGATGAAAAGTGGGTCTGCAGTACCGATTGTATCCTCATCAATCATGCCTAGGCAAAACTGCGCCATGTTTTTCTTATGCTTCTCTGTCAGTGCAGGCTTTAGGGCATTTGAGTGTCTTCGGATTAGATTCATCTCGAATTTTCTGTACAATGTCGTAGGATTGCAACCAAGCTGCCAAGCCAGGGATCTGATGGTTGACCTCCTGTTTAGTGGGATAGTGGGGATTCTTGATAGATCAATGTCTATTGGCTTCCTTCCACACCTTCCCTTTTTCTTGCTTGAAACGTCAACTGGCAAACCCTCTGCAATTTGCTTCATGGCCAACCGCCAAATCCTCTGTATCGTTCGAACATGGACCCCAAAATAATTTGCTAGGTTCTTCTTGTCATCGTCCTCAAATTTTCCTCCTCTGCTCATACACACTGCATGCATAGCTACATAAGCAGCATATTTCTCAGTGTCACTGAGTATTTTCCTTTTCTTCTTTGTTTGTTGTGCACCTGCAATAAGAAATGAAACCAAAAGCAAATTAAAACTTGCTTATGATGCTCTCTTGCATGTCTTTATACACAGCAGGAGTAACAGTAACTGCAAACTTTGCTTGCTGCTGCAGTAGTTTGGGAGTAGATTGTGAGTAGTTTGGGAGTATTTTGGGAGTAGTTTGGGAGTACTTTGGGAGTAGTTTGCTGAATATTTTGTTGTTGCAAATACACTTGCTACTGCTGCTAGCAACTGGTACTCATAAGCACACATCATAAACACAAATCATACGGAGTACACATTATAAACATTTTCTGAACAGATTATCATCACATTTTCTGAAGATGCATCTAGTTCTTGTTCTGACATCTCTCTCCATCTGCAGGGGTTTGGCACTTGGCATCGCATTGAGAGTGTATGACAGTTAGTGGGATTTTTTCTATACAATGACCCTGAGCAGGTGTGTGAACGTCAGATGCCTTCTATTCAAATTTTCTTCCTAGGAGCAGCATACACGTGCTATTCATTATGCATTTATGCAGCTTTATACACTACTGCTTGAATTTTCTCATATCCTGAATCTAAACTGTCAACGCATGGTCATGCAGCAAATGGAGAATTCAGAAGCAGAACTTGTGCTCACCGCCTGCAACATGGTCATGCATTGCATCTTCCATCATTATATCACCTTGTTGATCCACATGTCCTCCTTCAGGTAAGCCTGTTTATTTTAAACAGTGAAACATAAACCTGTTTATTTTCCGTAATTTGTTTGGAGATGAACACATTGAACTGGAGCAACTTATTGAAAATGGAGCATAAGTTACAGTACCATCTTGTACATGTTGCTCTACATCTGCATCTTCTACATGTTCCTCGACATTTGCATCTTCTACAGGTTCCTCAACTCCATCTTCTTCTACAGGTGGAGTCATATTCAGGTCTGGGATCACCATACTGCTGCCCTACTCAATGTTCAGGTACTGCCTGCTGTGGATGCTCTCTGTTTCTGTTGCTGTGGATGTTCAGGTCTTGTTTCTGTTGCTGTAGATGTCCTCACACGGATGCTCTCTGTTTCTGTCTCTGCTTGACTTGTTGTATTCCTGTTCCAATTTCTGCAGCTCGAACTTCGCTACGGAGGTACAGAGATAACTTCGCAACCAGCAGATCTGGGTGAGGAGCACCTGGGCGAGGCAGCAGCTGCTCCTGGAGTCGAGGCGCTGGTCCTGCGGTGGTGATGGCCCAGGTGGTGGTGATGGCGCTTGGTGCTCCTCGCCCAGGCGAGCAACTCCTCCTAGCTGGTGCTCCGCTACTGCTGGGTGGGGAGAGTAGCTGGCGAGGAAGAACGACGCTGGGCGCTGGGAACAAGCCCAGGCGAGGAACTCCTCCTCGCGCGCGATCCTGGAGAGCTGGCGACGGCGAGGATCAGCGCGGATCTGCTGGCGAGGGCGAGGATCGGGAGCGACGGCGAGGATCAGCGATTCAAATTTTGAAATATGTTTTCTTCGCTGATACCGGTTCGCTACTTCGGGAGGGCATGGGATGTTATTTTAGCGAACAGTTGAGGGTAAAAATGACTTTTGGGCGTTTTAACCTGGTCTGAACAGACGTTAGAACGACTTATAATTCGAAACGGAGGGAGTATATATTATGTCCAGTGACTAAAGCACCAGAAATATATATGCTTTCAGGTGCTCACCGAGCCAATACCAATGCCATAAAGGAGACGACCTATGATCAGGACTACAACATTAGGCGCTAATCCAGTGACTAAAGCACCAGAAATATATAATCCAGCTGTTGTGATGAATTCTATTTTTTTTTCCTGCACCAAGATGGTAGCAGCAGTTATTTCATTTCATCTTCAAAGTTCAGATAGCAAGAAGAAAAATAAAGCTCACTGTCTTTTAAAAGCACCTAGAAAATCTGCTATGAGGTATGGATCCACCAAGAGCACCATAAAGTGAACCACTGGCCTAGATAACATGACAATAAAGCTCAGTAAGCACAATAATGTTCTCGATTAGGAAGGCGAACATACCGACCCTGCAGTTTTTGCTATCTCAAGTGGTAGAGAAGTTCAGCTTACTGTATTTTCTAATTCTCAGCCACACTTACACATCAATTTTAACTATCAGATGGCTTGAATATGTAACTAAGGAGAAGCAGCATGGCAGCGAGCCAGCACATCACGGGAGATGAAGGCTCTGCATGTACCTAGTACCTACATGTCCATATTTCTAGGCCATTCTAAAACATAATAAATTTGTTCAAAGTTGAGAAATACAACTGAAAAATGCGGATGGAAATTAGGGAAAAATAGAATTTAAATATACTGCTATGTGATGAAGAAATCGCATTGCTTGATCCCATGTGCATTATATTTCAATTCCAAATGGGACTTGACCGGGATAACAATGCATATGATGTCAGCGGCTACGACATAAATGATATTTGTCTATTGTGTCTAATTCATTCAGGAGTATAAGAACATAGTTAATGTCGGACATGAAAACTCACTGGCAATATACGCAAAATCAAACCAGCAGAGCAACATGTACTTGTTGACTTCAGTGCCGTAAGAAAGTTACAGGCTGCAGTAGCAAACAAATTGATTATAAAATTGCAGCAAAATGCTATGCGCAAGAATATGGCAATTTATACCCAAAAAATGTGCCACCAGAAACCCGAGGGTGGTTACGGCATGAAATGAGTGAGGCAGTAAAGTATATATTTTTCCTGGGCAACAGTTCATAGTTCCTTCTAATGGAATAACACATACTTCTGTATTCTTAAATCGCTCCTTTGCAATATGGACAACCGAGACCCAATAGTAAGAGATAAAGCATAGAGGAAAATTTATACTGCACAGTGTAACCTTAACTGAACTGATGTTGGGAAATACATGAGATTTCGCATACATGTGAGATATATTAACTACTGAATCAATTTAAGTTTGGATTGGGAAGCACAACTCACCAAAATATGACATCCAAGGTTGGTATGCACAGGTTAGATAGCACACACAAACTCGAGGAAAAGGTACCGCTAACAGCATCTAGCAGTGCTGACAGAAGCAGAGGCAAATGCATTGGTCCCTCCTTCATCAATGAATTAACCTGCATGTAAAAACAATAGTATGGACATGATGAGGATGTCGGCTATTAAGATTCGGTGACACCTTCTTCACAGATATGAAGATTAATTTCAGTTATAAGCTAACCTTCAAAAAAATCAGCAAATCACCACACAAAAATTATAGGAAGCATAGAACTGTCCTTGTATAGTATAGAAGAATAAATATACAGCCCAACCCAGGCCACTCGTCAGATCTCTTGGGGACGACGACGGTGGCTTCTTCGCCACCCACGCCTCAGTACTCCAGCTCACAACCGGCTATTTCTGATGCAATATAGGAGGTTATTTAGATCCAATACAATTGGCATCACAAAGCAACCTAAATAAGAAATACAGAAAACTGAATCACTTGGTCAATACTATTGGATTAGGAATTCCCTTCATTGTCAACAGATGGTCTTTTTTTCTTAGGTGCTCATTTTGCCTAGGCCTTCAGTTTAGTATTAACGGAAAGCAGTTAAACTATATTACATATGAATTTCTTCAACAATGAATTAATGGTAAGAAGGTAACACAACTTCAGTCTAAGACATATATAGAGCAGCATATGATCTAATAATTGAAAGAAGGAGAGCTAAATAGGAGAACCATTGAAAGGAAATCAAGTCATTGTAGTTTCTATTAGAAAGCGCCTGCATGCTGAATGGTGTCATGAGCTAATCAGCCAGCTCACCTATGCGGGCCAAATATATATGCAAACGCCTACTGTCTTTGGAGGGATGCGCGATGCAAATGAAAATTTCTAGTTCTAGAGGCTCCAGGAAAATGCTGAAGATAACAGGATGAAGATAACAGGAAAGTGTAACCGAACAGGGAGTTCGTCTGAGGCAAAAGGTCGAACATGCCTTGTGCATGTTGTCGAGGTTGACGGGCGCGCAGTAGGCGGCGGTGCCCGGGTGGTCGCGGTGCGCCCAAACGGTGGCCACAGCGGCATGGCACCCCTGCGCCAGCACGCTCCCCAGCGACCACGCGTCCTCTAGGTGGCGGGGAAGGACAGAGTGGTGCCGGAGGAGGGGCCGACGCCCGGAAGCGCGGCGAAGGAGCAAGCGAGGTTGCAGAGGGTGATCTTCCGGGGCGGCTGCGCGCAGGACGGCATGACCTTGCAGATGCCGTACGGCGCCGCGGCGGGCTCGATTTTGAGGATGTAGACGACGGGGTCGGCGAACTCGGCCGTCGTGGGGACGAACACCGGCAGCTCCTGCACCCGAGCGCAGCAGGGGAGAGAGAGAGAGAGAGAGAGAGAGAGCAGGGGAGCTCCTGCACGACCACGGCGCCGCCGCGTCAGGGCGAGCCGGGATGCGCGCCTCAGCGCGACGGACGCGGCTGGACGCAGGGGTCCCGGGAGCGGCCGCGCCGCTGGACTTTGGTCGCCGGAGCGTCTGCGGCGGCGAGCAAACGCGGCGGACGGAGCGAAGTCACGGCGGCGGCGATTTCGCCGTGCCGCGGCCGTCCCAGCAAATGATTCTCGGCGGAGACGGAGAGTGGATGGCGTCGAAGGCCGTGGCGTCGATCGATTCGAGCGAGGAGGTGCGAGGCGCCGGCGCCGCGCGTCGGCGGCGGTGAGGAGCTCCGGATCGCGCAGAAGAGAGAAGGGAAGGAGAGCGAGTTGTGCGGACGATTTTTCAGGAAGACCCTTGTTTTTTTTGCAAATTGTTAATCAGTCCTTTTTGGGTTTTTTTTGTAAAAATGTTGCGCCAAGAATCGTGCGGAGGGGGTGACCGGCTGGCCACCGGCGCGACCGGCTGGTAACGGGCTACGTGTCAACTTCCAATTGGTAGAAATTCCAAGGTACTGTAGCGGCTACAGTGTCGCGCTGTGGGGACTTTTTTTTTTTTTTTTGAAACATAACTAAATTACATTAATCAACAAGCCCAGCAAGATCGCTGGTTACAAAGACTTGGACGAAAGCTGGAGCATGATCCGGCCATATGGCATGGGAACCATCCGGCAACTTCGCACCATGTGCGGCGAGCACGTCCGCAACATTATTACAAGCCCTAGGGCAATAGCTTACACCAAAACAAATAAAATTCAGGAAAATTGACTGTTTAATCTCATTAAAGAGTACTGCATGAGGATCTCGATTATCATCATCGCTATTGAGCGCTTGCACCAGCAACTGTGAATCAGATTCAATCTGGATACGTGATATACCGCAGTCTTGTACAATTTGCAAAGCTCTGCTGCATGCTTCAGTTTCAGTATGCAATACATCAATTGCATGTTCCATTTTTCCCGCAGCTGAGATTATCACATCACCTGATGCATCCCGGACAACAAAGCCCCAACCTCCAGTATTCGCTTGTGCATCAAACGAGCCATCAATGTTTACCTTGAGAACATCATCCATCGGTGGTTTCCATTTCTTTACCTCAACTTCAGTCACATCTGTATGCTTCCTCTTCACAAAAAAGTCCTCATACTCAGCAGCTAGTCTCCTAATCTGGCTAGCTATATGTTCCGTATTACTAGATCCTCCTTCAGCATTGATTTTGTTTCTTGTTTTCCACCATGTCCAAACAAGAGCGATACACAGCAGCTTTGTTTTCATCTCTTGTTTCATGATCTCAGTAATCATCTGTTTCGGACCCTGGCATTCAGCAAGCTTAGCACAAATATTTTCCATGCCCAGATGTTTCCACACAGCACGTACCATCTTACATTTGAAAAACAAATGAGCTCCATCTTCATTCAACCTCTTACATACAGGGCATAAAGGTTCAACATCCATACCTCTTCTTTTAATATTCCAGTTCACTGCCATACTATTATGTGCCACTCTCCAAATGAAGGTTTTAACATTTGGTGGGCACGGGCTGTTCCAAATCAAATACCAATCAAAACTACCTCCGCCATTTGATGATTCACCATTATAGTCCGCAGCTTCAACCTGGAGCACTTGCCGATGCAGTTTGTAAGCTGTTTTAACAGAGAATAAACCCTTCGGATCATACAACCAGGCCCAAAAATCCTCCATATTTTCCCGCAACGGCATAGCCAAAATCAGTCGAGAATCTACAGGTAGAAAAATATCTTCCACCATTTGTCGGTCCCAGGACCCAGTGATTGGGTCAATCAAATCTTGCACAGTAGAAACCAGGTGATTACCTCTCCTCGTGATTGGCTTCATATCCCATTTTCTTGGAATCCATGGATCGTTCCAACGGTTTATAGTAGTTCCATCTCCCACCCTTCTAATCACTCCTTTTTTCAGCAATTCAATACCTTTTAGTATACTCCTCCATGTATAGGACATACCACTTATAGGTTGCGCTTGCAAAACCGAACTCCCCGGATAATACTTTACCTTGAGCACACGTGCACACAAAGAGTCTGATTCAGTGAGCAGCCTCCAGCCCTGCTTGGCAAGCATTGCCATATTAAAAGAGTGTAAATCCTTATACCCAAGACCACCCTCAGATTTCGGCAAGGTCATTTGCTCCCAACTTAGCCAATGCATCTTATTTTCCTTTTGCATGTATGACCACTAATATCTGCAAATCATGGAGCTAATCTGGTCACAAAGGCCCTTAGTTATATCAAAACAAGCCATGGCAAACATAGGAATTGCTTGTGCACATGCTTTAATTAACACCTCCTTTCCCGCTTTGGTTAGAAATCTCTCTTTCCAACCTTGGATTTTTTGCCAAACCCGATCCTTCAAATACTCAAAAACTTTCAACTTTGATCTCCCTACATAAACAGGAAGCCCGAGATACTTTTCATTTTTACCTTCCAATTTTAAACCCAGCTTATTCATCATGGACACTCTATCCCTCCTTTTCGTGTTCTTGCTGAACATAATGGCCGACTTGTCCACATTTATCGTTTGCCCCGAGCAAACCTCGTACAATTGTAGAATTTGTTGCAGATGCTGCGCACTCTCCTCAGTAACTTTCATCAGAATGAGCGAATCATCTGCAAACAGTAGGTGATTAAAACTCGGGGCATTTTCACACACTTTGACTCCTTCTAACTTTCCCACCTCTTCAGCTTTATTTAATAAGCTAGAGAAAGCCTCTCCACAGAAAAGAAACGGATATGGGGATATAGGATCTCCTTGCCGTAATCCCCTCTGAGGAATCAACTCCTCTGTAAACTTGCCATTCAGTTTGAAACGATATTTCACTGTGGTCACACACTTCATAATCAGCCGGATCCATCTCTCCTGAAAACCCATTCTTCTCATCATTTTCTCCAGAAAACTCCATTCCACTCTGTCATAAGCTTTGCTCATATCGAGTTTCAGTGCTGCATATCCAGACTTCCCCGAGCGCTTATTATGCAAGAAATGAGTAACTTCATAGGCCAGGAGAATATTATCCGAAATAAGCCGCCCGGGGACAAAAGCGCTCTGATTTGGAGCTATAATATCTTGGAGAATTCCTTTCAGGCGATTTGCTAACACCTTCGAGACCAACTTGTACACGACATTGCAGAGACTGATCGGTCTAAGATCCTTCATCCTATCAGGTTCTTTCACCTTCGGAATAAGTGTAACACAAGTGTTGTTCCAATCCTCGGGGAAATCAGCTCCATTTAAAATATTCAGGACTTTTTCCGTCACTTTATCTCCAATAAGACTCCAATACCTTTTAAAAAAGATAGCCGGCAGCCCATCCGGTCCCGGGGCCTTGAGATCCCCGATCCCTTCAAGAGCTACCTTGATCTCCGACGCAGTGAACTCCTCCATCAACGCCACATTCATTTCTGGTGTAACCCAGGCAGGAACATGGGCAAGTAATTCGTCAGTATGGTCACCTGCATGAGACATAAAAAGAGTCGAGAAATAGTTAGACACCGCCACCAACATGTCCTCCTCTTTCTCCACACTCTCCCCATCCTCCTTAATTATACGCTTCATCGTATTTATTTTCTTTCTCGCTGAGGCATAAGTATGGAAATATTTTGTATTTCGATATCCTTTATTTAACCAATTTACATGGGCCCGCTGCTTCCAATACAAATTATTTTGATGCTCCATCCGGTCAAGCTTATATCTAAGCAACTGTTCCTTCCTCACCATCTCATCTGTTAACTGGCTTCTTCTACATTTTTCAAGCTCTTTTTTTGTTCTAGCAATTCTTTTCTCTAAATCTCCCAACGAAACCTTGCTCCACTCTTTCAAATCTGCCATAACATTACGGAACGCCCCAGATAATGGCTCTAGGTTCTGGTTTGAATTTTGCCAAGCAGCCTCCACTACCTCATCACACAAATCTTCCTCCAACCAGCTTGCTTCGAACCTTGGCCACCACCTCTCGAGAACCCCTTTGTATATTTCTCTTTCTCTACCTCAATAATAAGAGGTCTGTGATCAGAATGTCGTGGGTCGCCATTTATAACTTTAAACGCCGGGAAGTGATTACACCACTCATCCGATGCACAAGCTCTATCAAGCCTCTCCCGGATATATTTTCCACTCACCGTGCAACAATTTCTCCAAGTAAATGGATCACCAACAAAACCCAGGTCATGCAGCCCACACAACTCCAACGTTTGCTTAAAACGGTCCATCTGAGCTTGGGGCCGAGCCGCCCCTCCCTCCTTCTCCCAAGCCATCAAGATCTCATTAAAATCCCCAGCGCAAAGCCATGGCTTAACACTATGATGCCTTATGTTTCTAAGCAGTCTCCATGTATTCTCCTTTTCATCCGACTTTGATTCACCATAGATGCCTGTGAACCGCCACACAAAACCATCCTCCTCCGTTATCTCTGCATCGATATGATATCTTGATTTGAGACCAGCCCTCAAATTCACTGAATTTTTCCAAAACAGAGCTAGTCCTCCACTCCGTCCATCACAATCCTTCGCTACCATATTTGGCATCCCGAGCTTCCATCTCAACCAGTCCAACCTTCCTTCCACCATCTTTGTTTCCGATAAAAACAACACATCGAGGTCCTCCCGCTTCTGTAAATCCAGAAGCCCATGAACTGCCGGGCCATTCCCCAAACCCCGGCAGTTCCAGCCTCCTAGTCTCATTGGGTTCCGCAGGGCTGTTCCGACAGCCCCGCGACAATATCAAACTCCATCTCTCTGCTCAGCCTACCCTTCTTTGTTACCGTGTGAACCTCATTTTGAACCTCCATTGGTGTCGCATCCAGCATTGTTTCCACCTTCACTCCTAGCTGCACATTTGACCCGGCTCTGGAAGGGGCCGGCGTATTCCGATCTGATGGCTTTGGATTCCCTGCAAAGCTGCTTTCATCCTCATCCGGGACCAGATTCCTCGCTGTCTTTGATTTCTTCTGAATGTTCTCCTGCTTCTTATAATGAGCTGCACGCTTTCGTTGAAACAAAATTTCCATACTGTTAGGCATCAACGATGTCAAGACCTGTGCATCCTCTGAACTGAACAAGGAGATCAACACCTTCAGGTAATGGACGGCAAACAATTCCTGTCTCAAACAAAATTTCTGCACTCCAGGATCAAACGTGAAGCCTGGAACACAACGTGCTAGTAGCCACAGGACCCCTTTTTCTTGCTCCTTCTCACTCTTTACACACTCCGAGAGCATATTGTTTCCAAAAAACGGATTTACCTCCCTTACCCAAACCTGAATTGTATTGGACGGCATGTTGACGACGTGGAGGTATCCTAACCCTAAAATCAAAAGAGGGGAAAAAGGGGAAAAGAAACTCACCGGCTTGGGCCTAGGGCTCGCCGGGAAAGCAGTGCCGCCGTCGTGGCCGCGCCTGCCCCTCTCGATCTCGATGCGCACCTTCGGGGGCATCTGGGAAGAAGGGCTCGGGCAGTGGAGGGGCACGCCTCCGCCACGGCCGAAAGAGAAATCCTTTCGGGGGCAAAGGGTGCGCCTCCGGGCCGCCGTCAGAGCACGCGCTCGCCGGCGTGAGAGAAGCAGAGGAGGCCGTCGGGCTCGCTCCGCTCTCTTTCTCCGCTAGGTGGCCTTGGAAAGAGAAAAGAGGAGGGGAAGGTCATCGACGTGGGGCACCGCCGTCGCCGGTGGGCCGCCGCCACGGCGCTCGGCTCACTCTCTCACCGGCCGCCGCCCTGTGCGCGGGACTAGAGCAGAGGAGAAAGGGCGAAATGGCGCTAGGGTTTTTTCGGGTCAACGCACGGTGCTGGTTTTGATCCAGCTAAAAGCACGCTGGACCGTCGGATTGAATCCGACGGCCAGGATTAAAACCCTAACTCGCAGACGGGCCGTGGGCCGAAAGTGAACGGGCCGTGGGCCGCGTCCTGCGCTCCGCGTCGCTCGGGCGACAGATAGGAAACGGCGCGCGCTAGCAGGCCGTGGGCCGAAAGTTAAACAGGCCGCAGCTGGGCCGAGATAGCTGCGCTGCCTTATTATGTTTTTTGTCCTCTGTTAATTTTTCCATAAACTGTTTTATTATGTTTTTTGTCCAATTTTGGGCAAAATTCATTCAGTTTTTTCTATTCAAAATTATCCAACGAATTTTTTGTTTAGAGAACTGAAAAGTGACAGAAATACTTCTGAAAAGTACAAAGTTCATGAATTTTTATTCATGTTTTTCCGCTGCAAATAGTTAAAAGTAATTGCTTAAAAGCAATAAAGTGATCTTTAAATTTTTAAAGATGTGATAAAGTGAATATTAAAGGTGATTATGGTCCTGTTATTTTATGACCAACGTTGTTAATGACATGATCATGATAAAATAGAATTAAAGTGAGAATTAAATTTTAAAAAGAATGTTAAAGAAATTATTGAAACAATTATGATTCTGTTATTTTATGACCAACGTTGTTAATAACATAATCATGATTTATTAAATGTTGAACAGTGCAATGTTTGTGAAATACAGAGAATACATTACAGTTTCTGCTGTAAAGTAAAAGGACTCTTTTCTAATTAAATTGGAACCAACGGGAAAATTTAATTAGAGAGGAGGAGAAAAGATAAAAGATCAACAAATGCTCTTGAACTATAGAAATATGAATATTCATGCTTCCGCCGAAATAGAGTTGATGATAATGTTATTATCTAAACAGAGTTCTTTATTGCAATAGAAATATTATCATCATATTGTTTATGAGTTTTATGCATTGATTCTATTTCTGCCCAACGGTGATGTAGAATTAGTGTAGAAAGATGATGTTTTATTCTAATTCTGCCCAACGGTGATTTAGAATATAGAAGAAAGTTTTAAAGATTTAATGTGCATATCTTTAACCAGACCAACATAGGGTTATTTTTATGCTCATTATTGTTTATTATTATTGAATATTTTCTCAGACAAAGATTCTCATGTTTTCATTCGTGAAAGCAAAAGAATGGGTACTTGTGACCCGAAAGATGACCAAGAAAGGTCATAAAGTGAGAGAGTATGTTCTCTCTAAAGAATGACTGCAAAAGAAAAGAATTCTTGGATGTTAATCCAAGAATACAAATAGATCATCGAGAGTCTTGTTTGACAAATGTCTTTCATGTACTCTCCATGCAGAAAACAAATAAATCATTCAGAGTTTTGTTTAACGAATTTCTTTCATGTACTCTATATGAAGAAATTTTTTAAACGAGCAACATGAATGCTTAATTTGACTAACGTTGGATTAAGCATGTGTATAAAAGAGTATTCAGATTTATTTCTGAATTTGATGATTGAATATGCAGTCTAAAGAGCCAATTGTGGCATCTATGTCTCTTAATTACCCGCATGACGGGAAAAGACGATAATAATACCCACGTGGTGGAAAAGTCTGGGAAAATACCCGCATGGCGGGAGAAAATTTTGACAAAGGACTTATTCTGTATGACAGGAGAAAGATGTGATGACTCATGTGTTTTTATATCGACCGCACACCTTGTGTATCATAGTTATAAAGCACTTAATGAGTCAAAAGAGAATAAAGTTACAAATGAACCTAAAGATAAGAATGTTATGCAAGTGTGACTTGCAGTACCATTGAGAAAGAACTCTTGTGAGTTTTGAAAAGGAATGAGGAAAAAGTACTCCCATACGTTAAAAGATAACTTCATATTGAATAAAGCAGATAATCAAAGTTTCGAAATTGTGGCAAAAAGGTTCTTGCCACATTTCGAGGGGGAGATAGAGAATGTTACAGAATAAACTCCCCTATACTTCAGATAATGTGATGCATATATGCATCTAAGTGATCTATGATGAATTGTGATCGTCTGGGGTGTACGACGGTCATAATAATGATACCCCTAAAGTAAAGAAATAGATGTATTCTTGGATATTTTACAGCTCCGAAAGGAGACTAAGGACGGTACTCAAAGTGCCATAAAGAAGACAGATTGACAGGTTAACAGAATAAACCCAAATAAAAAGGATTAAGGATACACCATTTTGGAGAAAATGGAGTAATCTGGGGGAGCATGGTATGAACATACCTAAGGCTCGAATAGATTTTATCTGGGGGAGCTTGTTGCTTTATAATAGAGATGAACAAGCAAACATGGATCTTGTGATTTAGGTCCTTGTAAGAGCTATAGCAATAGAAGACTACAGAATTAATTGCCTCTAGGCAATGACAGAACAACAACATCCCCATATGAGAAAAACAGATGACTATAAAGTCTATATCAGAGAAATTTAAATGAAGGTTGATCCCACCTCATTTACAGAAATTATAAGCAGCGCTCAATCGATTTTGACAAGTGTCTACTTGTCTTAATGATTAGAGACTATGTGAATCCCGACGATGTTTGGGACTCATAAGTAATTTCCAATGGAGCCAAAACAGTAGGCTATAAAGGGTCTACAACGCCAATGTGACTCCAAAGGAAATATGTAAAAAGCGATTTTAAATCGAAAGATTTGCGCTAAGAGAATAAACAGATTATAATGAGTGATAATGGCACATAATGATCTGAGTTACATCAGATGAAAGTAAAGAACACAAGGGATCTTACGGACTAGAGCAAGTCTCTAGAATCAGAAGTTATTTTGGGTTAAAGAGAATGAGAGGACAATCGCTTTTCTACAAACTTATAGAATGGGAAATTCATTCCCTAATCCTGTGTATGTGGATGATATCCTACTTGCTAGTGGTGATGTCAATCTACTACCGGCAGAGAAAAGAAGTTCTTGTCCTCAAAAGAGTATTCTCGGTAGAGTGTCTGTCGTTAAAAGTATCGAGATTTACTAAGAAAAGAAGAAAAGGGGTATTAGAAATATCGCATGGACATGCTGAGAAGAAGTCTCTAAAGCATGCATGTCGAGAAAATCTACGCCTGTTCTTATTGTCAAGGGTAATGGAATTGAGAACTTTAGTGTTCCAAGAGATAACTTAGAACAGATCAAATGAATATAGTACCATATGCTTCAGCTGTTGGAAACTCAATATTACCCTGACAATTCACGTATCCGGGTTGTTTTGGCAATGTCCAATCCAGATATAGATCACTGGAATGGAATCAAAGATATCGGCCTCATGCTAAAAGAAACAGAGTGCTCTCAAAAGGTTGTGAGTACAAAGATAGATCTATAAATGTGCTCTCAAAAGGTTGTGAGTACAAAGAAAGAATTTGTGAAATGTATAGCGAAATCCACAATTGTCGCTAAATTTCACATTTGGAGTTTTTGTGTGGAAAAGCTCCAGAGAATGAAAAGATTGACATCAGTGTGATGTAAAGACATGTTATAGCATGATATAAGGCCGAGGGACAGGCAAAATGGTTAAGGAAACCTGTACCCGGAATTGATAATGGTTGACAACAGCAATAACCATTAAGTAATTCACTCCTAAGACAACGAGTCAAGTGTGGTGCCAAACACATTGACACAGAGTTATACGTTGTAAAGGAGAAAGTCCGGAATTATGTTGAAATGCTTGGAGCATAAGAGGAACAGATAAAAGAAACACACAAGTGTTCGCAGATCTGCTAATTAAAGGCTTACCGCCCAGTGTGTTTGGAGAACACATAGTCGACATGGGTTTATGGTATAGTCTATATGATTTCCGGACAATAAAGAGGCCCAAAAGATTAAAGAAACTATTTCTGAATGAGGCGTACATTGTAGCTGTCTGATTCTATCGGCAATTGAGCTGAGACGATGAAACATGCTCTATGTACGATCTGTGATGAAACGAGTAAAGTAAAAGGTAAAAGTAAAAGTTGAGATCAAGGGGGAGAATGTTAGGTTGATCTCCTCCCGTGTGACCCAACGGTCACACCGGACCCTTGACCGCACCCTGATCGGGGGCGTCCAACCGTACACTGGTTGGTGGGCCCCTGTCACCAGCTGCTATAAAGAGAGGTGGGGGCTGGCGGCACCGATTACGAGGTTCGTCTGTGCCACTCGACCCCACCGACATCCCTACCGACCTAGGGTTAGCGCTGAGCTGACGGGAAGTACCACCACCTCCGCCACTCATCACCACCGCCGCCGTCGCCGTCCAACATGGACGGCACCAGCTCGGGCTCCTCGAGTCAAGGACAAGGTGAACCATCTCCTCTCATCCCTCTGTTCTACCATAGGATCGAGCCTAGTCGATCCAGAGGTTTTAACAGGCTCGAGCGGGGATTGGGGCTAGGGTTTCACCGCGGGCGTGGAGTTTTGTCTCCCGCGGCTGAGCGGCCCAAACAGAGCGACGCGCACGAGGTGGTCTCGCCACTGATTTGTGGACCCAGTGCGCAAAGAGGCCCACCCGTCATCGACCCATTCTACCAGTTAAGGAGTAAAAAAGAAATAACCGGATCCAACGGCTGTGGTGAAACGTGGGATGAAGTTTTTACTATTTACCCAGGGTGAACGGTGGAGATAAGCTGCCTTCGCCCAATTCACTCACAGGCCGGGTAGTGTAGTGTCTTTTATAGGTTTAATGGAATCAGATGCGCATGTTCACCTGTAAGATGGATGAAGTACTGTAATATTACTTATTGTACTACTCCATACATTTCGAACTATAAGATTTTTTTCGGATTTGCATGTATCTAGACCAAGGAAAAAAATAGCGTGCTATCAAAAATAGCGTGGCCCTTCTCTAGAAGCTATATAAGATATAGCGAAATTACATACAAAATAGCGTGATGAAAAAATGCGAGAAATAGCCCAAATATTAAGAATTTCAGCACTAAAAACTTGTGCAAAGCAATACATGAAAAACCAGGTAACCATATTCTGGCACAAATAAAAATATGAGACTTAAAAACATGAAAAACTAATATACTAAAAGACAAACTGTTCTAAACTTTAATCAGAATCATTGACATCATCTTTAGAATAACTATAAGAACCACCAGATTGCGCACCATCATCATCACCTAATGTTATTTCCAGGCTTTTTGTTAGCGTAGCTATAACGTTACCACGTTAAGCGTGGTTTAGCGCGTATAAAACCTAAATAGCGCCGTAGCGTCAACTTTAGACTAAATATAGCGTAGCCTCTCCAAATAAGCTATATCGTGCTATTAACCGGGAAATAGCGCGCTATTTTTTTCGTTGATCTAGACCCGTTTTAGTGTCTAGGTTCACTCATTTTATTTCATGTTTAGTCCATACCGAAACATGTAAAACATAGTAATTATAATTTGAAATGGAGGGACTATTATGCAAATCTAACCTCAAGTAACAGTATTAGCTTGGAAAATTGCAATTAAAAGTATCCCCGCTAACTGCACGATGCTGTCATCGACACCTCCTGGTGAGGGAAGACATCAATAGCAGAAGGGCTTTCTCGGCTCATTGCGACCGCCTAAAGGGAGCATGCTTGAAACAAGTAGACAGGAAATGAGAGGGAATATTCCGCAACTAGTTGCGCCCACACCCCATTCCGCATGCCACACTTCCAAGTTTTCAAAAAATGTGAAACAAATCATGGACATTGGTTATATTATTTCTTATGCATCCATAAATTTTCATCCCAACATATGACCATATGTGTCATGTGCAAAAGAGAGAAGACATACGTGAATAGTATCATGTACTAATAACACATTTTTTTGTGTACTGGCCACATATTGTAAAAAAAAAATTGGATGAAAATGTGTCTATGCACGAGAAATAACATAATCAATGTTCACGATTTATTTCACATTTTTTGAAGTGCGGCAAATAGAATGGGTGCGGGCGTAGCTAGTTGCAAATTAATTTTAGTTTCCCAATCTCGGGGAAATGGTTTATGTTCATTGATTCTGATGTAGGGGGAAACAAAGCAGAGGGGAACTGGTTTATGTTCATTGATTCTGATGTAAGACCTGATGTGATTATATAAGTTTGTCAACCTCCGAGTCTGAAAAGCACGTCCAAGAAGAGATTTGTTAATGCGTGACTCGAAAAGATGGTGACCAACAAGTCCCTGGGGGTCAACTCGGCTTCTTCGTTGTGGGTTCATGATAGCTTCCCGTCTGAATTCCTAGGACTCGGACTTGGACGGGCTGACTGACCGGTCTGCTGGTCTCGTCTTTTTCTTCTGGGAATATGCCCCCGTCTTGGTCCAGTTTTCATATTTTTCTTGACCGACCAACCTGGGTCCGTGTCCGAGTCTCGTTTTGTTTCTACTTCCACATCATGTTGCAGTGCACATGTTCAAAAGCTGTTGTGCAATTGCAACGACGTTCTGTGGGCCTGCGCTGCCCAACGGGGAGGAATTTTCCGAGTTCGTTGCATTCTTGGCCACCCGTGACATGGAAACCTCCGATCAGTTCCGTATGACGACATGGAATCCCGGCACAGGGTTATCCACTGCTCAGGAATGGGGATACGCGCCGATGAGGCAACGTCGTTCGTTCTTCTCGCCATTTCCGTTATTGATGGAGGCATGGAGCAAACTTGCTTTTTGCGTAACGGTTAGAGCTGGGAAAAGTTTGGGCTAAAACCATACTTTTTGTCAGGCTTTTCAATTAATTTCCTTTGGTTCGTAGTGTAGTTTAGTTTGGTATATGTTATACTCACTCCGATCCGTCGTATTTTAGTGCTACACATATATCCGATTCAGCGATAATTAAATTAATACTAGGCAAGATGGCGCGACGACACGCCGCGCCCGTGTGTACATAAGCGTATTTTGTGTTTTTAATAGTGTTAATTAGTTATTTTTTTTGTTCAAAAAGTAAAATGTATGTGCTGAAGCGAAAGATTGTATGTATTAAGTGAAGTGTTTGTAGTTAGACGTGTCAGTTCAATTTGTATTGACAGGTACCGTAGGTTTGTTAAATCATTGTATAATTTTGTAATCACTAATTGTAATATTTTAAAGATAAACTGGGATGTTACAATGGATAGTATTGTTGACATGCGGTGCCCGTTGTGTTCGGAAATTTTGAATCCCGTTTGATTTTTTTTTCTTAGTGGAAAAATAGAAGAATTATCTAGAGGACTAACCCAACAAATTTTAAACAAAATTAACATTTGTTAGTTCATGTGGGAAGTTCGAAAACTTCTTAAATTTTAATATTTCTTAGTTTTACTTTTGGGTGCAACGGTTATTTGGTGCAACTTTTCTGTTGAAAGTTTGAAAATTTATTAAATTTGAAATTTGTGGCACACCGTGTCCGCTGCAGTGGTCTTGGTACATTATGTAACTGTCTACGAAATTTGTATCGAGTCAACGCAGTAAAACCTGTTCGGGAAAAGAAAATAAGAGAATCATGTATGAAATATATTTGAAACTTCTGTTAATATTGTTGTATATTCTTGGGGAAATAATATTTTTGTGTTGTTGAATATTCTCTGGGAGAAAATACTTGTTGGAAAGATTTTCAACAAATACCGTGTGAAAGCTATTTTAAAACTAAAAAAATTGTTTAATGTTTTATTGGGGGGGGGGGGGGTAATATTTGCTGGGAAAAAATTCAAGGAAAATTTTATTTCAAATCTATTTTGAAACTTATTAGAAATGCTGAATGTTTGTTGGTAAGAAAGAATTTTATTTCAAATCTATTTTGAAACTTATTAGAAGCCGATTAAAAGATTTAAATCTTACGAATTTTGTGTTTTTTTGTAATTATGAAATTTTGAAACTTATTGAAAATATTGAAAAAAAATTGGTGAGAAAGAATTATTTGGGAAATTTGCATTTACGTGCAAATTTTGATACTTTGTTTGCAATATTTTGAATTGCAGTTCAGAAGAATTGAATTTTATAAATTTTAGGATCTCCTGTAATTATATTGAAAAAAAATTGGTGAGAAAGAATTATTCTGAAATTTTTTGTGAGAAAGAATTACAGTTCGGGAAATCTTGGTGAGAAAGAATTACAAATTGTTAGGTTTGGAAATTATGGAAATTCAAAAAAAAATCGTGGTTAAAAAGTGTTCGGATTTCGAAGATTGCTTAATTTGGGAAGTTATTCAGATTTGAGTTGATTTCATGTTTATAAATGTGCAGATTTGGAAGCTATTTGGAAGTTTAAAATAGCTAATTTTGAAATTTGATCATATGCCATAAATAGTCAGCATTTCTTTTGTGAGGGTATTTTTAGAAATATTTTCATTTTGAGGAAATTATTCCAAGGAGGAAATGCATTATGATTTTCTCCAAATTTTAACCAATTCAAAATATTCACACATTTTTTTTACACAAATAATCAGCATTTATTTTTTCGAAGCATTTTAATGGATGTTTCCATATTTTTCGTATGGGTATTTTTTGAAATACTTCTACTTTCTGGAAATGTAATAAATAAATGTAAGTCCATATAATTAGAGGAAGTCAGTTTGGATTTTCTCTAAATATTTACCTATTCAAAATATTAAAACAGGTTTGTCTTTTTCTATAAGTAGTTATCATTTTTTTTCTGAGTAAAGTTTGAAATTTTCTTAAATTGTAATTTTTTTTGAACTGTAAAATGTGAACAATGTTTGTTTTTTGTTGCAACTTTTGTATGGTAAGCCTGAGAATTTGGTAAAATTTGGGAAATTTTGATATGTTATTTGCATTATGTTGTGCACAATTTATTTGTTGGTGCAATTTTTGTGTGGGAAGTTTGAAAACTTGCTAAATTTAGAAAATTTTGATATATTGTTTGTATTATTTTGAACTGTAGATTGGAAGATATGAATTTTTTGAATTTTAGCATTTTTTTATAATTGTTATTTCGAATTGTAGATTGAAAGATATGAATTTTTTGAATTTTAGCATTTTTGTGTAATTGTTGATATATTGTTTGTATTATTTTGAATTGTAGTTTGGAAGATATGAATTTTTTGAATTTTAACATTTTTTATAATTGTTATTTTGAATTGTAAATTGAAGATATGAATTTTTTTTGAATTTTAGCATTTTTTCCTGTAATTGTGAAATTTCTGGCAGATGGGTCCCACATGTCAGGGTTTTTTATTTTGAAAATCATTTAAAAAAATAAAAAACTGACAGGTGGGGTCGCTCGTGACGTCAGTGCATGACGTTGTCACTCGCCGGCGGACGCGGCCGCGCTACCGAGCTCGCGCTCGAGCAGCTGCGCGCGCGAGCCTGGGAGCGTGTGGATCTGCGAGAGGAGGCGCAGGCGAGCCGAACGGGCGGCGCGATGGACCATTTGGTCGACGTATTCGCCGGCGGCGAGCGAATCCGTGGCGGCGGACGCCGAAAGCGGCGACGGCGATTCCGGGCCGTGTGCACTGTTCCGGCAAGTGAATCTGGGCAAGGATGGAGAGGACGCGGCGGCGGAGGTGCTGACATGCCGCGATTTGTCCGGGAGGCGCGTAGCGGCGGGGGCGTGCGTCGGCGGCGGCAGCGAGCTCCGGCTCGCGCGTGAGAAAGAAGAGAGGGGGGAGTTCTGTGGATGTTTTTGCACCGAGATCCCTGACGTGTCCGGAAATTGCGTATCAGTCCTTTGCGGGGGGTTTTTCGTAAAATTCTGCGCCAAAAATCGTGCGGGGGGGGGGGGGGGGGGGTTAACCGGCTGGGCACCGGTTCCACCGGCCGGTGACCGGCGACGTGGCGCGCGCTGGTTGGTTGGATGGCGTGCGTACTGTAGGTGGAACAGTACCGCGCGTTGCGGAGCGTCGTGGCTTGATCCTGGCCGTCCATTTTGCCCATCTGACGGCCAGAAGAAAGGGGGTGACATGGCTCGCTGGATTGGGGGTGGAGATGTTGCTCCTTTATATATAGTAGGTATGAATCAGATGAAGTAGTATATGTGGATTGCAGTGGTCCTTCCATCAGTTTGAACTTTCGATTACGTTGGTTAGTGCATGAAACATAACAGATAGACCCTAATATTTTTACTGGATTGGATGGGACTACACTGGACTGGACTGGTTTGGCTCAATCAATCTGGTCTGAAACCGTTTTAAGCTATACTCAGACCACCTCCTACGTCACTACGTCTCCACCCGCGCACGAAACACTATGTGTAACCTCTTCTATGCGCTAGGCCACTAAGGCCAGGGGTCGCCGCCTTCGCCGCCAACTGCAGATGCTCGCCGATCGAACGCCACGCGAATTTCGGCCAAACTAGGGCTACGGAATGTCGTCGGCCGGATCTCCCACCGCACTGCCACCGTCGGTTGGAGCTCCTGCCACTCCGTCGCCTTCTCATCTCACCTCCTTGTTGCGTCCAAGCCTCCACTGGTTTCGACCGATCCATTTCCACCACCATCGAGCACTCTCCATGTCCACCGTCTGGAACTGAAAGCAGAAAATGAATTTGGTCGGTTTGGGTTGGAAAGCACACATAGTTTTGGATTGGTTTGGGTTCGAGACCATAGGGTTTGGATTAGTTTGGTCTGGTTGGTGCACATACACTTATTATACAGTTTGAACAGGACCAGTTTATTTTTGAAACTATTATGAGTGGTAATTATGGTAACTTGGCTGAAGCAACGAAGACAAGAGAAGAGGAGTCAATGGCCTCGAAAAAAGATCCTCGTCTAGCGCGGGCCAATGCGCTCCACGAGAATCACTTGTTCATTCTTAGGTTTGCCAATACGATACTGATGTTGATATTATCTTTATAATGCATAGTATGATGTAGAAGTTGTTTACTTGTTTAGGACGGGAGAAGTACCTCGATCTAAGAGCATCTCCAACAGACGCGCTACGCGTCGGCGCCCTAAAAAAAGTTTCCAGCGCGAAAATAGCAGTTTTAGCGCGCCGCGGTCGAAACGTCTCCAACAGACGCACTAAAATATAGCGCGCAGCCGCAGCAAAAAACCGTCTCCAACAGACGCACTAAAATACAGCGCGCACAGGTCCCTCAATTATACGAAAACGACCCTACGATTTTTTTAAAAAGCAATTGGGTCCATGGAGACGTCCTCCACCACCACCGCCATGGCCGCCGGCCGATTCTGGCGCAATTCCGGCGGAGGGAGGCTCCGGCGGCGTAGACTCCAGCGGAAGAAAGCTCCGGCGGCGGTCGGCGGGAGGCTCCGGAGGCGGGGCGGGCGAGCTCGAGGCGGGCGACCAGCGCCGCCTCGACGTTGACCTCGGCGAGCTGCAGGGAGAGGGGCCGGCGGCGGGGAGGGGCCCGGCTGCGGCGAGCTGCAGGGAGAGGGGCCGACAGCGGGGAGGGGCCCGGCTGCGGCGAGCTGCAGGGAGAGGGGCCGGCGGCGGGGAGGGGCCCTTCTTCTACTTGAACGTGACCGCCTTCGCGGCGTCGCTCGTCGTTAACCTCCTCCTCCTCGTCCTGAACAAGAAGGAGACGACGCTCTGGCTCGCCGTGCTCCGGTCCGTCATGGTGCTGGACCTGCTCGCCCTCATGGGGGCCTTCGCCACCGGGAGCTGCGGGGACACGCCGACCACCGTGTACGTCTCCACGCTGCGGGTACACCCCGAGGACGCGCTCAAGCTCAAGGAGCAGCGCAAGGTGCTGCTGCTGCTCGCGACAGTCGCCACGGGCCTCTCCTACAGCGGGGGAAGGCGGCGGAGGAGGGCGGGCGGCGGGGGCAGGGGAGGCAGCGGCGGGTGGGGGCCCGTGGTCGCCGTGGAGGAGGGCGGCGGGCAGTGGCAGGCCGTGGTCGCCGCAGGGGAGGGCGGAGGAAGGGCGGCGGCCCGTGGTCGCCGTGGAGTAGGGCGGCGGGCAGCGGCAGGCGACTCAATTCCGGAAGTTTCAGCTCAGTTTATTCGCGCGTGAGCTCTCGTTTGCCCAGCGCGCGCGGCTGGAGGCTCCAAATATGATGCAAAAAATCCAGCGTCCTCCAGCGCGCTGGACGAATTTTACGGCGCGCTGGCTTATAGAGCGTCTGCTGGAGCGACGTTTTTGGTCCCACGCGTGCAAAAAAGCAGTTATTTAGGGCGTGCGCCAATTTTTGGACGTCTGTTGGAGATGCTCTAACCACAACAAGTAGTTGGACGAGCGGGTAGGTGATATCATATTGTTATGCCCGCAGTTATTACAGAATTGTCCTAAAAAAACAATGATATTGTGTGTCACGCGCGCGTGTATGGTTTTGTTGGCTGATCGTGTTCGATATGACCAGCGAGTTTTTTTATAAATGAAACATCCTGCTGTATTCTGGATTTAAACGTTTTCTTTAGATGTGGATTTAAAGGGTATCTGCTGACGAACTACCAACTGCATATATCATTCTTTTTTCCACAACTGGGAACGCGAGGTGGAGCTTGTTTTGTATACAAAAATCAGGAAATCATAGAAGTAAAAACAATCACACCACGTGGGAAACCAGATCCATATCCACCGGCACGGCGACCCGCCCGTACCTCTTCTGTAGTCAGTCAGTCGTCTTCCCCTTACTTCCGAGCTCGATAAATACAGCCGTGCAAGTTACGACTGCAACTACTAGCTTCATCTTCTTCCTCCAACTATCCCCCTTCCCCTCTCCCGTTCATCGATCCCTAGGCCCTCGCGGCGGAGCCAGCCAGCCTGCCTGCCCATGGCGGGGTCGATCCGCGTCACCATGGAGGTCGGCGCCGACGGCGTCGCGCTCATCACCATCTTCAACCCGCCGGTCAATGCGCTGCACCCCATCAGTAAGTGCCCACGCCCTCCATCTCCTTCCCTCCTGTGTTGGGGCCGATTACTTTTCACTAGAGTCTGATCCCGTGCCCCGATCCGGCTCTCCGTGTGCGTGCAGTCATCCAGGGGCTCAAGGAGAAGTACGCCGAGGCCATGGGCCGCGACGACGTCAAGGCCATCGTGCTCACCGGTGAGAATTCCTTTCCATGATTGATTCCCCTCTCCGCTCCCAAAAAATGAATAAAAATACGGTGGGCCTTTGGTCTGTCTACCGACGGCCGAATCGCTGCTGTTTTTCACCTGATTGTTACCCGAACTGTTGTTTGCAAGTACCAGCGATTTTGTTTTTGTTTTCGCTGTGAAATTCGTCGAGCAACCAGCAATTTCAGGGTTTTGGGGGGTTATCCTAGTGTATACTATAGGATGGTTGTGGAGCTGTCGCCATCGTATCATTTCGTTTGTGATTCAGCTGCTTGAGTATTTTTGTAGGTAAGGGTTGATCGTTGTTTTGAAGATGCTGGCCGGTGGGCTGAATTTGGGAACCTCGCTAAAAATATTTGCTCAAGTAGGAACAAGTAAACAAAGGGGTTGCTACTTTTTTGTAGATTTCCGGCTACTCCCCTGCTTCTGAACATGACCAACAAATGGGCACCGGGTGTTCTTAGTTTTTCTATGGGAATCATATATCTGACTCTATATTCTATATACAAGACGTATACGGTTCTGTCAAAAATAGAAGACGTATATGGTACTAAACTTTTAATTAACCACAATAAAAGTCACACTTATTCTTTTTGTCAA
Source organism: Poa pratensis (assembly GCA_947311845.1). Lineage (NCBI taxonomy): Eukaryota > Viridiplantae > Streptophyta > Magnoliopsida > Poales > Poaceae > Poa > Poa pratensis. The sequence continues at coordinate 3,480,606 of CAMZMU010000013.1, forward strand.
TGCATAATGGGGACTACTACAAAAGTTGCGCATTTGAGGGATGTGAGCAAGGGGTTAAAAAATATATGTTCATGAAACTGGTCACTCCTGAGTTCTGACACTTGCTGTCATTATTTACTTTGAACCTCTATAGGTGCTGCGGGGAAATTTTGCGGAGGCTTTGATATCAATGTCTTCACAAAAGTTCATGAGACTGGTAAGGGGATGCCTTTTTATTTATTTATAGGACTCGTAAATTGATTGTTCGCAGCCTAGATTCTTACACATTGGACATGGTTTGGCAGGAGACGTGTCAGTTATGCCTGATGTATCTGTTGAGCTCGTGTCAGACATGATGGAAGGTTCGGCATTGTTGTTTCTGTCAGTTTCTCTTATTTGCGTATGATGGACCGCATTAGGCTTCTCATTCGTATCGATATCGAGATCATGAGATCTGGACCTGATTGTAAATGCCTGTTTATATGCAGCGGGCAAAAAGCCTTCTGTCGCTGCCATTCAGGGCCTTGCTCTCGGTGGTGGTCTGGAGCTGACTATGGTCCGTCATTTTTGTTGCTGTCCTGTTTACTATTTTTACAGTGGTCTCTTAGCCTTGTGTCTGAACTTAAGTTCTGTTTATAATGTGAATGAAAAATTGTTCAGGGTTGTCATGCTCGGATAGCTACCCCTGAAACTCAACTTGGATTACCAGAGCTAACCCTCGGAGTGATTCCTGGATTTGGAGGTAGGGAACTAGGGCTGCATCTTTTTCTGAAAACTTGAACTATTTATCTTGTTCGCTTCCTTTGTATTGTGTTCCGTCATGGATCTGAAACTACTTTTACTGATCATTTAGGAACCCAGCGTCTACCGAGGCTTGTAGGTCTGCCCAAAGCAATAGAAATGATGCTGGTGAGTCTAATCTATCTTCTTCATAAGTTGTTATGCTGACTAGCTACGTCATATGAACTTTGTGCCCAAAGTTTGAAAATATGTATGAACTAAACTGACAAGAATACAGCTAATAATGAAAGTTAATTTTCACTCGTTACAGTTCTTTGGGTGGCTTGAATTATATTAATTCATATCCATTCGCAATAGTTATAGGACTATTAAAGAACAATAAATGATAAAAAAGTATACCATATTACCATGACAAGAACCCCCTGGTTTATGTTAAAAACTTGGTACACGTATGTACCATTGAACATATCTGGCACCCAACAATTTGTTTGAACCATGAGCGTAACCCCCTGGTTTATGTTAAAAACCTGGTACATGTATGTACCATTGAACATATCTGGCACCCAACAATTTGTTTGAACCATGAGCGTAAATGTATGATCAGCTGGAATTAAGTATCACCCATTTTTCTTTCTTAATCCTATTATATTGAGGCATTCATTACGATTTCTGCAGCAATCAAAATTCATAACTGCGAAGGAAGGCAAAGAACGTGGTCTTATTGACGCGCTTTGCTCCCCTGACGAGTTGATAAAAATGTCACGCTCTTGGGCTCTGGAGATTGCAAATTATCGTAAACCTTGGACAAGATCTCTTGGCAGAACAGATAAGCTTGGATCACTGTCTGAAGCTCGTGCTGTGTTAAGTATGGCAAGACAGCAGGCAAAGAAGGTTGCCGTAAACATGCCACAGCACCAGGCCTGCCTAGATGTCATTGAAGAAGGTGTACTGTTTGGAGGCCATGCTGGTGTTGTGAAGGTTTGTATCTCCTATCCTCCATTTGTTCTAGTATGAACACTTAATAACATATGCACTTCTGTTAGTCTATTGAGCATTATTAAAAGTATGGGAATTACACAAAGGTAGGTTGGTAGTTTGGATGCCATTGCCAATAGTCAGTAATTGCTGGTAAGCTTAACGTGAGAAAATCCTAGGAAAAAGCAGGCCTGTCTCTATCGTGAGTCCTGCAGAAGAGTTTCTACGTTTATAATTTGCCTGAATGTTACGTTGGTATGAGTGTTGTGCTTGACTTGAAAACAATAACAAACTTCCATCTAGCAATGGAGAATAATTGTTTGTTTGCTCTGTTATCCATTATTCCTTGTACATGTGTTTGCTGAATATACCTAAATGATGCAGGAAGCCAATGTTTTCAAGGAGTTGGTGCTATCAACAACATCAAGGTCACTTGTCCATGTGTTTTTTGCCCAACGTTCCACCACAAAGGTTGTATTTCCAAAGTGTAATTTTCGGTTTACCTTTTCTTTTCCTGATTTACTTTCATGTGTTACCACTGTCTTGATTTTGAGCCAAATAATTAGCCTAACGTGGAAATAGTTCCAATGCTTTTGATTTTTTCTATACATGGTTATGATGCCTATCTACAAATCCTTGCTCATACTTTATGTGTACCAATGAGAACACAGGATTTTATTTAACTTCCATGCTTAGTGCAACCATTTCCCCTTATGTTCTTCGTGAACCAAATTAGCTTCAAATCTATTTATCTGTGAAGGTGTCTAACTTTTTGTTAATTATACTACCATGCAAGCAGACCATGTTCCGAGTATCATACATGATCTTAAGTAAATATCCTCAAATTTCAATAAGCTCCATGTGAATGCGCTAAAGGCAAATTCCTGCAATAACTTAATTTAATGTGTTAACTTCTGTTTTGCCCCATTAAGGTTATTTAGCCTGGCACCATTGTCTGATTCTTTGCAGTTGATTTGTTGTAGGTGCCAGGTGTTACTGATATTCAACTCAAACCTAGGCAAATAAAAAAAGTTGCTGTTATTGGTGGTGGTCTTATGGGTTCCGGAATTGCGACAGCCCTTCTTGTTGGCAATATATCTGTTGTCCTCAAGGAAGTAAACTCTCAATTCTTGCAAAGGGGGCAAAAAACAATAGCAGGTCAATTTTGTTAAATTCCTGCTGCATTACTTGTGAATTTATTTCCTCCTTAATGTATTATTAAAACATGAAGTTGTCATCAATGTTGTTACTGATCAGGGCCAATCATTGTTTGTGCAGGAAATCTTGAGGGCCTTGTCAAAAGAGGCTCATTGACCAAGGATAAGATGAACAAGGCAATATCACTTCTCAAGGGTGCACTGGATTATGCAGATTTCAAGGACGTTGATATGGTTATTGAGGTACTCCTCATATGAGTTTATAATTTTAACAAGATGAAAGCATTGTGCAAATTATGAATCTTTGAACGCTAGTGTCCAAAATCAGATGCTCATGAGATTATAGTGCTGTGAATCTATGAAGGTTCCTGTAAAAAAATGAATCTTGGAATTTTAATAGATAACTTTGTTTAGCCCATACTTGTTTGTTCGGTTCTTACGCGACATATCTTCTCTTTTTGTAGGCTGTTATAGAGAAGATTCCTTTGAAGCAATCAATATTTGCTGACATCGAGAAATTCTGCCCACCGCATTGCATACTTGCATCGAACACGTCCACCATCGATTTGAATGTTGTTGGCGAGAAGACAAAATCTCAAGATAGAATTATAGGGGCACATTTTTTCAGGTTTGTTGTTTCTCTTCAGTTATGACTGTAGCACGTCCTGAAAACTAGCAGTGTACCAACATAAGGAGTGCACTTTGGATCTATGTGTCAAGGTTGCTGAAAAACATCACATCAGTACATCACTAGAATTCGTTAACAGGGTGTACTAGCAGTGTACCAGTTGAACTGCAATACTGCATGCATCTAATTGACAACGTGAAATAGAACTTGATATTCGTAGAAGGGATGTGGATGACAGTGAAAATATCCAGAATGCACACCCTCCTGAGTTTTATTCTATTGAGCATTGAAACAAAATGTTGGACCAAGTATGTTATGGACGCGGAATCATGGAAATAGTAATCTGCTTGGACTTTACTCGTTTGGATATTATATCAGACCTTCACACTTTACTTGCTTATGGAGAAGGCACCTTGCTAATTTTATGCTATTTACAGCCCTGCTCATATTATGCCCTTGCTTGAGATTGTTCGGACGGAGAAGACATCAGCACAAGCTATCCTTGACCTCATGACAGTTGGGAAAATAATAAAGAAAGTCCCTGTTGTGGTTGGCAACTGCACAGGCTTTGCAGTAAATCGTACATTTTTCCCTTACACACAAGGTGCTCAGCTTCTAGTTAGTCTTGGCATTGATCTTTTCAGAGTCGATCGATTGATAAACAGCTTCGGCATGCCAATGGGACCTTTTCAGTAAGTGCTCGGAACTCTGTTATCATGTTTATGTGCAACCACTGCCAATTGTTTCAACTTAAGTTCCCTACATGCATGAACAAGCAAAATGTTCCCAGTCAACTGTAGATATATCTTTATATTTTTTGATAAAAAGATATTCCAGCATCATGTATTGTTTGTTCAATTTTCTAAGATTAATCAGACGCAAGCCAGTTCAGAGCGCTTTTAGTATAGTGTTATGTTATGTTCCACTTGAGAATGAAGTTATCATAATAGTACTGCCTATGCGATCTCTTGGAATGCTTGTGATCAAACAATTTGTACTTCAACAATATCTTCGCAAACATTTAATATCAAACATTGTTTTTCCTTAAACAATACTATAATCTTATAAAAAAATACAAATGCATTAAATATAAATCGATTCAGCTGAAGTTGGTACTGGAATCCCGGTTCGGTTAGGTGGCGATTCATTGCTATTGGAGGTGTGTTCTGCTTTAGAGACCGTGTCAACGTCAAAACGATAAATTTTGCTAATATTCTCATCATCCAAGGGTTAATAACTTGGTATGACCATACGATAAATCACTGTCTTGAGCCTTCTGAATTTGGGATTTAACCCTATCTGGAAAACAGTTAAATTGACATTCAAGTATCTTGATATGCTTGCTGTGCCTTAAACTAGCTTGTTACAGTGAACAGTTAAGTGCTCAGGCATCATTCATTGAGTATTTTGTGTCAAATAAACTTATTGACTAGTTTCTGATTTTGTAATCAGGATTCACATGAGTTTTTATGTTTGGCCGTTTCTGTCCCCCTGCAGACTCCAAGATTTAGCTGGATATGGAGTAGCCTTGGCAGTAAAGGATATCTATGCAGCTGCCTTTGGAACACGCAATTTCCAGTCCGGCCTAGTAGATTTGATGGCGGAAGATGGGCGGCAGGGTATGCTTCTGAACCTGCTTTTGCTTCTGCTATGGGTTCCAGTTAATAGGATGGAGTGAGATGAGACCAACTGTTAGTGCACCTTTTCACTATATATTATTTTTAACAAATTGTTTTTTGTGATTTTTTTTTGTTATTTTACAGGAAAGATCAATGGAAAAGGTTATTACCTTTATGAGAAGGGTGCGAAGCCAAAGCCCGACCCTAGTGTTCAACCTGTGATTGACGAGTTCAGAAGACGTGTAAAGAAAATGCCGGGTGGAAAGGTTTCTCTTCCTCTTTCAAACTGTGTACAACACTGTTTCTGTATTTACAAAGAGTTGTCATGCTATGTCCTTTGTTTCTGGAATGTTTACCTGATATATTGGCACATTACGATTGCTTGCAGGCTGTTACTTTATCGGATCAAGAAATAGTGGAGATGGTTTTCTTTCCAGTTGTTAATGAGGCATGCAGGGTCATGGATGAAAATGTTGTGATCAGGGCTTCCGATCTTGATATTGCATCTGTCCTTGGGATGGGCTTTCCCAAGTACAGGTAGGCGGCTACTGCTCATCTCTAACTGTGTCTTGAATCCTAACTAACCAGTGACAATTTGCATTCGCTTGAAATATGATTAAATTAGATATACATGTTGAGATTCTACTGCTGGTTATATGCTATACGACTTATGAACCTAATTTAACCATTACATAGGCTGGCACTTTCTGTCATATATCAGAATCGTTCCTAAGGCTCAGTTTGTGGTTGCTGAACTGTGCTCTGAACTTACTTTATGATGAGCTGTGGAAAAGTAGCCACGAAAGCAGAAAAGGTTGATTACCAAACGAAAAAAATAGGAAAAATCTTGTTGGTTAAGCTAGATAATCTACTCAGTGCTGAACGCAGCACTATCACTTAAGGTTAGTGAATCAGCTGAATCGACAGTTCAAAAAAAAAAATCAGCTGAATCGCCACACTAGGGAACTTGTGCTGAGTTTAGCTGAGAACTCTAATGATGCTCAAGCAATTTTTAGCTAAAAAGATAAGTATCTACAGCTTATATTAGTTAACCTAGGATTCAGTCCCTGTTAGTCGTAGTCCTCTGCGCAACATGTATTTCGTCATTACTAATATTGTTTGTGGAAGGAGGTATTCGTTTGGAGTATTAGTTGTAATCTTTACTCTCTTAATGAAGGGGTGGCCTCATCTTCTGGGCCGATACTGTTGGAGCATCGTATATACATTCGAAGCTTAGCAAGTGGTATGAAACTTATGGCGACTTCTTCAAACCATCATCGTACTTGGAAGAGAGAGCAAAAAGCGGCCGGGCACTGGTACATGCACACTCTCTCTCCCTCTCTCAAACTGGATTTTAAAATGCGTCCTGTATTGTGCATTACAATAATTTATGCCTGCCTTATTAACCATGTCACAATCTCTGCAGGGTGCACGCATGACTCAGCAGGATTCGACGAGGTCACGCATGTGAGGTTGCGCTGTTGAGCACTTGCGGAGTTGTTGCTTCAACAACATCGAAATTGCTGTCAGGTACATAGGTGGGAGCTCCAGGGAAGCATCGCGTCTTGGATCTTCCATTATGTTCCCGTTTTCGTACTTGGGCTGCTATGACAATCAGAGTAATAAATGTGTAAAAGCATACTTTGCTGATTGTAAATTTCATGCCCCATAACTGTAACTATATGGTACCGTTATTTCGTCACAAGTAGAATAAAGAGTATGATGTGTTTGTCAAAGAGCTCAGTACAAATCTTGTTGCACAACACACAGTTGGGCATCGGACGTGGCGTGACTGCTCTCGTTTTTCTCCCCTTCTATTGGGAGTCTCCCAAGATGCTTACAACTAGTCGAGATAAAAAATCTAGGAATCTCACGAAGGTCCTACCTAAGCACACCCGCAATGGCCGCATGTGTGAAAATACTTTAAGTGTATGAGCGAAAGCTTGTAGCTTCTTTATAGGGATGTAGAGCGAGTCTGTTTTAGAGGGAGGTCGAGGCGTGGGTTCTGCCTTTGCCCTTTGGAACATTTTTTTATCCGAAACCACCACGGTTTCAACATTACTTGTGTCGTGAGCAATGAAAAGAGGTAAGAGTATGCAGCAGCTATGGATAGAGTGGAGCTCAGGAAGAGGATGGCAAAGGCCAAAGGGAAGCATGCCCTTTGATACTCTGGTGACGGGTGATGCTACCCCTACAGACGGTGACGGGTTGATGGACTTTCCGAGCCTTAATTTTCTTACTATTAGTAGTACCTTTGGCTTCTTGAACGTTGTTTCATTAGCTTGTTCATTCGCTCCACTCTTATCTCCTAGGAAGAGCAGCTTCCGGACTGAACGAACCCAACTAAAATACTTCCAGATCCTTCTGTACATTGTCCAATTACACCAAGTATATAAGGAATACAAATTGAAGGTAACTCGGTGGTATGATTTCGTTTTTTTTATAAACATCATATATACTCAAATATGTACAACCGGTTAAACACGTACAATAAATGTGTGATGTTCATGCCCTAACCAATCAACCGATACATGTATATACACAAGTGGTGCTTAACTAATACTCCCTCTGTTCCTAAATATAAGATGTTTTAGTTTTTGTCCACATTCACATGTATCTAGATGTATGTGGACATGTTTTAGTGTGTATGTACACTTATTTGGGTTTGCACCTAGCCAACATATGAGCTAGCTAGAACATCTTATATTGTGTAACAGAGAGAGTACCAGTAGATGTTGTTAAGCACACCACGCACCAATAAATGAATTCCAACTATGTTACGCCGACAACCGAAATTGGCCTGAGAGACTGAGAGTGATCACTTGAACTGCATTCTGCTCGCGAATGTTTGTCCAAACTTCCATCCGCCCGTCACAACATCCTTGAACTCAACCGTCTGCCCATCCGTGTTATCTATACTACTATTAAAATAGCAAACTTGTGTTGATACATTGAATCTGAGCCCTTCAATATTTGGCCAACGGTTCAGATCGCTCCAATGTTTGACAACTCAACACAAATCCACTTTTGCCCGTTTTACCCTCCCACCAAATCACATAATACTGCTAATGCCATCGTACCGGTTCGTTTTATTTCGACAGACCTTTCTATTTCGGCGAGACACGAGGCCCGCTCGCCTCCCCGACGGGAGCTCCCTCGCCATTGGTACGGAAAAATCCCCAAACATCGCCTCGCCCTCGCGTCGCCAGGACCAGTTCACCACAGTCTGGAAGGCCACCGACCGGCCGGCCGCCGTCTGCACGCTCGCCGCCGACCACTTCTAGACCGGCCGCCGCCAGGACCGCCGCCGTCACCTGCGCATCCACGCGCGCCTCCACCTGCGCATCCACGGCTCTACGCGCGTCGCCGCTGGGAACGGCAACGCCGCCGCCACCTGCGCATCCTGGCGCGCCGCCGCCGGGAACGCCGCCCAAACCCGACGCTGCCCGACGCCGCCATCCCCGGCGCTGCGCCGCCGTGCATCCACGCCTCCTCCGCCTGTCCCAGATGCCGCGCCGCTCTGTATCCACGCCACCGAGGCTGTTCCCGACGCTGACCATGGATATATCAGGTTGTACTGAATATCGATCTATAACTGACAGTAGTACAGAGTCGTCATGGCCAAGGTTCATGTTCCAGCTCCGTCCTTCAGAATTTCTCTTACTTTCTGTAGACTCCAGATGGAAGTTCCTCCCTAAGTTCAAGATGACTTCCTATTTTCTGTCCTCCATACAATTTAGAGGCGTCAGGATCTTTCCTGTTTGCAGTATTGCCACTTTGTAAAATCGCCATTGCAACTCAAGAAGAAATCGTTTAAACCTGTAATGCAAGTTAGATTGAACTCATGAAAGTTCAATAAATTATTCACATTTATTCTGTTTTTCATGTCGATGGGCTTCCTATATACTAGCATCCTCTGGCACCCTAAGTTTTATGGCAAGCTCTCTTTGGAGTGATATCTTTAAGTAAAGTAGTACACAAAGGCACAAAGTGGTTCAGTTCGTAGCTGGGAACTCCGATCTAAGTCAAATTATTTCGGGGAATAAAAAAATATTTCAATAACAGTGAAGCGGGGCTGCCAGTAAATGTTATGACTATAGGGAACAGAGATGGCACCAATAGCTTCAGCTATGAGCTATGAATTGTCAAGGTTACAGTAGTGATTATAAGTGATCTAATGTTAATTGCATAAATATATTTATTTCGTGTGGTATGAGAGTGAATACTTTGATATAGCTGATCTCAATATGGCTTAAAAGCGAAGTGTGGGCATTTAAGATTATCTTGTATGGTAATTTGTAGATTTGGCATCTTCTGTGGCTACTTGATTATTATTTTGCCAAATATTCTACAACTTAATTATGTTGCCATATATTCAGTAACGGAATTCATGTGTTTTGCCAATTATCTTTATATATTTTTCATCTTTTGTAAGTGATGAAGAAAGATCATGCATTGGAGAGATACGAAGATCAACCTTTCCCTTTAGCCACCTATGTTCTGCAAAGAAATTCGTTCCACAAATTAATTAAGAATTTTGTTACAAGTTAGAGGAATAAATTGAACAAATTACACTCCATGCTTTCTGAAATACATCAACACTTAGAAGCTTGAATTTCTTAGGTTTCATGTTTTGATACCTTTTTGCTTGTTGCTGGTTCAAAATTTGAATGGGTTATCAGTTTGAATTAATAATGCGGCTCTTTCTATGAACCAATCATTCTTCTGGTTAAATGTCTAAGTACCTGTATATATTTTTTATTCAAATGGTAACGGGGCTGAAATTTTCTAAATCTTAGTCGACTAGCCTTTGCCACTAGATTAGTACTGGGTTCCATTCTTTACTCAATCTAAAATATATTTCATTTTACACACTTTTGACTTCATTTATAAATGCCGAGCCGGTCTAATTTACATTATGCTACACGTGCATTGCACGTGCCCAATTACTAGTAATTCTAAACGAGAGCGTCTTCCCGGTAAGATATGCCAGAGACTGCCAGCTTGCGCCCCAGTTACGAGACATGGGCAACCAAGCGTTAGAATCAGAGCTTTTGACATCCATGGACTTGATCGAACCGGCGGCCGCGACGTTCGTCACGGTGACCAGGTTGAAGTAATCGTGACCGACGATCTTGAACCGCACCCCACCCTTCTTCACGCATGGGACCCTGCAGAAATATGTATACAGTATTCTGTACTAGTATAAAGTATAATCTTTAATAAGCAATTATAAGTTGTAGTAGAAGCTAGAATGAGAAACTGACAAAAAAATAAACAACTCATGTGTAATAAGAACCTCTGGTAGATGGCGGGGATGATGCCGCACTTGTAGACGGTGATCTTCTCCCTGCAGGCCGGCTGCGCCATGTCGAAGTGCGGCCTCGGCAGGTTGCACCACCCGCCGTTGTCGTTGGGGAGCGCGCTGTTGGGCGGGCAGAGGTTGGTGGCTGTGATGGTCACCGTGACTCCGGGTTTGCAGAACGCCGGGTCCGCACGCGATCTTGTAGCACTGCCCGCAGGAGGCGCCGTCGGCGAACAGCACCGTGCTCAGCGCCGCCGTCCGCGTGCCGTACCCCGCCGAGTAGAGGTTGCCGTACCCACACGCTCTGCCTGCATTTTGCGTGTCATTTTAGCGCACGATCGAAGCTCGATGCACGATCGAGCGATCGAAGCTCGATGTAGAATTGAATTTGCGTATGCAGAAGAGTGTTTAGTTTAGTTAATTACCCATGGTGCCAGAGGCGTCGGCGCCGCCGTAGAACGTCGCGTTCGCCCTCAGCCATTTGATCGGTGCTTTGTCCGCGGCGGCCACGGCCAATCCACAGCAGGCCAACGTGAGCAACGCCGCTGCGATGGCCGGAGCTGGCGCCATATCAGTAGGTGAACTTCTTTCTAGCCTGGAAACTGCGTGTTCTTCAGTGTCTGAGGGATTTGGTTCTGACGGCTAACTGTGTGATGATTCTCTCTCTGCGCGTGTGTGTATATATAGCGTTACTACTTGAGATCAATCCGTTGCAGGAGGGGACTCAGCAAAGGTCACCGCGAATGAATTAATAAGCGGGTAGCGTGCACATGTGCAGCCGCGCCATGCATGGCTTACAGGCGAATCCGACGATTAGGTAGGACCTTCGTGAGATTCAAACGATGGTATATTTGTTTTTTCTTACTTCATATAAACTACATCTCACATACATGCATGTACGCGCAGAAACGTATGGTCTATTTGTTTTTTCTTACTTTATATCACTATTAGTTGACTATCGATCTTTGCTTCGCAATATTTATGTGAGGTGTAGTGTTTGCACTTTCTGAAGAAATGGGCGGCGTTTTGTGGTTAATTTTCAATTAAGTTTGCTTGACGTTCTCACTTTCAGGGAGGATGTTTGCTTGGCATCTCTGACGGCCGGACAGCTTTGGGATTAATTTCCTGTCTACGAAAGCATGCCCGTCTCGTATGTTTCTTGATTGAGTCGTACGGGTCATCTTGCACTGCACCTGGTCCTCAACATCCACGGCGCCCATCAACATGTAATGATTACTTCCTGAAGAAACATTGAGTTGTCAGCAAGCGAGATCTACATAGAGAGAGAGAGTCGATTTCGTCGTCGTACGTCCGGGGTGCACAATCTATCGGTTATCGTATCTAACTATTTTAAGTAATTCTAAGATCATCAGAGCTAACAGCATAATTTTTCGACAAAGGACAATATACTAGGATTAAGTTGATACTATTGAAGTGCATATGTGGATTGCATATCTCTTACCATAAGTTCGGAGTTTTTATTACGTTGGATAGTGCATTAAACTTGACAGATATATATGATTCCCACATCTATAGCAACACACTATCAAGAGCTGTGAGACATCGCGGGGATGCACACAGCCAATTTATGTTACCTAAAAAAGACATGACACCCCCGCAAAAAAGACACGACATGACGTGTGCACTGTTAAGATTGTAACAGGCTAGGTAGAGTTAGGTTAGATATTTGGTAAATGTCGAAACAATGTAACACTCTTTTAATCTTGCAATGAATAGTGCTTCCAAGTGCACCCCCGTCAGTGGTTTCCCCTGTATCCGCCGCTAGCCACCATGACCACCTCCACCGTGCAACTCTCCGGCACCGCCGTGGCACTCACCTCCAGATCCTCCTCCTCCATCGCCCACTTCACCCATCGGCAACATCCCGATGTGGCTAGCTCGCACTAACTTCATACTGTGGAACAAGTGGCTACTTGCCAATTTCTCCGACCACAATCTCCATGGCTAGCTCAACGGCACATCACTCAAAGGACCGACGATGACATAGTGCAGGTCCCCAACCCGGCATACCACGCGGTGGACGCAAGATCAAGATGTCCTCAGCGCTCTACTCTCCTCCATGGCCGAGAAGATCTCACACCAGATGATCGGCCGCACCGCAGTATGGGACGCCATATGGTTATTGTACTATGAAGGCATTTTGTGTATATTTTAACCTGCTCTGCATAAATTATTGTGGTGAACTAGGGGACTAGTAAATTGCTCACATTTGTATTTCAGTGTCGTTTTATTAATTAATTTATGATCTTTTCAGGTTAGTTTGAAGAGTCAAATAAAGGCCAATCACATATGGTTCATAACTCATGTATATTCGCATCACTTCAACACAACACTGCTGGATAAAAAAAAATCTCTATTTAGGAAGCAAAATGTAAGCCAATCCTAATTATACACGGTTGACAAAAAAAAAGTTCATACTCGTATGTAACAATACAGCTAATGTTGTCACCGTCAAAGAATCAAACTTGTGCAGACATAACAGCTTCTCTGTTTCAAATAGGATCAAAGCTATCCACATAGACCACAATACACATTCTCAGGATTATTATGGATAATCGAACAAATGGACACCATCTTTTTACAGTATCCCAGACAGACCTACTGAAGACAACACAAGCTACAGTTGTTGATTGGACTATGAACTACATGAGTAGCAGGAAAAATCGTTGCTGGCTACACCTCATGAATGATTGCTGTTACAACACCGGTTGCTGGAAACGGCAACGGGGACTATACTATCTATCTTTTATCCATCTATATGCACAGAGGTGTCCATCTATAACGTGGGCGCAGACAACAGAAGTTTGTACCTAGTCTCAGCTTGTGCTCTCTTCTTTCGATTCGGCATTTGGTACAGGTTGTATTATATTCCCAAGGGTCTTAGGGCCGTCGGAAGAAATACAATTTTCTTCAGACTTTAAAGGGGTGGAAACAGGTGTTGCTCCAGGATACCTACGGACATTCATTTCCATGGCCGCCTCTGACGAGGATTTGGCTTCTGTGAAGTTGGCAGAAAATGTTAGGCTGTCAAGTTTAGCAAGGTAATCCGATAAAAAAGTTACAGTCTGTGATTTAACCAGCAACACATTCCACCAGTAAAAATAAGTAGAAATACTAGCCTGGGTATCAAAAGTGGCAGTTTAAACACTTCGACTAGCGCATGCAGTTATACCAAAAATTTAAAGGTGCAAGCATGGAAAAGCATACGCCTCTACTAATTTACATGGATGTAACAGAGCAACTTTTCACATAAGCATCCCTTGATAATCCCTCTATTCCAGTTCTTTAAGAAAGTTTGTTCAAGCAACTTTTCACATAAGCATAGGCCTCTACTAGTTTCAGAAAATGATCTTTCTCCAATGTTTGGTAGCATTCAAATGATCAAACTGGATTGCAACGTAAAACTAAAGAGGTAGTTAATCCATCAAACATCTCCTCAAAGTTTGCAGGTAAAATTCATTTTGTTCTGAGAAACAAAAAGAGAATATGATGTGACAGTGACTTTTGTCATCATTTTCAAGCATTTATGTTTTCCATTTATCCCAACAAAACATTAATTTTCGATTCTCAACATTGAAAATATTCTTGACGAATTAAGACCTAACTTAATTTTGTTTTTAGATTTTCTTCATGTTTATTTGCTGACCAAACAGCACTTATGCGCCATGAAATGTAAGCTAAAATGCATCCACATGTAATTAACAAACATAATATGACACATTGATGTAAATTCTACTCACCATTTATCTTTCCACGCGTGATAAGCACACGGATATAGTCTCGCAACCCTGTCAATACTATGTTTTCTTGGACAGCATTTATCTGAGAAATATCCTGATCACATGAAGTTGCCATAAATGAACTTCTATAAATATCATTTCCGAATGTGGTATCCTGCTCATCACACATTAGCGCTTGTGTTCCTGGGGATGCAGGCTCAGAATCTTTGGAATCGTCAGAGATATAGGACTTCAATTCATTGACGTTCTGCTGAACTGTACAGGCTTTACTGTGACTATCCATTGGAGAAGCTTCCTTCGAGTTTTGCATTTTGGTCTTACAATTTTGTAAGCCATTACTTGTGTGAAATTCCTTCCCCACTTCTTCCTTGTCATCTTTATTGTCTGTAAACATTACCAAATAAACTGGAGTTAAACACTCATCTAGACTCTAGAGTGTGCACAAGTTCTAGTTGGGGTGTACGTGTATGTTGGCATGCGTTGCCGTAAGTATATGTTTTTAGCAAAAGAAAGTTTCCAACTTTTTGCAGTCTATTCATTTGCCAACACTGGACCAGTATCTTGTCCTTACTGGAGTGTGTGGACTGTGGACGGGTAAGATTCTTTGGCTACTGTGTACAGCCGTACCCGGTCAAAAAAAGACTGTACAGTGACAACGATTACCATCTTAACTAAGCTCTTCCTTGTAAAGTACTCTCTCCGTTCTAAAATATTTGACGTGGATTTGTCCAAATTCAGATGTATGTAGACGTGTTTTAGTGTGTAGAGACATCTGAATTTCGACAAATCCACGTCAAGTATTTTGGAACGGAGGGAGTAGAAGGATATGATACGATACAAATTTAGTAGGTGAGCTCAAGTCAGCCATGTCCACTCCCAATAGTTATGTGCTACTACCTCCGTTCCATAATTCTACCACGACAAGAATTATGGAACGGAGGGAGTAACTGAAAACGAGAACTAGAAAACAGGGTGTATTTTTTCTGTTTTAGCTCTAGCACTGACATGGTTCTATGGTTCATTTAATGCTACACAAACATCTGCATGTCCCCCTTTTTTTATGACTTGTTAGATTCTTTGATCGCATTGGTGCCTGGCACTTGCATCCATATCAAGTTAAGGATGCGGAAACAAACTGCAGTGCGAAAGCCAAGATAATTAGAAAACTGCAAACTATCTTTCGAGGCCTGTGATTCATAAAATATGAACGAGTGGCATTGTATCATTTCTTTTTCTGACAATAAGAAAAAAGATGCATAACTGACAGTGATATCTAAGTGTCATCTCATGTTTTATTGCCAATACACACTACTGGAGTACTGGTTTACACAGCACTACTGTTGATTCAGAACCCGGGTTCATTTGAATAATTTAACCATAAGAGAAAGATAAAAACTGTTACCAGCTATTGTCGGGAATACTTCTGCTGCATTTGTGCATGCAGTCACCACATGCTTGACTAGATCATTGACATCACTAAGATGGATAGCGTTTGCTAGTGGAGACCTGAGAACGTAAGTGTATTTCATCAAAATATGATAAATGTAAGCAGAAATAATAGCATCATGGTTAAATTGTGACAATCATAGAATCTTTGTGTTTTAACTAACTAATAATCATTTTTTACCTTGCAGTTAAACCCAGAGATGACTGTCAAATATAAAATTATGTGGACTGATCCATGTGAAATGCACTAGTTACAGGAAGCTAACGCCGTAATAAAATTGGATTACATGCATTCTACAGTATTTTATTTGGTCTTGGCCTCTTTTGGGCAATTGAGCTACCTACATCATTTAGTTGCGCACTGGACCAATTTTGTCAACTGGGTTATTTAATAAAAAAACAGAGTTCAATTACCTATAAATCATATTAGATGAATTACTTTGGGAATAACCACTGTTATGCCCTCCAAATCCTGTGCAAGAAGGTGCAAGTCGTGAAACATCTGAAAGATTCACCTAGCACACAAGAACAGTCACAAAAGTTTGGAGTTAGACAACACTAGTAGAACTTGCAGCAATGTAAGTGTCTTCAATATGCGATGTGTGAGTGGTGGTGTGCATGTCACGTGTCTACATTGTACTTAGTGTTTCTCAAAAAAAAATGAAACAAATGATGTGTTTTTCCACATCAATCCAATAATAGTGCCAATAACAAGAGAAGGAATTCCCGCACAAAAAAAAACATGAGAAGGAATTATATAGTGAACTCAATATCAATAAAATCCCTTGAAATTCAGTATACAATCAATTCCTACAGGGTGCTGGTCATCACATTTGGAGCATACCTGTTGAAATTGCACTTCGGGTAGTGAATCTTCTGGAGATATTTTTCTATGCACTGGAGAACATTGGTATCCTGAGGATCCGATGGCACCATTCAGAGTTGTATTAGCTGCTTGTTGAATGTTATTTCTATCAGATGCATTGTCCCCTTGAACTAAAGCTCGGCGCTCTTCATTTCCTTCAAAGTTTTTACAATCCATACATCTACAGTTCTTGGAGCAAAGGATATTTGCCTGAAAACACTCACAGTACTTCTTTAGACACCCTGACTTCTTGCAATGACAACCTTTATTGTGCTTTGGTCGAACAGGTACTGCTCCGGAATTATCCTGATAGTCAAGTAAGACTGTTCAGACATACGGAACTGAAACAAACGAAATATTGTCCCGGTAGTCAAGTAAAACCCGACACCCATATCACTTTAGTACATTCATGTAATCAGTACAAGAGACAAATGAAGTGCTCACTCTGTTCTTTCTTGGATCTCATTTTACATTGTGTGGAGTCAATCTTATAAACTTGGACTGCAAATAATATCCAAACGGTTTCGATTTGTCATGTCCAAATATTGTTACTAGACTTTTCATAAAAAATAGATTGATCTCACTATATTCCCAAAATTTGTACTAACATAATCTTGTTTTTAGCTGAAAACTGCAGGGGAGGCCCCAACAGTAAACTTTATTAAAAAGAAAAAGGTAATAAATACAAGTTCGAGAAAGAATGTACAAGATGGAGGAAGTGTAACATCTCAAAGTTGTAACCCTGGTTTATTAGTCAAAATTGTGGGCCAACAAAAACTTTTGTTATTCTTGTGTGTTTGTTGCTTGTGCTTGTTTGTGTTGGAGTGTTTGCTAAATTAAAAATGTAAAGAAAAGAAAAGAAACCTAATAAAAAGATCTCACATAAAATCATGTGACACAAGTCACAAAAAAAAAAATTCCTCTTATTAGGAAAATCAAATTTTATTTCCAAAACAAAATTCAGTGGGGTGACATGTGATCACTCTCTCTTGTTCTCATATTCTTTTCCCTCTCCAAAAATATTTCTAAAAATCCTAAATTCAAATTCCATTTCTTTCTTGAACTCTCCAAATCACAAAATGTGCTATGTTGCACATATCCAATAAATTCTAGCATCATACCAAAAATCCCTACTCTATACCTATGAATCAAGTATGGAATTAAATTCAAGAAAATTGAATTTAATTTTCATTGAGACGATTCATCGAGCACGTGGTGGGCACTGCCCGTGTTCATCCTCAACTCCACGAAACCGAAATCAAATCGATTGATTTGGTGGATCCCTGCATCCCCTTGCTTGCTCCACACTCTCCCCTCACTCCCCTCGATCACCAGAGCAAGTTGGAAGCGTGCCACTTTGGTTGTTTTGCTCGTGGCCGCCGCTGTCCGCACGCCACCGTGCTGTCCACCCCTGGCCGTCGACGAAATCGTGCGGAGGAGGCACCCCGCTGGCCCAGCCCTGCACCCTTGCGTCCTCTCACCCTCACCGCACCCGTCTGGACGGAGGTGACCACGCCCTGATGCCCTGAGGAGCCGTGCGCCAGCCGCCATGTCAACGCTCGCCAAGCTCTGGCCGCGCGTGGACGCCGACGCCGTTCCTCTTCTCCACGCCACCCCAGCTCGCGTGGCTCGTCGCAGACGCACCTCTGCCACCCAGCAACCTCAGGGACACGTCCCCGTCGGCCCTCGTGGCCTGCAGCAGCCCCAATCGATCCGTCCACTCCGCGGACGCGCCATGGACGCCGTGCCGTGTCGAGCTCGCTCTCGCAGCCGCGCGTGCACCCCTCTACCCCTACGCCCTAGCTAGACACCCTACGGTCGTCGCCGTGCAGCACCGCCATCAATGGCGTGCTTTCCCCCTTCCCAGACCTCTCCTACGCTCAGCCCACCGCACGCCGTGGTTCGGCTATAAAACGACCACCGCACCCGTGCCTCCACACCTCACCACCGCCCATTCCAGCACCCCTCCCTCACTCTCCACCCCTCAGTGCACCGCTAGGAGAGCGGTGACACTGCCCCGCAAGCCCAGGCCGCCTCGAGCGTCCTCGATTTCTCGCCGGAGTCGAGGAAGAGGTCGAGCACGGACAGGTCGTTGCTCGCTTCCCCTCTCCCCTCTCTGGCCCATCCTAGCATCACCATTACCCTCGCACTTACCCGCCGCCGTTTCCCCGTGTTTCGTGCACAGACAAGGCGCAGAAGGATCGCCGGAGTTGCAGCACGGCCGCGGAGGAGGAGTTGCTTGTCGCCGCCGCCTGAAGCTCTCCCAGCAAGCACAACTCATCCCAGAGAGTTCCCCACGATCCCCGCCGTCGATCCACCTCTTTCCACAGCCTCCCGAGCCCTAGGTGAGCTTCCCCGTGCATCTCGCCGTCGCCGGAGCCGCGGCGCCGCCCGCCTGAGGTCGTCGATGACCGCGAGCTCCAGGCGCCGTTCGATTAGAAATCGACGGTAGCGTACCGGTTCGCGTAATTAGTCGCTGACTGGTGGACCCCACCCGTCAGCGTTTTAAATTTAAAACGCGCGCGCGGAACGTTTCCGTTGAGTCGCTGACGGGCGGACCCCACCCGTCAGGGATTTCAACTTTTCCAGCGTTTTAGAATTTCCAAATTCCACTGCTTTTCAGTACTGGATCTAGATTGGAAATTCAATAACTTGAGTTCTAGGAGTCCAAATAAATCAAACCCAACTGTTCTGGAAAGCCTATAAAATTCTTTAACTCACCCAAGTGGTCTCATCTCATTTAATTAAATAATAAAAGTGCACTAATAAAAATGCTCCAGAAGGTTTAAAACACCAAACCATTTGTTTCTGGAGTTATATTAATCCAATTGACTTGAAACCAATTTTGGTAGACTTGCTTTAGGATCTTTTAGCTCCCCAATTTTTGGTAGAATTAATTGGGTAGTGTAAAATCCTTAGCCCTTGGTTGAACTTCAGTGCACCCTTCTGCACTAAAACAATTAGTGTGAACTGTTGGTAGATCCAATTGGTCTAAAACCAATTTTGTTAGGTCACACTCAACCAAGGTTAGATACCCCTAAAAGGATTTAATTTTTGGAGCAACCAAATTTGTTTGGTAGCTAAAACTTGTTTAAAACCCTTCTGAACTAAAACAGATGTGTAGGGAGTTTTGTAACTCCAAATGATCCCAAACCAATTGGGTGATCTTCTACACACCAGTAGCTATCCATAGAATTTTAGTTTGAATTTTTGTGACAAACATAGATTAAATGGTGAATTAATTAGTGTACAACTAGTTTCTGCCTTAGTTTGAAATTAATTAAATAAAGTTTAATTCAATCAATTTGAAACCACCTTGTGTTGCTTGATGTGTGCAGTAGCTATGTGTAGCAATTGTGATGTTGTGATGATGCTTGAGTTAGTATAGTAATTGTTTGTATCGCTTGTTTGACGTTAGACGAAAACGCTGCCGGAGTCTTCGAGGAAGGGGAGTACTTTGATCAGCAGGAACAAGACCCCGAGAACTTTGCTGAGCAAGGCAAGCTACTTCACTGAGCTTGCATTTATATACATCTATTTTAGTCTCCAGAGTTATTCCAAGGAATCAATGATTTTAGAAAAAATCCCTTTGCAAAATACCTAAAAACTATTTTTGCCACCTTATGTAGAAGTATAAAGTAGTTATTTAAAACTATAAGTTGGGAAAAACAATGTTTCTCAAAACTCCTTTGGAGGTACTTGGATGAAGGTGAAATGCCGAAAGGTCGGTATTAAGTTGGAGAATGGTGGTGTTGTTTTGGAAAAGTGCACATTGTGTCCTAACACTATGGCGACCAACCAATAACCGGTGCGACCACATTTACCCACATATGGGCACGGGCGTAGTCATATAATTTGCTCGTGTTAGTACTGGATGCCTCAACAACGAGGATGACCTCGTTCCATGAGGGGATGGTTTGGTGACCTACCCCCTGACCTGGGTCCTCTTCATTGAAGTCTACCGGAAGCCGGTATGAACATGTCGGAGGAAGAGGATTGAAGGGCTCCCTTGGGTCCGCCGGACAGAACTACGAGTCCTCACACTTAGTTTCTGAGGATTTGAGTGTCGATGGAAAGTGTCGTAAAGGCAGGGTCCTATACTAGCATGAGCAAAGGACAGACTATGGCCGGGAACTCAACTTCGCATACCTCTGGTATGGCGGGACGTGGCTGACACGATGAGTGACCGGATGGGTGTGGGAAAAGCGTGCTACCTCTGCAGAGGGTAAAACTATTCGAATAGCCGAGTCCTCGGATATGGACAGTTGGGAGGCTGTTTTAAGACCATGTGCAAGTTTTGATAAAAGTGTTGAGTTTGGAAAGGAAGTTGAAATGGAAAGGGTATTTCGTACCTGTGCCAATGAGTTGGTTTGAGGTAGCGACGTGCTTGGTATCATGTTGAGAATTGGACAGAAGGAGGTGGAGTTTCGGAAAAACAGTTAAAATGATGTTTTCTTATAAGATAGCTATATTCTTCTTCTCACCCCTTTTCAATAAAGATTTTGGAGAGTTTTTAAACAAAAGTTTTTAAGAAGTAAAACTAGTTCTAGCGCTTACTCAAGTTGGGGTAGTTTGCGAGTACAATCAAATGTACTCATATTGGTTTCGTCCCTGGCTATTGTCTTAGCCAGATTTCGAGGAGCCCTACGTTGAAGAGGAGTTCGGCGACGTCTATGCGAACTAAGATCTTCATAAGTCAGCTGCCTGTCGGGTGTTGTCGAGATGGTTTAGCCCTACTACCGTAGCTTCCGCTGAATAAAGATGATTTGGCCCTTGAAGGCACCTATGTATAATTAGGCCTGTATGGCCAGGTTTGTAAGACTTTAAACTCGGTATTGTATGGATGTAAACTTTGGTATTCAGTTCGGATTATGTGCAACGACAGACTGATCACGGGATCGTTGCGTTGAGCATAATCGGGTATTTCGGACAGCTAGTCCGGGGTCTCCACAGGAAGGTAGGGCAAAATGGCGCTACTCAAGTGAGGGGTTAAACCAGCCATTAAGAGGGGCAGCAGGCTCCTCCATCCTGAAGGAAAGGAGATAAAGATCCCTTTTGAACAAAAGACCAAGAGTGTATTCTAGGATTTTATTGTCAAAAAATAAGGCGTTTCTCTGCTTCCATATACTCCAGGCCACAACAATGAAGACTTCCATGAAGAAAGGTCTGCGGAAGTAGGCCTTGGCTGTGCACAGGAGACAATGAGTGTGTGCGCTGGTGTCCAAAGGTAAGCCAATGGCAGAAAAGGTGATCTCTAGTTTGAGAACCTGAGAATTACAGAGCACACAATCTGAGTCTGCAGCTAGCGTTACGCTTTGGACCATGTCCCTGGCGTTGTCATTCAGGCGAAGCAATGGAACGGATTTTTAGATTTCTAAATGCTTGTGATGGGTGCTGGAGCTTGAACATGGTTAACACCCGAGGCATAGTATCCGCTGGGACGGGGGATAATGCTGTCCAGAGTCACATGATGGCCGAGGAGAAATTGTTAAAGCTCATGAAGCTCGATCATCGCCTGGAAGGAGAGGGGGAGGTGGAAGAAATCCAATGCTCGGGGCAGGAGAGCACATCACTCACCGAGGCCGATTGGTTCGGCGCAAAAGAGTACAACCTCGGGAATTTGGAGATGATGGGTTCCCTGGCCGAGCGGTCCCGCCATAACTGAGGGACGTGCCCCCATTGGCAATGGAGCATGTGGCAAGGCTACAGAATCTTACAGTGTAAATGAAATAGAAACTTTACTTTCAATTAACCGCAGTAACATGGCGGCTGCATAAAAGCGTAAATTCAGTAGAAGGGCAAGAACGTAAATGCCTTAGTTCAGGTAAAGTGTAAGCAGTAGCAAGTAGGAAAAAGGCAAATGCATACAGAAAACTACATGCTGACTGTCTTAACTCTGTCAGGTAATCAGATATAGGTACCTGAGATTTAAGCACAATATGGTGTATCATATATTCACAACAGATTCATTGATCAGAGTAAAAGCTGACTTGATGGCATGTAATAATTTGAGGGATGCTTATCATATTTGTGAGTCGTCGTAATAATAAATGTGGGTAATTTGAGCTTATAGAGGAAAAGAAGTTGCAAATGAGCGTGTCGTCTAAATAATCTACATTTAACATTTCGTGGAAGTTTCGGAATTTTATTTCCGTTTCCCATTTATAGATAGCAGAAAAAAATTGTCAGCAAAACTTATCAATTTGCATGCTGAACAATGATAACACAACTCTGACTAAAGGTTATTAACTTGTGTACATAATATGTAGTATCATATAATTCAGCCAACATTTATTAAGAAAATCTATTGCAGGAAGTACCTTTTTGACTGTATTTGGGCCATTTTCAATTTTAGGCTGAAAAGCAAGTGGGTTACGGAGGAGAGTCGCTTCAATAGCTCTGTCCCTGACTTTTTCATTCTCGGTGGTGTTTCCGCAATTTGAACAATTACAGCCATCACAATTTACACGTGCTGCAAAACACTCGCAGTACCTAAAAAATAAACAGCCGGTGAGTTTTACCTTCTATAATCATGATAGGATGGTTCATCATGAATGTGTTCCCAAATAAAATGATCAACTGATTATAAACACCACAAACTTGAAGGCGCAACTTAATTTACATAGATTGGAAATATTAGTTGACATAATCAATGCAATGAAGTGGGACAACTACAATGAGAACATCATGTAAGTGGCTAAGCGCACAAAAACTGAAAGTGCAAATGGAAAAAGAATATGATAAAACAATTAGCAACAGTCATCTCCTACGAGACCAATGTAATTCTTATCTGTGCATTCATAAGATACATACACGTAATATATCTAGCCATTTACCTACTCCCTCCGTTCACTAATATAAGGCACACTGGACCCATTTCAATTTTGACTACATACATACTAATATGAGTGAATCTATGTATAAAATAAGTCTAGATACATTTGAATCAACAAAATTGAAAGGGAAAATTTGCTGCTGGACACCGTTATTTTCTGGTCTTTGCCAAAACACACCGCCCGGATTGTGGTTTTGCTGGGTACCATTACAATTTTGGGTACAATTTGCCAAAACACACTATTTCATTATTTGACAGAAAAGGAAAGTTGCAACTTGAAAAAAAAAAATCAAGCCAACTAGAGTTACTTTTATACCCTCGTCTCGTACGGTTCCTCTTCATCTCCCATCCAAAATCAATTCTGGAATCCAGTCAACTTCCTTCCGTGATGCCATATCTTCTCAACCTTCTTCCCGGTCGACGCGAGCAAGGGACGCCGCCACAAGCAGTATGCCAGGCCGATGCGAGCGCGTCCCTATAGGCTCAGCCCGGCCAGCATGCTCCATCCCCCCACCGATCTGGTTACTGCTCTCTCCATCTCGAAGTGTGTGCAGCTTCTACTTTCTCTGTCCGTCCTTGCTACTGCTACTTCTCCGTTCCTACAGGATGCTAAATGTGCGCTGCTGTTTCACGTGATGCTACTACTTCTCCATCTCAAATAAATTCTCACTACAAAATTTGTATCTATATTGATTCTCACCATTGATTGGTTAGTTGGCAAAAAATCTTTTCTGTCTAGCCGCACGGGAGGTAGAAGATGAGGGTATAAAGGTAATCCTAGATGCAACTTTCCTTTTATGTCAAATAGTGTGTTTTGGCAAATGGTACACAAAATTGTAATGGTACTCAGCAAAGCCACAATCCGGCAGTGTGTTTTAGCAAAGGCCAGAAAATAACGGTTTCCAGCAGCAAATTTTCCCAAATTGAAATGATGGGTCCAGTGTGCCTTATATTAGTGAACGGAGGGACTACCATTGATGAAGAGGTAATGGAGGGCAATCGACTGAACCTAATTCCCACCCTATTTGAGCTCTTTTCAACACTATAAATATGGTACTAAACATTTAACTGAGAACAGGTCTTGTTAATAATTGACGGTGGGGCTGCTCTTTTTGGCAAATAACATGTAAGGATAAATTATTCCGCTTTCTCAAATAGTATATTTGCTTTGTGCCATTAACAAGATAGTGCTTGGGCAGAAAAATATAATACTCACAGCTTCAAACATCGTGAATTTTTACAGTTACAGTGCTTCCTTTTCTTTGTAGTAACATTTTTCACTTCAGCAGGGTTCCTGGGAAAAGATTAAAAGAAGCATACACTAAGTTAGAAAAAGAAAGGATTTTGCAAGAATACACTACTGATTTCGAAAGCGGAAGAATCATAACACAAGCAAAAAAAGATTTTCTCTTGTTATACAGAAAATTAGCAATATTAATTTATTTTGGGCACGATTGAGAATACGCTTTGGTTTCAAAGTGACAATAACAAGTTCCAGGAAAAACTCTCAAACAACCAGCTGACCTAGAATTCATATTTCCTCGCAATGGTTTTGAAAAGAACAATACATGGATGGTGGATGGAACAAATTATTTGAAAACAAGAATCTGATCACCAAGAAAAGAGAACGGAGTATCATGTTGTAGCAACAGAGCCCCGATTCCCGATTCTATCTCTTACCCGGAGATTCTTTTCCAATTATGATATGACGTGTAAGCTCAATTAAGACTCCAGACAGATTTTCCTTTTATGTGCTACATCAACTCTGTTGTTTTGTGAATAGCAACCAACAGAATTAACACAGACATGTTAAATTATCACTGCAAATTTGACCTCAGAACAATCAATATGCATTTCCAACAGCATATCCAAATTCCAAAGGTTCAGTTTTATCAAAAGCTAACATCAATGCTCACCAAGTGCAAAGCACAATAACCTACAACTAACATTTCCTTTCATATCGTTAATGTGCTTATGTACATGCACATCTGTATAGACTGTCACAACATTGTCAACCATGTCAGAGCCCCTCAAACTCTAAAACATAATACAAGTTCAAATACTCTTTTCTCAGCCTAGACATTCTTACCAAATCAATGGCAGAGTGCTGCTACCTATGAGACCATCAAACGGATACTTATTGTTGCTTTCAAGTTTCAGTTAAGAACTAAATTGTAATATAATCAACTCGTTTAAACAGAATGAACCACAAGAAACAAAATTTTGAACACGCAAACGGAACTCCATCCTTGAGCGGACGAAAGGAACAAAACCGCATGCCAATAAACCAATAAACGGAGTTAAAGCCTCTAGCTGAGGAGCTTGCTCACTTCGGGTGAAGGCCAACGTCCACGGCCTCGGCACCTGCATCGGCGTCGCCGTCGCCGTCGCCGACGCCGCTGGCATCTGCTGCGGCGGCGGCGCCACCGCCGGCGCCTTCAACTCGCCCGCAGAGGCTGGGGCGACCGGCTTGAGCTGATGTTGCGGCGGCGGCTGCTCCTGCCTCTCCTGCTCCATCACCAAACCAGAATGTCCACCGAATTAGGTCATCGACAGCAAAATCCAAAAGGCGGGCTTTGCAATCCCAGAGCGAGACCACCACGCGGAGGCTCAGAGCCGAATCTCGCCCCGCGAGCTCCAGGAGTTGGATCAAGAGACTCCAGGGCGAGCTCTTGGACTCGTCCAGACTCGCGAAGCAGCGCAAAACTGGAGGGAAGAACAATGGAGCAAGTCGGGGGATCAAACCCAAGAAGCCAAATTTGCGACAGAGACGCAGAGATTAAGACACGACGGATTTCAGGAGGACATGAGAGAAGAAAAGGCGAAATCTTTTGAGGATTTGGGATCGAGGAGGGTGAGGAGGAGAAGGTGGAGGTGGGGGAGAAGAAGCTATTGGCAATGGAGGCTTGGTCTCTTCGAAGTTTTTTGAATGCGAAATATTTTATGCATTTATTACTTATTCTTGCTTCAATTTATTTCCTTCTGTTTTGCGGCTCCGAATTTTGGCCCATCAGGATCTTCGTAATAAGCCATAGAATTACATCTAAAACCCATAATAAAAACATTAGTGATAGACTAATTCTAACAAATTTCGGTTGCAACTCATATCCAAACCATGTGTAAGAGCATCTCTAGCAGATCCCGTACAACACCAAACCACCCCGAAACTGGCTTTACGGTTTGCAAAATCATTACGCGGAACACATATTTTACGATGAATTGGTACTCAAAATTTCAAAAAAAAAACTTCGCGCTAAACTTTTGATCAAAAACAAAATAATAGTTAAACAAATTGCTGCCAGTGATGTGATTGCAACAAATCGTACAACTACAAGAGTGCATATGATTAGTACCATCTATAACACGACATTGATGCAGGAGATGTGACTATCTAGTTTGAAAATCAACATGATATGTAACACAAACAAACTAGCCTCTCTCAAAATCAAACACTCCAAGCAACAGCACCATCAAGTCATCAACAACCACATCAACAAACCATCAGTGGCGAAGACAGGAGTACGTAGTTGTGATGTCAATTTCAAACTGTGATGTCAAATACATGTATTTGTATAAATTTTGTATTTTTCATATAATTTTTAGCCTAAATATGAAGTTTTGCTAAAATGTTGTGTAGTCAGCTGACTACACAGCTTAGGCGTGGCTCCGCCACTGTGATGCCCATTATATCTCCCTCCTCTCCCAACCCAAACCAAACACCAATCCTAAAAGCAAACCCTAGTCACAACTCCCTGGTTTTGAGGATTGCTGGATTCCATCTTGTAAACGTTCTAACTACTCTATTTTTCCTCTTAATACGACGGGCAAATCTAGTGCGGGTTCTCGAAAGAAAAAAAGACCGCACGCTTGCAGCCATCTATTTGCCCTTGAGGACGCCGAGAGCGGGTCCTCCTATTCTGCGCTTACGTTTCGCACAAAAACGCATCGAGGAAAGCAGAGACAAGCCGAGGCCCACCCCGCACCACCTCGCCCCGGTTCCTCCATCGCCCTGGATCCCCCGCCTCCTCCGCTGGCCAGGCCGCCTGCCGCCACCCCGCCCTCCTCAACCCGCCGCTCACCGCCGGTCCGCAGCCACCCCAGACCTCCCTCTAAACCTCCCCCACCCTCCCCTTCTCCGGTGAAATCCCGCACCCTCAACCCTAACTTTCATCGCCAGCGAGCTCCCGCACCTGACCCTGCCAAGATAAGCACCTCCACCTGCGCCGCCGCGGCGAGCCGCGTCGTCGCCGGCTACGGTGAGGTCCATTCCTCGCCTGGCCGACGAGGTCGCGGCCAGCCGCGCCGTTCCCGTCGGCGGCGAGTGGTCCGGTCATCTTCTTCCCAGGTCGTCTTGTGTCGCCGAATGGGCCAGGCCCAGAAATAGATCAAGCGAGGGAGAGGGCAAAACCTATTCATCAACCAGGTCGATGATAGGTACGGTCGCACACCCCCACCCCCCGCGTGTATGGGCCTGGCCCAGTTCCCTCCCCGTCGTCATTTCCTTCCGACAGGGGCGGCTGCTTCTCTTCTTCTTTCTTCCCCGTCGTTGCTTTCACTGGTTCTTCGCTTCGCGACTGCTCGTCGCCGTCCGCGACTCCTCGCCGTCGATGGCGGCTCAAGGTTCGTGCTTCCCTCCCCATCTAGGCATCCTCCTCTATCTCTCTACCTTGCGAATCCCCCCGATTTGTGTGTAGTAAATCGCACGGGACTTGCTAGGGTTTCGGTGATTTAATCGGACGGGACTTGCTAGGGTTTCGATGATCTAATCGCACGGGATTTGCTAGGGTTTCAGTGATCTAATCGCACGGGATTTGCTAGGGTTTCAGTGATCTAATCGCACGGGACTTGCTAGGGTTTTGGTGATGTAATCGCACAGGACTTGCTAGGGTTTTCCCGAATCGCACGCACTGTCTGCTACGTTTATCGCCCGCAATCGTGGTTAGGTTTTTTTACAAGCAATCGCTGCCATGGATTTTCCCGCACTCACCCGCTGATAGGTGTTCCTGAATCGAGGGGCGGCCGGGGGGATTTAGTTTTTGTTAACCAAATCGGACCTGCATATATCACAGCTATGGATTCATGTTTTAAGTTCTATACCACAGCTAGGATGCCTACTAATTGGCCGCAGTAATTTTTTCCTGCGAGGTATATTGGTAGCCAACTGCATATATCACTTGTTCAGATACATGAGGCAATTTAGTAGGCATAATTTTTTCTTTATTGTTAGCATTTTTTGAAGTATGTAGAGGGGTGTCTGTAGGTTGTCCTGGGGCAATTAGTAGCCGCCTATTTTTGCAATAGTTTTTTTTAGTGCACTTGAACCAATATATGGGTGTTTTTAGTGGGTATAATGTAGCATATTTTTATTCGATTAAATGGGGAAACACATCTTTTTTTGTAATTTGCTTCGAACAATTGATGTTTTGCTAAGCTTTTTCTTGCACAATTCTGCATTTTATTGTGTTTCAGTTGGATATAACCTATATAGTTGTCATGCACGTCGTTGTTCTCAGGTTTTGTTTCCTTTTTTTCATATGTGCAGGAGATGCTGGGATGGAAGTTGAGAGATCTAACCCCATTATGAACCACAGGTTTTCAACTTTGAGGTTTATGAGGACAGTAAAACAATTTAACCCCATCCAGAGGGGTTATATCACCAGCCGCAACATGGAATATCTGTTGAAGATGCCAAACCATTTGATGGTCCCTTCCAGCCTGCTTCATTGGCTTGTTTACTACACTGTTCCTCGAAGTGGAGGACAATGCAAGAAGAAGAACAAGATTATGTGGTTCACCAAGAACATTGCAGACAAGGTTTTTGGTTTCGAAACTGATTCTTTTCGTTATGCAATGGGGAGCAACGACCCTGCTATTATGAGTGAGGTAGAATCTATTCTACTGCAATATGTTAAGGAGAAGGATGTGCCGATACACCATCTTGAGGGCATTTTACTGGGCACCAACGATGAAGTTAAATTCCTTAGGTCTTTCATTTGGTATTTCTTAAGCACGGTGTTATGCCCTTCCACAAAGAACATTGCAAATCCCAAGTATTTGTATGGTCTTATAGACAGGCATATGCCTGATATTCAATACTAGATTCGAACGGCGCGGCTCGCCGCGCGGCACTTGTTGGTTCTTTGAATTTTTTGCCCGTGGTTCCCACAATTTATACAGATTATTAAAAGCATAGTTTATATCCATACGTATTTGATCACAAGTCTATAGATTTGAAGACATATTTTTGGCATATTATGAAATCAATAATCAGAACATAATACAATAAAAATCTTAAGAAACATGAAGATGAAATCACACAGCATGGATCAACGGCTCTTATTCAAGATGCTTGTTTACTGGAAGTGTTTCGACTGTAGTTTTTTCAACGGTAAGAACTTGCCCAATCTGAACTTGATGGTCAGGTCCTTGGAACAAAGCCTTGTGTGCTGTCGAAGTGGATGATATATCCTTGTTCCTGTACACGTGAGATAGGACATGTTATTAGATAAGTGCTTGCGAGAACATACGGATGAACTATATAAATTGGTGTAAGTACATATAATCTGGAAATTTGCTGAAGGAATTAGGAGTCGGCTCAGTTTGTAAAACATAGCCAGACTGATGAAATAAGGAGTTGTCAAAGATATAAAATCTGAAAGAAAGTAATTAGCAAATGCATAGTGTATCGATTAGCTGTAACTCACATTTGTGTCGTCCGAGCCAAGTTGAAGCCAAAGTAGTATCCAGTGTATCAACTGCATATGTTCCTGGCAGGTTTTCATTGATATATTCCTTGCGACCTTTGAAGGTTGAACAGTAGCATATTATTAGGTTGTAGTAATAAAGCGTCGGATTATTAGATTAGAAAGCATGTATTGGTTTACCTAACAGTAAGAACAACTTTGCGGTTTTTACGACTTAAAGCCGTGACAGTAGAGCTCAATGGTGGGAATGAATTGTTTCCTAATTCTGTAATAAACACAATATGACATAACACTTGTTATGAGCTGCACTGAAGAATAAAAAGACGGAGATGTACCAAGTAGCGAGAAGCTTACCTTTTCTGTTGCGAAACCTGCGGGCATGTTTTGCCGGCAGTATTTGTTTTGAGAATCTGCATAAGTAAATCAATATTCATGAGTATAGGGACAATCGGATCAGTACGATCCATACAACTACACATTATTGTAGTGAACCGAAAAATCTAGGCAAAGAATTGTTAGTTGATTTACCCATGAGATGTTTCCTCGTTTTTTGCCTAGCCGTGCAGACGTAGATTCCTTATTAGCAGCACTCTGAAACATGGAAGTAAACATTATGAGAGGCTGCAATATATTAAATTAAGGAGCAGAAATTAATATCTATGTAGTAGACAATAAGAATGTTGTTGCTTAACCTGAAAATAAATATCAGTGTGCGGAATATTGACAGTATACTTTTTTTAGGGGTGAATAATATGCTTATGAGATGGAACACAGAATATAGGATTAGCTGGTATAATATTGACCTGATCATTGGTGCCGCTGTCATCCAAGATGTCAATATGGTGATTTGCTGGTACTGGTTTAGCTAGGGCCGCTTGTAGTATTGTTGCACGGTTGCGGAAGGCATTTTCACATAAACGTGCTTTGTGTAGTTTTGCTTGGCATATTTTAAGGTCTGCATAGCCGGCATCATCTATGATTAAGATACCAACTTTTTTATTCCAACCCAAAGTTTCCAAAGCCACGGAGCACGCGGACTCGACAGCTTCTTCATTCCAACCCAAAGTTTCCAGTTTCCAATTTTGTCAAAATATTGGCTACCATGTTCTTTGATTTTTCTAAAATTATAATCAGCTCTATTTTAGCTGCTATTTGGAACAAAAGCATCAAAATACACAACTACTTACAAAATTGTGAACAAAGGTACTTAAATAAGGCCATAAGAGGCTTAGTAGGCATGTTTTGTTCAGTTCAACAATATAAACTGGACACTGGAGACATGATCTCAACTAATAGATAAAGGCAGACAAAGGCAGTCCTGGCGATGATGCAAAAATAAATACCGACAAGGGGTAGCTAGAAGCATGCACAAACAGATAATATGTACAGACGGAATAAGTTTAGCCTCCAAGAATAAAATGCGTAATTAGCTGAGAGCTAACTTGTGTCTAGTCTAAACAATAGTAAACATGGTGTGTCCTGACCTTAAACACTTTGGTTTCCGAGGATGATCTAGTTCTTGTTTTTCTTCTCCAGATCATTAGACTTAATGGTGACCTATGCCTGGGAGCCAAAAATGGATCCCAGCTGAATATGGATAGAAAAGTTAAAGGAAATTCAAAATATCAATAAGCTAATGTGATGGTAGTCCTAATGCAAACTGATTCAAGGCCTAAGCCATAAACTTTTGAACGACAAGAAAAATGTCTAGCATTATAGAGTTGTATAAGCACATTTCAGTCTGCTCCTGATGCCAAGTTTCCTGAAACAAAGGCTTGCGCACACATGAATTCGACGAAACAAATGGCAAGGATGAATTACAATAAAACACAACATGAGATTTATCTTACAACAAATATGATCACCAAGGAAATATGCAGAGGGAGGAAACACTAAATAAATTTTAAAAAAACCTATGACTAAAAGCAGCACATGTATTTATTCAAGCTCCAAATGTCAAACAAAGTAGAAGGATTCTCAGTTATCGAGTATGCTGAAGAGATGAGTTACCTATTTGGCGATGAACTCTCATAGTTGTCCTTTATCATTGAAAGGGACTGCAGCCTCCCCGGTGCTTTTCGACCATCAGCAGAGGGTTCTTGAGGTCCTTGGAGAAAAAACATGAAAGCTTAATGTGGTTTCTATTAGAGAAGTCAGGACGAAGAATTAAAAAGGAGAGAAAGATTTACCTGTGTTAGGGTGATTACGGCTCTTCACCTAGCATCGTCACCGTTGCTTCACATAAGTGATGAACCTCTAGCTATGGAGCAGCTTTTTACCTCAAATTAATATTAAACCTCCATGTATATCATATTTAGCATGTCAGCAAGTGCATTACAATAGTTAAGCTCCAATGAAGCCTGGAAAACGTCAATATACATGGTAACATTACACAGATGATTTGATTGTAATGGAACAATATACACACATGGACAGTGGCATTGTATATACAGCAAGCATTTGAGTGTCTTCCCATAGTCTGTGTGCAGCAGCGTTGAAGATGCAGCAGTGCTATCTAAATACAAAGTGGCGGCAGATCATAAAGAGTAGAAGTTAATCATAATTAGTACAATGCTAATGAATAACGTACTACCTCCTATCCAAATAATGTGTCGGTACTTGTGCTACCAACTTGTACGTAATCAGTTCCATTCTAGCGGTATTTTTTCTGGGTCGGAGGGAGTATGTAAAAAACTTGCATCTGGAAATTTTGTCCAGGTTGAACACTATGTACTGAATCTGATATTCTACTGGCCTTTTTACACTGAGACCACTCCACAAATAGAGATACAATTCACAACAAAGAATGAAAGAAACCTGAATCAAATTTTATGTAACCTACTGTAAAGCCTTATAGCACAAAACAGAACGAAAATAGAAAGCTGAACCAAATTATTCTATAGCTCATTGTAATGCCCTGTTGCACAAAACATAACAAAAATCAAAATCTGAACCAAATTATCCTGTAACTCACTGTAATGCCTTGTTGCAACAAAACTGTAGTAAACTCAGCAAAAATAAGGGTAAATTGCTGCTCCATCCGATGGAAAGCACTTTAGCATATATACTTCAATAGGACTACACTCCAGAAGAAAGCTGAAAGGTGATGCAAATTATGGAGCTGCAGCTTGCACTTTTTCCATTAAATAGGACAAACAATGTGGAAGGAACAATGATAGAAGGAAATCAAGCTGCAACGGAAATCTTTTTCGGAGGGACAGATAAAAGAATGGAACATGTAATGAAGGTCCTAATACAATTTTATTTTTTCAACCCAACAAAGTATTTCTGATGAATTTGAGAGCTCCAGTGGCAGCTCAGAAATAAATGGAAGTTGCTATACCGATGGAAAGATATTCTAAATTTTCGATACTCTACTTTCACTGATATCAAGAGTGAACTTTATTACTATTCTTTAAAGACAGAGCAATTAATTGTATCCTGAAAAAAGTAACCAACACAAAGAATCAGAGCCATGCATCCTTTGAATCCAATTTAGATGGATTAGAAGTAACTAACCTGTAACCAGCATGACCTCCAAAAGGCCTCCAAATCAAATAGATAACAGCAGCGCCTGCAAAAAAAAAAGGCTCCTATAATGGATCCAACCAAAGTTCAGCAGAAACATCAGATCACAGGGGCAAAGAACTATTCTAGTAAAATTTACAGAGCTAATAAAGCGAGGATGGGAAGTAAAGTACCTACTGCAACTGAACATCAATATTCAGTGACTTCAACATGGCCATGTTTAATGCTTACATTATATTTCATTCACTGCCATCCTACAGAAAAGGAAAAGGAGGTCAATATGGAAAGAGTCCAGTAGCCTAAGCACACTTCTTTCACTTTAATAAATTGTAATCAAGAATTTCATAATGCGAGCAAGGATCAAAAGAAACATGCTTCGTAATAAATGTGACAATGATTCATGCTAATCACTTTATACTTAAACTAAAAGAAAGACAAGGGAGATTTTAGTTCAGCAAAACATGGGAGTAAATTTTCTGAGATAAAATTGGTAGTTAGCACCAGGCAATACCAGAATGATCTCAGGACCAAGCATGCAAGTGGTCTTGTTGCAAGAGTTCTATTGTTTTGTAACATGCGATTATCAGAGGGTATGCTTACCAAACTCTGTTCGATTGTGTGTGAGAGAGCACCAACTTACCGATCCAAAGAAAATACAGATAGCCTTAAACGTGCACATAGCAGCACATTGGCACATGGAGTCAATAGATCCAGGAGCACTGCACATACTCGCATGGAAATAGAAAATATATGATAATTAGGTTCTAAAAAGTACAAACATCACAGACTGCTGATCGAATTCATAATAAGTAGAAACATGATCTCCCAACAGAATGAAGATCCCTGTAACTGATAGCATGACAAGGGAAGGCACTCGTTTCAGAGAAGCTAATGCAAGAACATTTGTACAACACCAATCCGGATATCAGCACAACAAAAATAGCACCGTCCAAAGTGGTGACAGTTCTTGTAAACTTATGCAAAGATAACGTCCTGATCTGGGCAATCATATAATAATAGCAAAAAGGCCTGCCAATGCTACATTTTTTTTCAGTTTTGAAATGAATCTGAAAATTATCGAAATGGATAAAGATTTGACTGGGTGATGTACCAAAAAAATGATAACAAATCGTTCAAGTGGCGATAAAGCTCCAGATTTAGAAAATTAAATAAATGCTCAATTTTCATTACTGAATACTTATTCTACGTTGACTAAGTTTCAGCTCAACTTTTACTAAATTTCATTTTGCCATACCATAGTACCATCTACACTTAATAAAATCATCGTAAATTATTATGGATCCTCTTTTCAAGATACATGCAAATTTATGTAGTTATGGATCCTCTTTTCCTGACTCCATCTCCCTCCTAGCCTTATTGGGTTTCAGAGTCGAAACTTCATCTGAGCAAACAAATAAATCCTGTACAATGGTAAAGACTTGTAAAATGTAAGCAAATATCACACAGTTTAACAGTAGCGGTCCATTATTGGGTTTTAATTGTACAATAAGCACAAGTCTTCTATTCTATAAATACAACAGAGCAAAACAATTAAGGATTGTCAGTCGCAACAAATAATCTCTCAATCTCATGTGCGGAAACCATATATATATAATTCCCATATAAAGTAAACTACAACAACCTATTGTGATCACAAGGATATGTCAGAAAACTGTAAGGAGGTCCAGTTTATAATGAGAGCAGCTACCATATAGTAAGGACAAAATGCCCAAAAGAAACATAACAAAGGATAAGATCATAAGATGATTTAAGATAAAATATTGTAAATTGATTCAAGGGTAAGCCATAAATTCTCGAACAATAAGAAAATCGCTAGTATTCGAAAGGGGCAGGATTCCTCGTATATTTTCAGCTGCAAACACGCAACTGTCATGTGCACATGAGGAAAAAAGTTGCAAATAAAGTTTGGGTGAGAGATACAATGTAAAGCAGTCAGTATACCTCTGGACGTGGTTAAATATGGCAAGGTACGCACAATATAGCAGATCTGGTTGAAATAAGTAGAACCCATATTTCTGAACATATGAATGGGGATTTTTCGGACAGCATAACAAAGAGATGTAGAATCTGCATAC
This sequence comes from Poa pratensis, assembly GCA_947311845.1. Classification (NCBI taxonomy): domain Eukaryota; kingdom Viridiplantae; phylum Streptophyta; class Magnoliopsida; order Poales; family Poaceae; genus Poa; species Poa pratensis. The sequence goes on from CAMZMU010000013.1 coordinate 3,516,245, forward strand.
AAAGAAACATGATTGCTGGAGATTAAATCAAGAGAGCAAGAAAGGCAAATAAGGAGAAAACAATACTTTGGATACTTGGCTTACATATTGAGATCAGCTGCAGCACTGGCCCTTGTTGTTCCCATCGATGATCCTAAACAGAGACATCAGAAAACCTACAAAATAAATGCACATCAGATTCGTAGGACATGAAGGGCTAGTTTGAGGTTTTCCCAGGAGGATGGTGGTCGGAGGACCTTCAACATGCAACCAGGGACACGCCGACGACGAGATGCTACCTCTGACGGTCGCCATGGATTCAGGGACGCGCCAGTAGAGGGCCAACTTCTCCCGTGGTCCGTCTTCACGCCGTAACCGCCGCGGCTGAGAGATAGAGAGGAGTTGAGACGGGAGAAAGAAAGAATCAGTGGTGGAGGGCGGAGATAAACACCTGAGGCTTCATTGTCGGATCCTGTGGTCGCACGCGAAAGAGGAGGACATGGGCTGCTGCGGCAAGTGCTCATGGTGTGGAGAAATGGCGATTCAGCGAGGGGACCTCTTCTCCGTCCTCCCGGCCGGATTCCCTGCTGCTCGACGTGCTCCTTCCCCTCCAAATCCCACCACCGATTCCACCCCATTTGGAGAGAGGCCGCTAGAAGTTGGCGACAGGGAGGGAACGTTGGAGGAGATGGGAGGGCGTGTGAGAGGCTCGGTGCGCTCCCCCGTCCTCGTGGCTGCGGCCGCGGGAAGTGAGGAGGCGCGGGAGCGGGTGTGCGCGAGGGGCAGAGCGGGAGCGGGAGGACGCGAGGGTGGCGGCTAGGGTTTTCCACCGCGCGGGAGGACACGCCGACGGGGTCGAGCTCCTCGCGTGGGGCGCCTCCGTGGCGTCGCCGCTGGCGGCAGAGAGAGAACGTGAGGATCTGAGACGGGATAGAGAGAGACTGGGTGGAGAAGGGAGAGACAAACCTGAGGCGACGTGTTTGAGGTCGGCGCCGGTAGTGAGCGAGCTGCCGTCTTGCCTCTTGCCCGCGAACTCCTCATGGCGGCTGGGCTGTCCCGAGCGTCGGGGACGAAGGTCGGAGGACGCGGGAGGGCCAGCGAGCCGGCAGCAAGAGGAGGAGGCGGAGGGGCGGGAGCAAGGTGGCGGGGAGAAGGGGAGTGGAGCTGGAGGGATTGGGAGGGGATTGGGAGGAGACGGACGTGGTGATTGGGGAAGAGAGGAGAGCGAGGAGGACGAATGCGGGAGGGACGCGCGGCTGCGGGATTGGGCTAGGTTTTCGACCGCAGGCGCAGCTTATATATCCCAGCGCGAAAAGACGATTCTACCCCGCGCGCTCCGTCGGAATAACGGCCACTGCCACCGCGCCCGCAGAGACACCGAATTCTCCAGCCACCAAGTCGATGACAGGTGGGACCGGCACAGTAAAAAAAAAAACAGCGCGATCGGACGGCTGAGATCGACCGTAAATCCTATCTACGGCCAGCATTGTCTGAGCAACGGTGAACCTCCTACCCCCCCCCCCCCCCCCACAATTATACTCTTTAGATTGGTACTATGGGACCCTCTGCATTGACAATCTTTTTGAGGAGATTGATGAATGGAAGGTGAGAAGTATCCGCGCTGATGGTGATTACAACACGTCAGGATGGATTGGGGGTTGTATCCCCGTTGCTTGCGGTATGTTTCTCTTTCAGTGTTTGAATCGTTTTAGTTTTCTTATTCTGTTTTCACTGGTTTTAGATTGGTCCATAGTTTCTGACTAGTTTTTTTAAAATTCTTTTCTTCGCAAGATTGGATACATGGATTTCATTGACTTCAATGGAAATGATGGTGGAATAGACTATGGTATCCCCAGGATGCAACACATCCGTAACAAAGACTTTCTTTTTCTGGAGAATGCTGATCGCAATAGGCAGTCCCGAAGACAATATGGAATTCTCCCGGTCAGTTTTGTTATTGAAATTTACAGATTTTATTCGTTTACTTCAATCTTTTTCGTGAATGTTTTCTGATACCTTTTTGTCCCTTTTCTTATTTCATTTTATTTTGATTCTTTGTTAATCAGTTCCGGACGTTTTCCCTTACACCATACGGCGACCCGAACAATGTTGATGAAGATCCCTGATGCATGTAAAATTCATACATGAACTTTGCATTATTTTTACTTATATTCCAGTCATATTTGCATCATATAAGGGTTATATCACTGTTTTATAATGATTTTGGGAATATTTGACATGTTTCCTATTTTTTATGGAATTAACCCTGCGCAGGCAGAAAACCCTATTTCTATATTTTAATGTTTCAGGGACCCAAACGACGTCCAAATGACCTGGAAATTTACGAGCATCATTTTTGGAAGGAACAAAGCGTGGGAGCGAAGGAAGCAAACAAGCGGAGGCCCGAGGGCCAAGATAGTGGGCCCACGCGGCCCCTGTACCTGGCCGCGTGGGCCCCTCCTTTTGGGCCTCGGAGCTCCGTTGCCGTCGATCTTTCCTCCACCGACTCCGTTTTGACCTAAAAACGCCTATAAAAATAGTCCCCCGACGTTCTCTGGAAGGAGCGCCGCAGAAACACAGAAACACCGAAACAGAGACCTGGAGCTGCAGATTGGAGGGGGAAAACTCCGGCGGGGCGCTGCCGGCGTGGTCTCCATCTTCTCCAACGACTTCTCCACCGTCTCCATGATGAAGAGGGAGTAGTCCACCTCTGGACTATGGGTTTGTGGAAGTAACTTATGTATCTCTCTCTCTCGAGCTTCACTAATTAGTACCGTATGAGCTGCTGAACATGATTACGGTCATCTATGTAATACCTTTGTGGTGGATCTTTTTATGAGTTAATATATGTTTGAGATTGCAATGGTTTTGTTTCAGTTATGAAAGTAGATGCATATTATGTACCCCGTTCTTATTTACTTGTCATGATCAAGCATGTTTATGAGAGCGTGTGAGGGGGAACGTGTGCATTAGTTGGAGTAACGGGGGGTGGCTAGTGCAGTGAACGTGAGAGAAAGTTCTGCGATCCACTTGGGTATTTACCTTACTTTGTTGCCTCACTAGGGATAAAAAGAAATACCATGCTACCGGAGATGTGGGTGTGACCATTGCCACTACTCCATGACTAGATCTAGCATGTTCTTATTTTAACTTCATGTCATGATACTTATTGCTATACTCTGAGTTATCTTAATTACTGAGGTGTTATGATTTAGTTCGCATCTTGGTGGAGTATAAGAGAGACTAATAACCAAAAGGTCTCTATGTTAGGACGTGATGCCCATATAATTATAACTTGTCATTAAACTGTTGTGTTGCAATCTCATATGTCAACTCTAGTGTTCCATTGTCTACCACTTTATTAAAGAGAGAGTGCATTTGTGAAACCATGAACCCCGGTCCATTTTTAATCATAAGAAACACCTTTCCAACCACTTTTACCACTTTTCCATTTTCTGCCATTTAAAAATCCGAAAATACAAAAACACTTTTACATCTTGCATTCATCATATAAAACCCAAAAATATCATTTATCATTGCTACCACCATCCTTGCATATTTATTTACCACCATTGCATATTTATTTCTTGTTTGCATTGCATATTATCTTGATATCATTCTCACACCTTGTGCTTGACAACCACTAGGTGAGGTTGAGGACCAAAACATTTACTTTGTTTTGTAGGTAACCAAAAGAAGGATAGGAAAGATAAATCTTCACTACTGATTCCCCGAGAGTTCGATATTAAACCCTCGAGTCACCCCTCGTGGGGAAAACACGTCTTCCACTTACTACACACTCTGCACTTGGAGTCTCAACCTAACCCATTTACTTTTCACGCAGGTAACTACGTGAAGGGCCATCAAGAGTGCTTTCTGGCGCCGTTGCAGGGGAAGATACGAAGCTTCCTGCAGAATATTTTTCCCGTCAACTACACGCCATCAAGACTGTTTTCTGGCGCCGTTGCCGGGGAATCATTGCTGAAAGGTTTATCCAAGGGTCCCTGCACTAGCTCTGTTTTCTGGTGCCGGTTTATCCAAGGATATCTCACCAAGTCAACTTCATCACCAACTTGTGCTAACACCTAAGCTTGGGGAGGTTGCACCTACGTGAGCATCATCTTATCCATCTTTACCTTCAAAGCAATTTATCTTGTTTTGTCATTGTCTTGCATATTTATTTTCAGTTTTGCATAAAAAATTAAAAAACACATAAAAACTTGCTAAAATGGGAGAAAGAACTAAGTTGTGTGATTACACAAACACTCCAAATGATCAATTTATTGCTAGGCCCATTGCCACACCTAAGATAAATGCTGAGAGTTATGAAGTAAGTCCTAGTTTGTTGAACTTGATAACTAGGGAACAATTTGGCGGTAGTGCTATGGAGGATGCCTCTATGCATCTTCATGATTTTGTTGAAATATGTGACATGCAGAAATTTAAAAATGTGGAAAGTGATATTCTAAAACTGAAGTTATTTCCTTTCTCACTTAGAGGAAAAGCTAAAGAGTGGCTGCATTCATTACCTATTGATAGCATTAAAACTTGGGATGATTTAAAAGAAGCTTTCATTAAGAAATACTATCCTCCTGTTAAAATTTTGCAAAATAGAAACAACATTCTTTCTTTTAGGCAAAATGAAAATGAACATGTTGCTATGGCTTGGGATAGGATTAAACTTATGCTTAGAACTTGTCCATCACATGGGGTCAACGAATGGACCATATTACACTCTTTTTACAATGGTCTAAATTACATGTCTAGAAATATTCTTGATTCTGCTGCTGGAGGTGCTTTTATGGGAAAAACTATAGTAGAAGCTAAGAACATATTGGAAAGTATTTTGCAAAACTATAGTCAATGGCATACTGATAGAGCACCTAATCCTTCTAAGAAAGTGAACTCCATAGAAGAAACAAATGATTTGTCATCTAAAATGGATACTATTCTTGCTTTCATTAATAAACAAAATATTGAAAATGTGCCTTTGCAAGAACTAGTTGGTAATAATCCTGAAAATATTGATGTCAACTTCATTAGGAACTATGGTAATAATGGGTATGGTAACAACAATTATAACTCTTATAATAAACCCCCATATGTGCCAAACAAATATACTAGTGGTAATGTTTCTAGTGATTTGGAAAACACCATTAGATCATTTATATCTACTCAAAAGGAGCTTAATAAGGAATTTATATCTAAGTTTGAAAAACAAGACTCTTTGTTTGAAAGGGTAGATCAGCTCACTAAGGAAGTTTCCTCATTAAAGAACACCATTATAGCTCAAAAACATGAGGAAACAATTAAATATTGTCAAGAGGTTATAAATAAATCTTGGGAACATATTCATGAGCAAGAGAGAATTGCTAAGGAAACTATTATGGTAATGAAAGAAAAGAAAGTTGAAGAAGTTAAAATGCTTAGTGAAGTAAAGGAACCATTGCTTGACTTAGAGAATTGTAGCTTGCATGAATTAATATCTATCTTACAAAAATTTGCAAGTGATCCTTCTATTAATGTTAACCAAGCTGGTTTTGGTTCTTATATTGCTAATCATGTTTAAAAGAAAAGATTGCTAGGTACAACCAAGAGGCTATGATACCACCTAAGCTTGGGGATATATGGATTCCCAAAGTCCTAGTAACCATTGGAAAAGAGACACACCATGCTATACTTGATCTAGGATCTAGTGTCTCTGTTTTATCTAAAGAACTATATGAAGTACTTGAATTGAAAAATCTTGAAAAATGCTCTATTGAACTTGCACTTGCTGATGATTCCATTAAACATGCTTTAGGAAAGTAAGTGATGTTATGGTAGAGTTACATATGACATTTGTGCCTGTTGATTTTCTAATCATGGATATGGGGAATAAAACCTCTAGTCCAATTATTCTTGGAAGACCTTTTCTTCGTACTACAGGTGCTATCATTGATTCAAAAGAAGGGAATGTGAAGTTTCAGTTTCCACACAAGAAGTGCATGGAACACTTCCCAAGGAAGAGGGACACACCATCGTTCAAGCTCCCTCATGAGCTTCGTCCACAATAAACATCAAGTAAGAAGCCTAGCTATATGGCTATAAAGAAAGCGCTTTACGGGAGGCAACCCGGTTGTTTTTATTTGTGATTTTCTTTGTGTCCTCTTGCTGTAACAAGAGACTTAGTGTTTAGTTTAGTTTCTGGAATTTTTAATAAAGTGCCAAGTTTTACTCATTTTGGTGAAAAAGTTGCTTATAGCGTTCGGAGATTTTATTCCTGCACGAATCTGTGCACGGTATGATTTTTAATTCTTATTCTGTAACTCCGAATGAGCTCATATTTAAACTGTAGTAGCAACTTTTCATCCTCTGTATGCATGAATTTTTCGGAATTTTCCGACAAAGTTAAGTAGGGTAGAAAAATACGTTTAGCTGCTGCTGTTTTTCTGGACAGATTCTGTCCCATTTTGTTTGATGCATGCTTAGAACTTTTAACTTGAATCTTTTTGATCCAATTGAGTTTATGAGTAGGCATACAACATTATACATTTCTGGACATTCATATGAATTTTTGTCTAAGGATTATATGCAGCAAGAAATCTATTTGTTTATCACTACTAATGTGCCCCACAGAAAAAGAAATGGGAGAAACGGTGTTTTGAAGTTTTTTCACAGGGATTAGAGGAGATGCACCAAGAGCTATCCAAGGATGGTGAAGACCATAAGCTTGGGGATGTGAAGACAACCCCACTGGACCTACACACTCTCGGTTTGCACACGTCTAACTTCTGTTTTTCGATCGAAACACTTTATCGCATAAACTTGGAGCGTCTTTTTGTTTAGGTTAGATTTTTATTTTGTGAGACCACCACACTATCATTTATATATGAGAGAGCTACTGGAAATTTGGGTTGAATTATGTTGGATGCTATTATAAGATTGGGAAAAGGGATGTTGAGTTAATTTTAAAAGATACATATAATTGCATGATTCATGAGCTTGTTAATGAGTAATAATTTGCAAATATTTTATCAAGAGCTATCTTTTATTCATGTTTTGATGCTAAATGTTATTTACCTTGTTTTAACATGGATTAGTTAGTTCTATGGACACTCATGCATGCATTTAGATGGTCAACTTTCTCCCTCTTGCTAGCCCAAAAATTCCAACAAGCAAAAACTTGTTTCCAACACCTTCAACCAAAGTTTTTCCAGTGAGTCCACCATATCTACCTATTAGCTTTATGCTATTCCGAGTATGTTTATCATGATATTTGTGTTATCTATACCTCTGAATGAAAATGCTTATGTTGTTGTTGTGGGAAAAGTTGGTTATATAGCTCTCTCGAACTTGATGCACACTTTACTTTCATTGCATAAATAAAATATGACCCATTGTGATTAAAATTATGATGTTGTGGACTTGACAAATGTCTTTGGTTGAGAGTTAGCTCATATGTGCTGTCACATGGCAAGCTTTCAACATTGCACTTCATCTCATTTAGTTGATATCATGTACTTTTGTTTATGGATGCTTACCATGGGTGAAATAAATGTGGAAATGAAGTGAGTTTAAATGAGTTTGTATAAATGGTTAGAGAGACGCCTGGGCCGCTAATCTAAGCCATGCATCATTCATGGTGGAAATTTACTTACATGCTATGGTGAACCTTCTGTGATACACCTTACAATAAAAAGCTATCCAATGGTAAATAAAAAGGGTGTTGAGATTGTTCATTGTGTTTGTTTGTCTTGTCATTTTGATATGGGCTTGTTCCATATCCTGGGACAAGAGGTACCCCAGTTGACGCTCTTAATGATACTATTATTACTTACAATGATATTTAACTTGAACTTGCTTTGTTTTCCAAGTTGAGTAACACATGGAGTAGGTACTTGTATTCAAGGGGCATGAGACTTTCAACCTGTACTTTGTCAAGCACACTACTCATATTGCTTTCACTTTAAACTTAATCATTCAAGATGCTATGATAGGGGAATGAGAGCTTGACACCAAGGATTACCATATTACAATCATTGACTTAAGTAGAGAAGTTCAGAAGTTAGATGAAATTTATTCATGCTTTACCTCTACTCATATATATATCTTTCCAAAGTGTCCACCTTTTATATTCAGATTTTCATCAATACTCTATGACCATTGTAGGATGTTCTTACTTATTATTATGCATACATGTGGTCCATAGTACTTCTTCTCTTATGTTACACTTTGTGAATTATCATTGAACATCCTTGCATTGAATACTTGATATCACTTCATAAACTATCTTGCATATTGCTACTCCTTTTAAGAATGAACATTTGACTCTATGTAGCAATAGTAATCATCTTTGATATCCATTGATAGTATTAAATTGCAAAGTCCATGTTAGTTTTATCACCTTCATACTCGAGGACGAGTATAGGTTAAGCTTGGGGATGTTGATGCATGTAAAATGCATACATGAACTTTGCATTATTTTACTTATATTCCAGTCATATTTGCATCATATAAGGGTTATATCACTGTTTTATAATGATTTTGGGAATATTTGATATGTTTCCTATTTTTTATGGAATTAACCCTGCGCAGGCAGAAAACCCTATTTCTATATTTTAATGTTTCAGGGACCCAAACGACGTCCAAATGACCTGGAAATTTACGAGCATCATTTTTGGAAGGAACAAAGCGTGGGAGCGAAGGAAGCAAACAAGCGGAGGCCCGAGGGCCAAATAGGTGGGCCCACGCGGCCCTGTACCTGGCCGCGTGGGACCCCCCTTTTGGCCTCGGAGCTCCGTTGCCGTCGATCTTTCCTCCACCGACTCCGTTTTGACCTAAAACCCTATAAAAATAGTCCCCCGACGTTCTCTGGAAGGAGCGCCGCAGAAACACAGAAACACCGAAACAGAGACCTGGAGCTGCAGATTGGAGGGGGAAAACTCCGGCGGGGCGCTGCCGGCGTGGTCTCCATCTTCTCCAACGACTTCTCCACCGTCTCCATGATGAAGAGGGAGTAGTCCACCTCTGGACTATGGGTTTGTGGAAGTAACTTATGTATCTCTCTCTCTTGAGCTTCACTAATTAGTACCGTATGAGCTGCTGAACATGATTACGGTCATCTATGTAATACCTTTGTGGTGGATCTTTTTATGAGTTAATATATGTTTGAGATTGCAATGGTTTTGTTTCAGTTATGAAAGTAGATGCATATTATGTACCCCGTTCTTATTTACTTGTCATGATCAAGCATGTTTATGAGAGCGTGTGAGGGGGAACGTGTGCATTAGTTGGAGTAACGGGGGGTGGCTAGTGCAGTGAACGTGAGAGAAAGTTCTGCGATCCACTTGGGTATTTACCTTACTTTGTTGCCTCACTAGGGATAAAAAGAAATACCATGCTACCGGAGATGTGGGTGTGACCATTGCCACTACTCCATGACTAGATCTAGCATGTTCTTATTTTAACTTCATGTCATGATACTTATTGCTATACTCTGAGTTATCTTAATTACTGAGGTGTTATGATTTAGTTCGCATCTTGGTGGAGTATAAGAGAGACTAATAACCAAAAGGTCTCTATGTTAGGACGTGATGCCCATATAATTATAACTTGTCATTAAACTGTTGTGTTGCAATCTCATATGTCAACTCTAGTGTTCCATTGTCTACCACTTTATTAAAGAGAGAGTGCATTTGTGAAACCATGAACCCCGGTCCATTTTTAATCATAAGAAACACCTTTCCAACCACTTTTACCACTTTTCCATTTTCTGCCATTTAAAAATCCGAAAATACAAAAACACTTTTACATCTTGCATTCATCATATAAAACCCAAAAATATCATTTATCATTGCTACCACCATCCTTGCATATTTATTTACCACCATTGCATATTTATTTCTTGTTTGCATTGCATATTATCTTGATATCATTCTCACACCTTGTGCTTGACAACCACTAGGTGAGGTTGAGGACCAAAACATTTACTTTGTTTTGTAGGTAACCAAAAGAAGGATAGGAAAGATAAATCTTCACTACTGATTCCCCGAGAGTTCGATATTAAACCCTCGAGTCACCCCTCGTGGGGAAAACACGTCTTCCACTTACTACACACTCTGCACTTGGAGTCTCAACCTAACCCATTTCTTTTCACGCAGGTAACTACGTGAAGGGCCATCAAGAGTGCTTTCTGGCGCCGTTGCAGGGGAAGATACGAAGCTTCCTGCAGAATATTTTTCCCGTCAACTCCACGCCATCAATCCCCTTATGGAATCCCGCCAGAATACTATGCGCCATATGTAATTGAATCTTCTTATCCTCTGATGTACCCTCCAACTGTCCCATATGACGATAGTGAACATATTACAACCGAAGATGATTCTGGCGTCGAACCTGATGACAATGTTTTGTCTAAATCATTTTTTTGGTTTTTTATTATGGATCAAATTCAGGAGAATGTTCTCGATGAAGATGTTGCTTTCAATGAACACCCTCATATTAATGAAGAACTCCCTCCCAATGAAGGACCCTCATATTAATGAAGAACTCCCTCCCAATGAAGATGGTGTTGTTCGTGATAATATAACTTCTTCTCTATCATCTTTTCTTCTGTAACAACAATCCCTTTGTTGTGTCTGTTTCATGCCATTTTTTTAACCATTTTTTATATCATGTATGATATCTGCCAACAGGATGTTGAAATTCAGGATGTTCTTGAGGAGGAAATTGAAGATATTTACGATGAGGAGTCTGAGATTCAGGACAAGTTTCTACAGATGGTGAATGCTTCTGAGGATGATGAACCTGAGTTCGGCGAGTATGATGGAGGTGATGGAGGATTACCATTCAACGACAACGAGGATGCTAATCCTGATTTTGTAATTGTCTTTCCTCTTCTCTTTTTATTAAAAAAATATATTTTATTCATTTGTTGCTTATGTGCACGAACTCTGACTTCAGGACATTGGCATCCAGCGTAATGACATTGAGCTACCATTTGCAATTGAAGGACCTGTTCGTGATGGTGATGCTGCTAATAAAGATAATGTAATTATCACCACTTTGTTCAAATTCTTTTTTTGTGTTTTTCTTTACTGTTTTTATGTGTTGTGCTTATTACACAGCATTAATAATTTGTTGTTTCGGTTTCATGAAATCTGTTATCACAGGATGTCATTCTATCTGGCCCAGAGTATTTTCCTGACTCATCTTCTCAAGATTTTTCTAGTGGGAGGCCTTCTTTACATGAGGACAATAAATCAGACAGTGTTGATGCTCACATCTCAAATTCTAGTTCATTTGGAGGTAAAATAGTTTACTCTACCTTTTCAAAATACTGATTTTTTTCTTATGTTATCTGGTTACTGTGGAAGTCTTTTTCTTCATTCATACTGTGTTTCTAGTGACCCCTTGTACACATTAGCTATATTTCTCTTTTAGTTGCTTTTCTTTTGTTCTATTTTTGTCTAAACAGTACCACTTTTCGCCTTTTGATGTGTACAGCCGAGAACAGCATGCATACGACACAAGGTGATATTCCTGTCAGCATTCTAACAGGAATAGCTGAAAGTTTTGTATTTCCCAATGTGCCTATAGATTCTGTTGCACCTACTACAGGTACATCTTCTTCTTAAAGTTTTTTGTGTTTTTTGTCCCTGCGGGCACATGAAATAAAATTGTGTCAGGGAAATATCTTAAGTTCATACTTCTTTTTTTTTTTAATTAGTTATTGGAAATGCTGCCAGCAAAGCATTAGGCGAACCAAGTATAAGCCCCAACACCCTGGATAAAAAGAACAGGAAAAAACGGGCCGCAAAAACTTCATCACCCGACACGTGCATTCCGAAATTGCGTATAACTCCTGATATTGACGCATTCTGCACCAAGTTTCTGAAGGGAAAGTACTTCAAAGCAGATAACTCGTGAGCTACTAGTAACTCTTTTTCAATGTTTCATGTCAGTCTGTGCTGGGTTCAGAGTTATTTTTTGAAAATCAACCTTCTTATCTAATTTCGGTCACCTTTATGTGTTTTCTCTTCTTTTTCGGCAGTCCTACCTTTGTTGGTATTGGAGGGTACAGTGTCACTTATAATAGTTTCCATAAATCTTTCAAAGCCCGTGGCGACATGGTGGATGATACTATGTGTTTGTGCGCTCTAATGTTCAATGAAGAATATAAAAGAGCTTCCGTACAAGATGCTGAGCTCCTGAAGTACATGTTCAGCCCTTATGTAACGGTAAGCTCCTTTTACTGCTATTCTTCAGTCCAAACCTTTTTCTACCATATTCTCTATGGACAACTTTTTTTCTGTTTAGCTGATCCGTTGTTCACACACTCATATTTATTTTCAGACTAAACTAACAATAGATCCAAGTATGTTCGACAAGTCTTTTGTTCTCGCAGAGTTTAGAACGATCAGCAAAGGAGTCAACATTTCAAAGATTGATCTTGTATTTTCCACATTGTCCATATCTCTTTAATATTCAATATGTTTTCTATTTTTTTTATCGTTTTTGCACTGCCCTTTGAAAATATTCATGTGTTTCTTTCTAAATTTCATCCAGATGCACTTCCCTTCTGTTGTTTCAAAGCGATGGACTCTAATATCTGTGAATCAACTGTACTGCACAACAAACTTTTTTGATCCTACTGGCATGATTCCTGAACAAGTTCAAGATGTACTGCTTCATAACCTGGTATGTTTTATGTTTGTTTGCCATAGATGTTTTCATTTCCTGTGAGTTTTTGGAAGCCATCCAACCTGGTTACTTTTTCAGCTATGCAATTTGAAAATAGTTTGCTATGAGCTGGAACTTTGCTGCAAGGATTTTCAGAAGTTCAACACATGCAGGACTCTAAGTTATCCTACACATGCATTGATGTTAGTTCCATCTGACCACCATTTTTCTGTTGTACTATTTCTTTTTTCATTTGGAAATATTGCTGCAGGAGTCTAAGTTGCATTTTTTGTGTTTCTTCCTTCCAATAGGCATGATTGCGGCTTCTATGTCATGTTATACGCAGAAAATTTCAATGGCAAAGTTATGGGGCAATTCAACCAGGTAATGTTTCTTTTCCTTTGTCACTTGTAAACGACTTTTTCTTCATGAAAACTTGGTAGTTCATATTTTTTGTTGCTTTTTTTTCTGTAGAGTTACATCCCCAAGTATAGGATGATCAAGGCTTTTACAATGTTTTACTCTACATCGAATGAAGTCAATGTGGAACCTTTTGAGAGGATGAAGAAGCGCTAGGTTCAGAGAGTCGATGGAGTCGTGTTTTTGCTACAAGGAGAAATGCTGCTGTCAACCCAATAGCATTTATAGAACTAGGATTTTCTTTTTTCTATCCAAGACAAATGAAAAATGCCAGGGGGTCATTTGATGTAATATGTTTTTTGTCAGGAGCTTGCACAACCAGAGTTCATTACGTGTGTTTTCGTGTGGCTTCAAATTCGATATCATTACCTGGTTAAATTCCACAGCTATTTCTCTCAAATATAAATTAGTAAGACAGTTTCCCAATAAATTGTGTATTTGTTTACTCAATTTACATAAGTTTTTTTTGAATCCACAAAGTTTATGAATTCGTCAATACTGTTTTTTTGTGTGAATTCGCACACTATTTTTTCAATACACTGGAATTCGCACACTGTATCTTTTTGGCAAGGCAATGCTAACGCATGGAAGAAAACCATTATACAGATTTTCTATTCCATTTAAATACAGGGTTTATTCACTTGGCCTTTTCTGTTATCTTTTTAAAATCGTTCAAAATTAGTTTTCGTCACCGTCTTTTTTTGTTCCTTTTTTATATCGTTCAAAATTAAGTTTCGTTCACTTTTGGCCTTTTTCTGTAATCTTTTAAAATCGTTCAGAAATAGGTTTCGTTCACCGACTATTTTTGTTCTATTTTAAAACTGTTTCACTTTTCATATTGTTCAAAACTAGATTTCGTTCGAAGTACTTTTTTCATATAGTTCAGTCGCTTTTTTCTGTTCCATTAAAAACGTTCAAAAAAGTTGTTCAAAAATAGGTTTCGCTGAAATATATGTTTCGTTCACTAGTCTTTTTGTTCTCTTTTTAAAATAGTTCAAATTTAGATTTTGTTCACTTGGCTTGTTCTGTTATTTTCTAAAATCGTTCATAAAGAGGTTTCGTTCACCGAATTTTCTGTTATTTTCTAAAATCGTTCAAATTTAGTTTTTGTTCACCGTCATTATTTTTGTTCTCTTTTAAAATCGTTCAGAAACGGGTTTCGTTCAATGCCCCTTTTATGTTTACTTTTCATATCGTTCGAAAGTAGGTTTCGTTCACAGATAGGTTTTGTTCAGATATAGGTTTCGTTAAGACCGGTGAAAGTTGTGCCAACTCTGCATAATCACTTTTTTTGTTTTTATTTTTTTGCATTTTCTCGTTCTATTTTTATTTTTATTTTCTTAGTATGTTCACTTTTTGAAATTGTCTAAAAATATTCGTTCACCGACCTTTTATGTCAATTTTGACATCGTTCAAAAATAGGGTTTGCTCACCGACCCCATTTATGTTCACTTTTAAAATCGTTCAAGAATAGTTTCTGTTCACCGACCATTTTTCGTTCACTATTTTAAAATTCGTTCAAAATTAGTTTCCGTTCACCAACTTTTTTGTTTACTTTTAAAATCGTTCAAAATTAATTTCCGTTCACCAACTTTTTTTGTTCACTTTTATAATCCTTCAAGAATACTTTCTGTTCACCAACCATTTTCCGTTCACTATTCTAAAATTCATTCAAAATTAGTTTCCGTTCACCAACTTTTTTTGTTTACTTTTATAATCGTTCAAGAATAGTTTCTGTTCACCGACCATTTTCCGTTCACTATTTTGAAATTCGTTCAAAATTAGTTTCCGTTCACCAACTTTTTTTGTTCACTTTTAAAATTTGTTCAAAATTAGTTTCTGTTCACCATTTTTTTGTTCGCTTTTAAAATCGTTCAAAATTAATTTCCGTTCACCAACTTTTTTTGTTCACTTTGATAATCGTTCAAGAATAGTTTCTGTTCACCGACCATTTTCCGTTCACTATTTTAAAATTCGTTCAAAATTAGTTTCCGTTCACGATCTTTTTTGTTCACTTTTAAAATTCGTTCAAAATTAGTTTCCATTCACCAACTTTTTTTGTTCACTTTTATAATCATTCAAGAATAGTTTCTGTTCACCGACCATTTTCCGTTCACTATTTTAAAATTCGTTCAAAATCGTTCATAATTAATTTCCGTTCACCAACTTTTTTTTGTTCGCTTTTATAATCGTTCAAGAATTGTTTCTGTTACCGATCATTTTCCGTTCACTATTTTAAAATTCATTCAAAATTAGTTTCCGTTCACCAACTTTTTTGTTCACTTTTAAAATCATTCAAATTAATTTCCGTTCACCAACTTTTTTTGTTCACTTTTATAATCGTTCAAGAATAGTTTCTGTTCACCGATCATTTTCCGTTCACTATTTTAAAATTCGTTCAAAATTAGTTTCCGTTAGCCAACTTTTTTGTTCACTTTTAAAATCGTTCAAAATTAATTTCCGTTCACCAACTTTTTTTGTTCATTTTGATAATCGTTCAACAATAGTTTCTGTTCACCGACCATTCTGTTCACTATTTTAAAATTCGTTCAAAATTAGTTTCCGTTCACCAACTTTTTTGTTCACTTCTAAAATCGTTCAAAATTAATTTCCGTTCACCAACTTTTTTTTGTTCATTTTGATAATCGTTCAAGAATAGTTTCTGTTCACCGACCATTTTTCTGTTCACTATTTTAAAATTCGTTCAAAATTAGTTTCCGTTCACCAACTTTTTTGTTCACTTTTAAAATCGTTCAAAATTAATTTCCGTTCACCAACTTTTTTTGTTCACTTTTATAATCGTTCAAGAATAGTTTCTGTTCACCGACCATTTTCCGTTCACTATTTTAAAATTCGTTCAAAATTAGTTTCCGTTAACCAACTTTTTTGTTCACTTTTAAAATCGTTCAAATTAATTTCCGTTCACCAACTTTTTTTGTTCACTTTGATAATCGTTTAAAACCAACTTAAAACTTTGTGATCAAAAATAAGTTTCGTCCAAATATAGGTTTCGTTCAAATAAATAGGGTTCGTTCATAAATAGTTTTGTTCACTAGACCTTTTTCCGTCAATAGTTCATAAATAGTTTCGTCAATACACTTTTTTGTTCAAACATCCTATTTTCTGTTCTCTTTTCTTAAATAGTCAGAAATAGTTTCGTCAATACACTTTTTTGTTCAAGAATATGGTTTTCTGCATCATTTCTAACTTCACTTTTCAAAACGTTCAAAATTATTTTTTAAATTTCAACTTTTATTTTTCAACAATAAAATGTAACCCACAACAATCAATTAACATCTCAGTTTTCATAATCTATTTTTTTCACTACCAACTAATTTACACACATCCAAATCCACAGTTTCAGATCAAGTTAGAGGGACAAATATAACCATCATTTTTCTCACTGTTACATAAAAATGGAATCATGAGTAAACAGAAACTGCTTCCTGAACTTGCTTTCTTCTGTTCTTGCTACTGCTGCTCAAGGTACTAGTATTGCTCTTTCCTCTTGCTATCAGAAACTAACTGGTGAAGCTATCAGAAACTAACTGGTGAAACTATCAGAAAATAACTGGTCAAAATAACTACATCCTGAAATTCCATCATGGATCAATCAAATATCTGTATGAGTCAACACTCATACAGTGGTGAAACTGAGATGACATCCAACAGAAAAGAGATAATTATATGACCATGAGAACCACAATTTCTGACTATACATTTCTGTAGACATGTTATCTCTATCTTTCTCAAGTTAGTTTGGAGCTTTTATTTGAATAGGTAAGAAGTTTTTCATGCAAATTATGCAGAGGGCTCCCCTCTCATTTAAATGAAAACAGTGAGTAATAATTATGACAAGGTCTGCAAAGAACATCTCATTTTTTTCATAATGCATTTTTCTTCTATCAACTAATTTCCTTTTTCTTCCCATTCTTGTTTTTCTTGGAATTCTTCTCAGACTGAGGCTTCAATCTACTCCCTTTGTTAACTGACTTGGCTGCAGAAACTGGAGGGTCTTGCAAACTTGAGCTAGCTGCACCTCCTTGATGGTCATGTTTCTGTTTCTTCTTTCTTGGTGCTTTAGCTTGATTCCTCTTCCCTTCAACTTCCCCAGGTTGTGAGATAGTTCCATCTTCATTTATCCAAACATCCACATTTTTCTAGGTTCCACTGTATTTGATTCTTCTTCAGCTACCTCTTCAGTAGCAGCAGTTTTTGTTGATTTCTTCTTAATCATAGGTGGATCTTTCAGGACAATAGTATCACTTTTTTCTGATTAAGCTCTGATTCAGAGTCCATCAGCTTTTTATGAATCTTGAGTACTTCTTCAACAAACAGAGCACTCTTGGTACCATCTCTGCTTATGTCAACACAAACATCATTGACACAATCAATAATCGGAGCATGCCGTAAAGCATTCTATGCTGTATTTGATCCTTCCTTGGCTATGGTATCTTGTTTGTGCTTGAGCAACTCCTTTTCTCTAAATTCAGAGGTCCACCGCGCCATTACGTAGTGCCCTGGAATGTTTACAACATCAAACTGGGTGAACAACCTCAAGATGTGGCAGCACAATATCCCATCTTTCTCATATTTTCCACACTCACATTCAAATGTGAGGTTCTTCCGATCAACATCAACAGTGAAGAGGTTCCTTCTGTACTCAGGGCGATCATAGTTGATTAATTTCTCCAATTCATAAATCTGATCTTTCACCACTTCTTGAACACTGAATGCTGTCGAGTTAACCATCTCAGTAAGAAACTTCACGTAGATGCCCCTTGTGTATATTTTGGCCGCATGCCTCTCTATTGGGTTGTGACCCCAAAATGCAGGGGTTTTTAGGATGGACTGAAACCGGTCTTCATTTTCCTGCTCCTGAATTTTCTCCTGGAAGATCACATACTGTTTAAGAAAAGTCTCAATTGTATCTTTTCTCAACACATACTCCTTGAAGTTAGAGTTGAAACTCTCGCTTCTTCCAGTGGTTCGAGTGAAAGTACAAAAACTTCTCTTGAAGTAAGCTGGTACATACTTGGTTCTTGCCCCCCACATTCTTTTTAGGTGCTCATGATTCACAGATTCAAAAGTTGTGAGCATTTCCGCCCATCCCGATTCAAACTCTGTCTCAGTCAAAGACTCCATGATTAGCCCTACTATGCATTCTTCCATTCCTTCCTTTTCAGACATATACGCACTCCATGATTAGCCCTACTATGTTACTTTCACCTCGAAATTTCTTAAGGATGGGGTGATTTCATCAGGTCCATGCAAAACTGTATTGTCTAGTTCACTGGTTGCAGCTTCCATCCTGCTCTCCACTAGACCAAGGTCCTAAAAAGTGATAAAAATAAAAAAAAAAACTTGAGAATTAAGTGCTATTATGTACACAACAATTCTTCAACTATCAAACAAATATAAAGCTTAACCTGCATCAATTTCTTAAGACCATCGTATACAACAAACTGATCAAATTCATCCATCACATCTACTTTTCGTTGTTCTTTGCCATTCAAATTCTGCTTCTCAATCTGTAAACCAGACAAGTAAATCTTTTAACATCGACAACTGGAAGAGAAAATGTACAAGTATAGATAAGTCAAGCGTATGTAATAGGTGTCGGTGAATACCACAGCTATCGGCGAGTTAAGTATTGCACATTTCGAAGTGTCGGTGATATTCACTGGACATGCTTCTGCCGAGCTTTTACACCTCTGTACCAGATGAAAAACAGGATAAGTCACCAAGTTTAATCCTGATGCACTCAGCATATCTTCTCACAAAAAGGAAGAACAGCTGAAGCAAACCTTATTTTTTGAAGTGATTTCAACCATCAATGCATCTGACTGCTTCCTCTTCTCATTGAAACTGTTTATTGCTTCTTCAATTTTCCGTCTATTATCCATTACGATTTTTCTGAATGCTACACATAGGAAATTCCATTTTTGTCTTAGTATTCTTTTGAAAAAAATTTGCATACAAATTTCTGAAAAAGTTAATGGTTGTCGAAACACACAGCCATTAAACCTTTGTTAAACAATCATATCTTATGCACTCAACAAAGAATCTCACTACTGACTGAGTTTCATGAATTCATCGCAAATCGTCACAATCTGTGACTGAGTTTCATGAGTTAGAAATATGCGCACAAGTTTTGCATTGCTACACCTATGCTTAGTAATGTCTTAACTGATTCATATTGACACAAAAAATTAACTGATTCAGTTCATGAGGCTACTAACACCGAAAAATCTTGTGTTCTTTTCCATCCTTCTTTCTACTAGCACTAAACTAAACCATGTCATGCACCTCAAACTGGAAACTAGAACCTAAACAATTTTTTGGGCTACCAGCACCTATACAGGAATACCATATGAATTCTTCACCTACTCCAAACACACAGCCAAATACTAAAAAAATATGAAATTCAATCTACCTGAAAGCATTACATGGGAAGAGGAGGGAGGCTAGGTATGCAGTGGCTTACGGGAGAAATATCCTCACTTGCCGGAGAAGAGAGGCGGCATGAGGAGTTCGTCGGTGGCGGCGCCGCCGTCGGAGGGCGAAGCTGGTTCACCACGATAGGTGTGAATCTCCCTTGCCTCGCGGTGGCTCCATGCGGGCAGGAGGATACTACGATGGCGGCGCAGTTAGGTCTTGGAAACAGTCGTAAAGCTAGCTACGACAGAGAAGAAACAGGAACGCAGTCGCGCGCTAGAGAAACAGTCGAACAAGTTAATGGGCCAGGCCCACTATCGCCAGAGGGTATGCGACTGCTTCTTATCATCGACCAGGTTGATATATAGGCGATCCCGTCCTAAGCGTGCTAATGTGTGCGTTAGGCGTAGAATAGGATTTTCCACCGAGAGCGCTAGGCCGCATCATCCTAACAAAGCGTCGTGAGTTCTCTGCTAAAAAGCCCAGCTCCAGAGCCCATCTAAAAGCCGACCAAAAAGTTGCGTGCTGGCCGACCAAACAAGCCTGGACCTCGGGCGCAGGCCGACTCAGGGGCGCCACGAACAGAGGAGGCGGAGAGGAGAGAGGAACAGCCATGGCGACCACTCTCTCGTTATCTTCTTCCCTCTTCCTCGCCGCTCCGACCAAAGGTACCTACCTTCCAAGAACTCCTCTCTCTCACTGAAGCTCTTGCCATCCATGCCCACGTAGTAATTTCTCAGTTCTCAGTGTGTTAGCTTCAGCGTGGTTAGGGTGTTCTTGGTCCTGTTAGTTTGGGGCTTTGGGCACACAGTACTCATCCGAAATCACACCGGATGTCTAATCCATCACCCGTGCACACCACTAGTAAAGCTTCAGTTTCTCCCAAGGCACGGTATGATGATGTTGTAGTACTGCAGTAGTATTCTGAAAATAGGTAGTAGCAGGGATTGATTTGTTGGATGCTTACCTGCGACCTGCTCCATAAAATTGGAATCTAGTAGTACAGAAGGTGGTTATTTGTGTTGGAGCTAAATCGTTCATGATTCACATGTATGCATTTCTGAATAATGGAGGTCGAATATGGAAGTAATGAAACACTTCCACTGGCATGAACATACATGAATTTTAACTATTTCTTCAGCTAGAGATGTGGTTTCGCGTGGAGTGGCTTCAGCTACTCCATCTTGGAGCACTGCGAATCTACACTGCAAGGGGTATTTCGCTGGCAGGGGGCGTGACCGGAAGCAACAACGACGCACGTCGATAGTATCTGTGGTTGGTTCACAAACTTCTGGTTGTAACCTGTACCCTTCTTTCAATCCTCTATTTTCATTGATCTGGCGACCTGCATCCTTCTTGGCAGTTTGGGAAAAAGACAAAGACCACCAGGGAAACTGTTGTCCCAGACCCCGACTATCGGTTACCGATTGCTATACTTGGTGAGCTTTGGAGGTAGTAAGTAGAACATCTTTGTTCTCTGGGCATGTACTTGTACTGTTCTATATCAACTAAGAAGTTTTTTTTTTTTGCGGGGAAATTAAAGAAGATAGGGTATCTGTTAGCACAGTAATATCTCCATCCAGTGACCATTATTGTCAAAATGCAGGGATAGCTGGGGCATTTGCATATGTAGACAACCTTCTTGCTGCTGCACCTGTAGGCCTACTGGGCTGCTTCTTTTATTTCAGGTCAGTCTGACTGCTCTGTTTTTAGACCATCTGTTTGAGTTATAGATGAACATACACTGTTGGAGTATCCATTTTTCTGGCATATAGAGCATGTAACCAAATAGACTAAAGTCATGGATCATAATATACCATCACGGTTCTCGAAAAAACCACTATACTATCACTGTACAAGACTGCTATGAGAGATCTATTCAAACCTATCTAGACAATGGAGACATATTGAGCTCCACCATCATAAGACTGACACTGTTTTTTCGTCCCTGCTCAATATTGCCAATATATTCCTCAGAAAAGAACACCCATATGATTATTATGTTACACTTAAAGAGGGGGCAAAGATACTAAGAGCATCTCCACCGGCACCCTCCAAATGAGTGTCCGGCACCCCCCAATTGAGCCTCAATTGGGGGGTGTCGGACATGTGTCCGCCCGAATGGAGGGTGCAGTCCACAGCGGGCGCACCCAAAGGCCCACCCCCAAACGGCCCGAATTTTGAGCATTAGATCGAACACCTTGCGGGCACAGGAACCGCCGCCGGTTCACCTTCGCGTCACGTGGGAACACGGCGGTTCGTGTGGACGTGCAACCGCCGCCGCGTCGCTTCGGGGTGGCGTTCGCACCGCTTCGCATCAATATAACCATCCTCGCGGCCGCACGTCGCTCACATTCTCTCCGCGCACCACGCCCACAACTCACTCACCATGTCGTTGCCTCAGAAGGAGGCCGTGATGGCCGATCAGGAGCAGGACAAGGAGGCCGTGGTGGCCGATCAGGAGCAGGAGGCTGTGGTGGCCGCCGATCAGGAGCAGGAGGCCGTGGTGGCCGTCGAGGACCAAGAGGGCGATCAGGAGCAGGAGCAGGAGGCCGAGCCCGCAACTCCATCACCAACACGCCCTGCTTTCTCACCATGGGAACCTTGGTCCCCGTGGCCGTCCCGTGTGGCTGGTGCACATGCAGCACCGGCCGTCCCCCAGGCACCAGCACCGGAGTGGCAGCCGGGAACTCCGGACGCGGCGCCAGCGGACGACGAGCCTAGAACACCGCCGCCCAATGCCGATTCGGATGACGACGATATTGTTAGGGTTTGTAGTTGTAATCGAACATCAATTTCATGCATGCATTAATAAAAGTCTCCAATAGTTGCGGCTACTAAATTGTTCAACCGCGCCGGAGAACAAGTATCAAATTCCGGCCATCACATAGTTTTGACCGTGCCGGAAAACAAGTCCCCAATGTCGGCCATCAAAATATAGTTTCGGCCGCTAGGAGAACTAGTCTCCAATGCCGGCCATCAAAAGGGCGCCCCCCGACGCAATGATGATGCATGCCAATCACGCGTCCGCATCCTCCTCGTCGGCATGCTCGTCCACTTACACTTCCTCTTCGGCTTCCTCCGCCGCCGCCTTCTCAGCCTGGATGTGCCTCCGTTCGGACACAAAGTAGGCCTTCTAGCCGGGGCTCATGTCGCTCGTGTTGGTTGCCATGAGCAGACGCTCCTCTTTCTTCTCCTGGGCCTTGAGTTTTGTCTTTTGCATCTCGAAGTAGGCGTCCCACTTTTTTCGGCGACGGCGGCTAGCTTCACCTTCTGGCCGTCGCTGCAGACACCTCGTTGACGTAGAGGACGACCGACTCTTGGATGCTGCACGAGGAGGCCGTCGTCTTCTTGCCAGCCCTGGCGGCCGCCTTGCACGCCTTGATTCCCATCGCTGGACGATCCGCGCTGGCGGCCAGCAGCTTTCTTTCATCTACCTCGGCCACATCCTTGCAATGACTCCTCCATTTCGGGCAATCGCGAAGCGCTTCCCAACAATGCATCAACTTGTAAGGCTTCTTGTGATCCATCACCAAGTCGATGTACATGTAGTGGGCATCGTTCAACTGTGCAAACAAATACAAGTCAAATATGTTTGTGAACATGGCCGGTTACAAATAAGACGCAAGTTAAGATCGATGGACGGCTCGACGGGGGAGATGGACTGGCGCGACTGCTGCATCTGGTAGCCGTAGTGGTTGTCGAAGAAGGCCGGCGCAGACGGCGACCCGCAAAAGACGCCGACGCCGGCTGGGCTAAAGCTACTTTGGCTCATGGCGATTAACATCTCGGCGGTATCTTTTGGAGAGGGCTCATTCGCCGCCTTGTCCTTCGCCTTCAGTCGCCTGATTTGCCGAAGTTGGGAAGCGGCTGTGCGCAGCTCGGCCTGGCTCAGCGGCGCCTTGGTCGGCCGCACCGAAAGCTCACGTGGCTCGCGCTTCATCGCCTTCTTCTTCAGCTGCGACGACGCTGGCGGCTTGCGAACCTTCGGTTTCGAGAGGCCGACAGGCTTTGGCGGCATGGTGGCGGAAGGCGGAAGGCGAGGAGGTCGCGGCGGCGACGTAAGGGTTTTGGAAATGGAGGGAAGATCCAGGATTTTGACGCTGGGGGCGGCAATGTAGAGGAAGGGGAATTGGGCGCGGCGGCCCGTGTGTATGACGGGCGGGCCACCCCTGTCGGAGGGCATGTCCGCCCCATGTCCGGCACCCCCGAGAGGGGCTCCAAAGTTGGGGGCCCTTTCGGGGGTGCCAAACACGATTTTGCTCGGGCCGACCCTTTGGGGGTGTTATCCTGGTCATTATTCATGGATGATCTGTTTCTGAGTTCATGCTAACACATATGTATTCACTCGTTTGTTTTTGCAGACTACTAGAGTTAGATTCGTCTTTGATGATGAGGCCCTGGTTAGTCCACTCTACCTTTTGGTGTAAACTAAATATGTAGGAGTATTCCGATTTACTCATGTAAATGTCTTCCAAATCTGGATGCTGGACTATATTTAAGCTATGTGACAGGAATATGCACAATACATATATAAAATCGTTGTTGGTAAGTTAGGAATACTCACAACTAATCTAAGTAAATCTGTTATTTTTAAGCTGTGATTCTACTAATCACTTGTTGGCTATCGCATTGATATCTGAACGATGCTTTTTATTAATAATGAAAGTATTGTACTAGACTTGCACCCCGAGTTACACAGAAGTGCAAGCACAAAAGCGATTTTACTAGCTGGACCATTAATAACTTTTTCTTGTATGATGCTTCTCTTTCCATTCCATGAATATTGAATTGTTTCAATGCTCTGTTGTTGCGGCTGATCTTATGCATCTTTCTTATCTGAACTTGTATGCTCGTATTATTATAGGAAGTGAAAGTGGGCAATCAGCTGCAGGAGTCGGGTGAAAACGTATTTGTTGGTGGCAAGAATCGTTGGAAGTAAGCATACTTGTTAATCTTGTATGTTACTACAGTTCATTCTGTCCAAAATATATGTATTAGCAAGTTGGTTTTGGCTTTGAAGTATTTGTAGTTTTGATTTTTGTAGGCAATATTTCTGTTGAATTCCTCTATTTTTGCTTACTGGTAGTGGTAGTTAGTTCCTTCATTCGTAAATATATGGTTTTTCGGATGTGGATAGTCTCCAACATGCGACTTTGATTGTTAATTGGCGTAGATATATGTGTGATGAACTTCCTATTAATTGTTTAGGTTGATGTATATATTTTTAGATAATTTTAAACAACTCAAGCAATGCAAATAAACTTCTGTGGCAAAGCACGGGTGTTTGTTTATCTAGTCTTTGTAATAAAAGGTATTAACTCCTGCTTCGATATGCTTAGAGCTAGAACAACATCTATTAGGCCTTGTTTACTTCAAAGGTTTTCTAATGGATGGGAAGAGTAGGGATGGGAGGGGATTTGGTGAACACCCAATCCCCACAAATCCCAACAAATACTCTTCCCCAACAATACACTAGTATGGACTAGAGTTTTTGTGTTAGACAAAAATGAGGTGGTTGGTAGGGGATATTTGGGGATTATCCCCTTCCATCCTCTAAAATACACTAGAAGTAAACAAACTAGTGGGGATTTTTCGGGATCTAAGATAATCCCCTCCCATCCTGTAAAATACACTCGAGGTAAACAAGGCCTTATGGACCAATGATTTTTTTTTTACATTCTATTAGGGACCAAGGATTGAACTATCTTGTACAGTTAATCTATCTTATTCTGGTAAAAGCCTTACAATATTTTCTAACGATTGTGCATATGCATAGGTACTCATCATTCGTGAACTGGGAACTATGGTGGCCACAATTTCCTATCCTGGTTTACTTCAAAGAGAGACAAACAAAACCCGAAGGCCAAATTCATTTCTTCCCTGTGATTTTCGTAAGCCACTGGTCAACTATAAGCTCAACATCTTCATTCTTACATAGTGGATTTAATTCATCGTCGCAACACAGAACGGCCGGCAACTCTATGATATTATGGTGGAGCGTGCTGGACCTTCAGAAACAAGCGGGCCTAATCCTTGAACTAGATGGCGAGCTGTGCTCCATGGATTCTTCAGCATTTGCTCAAGTTCCAGGGTCCAAAATCTCCATGATTTGGACAAACCAACTTCAATGTATGTATTCTTTTTTAGGGAAACAAAAGATGTACAGTAAGCATCTTAGTGTCGGGATGTGAGAAAATGATGTAATGCGGCTTCCTCACATGGTGTGCTTACTTCCGTTGCAAAACAATGGCGCGCTTGTCAGTTTATATGCACACATGTTTTACTGAATTATGTCACTTGGAATTTCTATTGGAGGGGAGGGGACTGCATTCAGAAATGAACTTCTCGACTTCTCGTGGCGCTTTCCTGCTTCCCTGCCGCGCCAAGCCGCGAATACACAGCCACCCACGTTAGAAGTACGAGTCTTAACTTTCGATGAACTGGAACTTTCTAAGACCATAATAGTCTTAGGAGTCCTGTCTATAATTTCTTCAACGTACTTAATGGTTTTGTGGCGGGTTCCATTGAGGTTGAACAATTTTCTTGATAGAGAAAACCTCCCTACGCAAAAATTCTAACTTCTGACGCACAGCATTAAACTTTCCAGACTTAGCAATGAACATCTCACTGAGTTCTTTTTGATAGAATTAATCTGTCTAATAATATCAAGATCACTAGAAACACTATTCCCAATACCATAATTATTGAAGGAAAATAAGGCCTAGGGTAATTGTTTCCTAGGTGAAATTATTTTTAATAAATTCAAATTTACAGTTTCACATTGTTTTAGACACACTCACTGAAAGAAATACTAGTAATCTTGCACGCGCAATGCGCATCTCAAAATTAATACAAATTAATGCATATTTTTCAAGAACATTGTACAAGTCTTGAAAAATGAATCGATCCTTCTTGTATTGTTAATGGTTTATGTTCTTGATAAATGGGTGTCTTGCCCTTCTTCCCTGCAGTCTCATGGTTGTCTCACCCTCCTTGATATTTTACTACAAAAAACATAAATATTACAAACTCTGTCTTTGATGGAAGAAATAATAAACATCATATGCAAATATACAAGTAGACGGAGTCAAAGTGACTAAAGTCTAGAGATTTAGATTAAGATTTTTCTCACCTCGGCACCATCGTGGTGGTAGCTTCGTCTTGCTGCAGCATCACATGAACAATCGGGTTCAACTAAAATGGCCTTGTTTTCTATTCTAAAATCTTTTGATACACACAATGGTGTTGGTAACAACCATCTCCCCACATATAGTGCCATGCTAGCATAAAAGTTAGCCCTGTGGGCATGCTGTAACAAGGGTCTCAATGGTCTATGATAGGCACATGGTTGCTGAAAGAGCATCTTTGCTCTTAATCATGTTTTGGTGATGATTGACAATACAACATTTGCTCCTAATATGTTGTTTGAGTGTGAACAGGGTTCTACAATCATCATCGTTGAGTTCGCATCAAGAAAATGAGAAGAAGGAGTTTTTCCTGCCCAGGAGCGGTATATGCCCCTCTCGGCGGTAGTACCGCTGTCCTCAGGCAGGGCAGGCGCGTCGGCTGTACCGCTCCCAGTACCGATTTTTCCCTGCTTCGGACCGCTTGTGCGGTACTGGCGGCGGTACCGCGCGCGGCAGTACCGCCCAGTTTTCCTGGCGCAGCCGAGGCGGCGGTAGTGCCACCCGCACTACCGCCCAAAGGGGCTTCGGAACCTTTTGTGCGGTACTACGGGCAGTAGTACCGCCGGCGCGGGATGGAGGGTGTCTCAAGACCGTTGACTGAGAGCGTGGAGAGCGCCAGCGGTAGTACCGCTCGGCGCAACGGTACTACCGCTGGCTCGGGATGAAGGGCTGCCAATGGGCAGAATTTGGGGGGGGGGGGGGGGGGGGCCTCCACCTACCTTGGGACAAGTAGCTCGCCCAAAATTGAAGTCCCCCATTGTTGCAAGCTCAAAAATCACTAGATCTCCCAATCCCTCCACCCAAACTCGTTGATCTTTGGAGGATTGAAGGATAAGGCCCCAATATACATCTTCACCGAGCCGTTCTTCATTTCCCCCTCATTTACCTGAGGGACCATTTGCTAGGGTTTCCATTGGGAAAACCTAGCCCTTTGTTATACTCACTTGTTGTTGTTGTTT
Source organism: Poa pratensis (assembly GCA_947311845.1). NCBI lineage: Eukaryota > Viridiplantae > Streptophyta > Magnoliopsida > Poales > Poaceae > Poa > Poa pratensis. The sequence goes on from CAMZMU010000013.1 coordinate 3,543,894, forward strand.
CAGCTTGTTTATTTGGGAGCCCCCAATTTGGTTGTGGGTGTGTGCCCCAAGATTGTTGTAAAGGCTCCGGTTTCCGCCTCGAAGGGAACCGATAGTGAAAGGTGAACTGATGTCTACTACACGCTTCTATTCTTGTAGACAGTGTTGGGCCTCCAAGTGTAGAGGTTTGTAGGACAGCAGCAAATTTCACTTAAGTGAGTAACCCAAGGTTTATCGAACTCAGGGAGGTAGAGGTCAAAGATATCCCTCTCAAACAACCCTGCAATTAAAATACAAGAAGTCTCTTGTGTCCCCAACACACCCAATACACTTGTCAGATGTATAGGTGCAATAGTTTGGCGAAGAGATGATAAAATGCAAGTGATATGGATGGTAAAAGATGGTATTTGTAATCTGTAATAAAAATGGCAGCAAGCAAACATGTAACAAAAGTGACTAAAAACGGTGTTCCGATGATTAGAAACAAGGCCTAGGGATCATACTTTCACTAGTGGACTCTCTCAACACTATTAACACAATTGCATGAAACTTCCTCTTCAACATGTAACTTAGATACTACTCGGAACTATTCCTCTACTAGATAAAACACCATGTCACCGCGTAGGGATACAATAGCACCCCTTAAAGTTCGGTCACCACAATACATGCGTAGGTCTATCACCCCTTAAAGTCCGAACACCACAATTTCATAATGACATCAACACCAAGAATAACTCATGATAAATATCTAATCTATTGTCCATAGAGCCACACACAAATACCCACACTGTCATACTTGGTACCGTGTTGCCACGATGACTCCGGAAATTAAATAACACCACTTGAACAACATATCCATTACATAATGAAGGAGAAACATCATAATAATTCAACTAGGCTAACAATGCTCATGATCATATAAAGATCACACCATGGGAGAGAGAGATAACCACATAGCTTCAAGTAGATCCCTCAGCCCCGATGAAGGACTACTCCCGGCGCATCATGGGAGGCAACAACGGCGATGAAGATGGCTCCGGGGGCAATTCTCCGTCCCGGCAGAGTACCGGAACAGAGACTTCTGTCCCCCGAAATAGTGTTTCGGACGACGGCGGAGCTCGGAGTTGTATTTGGGAAAATCCTTCGGGGGTCGTGATATTTAGGTCAGGAGGGACTTTATAGGCGAAGAGGCGACGCGAGGCGGTGGAGGAGGCGCCCAGGTGGGACCCAGGCGTGGTCCAGCCTGGACCGCGGCTAGGGGTCACCTGGCGGCTGTGGTCCTCTCCTTCTGGCTCCCGGGGTCTTCTGGCGAAAAGAATTTCTGTAATTTTTCGGGAATTTTCTGAGCACTTTGGATTTTGGACCTTTTCTGCAATGCATAGACATAATAAACAGAAACTGGCACTGGGCACTGGGTTAATAGGTTAGTCCAATAAAAGGTGCCAAAATCATATAAAAACATAATAAACACATGTGGCATTTGATATAAAACAAGCATGAAACATCAAAAATTATAGATACGTTTGAGACTTATCATGAACCAATCCTTTGTGGTGCGGTTCATCGGAGAATAGGGTGAGGCCTTTGTGGCATTGAGCAAGCATGTTGTGGTGAAGCTCACACCCCTCCAACGAGACGTACTCCCCTAAAAAGGAGGAACTCGGGAATACATCCGCGCGCTTCCCTTCGGTTATCTCTATCCTTGTTTATCGCCTTTACCATTGTGTATTTTGCTTAGTTGCTAGCTTGTCATATAGGTAAATTCACCATAGTTGCATATCTAGAGAATTTACTTTGTGTCAAGCTTAAATTGAAAAAGAAGCTAAAATTTGGAGTAGCACCTATTCACCCCCCCCCCTCTAGGTGCGCCATACGATCCATTCAATTGGTATAAGAGCCTCGACTCTTTATTCGGGCTTAACCGCCTAAGAGAAGTATGGCCAAAACGGGTGATCTCATGAAGGACCAAGGTACTTCGGCATCCATGGCCGATCTCAAAACGATGGAAACATCCTTGAGATCGTCCATGGATACCCAATTTGGTGAGATACGTGACATGCTCACGAAACTCATGAGTACCAAGGCTCCTCCGAAGACCATTCTGGTAGAGGAACCCCTTTATTCCAATGATGCAACCACCGCAAGTGATTCCGAGGAAGGAAAGGAGGTTAAGAGTGGGGATGAAGAAACCAACCCTAATAAATCTCCTTCATCCAAAACCAAACCAGAAGGTGGGAAGCCCGAGTACCATGCGGTTCCCAGATGGTACTCTCCCGACCCACCTATCTCTCGCCCCCATATAAATGCCTTAGGGCCTCCTCCTAAGCTAAATGCATCATTTTTTACTAGTTGGCAACACTCAATGAGATCTCATGTCAACAGTGCCCCTATCGAGTTTTGGAGGATCATCAAGTGGGATACAAGGCCGTGGATCCAAACAACTTGACAAGAAGAGAGGTGGTTGATACTCAACTCAATGCCACCGCTCTACACATGACTGAACTTGCCGTTGGAGAAAAGGATCTTCATCACATCCAACATCTCACCACCACCAAGGAAGTTTGGGATGTTCTCTCCGAGGTGTTTGTTGGGAATGAGAGCATGCAGAGGAATAGGTTTGATGCCTTGAGCAATGAGGTCGAAGGCTTCTACATGCTTGATGGTGAAGATCATGAAGATATGTACCGAAGGCTCAACAACATTGCCAAAGCATTTTATGACCTCGGTGCACACTATGTGGATGATGCTTGGGTCAAGAGGAAGTATGTGAGTGCTCTATTGCCCTTCGATCCCGTTGACTTGAAGGCCCTACAAGGAAGGCACAACTTTCTTGAATTGACCTCCAATGAAGTGATGCAAGAGATGCAAGCTTTCAAGGTTGCCGCCAAGAATGCTCAAGACAATTGTGCTCGGGCCATGGGAATGCAACAAAGTACTTCGCTTGCTTTGAAGGCCAAGGTGGTTGTCCAAGAATAAGATGTGGAGGTTGTTGAAGGCTCAAGCAACTTGCTCCCCAAAGATCTAAAGCAAGCTTTCAATGAACACTTAGCCCTTGCCTTAAGATTTTGGCAAGATCCGACCAAGGCAAAGGCTCAAGTTGATTAAAGGAACAACTCAAATGGGAAGAAGGAGTTTGCAACAAAGACAAGTACATGCTTCAATTGCCATGACAAGTTTCACTTTGTCAAAGATTGTCCCTATGAAAATAGAGAAGAACATGGTGGAAGGCTTGTTCTCAAGGACAAGTCAAAGATGATTCAAAAGAAGCCGTTTGTCAAGAAGAGGCCATTCATCAAGAAGCCATCAAGAATTGTGTTGTTGACCCAAGAGGAGTACCCTTCCGATGATTCCGAAGACGAAGAAGCTACTAGTGAGGTGGCCGCATTGGCTATCACTTCCACCTCATCACCTTCTCTCTTTGAATCCCCCAATGAGAACCTCCCCAACAACACCGCTCATTGCTTCATGGCCAAAGCCACCAGGTATCACCTTCCACTCCTAAGACCATGCATGAAATGGATGATATCTCTAGTCTTAGAATCAAGCAAGAAATTGTTGCCTTTGATACTTTTGTGGCTAACTTGCAAGGTGAAACCAAGAAGCATGTTGAGGCTTTCATGAGCCAACTTGGTGCGGCCGAAAGCCTCTTTGAGGCCAAAGGTCAAATCGAGAGAGAAGACTCCATCACGATAGCATCCTTGAATGCTTCACTCGAGGAAGAGCATGAATATAGGGTTTCTCTTGAGGAGAGACTTGAATCCCTTGATGAAACAAATGATGAAATAATTACTAAAATCATTAAGGAAAGAGATCATGCCATTGCTAAATATAAAGTGATTAAAAAGGAGAAAGCCGAATTTGTGGTTGCTAATGCTAGACTTATTGGGGACATTGAGAAACTTGACAAGGCTCACAAGACTTTGGAGAGTGAACACTCTACCCTAGTCAAGTCTCACGAGCAACTACAAACTCAACTTTCTAACCCTAACTCACCTAGTACCTCTACTTCCTCTTGTGATCATGCAAATGTTATTGAGGAAAATGCTAGGTTGAAGGGTGAGCTTGCCAAGGCCACTAGTGTCAAGACCTCAATTCCCAAAGGTAAAGAAAATGTTGTCGCTCATGTGTTTGGGCAAAAGCAACACAAAGGGAAGGAGGGTCTTGGTTATGTTGCCAAGACAAAGAAGAAGAGCAACAACAAGGAGAACAAGGCCAAGCCCGCACAATCCCAAGACTCCCATTGTGAGTGGTAATGCCACTAGGGACAAGACCACTCGTAGTGACTTTGCGGGAAATGCTAGCCCTCACTACATTTTATATGTTGATTACTATGGTGATGTTTATGCAAAATATGTTGGACCTTAGGATGGATATGTTGCTCGTGCTATTTGGGTTCCTAAGACCCTTGTTGCTAACCAAAGAGGACCCATTGCAAGATGGGTAGCTAAAACCAAGCAATGATCTCTTGTAGGGCACAATGGGTGCTTGATAGTGGATGCACAAGTGATACGACCGGAAGCAAGAAGCTAATGATGGAGTTGAGACCAAATTCAAATCACTCAACCGTCACTTATGGTGATAAATCAAAAGCGGAGGTAAAGGGTCTCGGCAAGGTGGTAGTAGCAAGGGATATCACCCTTGTGAATGTCATGCTTGTCGAGTCCTCGATTATAATTTACTTTCTGTTCGTGCACTTAATAAGATGGGTTTCACCGTTCACTTTGATGTTGATATTGTGGTACTCATGTGGAGCAAGACTCTAAAGGTCGCTTTCGTTGGGTAAATTAAAAATGAGTTGTTTGTGGTGGACTTTTCGGGGTCAACCAACACTCAAGCAATGTGCCTATTCGGAAAGGCCGACGTGGGGTGGTCGTGGCATCGCCGCTTGTCCCATGTCAATATGAGAACGTTGCAAAGTCTCCACAAGGGTGGCCACATTCTTGGACTAAGAGAGAATGTTTCTTTTTCTAGAGATCGTCTTTGTAAGGCTGAAGGAAAGATGCATGATTCTCCCCACCCAAGCAAGACCATCATTTCATCAAAGAGGATTTTGGAACTTCTTCATGTTGATCTCATTTGTGTCGTCCCTCAACCAAGTCTTGGTGGGAAGAAGTATTGTTTGGTGATTGTTGATGACTATTCAAGATTTACATGGGTTTATTTCTTCAAGTCGAAGGATGAGACCCAACAAGCCGTCATCGACTTCTCCAATGAAGTTCAAAGTCAACACAATCTTCCCATATTGGCCATTAGGAGTGACAATGGTTCCGAGTTCAAGAACTACACCTTAAATGAGTTTCTTAGTGAAGAGGGAATTCGTCATCAATATTCCGCTGCATATACCCCTCAAAAAAATGGTGTAGCCGAGAGGAAGAACCGGACTCTCATGGATATGGCGAGGTCCATGTTGGCGGAGTTTAAATCTCCGCTCTTCTTATGTGCCGAGGCCTTCTCCACGGCGTGCCATTCATCAAACCGGCTCTTCTTCCGCAAGGGCAAGAAGAAAACTCCTTATGAGATGCTCACCGGCAACAAGCCCAATGTCTCCTACTACCGAGTATTTGGTTGTAAGTGTTTCTATAAGATCAAATGTGTTCGTTTGTTTAAGTTTTAGTCCAAAGCTTTAGAGGGTTTTTTGTTGGTTACGGTGCCGAATCCCACAGTTATAGAGTCTACGACAAATCCTCGGGGAGAGTTGTGGAATCTTGTAGTGTGGAGTTCGATGAAAATGATGGCTCCCAAGTGGCGCAATTTCATGTTTGTGATGTAGATAATGAGGAACCTCAAGATGCAATAAGAAGAATGGGAGTTGGATTCTATCGCCCCATAGAGATTCATCATGATCCTCCTCAAGAAAGTCCAAGCTCTACTCAAGTGGAGATTTTATCACCACAAGTTGAACCATCGCCCAACTTGGAAGCAAATGATGCACAACCCCAAGAACAAGTTCAAGACCCTCCTCTTGACCAAGTTGCTATGCGAGAACCAAGTTGTCCTATTGTTGATGCTAGCCAAGGTCATGACGAAGATCGATCCTCTCCTTCTCATGAAGATGTGCAAAATGATGATCAAGGTCAACATTCCGGTCAAGACGGGGACACAAATGATCAAGATGATCAAGTGATACCTCCAAGATGCAATGAGGATATCGAAGCCCGTCGTCAAGCTAGAGTTGCAAGAACCATGGAAATAAGAGAACATGATCTACAAAACGTTCTTGGTGACTTGAGAAGCAATGTGACCACTAGGAGGCAATTGGCATGCTTTAGTGAACATCAAGCACATATCTCCGTGGTGGAACCAAAGAAAGTCTTTGAAGCTCTTGAAGATCCGGATTGGTTGGAAGCTATGCATGAAGAGCTCCATAACTTCAAGCGCAACAAAGTGTGGAAGTTAGTCGAGAAGCCAAAGGAGTGCCGCAAGCCCGCAATGTTATAGGCACAAAATGGATATTTAAGAACAAGAAAGATGAACATGGAATAGTTGTGAGGAACAAGGCAAGATTGGTGGCTCAAGTGTTCTCTCAAGTTGAAGGCATTGATTTTGGAGAGACCTATGCTCCCCGTGGCTCGCCTTGAGTCCATTAGTATCCTTCTTACATATGCATCGCATCATAACTTTAAATTGCAACAAATGGATGTGAAGAGTGCATTTCTTAATGGTCCTTTAAAGGAGTTGGTATATGTAAAGCAACCACCGGGGTTCAAGGACCCAAACTTCCCTAACCATGTCTACAAGCTCGATAAGGCGTTCTATGGAATTAAACAAGCTCCACGTGCGTGGTATGAGCACCTTAGAGAGTAGTTGTTAGACTGTGGGTTTGAAGTGGGGAAAATCGATCCCACTCTTTTCACAAAGAGGGTAAAAGGGGAGCTTTTCATATGTCAACTATATGTGGATGATATTATCTTTGGCTCGTCTAACAAAGCTTTTAATGATGAATTTTCAAAGCTTATGACCGATAGGTTTGAGATGTCTATGATGGGAGAGTTGAAGTTTTTTCTTGGTTTTGAGATCAAGCAATTGAGAGAAGGGACTTTCATCTCTCAAACCAAATATATCCAAGACTTGCTCAAGAGATTTGATATGCAAGATGCTAAGGAGAAGAGTACTCCAATGGACACCAAATGTCATCTACAACTTAACCCAAAGGGTATAGATGTCGACCAAAAGGTATACTGTCCCATGATTAGTTCTTTGCTTTATCTTTGTGCATCTAGACCCGATATTGTGTTGAGTGTAGGGGTGTGTGCAAGGTATCAAGCTGCTCCTAAAGAAAGCCACATGGTGGCGGTCAAAAGAATCCTTCGATATTTGATTCATACCCCAAAGTTTGGTTTGTGGTATCCAAAGGATTCAACCTTCTCTCTTAGTGGGTACACGGACTCGGATTGGGCCGGTGCTCAAGATGATAGGAAATCAACTTTCGGGGCATGCCAATTCCTTGGTAGGTCCTTGGTGAGTTGGTCTTCTAAGAAGCAAAATTGTATATCTCTTCCACCGCCGAAGCCGAATATGTGGTGGCCGCTAGTGCATGCACTCAATTGTTATGAATGAGGCAAACTTTAAAGGAATACGGTGTCAATTGTGACAAAGTGCCTCTTTTGTGTGACAATGAAAGTGCTATCAAGATCGCCTACAACCCGGTGCAACATTCAAGAACCAAGCATATTGAGATTTGTCATCATTTCATTCGAGATCATGTTGCCCGTGGAGATATTGAGCTAGGCTATGTCCCCACCAAAGACCAACTTGCCGATATATTCACGAGGCCACTTGATGAAGCGATTCACTTTCTTGAGGAATGAGCTAAATATCGTGGATTCAAGAAGGTTGACTTGATTATCTTGCATACACACCTATATTTTGGCTATATATTGTGGTTTAGGTGTAGGCATGGACATGGGGGAGTGCGGTTCTAATACATTGGACTATCCCTCCCCCATTATGCCGACATTAATAACTAATTTACTTCTCTATTTTCATTCCATGAAATTGTGAGCTTAAATGACGAGTGTTGGTTGTGAATCCAAGATATATCTTCGCGGTGTCACGCCATAAACTCATACATGGTGTTCTAGGACACCGCCCTCCTCCTTGTGAGGAGTAGGATCTTAATTGGTTCTTATTTGGGTTTCTAGACCTTTTGTTTTGGGAGAGTGCTCAAGTTTGGCCTTATATGTTGATTCTTGCAAATTTGGGCACACTCTCTTACTCCAGTTACAATGTCTATCCTAAGCCAAAACTCTCTTCTCAAAAGCCAACTTCTTCTAAAAATGCCTTTTATTTCGTGCTCTCGGTGTTTTTGAAGGTTGGAACCGGTGACATCATTTTGTTACGGCTCTTTTGAGCGATAACAGTACTTTGCCCCAGGTACCGGTACTATCGGCCCTGGCGGCGGTACTATCACTATTTCGGGTACGAAAGCCCCCTTTTGGCAGTGCGTGGGACCCTGCCCAGTGTCATGCAGAAACCGGGGGCGGTACTACTGCTGGATCGAGCGGTAGTACCGCTCATGCGGATCTGGACGATAAGGGGTCGGGAGTGTCGGGGGAATACTTTGTAGATTAACCCGCGGCCCATATTGATAAAGTGCGACTCATCTTATTCGCACAATAAAGGCTTGCGTGAAAGCAAGCCCAACATCGTACCGCCACAAGGAGAAGGATCTAGAAGACATATCCTGGAAGACGTGAGGAGGAATTAGTCTCCGGGTAGGTTCCAGCCGATGTATTCCTTGTGGAGGAGGTTTCCTTTGTAACCTAGCGAGCCTATGTGTATATAAAGAGGACTCGCAGGACTTAGACAGGGTCAAGCTATCAAGCCCTAGAACCCTAGCTCTTACGGCGAGTTCCCAGATTGGATCGCCTCCATTGTAATACCACATATATCATATCAATACCAATCTAGGGTAGGCAGGAAGTAGGTCTTTACCTCACATTGAGGGGCCGAACCTGGGTAAATCTGTGTTCGTCCTTGTTCCTGCGATCCCAAGCTCGGAGACGATTGACTCGCGCAAATCCCACACCTACGAAGTCATCCATGACATCTGACGTGACAAACCCACGACAGTTGGCGCCCACCGTGGGGCCTGCGGTCAAGAGCGACACGTTCCGCGCAGGATCGGAATCAGGGTTCAAGGACATCGCCATCGGCCAAGTGGAAGATATCAATGGTGTTCCCTTCATCGACGACTCAGAGTGGGGACCAGAGGCAGATCACGTTGAATTTGGGTATATTATTCCCGTCGGGTCTATGAAAATCTTCGTTGGGTCCGTCAGTCGCAGATCTTCAGACGCGACTCAAGGGGACAAATCAGGAGAGGAACTGCGGCCAGTTAGGGTCCGCGTGTTAGAAGAACTGCAACAAACCGGTGCAAAAACATCTGCCTCCGTCCCGTCAAAACCAATCTGGGAACCTCTACCTAGCCGGGAGAAAAATCCCAAAATTGAAGAAATCGAAGCCGTCAGGGCGGAACTTTGTGAAGAAGCGCAAAGGCTCGCGGCAGAGCGCAAAAAACTCCAGGAAGAAGATCAACGACTGAGGCGTTGGTGATACGTCTCAAACGTATCTATAATTTTTGATGTTCCATGCTTGTTTTATACCAATTGCTACATGTTTTGCATCTACTTTATATCACTTTTATACATTTTTTGGGACTAACCTATTAACAAGATGCCGAAGTGCCAGCTCCTGTTTTCTGCTGTTTTTGTATTCCAGAAAAGCTAGTCTGGAAATATTCTCGGAATTGGACGAAACTACACGGGAGTCCCTATTTTACCAGAACTCATCTGACGGACCAAAGAGGCGACGGAGAGGAGCCACGTGGGCCCCACACGTGGCCAGGGCGCGGGGCCCCCCTCTGACGCGCCCAGGGTGCGTGTGGGCCCCACAGGCCTCTCCAGTCGCCGCCCTTTCGCCTACTTATTCCCCCCGACGCGAAAACCCTAAGTGCCTGAGCAAATATCCACGAAAAGTTCCAGAGACGCCGTCGTCGTCAACCCTAGCTCGGGAGGGTTCAGAACCTCTTCCCGGCACCCTGCCGGAGAGGGGAATCGTCACCGGAGGCTTCTACATCGCCATGCCTGCCTCCGGAGTGATGCGTGAGTAGTTCATCCTTGGACTACGGGTCCATAGCAGTAGCTAGATGGTTGTCTCTCCACTTTGTGCCATCATGTTTAGATCTTGTGAGCTGTCCTACATGATCAAGATCATATTATTGTAATGCTACATGTTGTGTTTGCTGGGATCCGATGAATATTGAATATTATGTCAAGTTGATTATCAATCTATCTTATATGTTATTTAAGATCTTGCATGCTTTCCGTTACTCGTAGATGCTTTGGCCAAGTAGATGCTTGTAACTCCAAGAGAGAGTATTTATGCTAGATAGTGGGTTCATGTCTCCGTTTAACCTGGGACAGTGACAGAAAGTTCTAAGGTTGTGGATGTGCTGTTGCCACTAGGGATAACCTAACGATGCTATGTCCACGGACATATGTGTTTGTTTACATTACGCACTTTACTTAATGCAATTATCCGTTGCTTGCAACTTAATACCAATGGGGAACTCGGATGACAACCCGGCGGTGGATTATTAGTCATAGATGCTGTTGGATAACGATCTATGTATTATGTCGTAATGCCCAATTAAATATCATAGTAGTCAACATGTCATGTATATGCATTGTCATGCGCTCACTATTCGTCAATTGCCCAGCTGTAATTTGTTCACCCAACATGTTAGTTATCTTTTATGGAGAGACACCACTAGTGAACTGTGGACCCCGGTCCATTCTTTTACACTGATTAAACAACCACAAACTGCAAACTGTTCCTTTTTCATTCTCTGCAATTTAATACTCATTTTCCACACCATACGTTTAATCCTTTGTTTTCAGCAAGCCAGTGAGATTGACAACCTCACTATTTCGTTGGGGCAAAGTAGTTTGATTGTGTTGTGTGCAGATTCCACGTCAACAGTCCAGACTCCTATCAACAACACTATTTTTCTGGCGCCGTTGACAACCTTCTGAAGAGTTGCTGCTCCTACTGGTTCGATAACCTTGGTTTATTTCTGAGGGAAAACTTGCTGCTGACTACATCATACCTTCCTCTTGGGGTCTCCCAACGAACGTGTGTTTCACGTCATCAAGCTATTTTTCTGGCGCCGTTGCCGGGGAGTAGAAGTTCTTCAGGAAGCTCTCTGTCTTCCGTCAACAGTTGGCAGTAAAAGCAGCAGGCAATTTGCACCAAGACTGACAAAGGGAGGCAAGAGATGAAGCAGAAGTTCCACAATAATCCGGAGAGCAATATGCACGACGCGATCGGGATATTATCAAAAATAGCACCAGTCGGAGATACGCGAGCTGATAAGGAAGCTCGCCATGCGATTGATCTGCTACAGACTGCCGCCCTACAGCAAGCAAACATGTATGGAGTTACGCCTAACGAGCCGCAACACGAGGTATCGTGGGGCGAGGAAGGATGCAATGTGGAAGAATTAGACAACCAGCTAGCAGGTCTGCAAATATCACCAGGTAAAGAGAGTAAGGCTGACGGTAAGCCGCAAATGCTTGATGCGACTCAACCAACCCAGTTTGAAACTGATTCAGATGAAGATACGGCACCTGTGAGCTCCTATTCGTTATTGAAAGGACCAGCATGTTTCGGGGAGGAAATACGGCTCACTCGTTTCCCACCGAACTTCGGCGAGTCGCAGCAAGTCACACCTACCATAATGATCTAGACCCTGTCCTGTGGATAGAGGACTATGAAATAAACATGACAGGAATCGGTGTAACTCAGGAGGTGCTCGCAAAGTATTTTCACTTGGTACTACAGGGAGAAGCCAGGGATTGGCTGCTAAGGTTGCCGCCAAAGTCAATAAACTCATGGGAGAATTGAAGGATAAGTTCATCAAAAGGTTCCAAATAGAGGGCGTGAAGAACCTCAGACAGTGGATCCAGAAGGAGAACGAATCAACCAGCGACTGGATAAAACAAGTCACAGGGATCCTTGACTCTGCCAAAGATACCACGGCGCAATCTGAAGTGCAAGTTATGAGAAAGAACTGTAGGTTTGAGCCGCCGGTGCATACCTTAAGCCGCACTGACACAAGATCAATACTTTCGGCCAACTCTCGGCGACTACTAACAAGCACGCAGAGACAGACAAGATGGCAAGCGGCTCCTTGCCAATCTCAAAGGAAACAGAACACTGTAAGCATCAACTAAGGGAGCAGAAAAGAGACAAGGAGTCACCCCCAACAGCGCCAAAGGGATTTTCGATAGTCCTTGCGACTTACACCGCAGAAGAGATGGAAGACCCGCGGGTCACACCAAGGCACAGTGTCACTACTACAGGCGATGGAAGGAAGGTGATTCATCAATCGCGACTCACAGCGGACCAATGCAGCATAGGGACAAGGAGAACTCCTGTCAAAAGCCTGAAACTTCAGTAAGAAGAAACATAGGGCAATTTCATACCGTGGATGTACAAACAGCGGGCAACAGAAGGCAAATGAATAGCAGATGGAGCCGCGACTCAATCCCAACTCTGGAAAGACACCGCCGTTGGACAGAGCGATCGGTTGTTTGGAGTCGCGACGATCATCCCCCAGAAGTAAAAGATCCAGGACAGTTGGCTCTCGTTGTTACACCGCAAGTCGCGGGATACAGGTTGAACAAAGTCCTCATGGATGGAGGAAGAGTAAACATCCTATACCAAGACACGCTCCATGAACATACCCGAGCGGCGGCTACAGCCAACAAGGAAGGATATCCAAGGCATAATTCCAGGAATAATCACTCGACCTATAGGAAAAATTACCCTCGAAGTCAGCTTCGGGACCGAGCGAAACTTCCGCACAGAGTTCCTGAGCTTCGAGGTCGTAGCAGTCAAAAGCCCATACCATGCGATCTTCGGGAGAGAAGCTTATGTCAAATTCACTGCCCGCCCCTGCTACGTATACCTGCAGTTAAAGATACCAGGACCAAACGGCGTGATCACGGTGCATGGAGACAGACAGAGAGCGCTAGAATGCGAGGAAGCAGGCTCAGTAATCGCAGAAGAAGCTTGCATCGCCAACTCCTCACATGGTCTCAGGCCATCAGTAAACCTCCGCAGCCCAAAGCGAGTCGCCTTGGGGACTCAGAATGGACGGACAGCAGGACGCGCCCACCAGATGGTGAATTCCAACCATACAGTCGCGAATCAGGAAGATAATACTCCAGGAATCGCTTTGATACAAAAACAAAACAAGAGATGGCGTATATGCATAGATCCAATATCAATCAACAACCCAAGTCAGAGAGGCCCAACTATTGTGAGACCTTACCCCCCGACTCATCCCCCAAGGACGTGAATCAGCATAAGTCGCAACTCAGTGCGACTACCTATCAAAAGATTTGACCCTCACTTTGGCATGAAAACATCGGAGCTATCATGCTCGACCCGAGTCGCTTTTAGCAACTCAAACATGAACCAACTAGGTGTTCAACCCACTCCGTCAGGAGTATTATTTCGCAAATGAGTGCGATGAGTATCAAGTATGCATGACCTGCGAGGAACAGAAAACTCGCATTAAAGGGTCTGCATCGTCTTTGTCTCACCCTGTAATAAATTGAGTGGTTATGAAATAAAGCCGGCACCCTTGACATTCAAGGGTTCGTCGTTTCGCCTCAACTATCATTGAGTCGCTGAGTCTTTTGAATTTCATACATCACCAACCCTGAGGGCTTTTTTACAAAGCACAGCGAGCACAGCTCGCTACCTCAACCCTTGCCAAACGAGTGGCAGTCCTTAAGCTAGAAGCGTCTTGCATTATGCGGCCAAAGTACTGGGGTGTGGCGTCAATCGAGCTTGATTGCCTATCATGGCCGCTCTCGACCCTGAACACACATGTTCCTAGGAAATACTGAGCCGCGCGAGCGTCTACTTAATGGAAGTATCATAAAAGAACCTGCTTATAGGTCACAAAAGTACTGCTTATAGTACACAAATTTTTTACAGACTAACGGGCAAGTCACTATTGACGAGTCGCACATTACTATTGGATGTTTATTTCTGCTTTCGAGTCGCAGGAACAGAAGCCTTCGCGGCTTGTCTCGAGGTTGGAGCAGCAGGTGTCCTTATACCAAGGCACCACCAGATGAAGTGGAAGGACCACCAGGTCCTGAGGATGGATCGGAAGCTCGGGATGATTCAGCCCCAGTGGATTTCTCCTTCGTAGCTTTGCTACCATCAGGGTTGAACTTTCCCAGATAAGAGCCCAAGTCTAAATTCTTAACAAGTAATGTGGCGTATCCACGCATACCCTTCCAGATGTCGAAGTATTCACTCATGGAAGCTCAGTACCATCCGCGCGCTTCGCCCGGTCATGAAGAGCAATCTTGCCTACCTCTATTTCTGGATAATATGCCCGGAGTAATGTTAACACATGAGCAGCTCCGGAGCGAGCAGAAGACCCCTTCCAATCAGAGACATAGTGAGGAGCCTTAAATAGCCTGTTCAGCCAAAACTCACATGAATCTGGAGCATCAGCCGCAGGGGCGATTTTTGTCATAACCTCTTTGGTTACTTTAAGAAGGCGCAGGCTAAAATCTTGAAGATATTCCAGTTGATCCTTCAAATTGGAGCGGTACACCGGAGCACCAGGCCCTGCATCAAAAAACAAGATATTATTCAGATCAGCAGCTCATGATGGTCCCCAGATGTAAATGATCAAGAGACAAAGGATTAGGGATGTACCGGCGAGTTGCAGAATGGCTGATTTAACAGCAGATCCAAAACCCTCAAAAGCCTTGAGCAGCGAGTTATATTTTTCATCTCGCGCGGCGAGCTCCCTCGCATGGTCTCCTTTCAGCCGATCAAGCAGCTCAGATTTGAGATTCAGCCCCTCTCGCAAGGATTTTATCAATTCATCCTTCTCCATTAGTCGCTGCTTGGAATCTGCTTCGAGTTCTTTAAATTGCTCTTCACAGGAGTCAAGTTGATCTTTGAGTATTTGTATTTCTTGCGCTTGGTTCTTAATGATATCGCTATGATGTCCCAAGGCAGATCGCGTCACTTCAGGTTTATCTAAGGAAATGCCCTTGACTTTCATTGCGTCAGAAGCAGCAAGCGAGGAAAGCTCAAGCTGCGAGTAAACGGAATATAAGCAATTTTGAAAGGTACTTGGGGGCTCAAAGCTTGGAAAAAGAAAGAATCAACACCCTGCGAACTGACACAAGGTCTTGATCCTTGGGGGCTACAGTATGCGTACCAGGCGACTTGAAGATAATTGCCCAACCAGGTCGCGCAATAAAGCAGCGTGCTTATCTCCAGCATCGATTATGGCATCTGCAATTGATTTGGAACTACTAGCGCTGGGGAGGTCAGCCGCTTCAGAAATAGGAGCTCCAACTTGAAGGGGCATCCCATCAACATTAGGAGTCGCAGATGGCGCTGCGACTGGAACCACGGCAGGAGCCGCATCGGCAATACCCTCTTCTAAAAAGGCTTCAGATAAGTCGCGCCATCGCTAGTTCCCATGTTCTCACCAGCAACATCACCTTCACTCGTGGTTGGCTGAGAAAGATCAGTGGAGGAGGTAGACTTTGTATCTCCTCCAACCATGGCCCTGCAAGATATTGATGGTTATAGACCAAATGGCAGCACAGTTATAAAGGAAAGCAAGTCTTACCCAGAAGCAATACGGACGCTCTCATCAGGCAACCAGAAGAAGGAGAAGACAAATCTTGCAGGTCTGAGCCTACGGGATAGAAAAACAACAGTGAATAAACAACCCTTCATGAAGACACATGAATACAAAGAAAAGAATGTCACAAGGAAATACCCGAACTTGTCGAGGGCAATTCTTCACCGCAGGCTCGGAGGAAAGTAGCGCTGTCAGGCTTAGCAAGTTTTAAAGATTTGGCAGCTTTGATATCCACAAGCAACGCCAAGGCCTTGCGACGTTTCTCAGGTTGCGAGGGATCTTCTGAGCTCTCAGATAGAAGACGCTTAGAGGACCTGCGAGGTACTTCAGGAAGCGCCAGGAAAGATGTGCCTGGAGCCGTGGACAAGAGCGTTGGCCATTTGTTGCTCCTCTTCAGATGTGCTACCACCAGGCTCAGAAACAGTGCCATGTGCGATCATTTCCTCGCCAGGATCAGCGACTTCTTCTGGTAACTTCACAGTGGTTTCTTGGCCTGAGCCGGTCTCCTCTTCGGATGGGAGAGTCCAAAAGTAGGGATCGATCTGAAAGAGAATCAACGTCAGAAATAGTCAACTTTGAAGAAGGAGTCCTAGAGGGAAAAAGTTACAAGAATAATTACCACAAAAGGCTTGTGTTCAGCCCAGAAAGGAGCAAGACCGACGTTATCATACGAGTCAATGTCCTCGTTCGTCACTCGGCGAATGAAGTTTATCCACTCCCCTTTGTCCCAATCTTCAGGGCAAGTACGATCAACGTCATCGGCATGGCAGGTGAAGTCCATCATAAGTCGCAGACGGCGACTCACGGGCTGAATTCGCCATTTGGTCCAGCAAGATATAAGATCCAATCCGGTAAGGCCATGGAGCGTCAGCGCCCTCACCTTATCTAAAAGAATCTCGATGGAGGGCAACGAAGAAGGATCGGGCTTGGAAGACAAAGCAGAGGTAGCCTCGAAAGGGAGTGGAGACCAAGGGGGGAGATGAATCTCGCCCTCAGGAGAAGTATCTTTGCAGTAAAAGAAAGTTCTTTGCCAGTCCTTAACTTTTTTGGCAAGGGCTAGCTTTGGGAAAATACTACCCTTACGGCGTTGGAAAGATATGGCGCCGCATTGGAGGAAAGATGCATCTATTGCTTCTTTTTGACTATTGCAGCTAAAGAGAGCGAGCCAGAAGTCTATTGAAGGAGAGATGCCTAAGTAATCTTCGCAAAGGACGTGGAAGTTACTCACTTGCAATATTGAATTGGGACCGATGTCATGAAGGCGAAGACCCAGCCGCTGCATCAGGGAGCGAAAGAAAAGAGAACCAGGAGGCTTGAATCCGCGCTCGACGTGTTCCGCAAAAATCACCACTTCTCCTGGCTGGGATCGGGAATTATCTCCTCGCCAGCGGCGCGCCATTCGCATTGATCCCTCGGAGGAAGAAGGCCGCGAGCGGCTAAAGACTCCAAAAATACCTCATCAATCCACGAGCCTTCCCAGTTGCAGCTACGGCGAGACATCTCTTTCAACCAAGGGGATTTCGCCAGAAGATTGCAAGCGCAAGAAGCGGAACCAAAGGCGGCGGAGAAGAGTAGCGGCGGCGTAATTGAAGTAGAGCGCCAGGGAGGCCGATGGGCCAACTAAAAAGCCCAGGCGCGGAGGACGTTCAGATCGAAAACCAACAGGCACACAGATGAGTCGCGCCCTTGAGCCGCTAAGAAGGTTATAAGTCGCAAATGGCGACACAAAAATTGGAGTTCAGCTGGGACATTCATGTGGCGGTTCATCAGTTCAATAAGACAAAGAAGCCTTCATCCGAAGTCCAAGCTGAACTTGGGGGCTAATGTCGGGGAATACTTTGTAGATTAACCCGCGGCCCATATTTGATAAAGTGCGACTCATCTTACTCGCACAATAAAGGCCTGCGTGAAAGCAAGCCCAACATCGTACCGCCACAAGGAGAAGGATCTAGAAGACATATCCTGGAAGACGTGAGGAGGAGTTAGTCTCCAAGTAGGTTCCAGTCGATGTATTCCTTGTGGAGGAAGTTTCCTTTGTAACCTAGCGAGCCTCTGTGTATATAAAGAGGACTCGCAGGACTTAGACAGGTCAAGCTATCAAGCCCTAAACCCTAGCTCTTACGGCGAGTTCCCAGATCGGATCGCCTCCATTGTAACACCACATATATCATATCAATACATTCTAGGGTAGGCAGAAGTAGGTCTTTACCTCACATTGAGGGGCCGAACCTGGGTAAATCTGTGTTCGTCCTTGTTCCTGCGATCCCAAGCTCGGAGATGATTGACTCGCGCAAATCCCACACCTACGAAGTCATCCATGACATCTGACATGACAAACCGACGACAGGGAGGAAGGGTGAAAGCGGTTTGACTTTCACTTTCCCCTTCCTCCCCTCTCTCTCCCATCCAAGATCTGCCGCCGCTAGCCTCCATTACCACCGGGATCGAGCTCCCCGACCTTGGCTCTCGCAGTCCTTGCTCCGGGACGGCTCGGGCATCTCTCCTCTCCCTCGATCCTTTGCCATGAACACCGGTGAGTACTCTCCTCTCTCTCATCTAGTTGATGGATGGAGATGACTAGATGGCTTCCTATTGTGTGTTCATGACAAATTGGTTCGGTAGAGATGCAATTTAGGTGTCCTAGAACCTCGTGTAGAAGTATTGAGACGTATCATTGGCTAGATTTGAAGTTCTACACCTAGAATCGTTGGAATTAACCGTGGATGTTCCTCAAGTTCTTCGTTGAATTGTATCACCATACTTGGTTAATTCCAACCCTCCTAGTTGTTGTACTAACCTCTAGCATTTGATTCTCCAATTTTTGTACACTCATGTTCTTGGTCACCAATTCATGAAATAATTGTGCATTACTCATCTCCATGCTTTCCCTACCCATTGCCTTTCACAGGTGGAGATGGTTCGGGTGGTTCCCGTGCTCGGGGCAAGAAGCAAAGGTGTGATGAGATGGATGAAGAATTTGATCCCATGGTTACCAAAGGCAAAAAGGGTGTTCCCAAGAAGAAGCCTGCCACCAAGAGCAAGACCCTCTCAGCTAGTGGCATGTCAGATGGTGACTATTTTACCCTTTAGTAACAATGATCCCTATGCCGTTGACAAAATGAATTTAACTCCCCAGTTTCGAGGCAACAATCCATTCTTCCATACTCGTTTCCAAGAGGAGTGCTACAATGAGATTCTTTACCGGGAGCCCACCGGCAATGTGGTACCTCAGCGGTTCATTGACATTCATCACATGGAGAGACATCCAGAATATTTTGGAGAAGCTTTGTCGATGTGCCAAGAGTTTGGGCTCCTTCCTATCATCACTCTCCAGCAAAACTATGATGAGTCCCTTGTGTGTCAGTTTCTTGCCACTGTCTACTTTGGAACCGAGCTACCGCGGTATATCACTTGGATGACTAGGGATAAGCAATTCACCGCCCTTTGGAGTGATGTTGGTGCTATGCTTGGGTATGAAGATCATGGTCCCCATTGGACCGATGCTCATGAAGAAAAGTGGTTCCGTGTTCATGTTGATCCAAATCCAATGACCAAGGATACTCTCCTTCCTCTCTACTTTTGGAAAAAGTTCACTTGTGGCAACTCGGAGGGTCTTTATCCTCCCTATGATATTATGCATCGCATCTACCGGATGACCATCAACCCCAAGGTTGGAAACTTGGATAAAATTCATAGCTATCTCGTTACCTTGATGGTGTTGACCCATAAATTGAAGACACAAGGGAAGAAGCTTGATGTCATGGATTATGTATGGAGTGAAATGTGGAACATCACCGTCCACAAGAAGAACGCTTGCTTTGCTCCTATTATCATGAAGATCATTCTATGGATGTGGGCCAAGGAGTGCCCGCCACGGGGCTTAGTGACCCCAACACTTGGTTCATCCACAAGCCCAAGCAACTCAAAATCAAAGATCATAGCGAGAAGGTACAGAATGTCAAAGGCAAGGACAAGGAAGTTTTTGATGATGTTGGCCCCTCACGTGCTCCCAAGAAGGATAGTGGTTTCATGTGGATGGTTAGGCAAATGAAGAAAGTGTTTTGTGTGTCCAAGGCTCTTGAGAAGCGCACTTGGGACAATCATGTGGAGGACAAGTTTGCTCGTCAACGCGACATTAAACGTCGTCGTTATCAAGGTGAAGTTGTGGCGTCCGGTTCGGAGAAGAGCATCACTCCCTATGACAAGTGGCAAGCACAAGACTCCAAGGGCAATATTATCACTTGGTCCGATTATGAAGATGAGGAAGAAGTGTCTTCTCGCCGTCGTCCACGTCCCCCGAGCAACGAGGAAATCATCGAGTGAACCATGGGCGCTAGCATCAGTTTCTCCCTTTTTGGTGTCTTGATGCCAAAGGGGGAGAAATATCTATTAGGCCTTCGAAGGGATTTGCATGGGATAAGTCACAAGCTTTGCTATTTCTTTGATTCTTATAAGCTTGTGAACTTTGTTATCGTTTCTTGTTGGTGAACCTTGTTATGCATGGTGTAAGACATGTTGAACTTTATGCTTACGTTTCCATGCCTATGTTGTTGATTTATGCTTTATATTATATCTTGCATGATTTGCAAAATCTAGGGGGAGTGTTGATCCTAGCTATTGTGCATTTGAGCATTCAAAAGCTACTCTTGAATAATGCACACATCTAGGGGGAGCTTCGTCTATATTTTGCAAAACATTTTGTGGCAAATTGTTGTATTGTCATCATCCACCAAAAAGGGAGAGATTGAAAGAGCATCTTTGCTCTTAATCATGTTTTGGTGATGACTGACAATACAACATTTGCTCCTAATATGTTGTTTCAGTGTGAACAGGGTTCTACAATCATCATCGTTGAGTTCACGTCAAGAAAAGGAGAAGGAGTTTTTCCTGTCCAGGAGCGGTAGTACCGCCCCTCTCGGTGGTAGTACTGCTGTCCTCAGGCAGGGCAGGCGCGTCGGCAGTACCGCTCCCAGTACCGCTTTTTCCTTGCTTCGGACTGCATGTGCGGTACTGGCGGCGGTACCGCGCGCGGCAGTAGCGCCTAGTTTTCTGGGCGCAACCGAGGCGGCGGTAGTGCCGCCCGTACTATCGCCCAAAGGGGCTTCGGAACCTTTTATGCGGCACTAGCCGCGGTACTACGGGCGGTAGTACCGCCGGTGCGGGATGGAGGGCGTCTAAAGACCGTTGACCGAGCGCGTGGAGAGCGCCAGCGGTAGTACCGCCCGGCGCAGCGGTACTACCGCTGGCTCGGGATGAAGGGCTGCCAACGGGCAGAATTTTGGGGGGGGGGGGGATATTTATATCCCTCCACCTACCCTGGGACAAGTAGCTCGCCCAAAATTGAAGTCCCCCATTGTTGCAAGCTCAAAAATCACTAGATCTCCCAATCCCTCCACCCAAACTCGTTGATCTTTGGAGGATTGAAGGAGAAGGCCCCAATCTACATCTTCACTGAGCCGTTCTTCATTTCCCCCTCATTTACTTGAGGGACCATTTGTTAGGGTTTCCATTGGGAAAACCAAGCCCTTTGTTGTACTCACTTGGTGTTGTTGTTTCAGCTTGTTGATTTGGGAGCCCCCAATTTGGTTGTGAGTGAGTGACCCAAGATTGTTGTAAAGCCTCCGGTTTCCGCCTCGGAGGGAACCGATAGTGGAAGGTGAACCAATCCTTTGTGGTGCGGTTCATGGAGAATAGGATGAGCCTTTGTGGCGTTGAGCAAGCCTGTTGTGGTGAAGCTCACACCCCTCCAACGAGACGTACTCCCCTAAAAAGGAGGAACTCGGGAATACATCCTTGTCTCCGCGTGCTTCCCTTCGGTTACCTCTATCCTTGTTTATCGCCTTTACCATTGTGTATCTGCTTAGTTGCTAGCTTGTCATATAGGTAAATTCACCGTAGTTGCATATCTAGAGAATTTACTTTGTGTCAAGCTTAAATTGAAAAGGAAGCTAAAATTTGGAGTAGCACCTATTCACCCCCCTCTAGGTGTGCCATACAATCCTTTCAGTTGAGGATGAGCAAAGACATCGCATATCAATCAGTTATCCAACATTAAAGCGAAAGGGGTTTGAGTTGCGTTCGCCTTATTTTAAGAATGCTGAAATTTTACAAAAAATCATAGTTTTCTCTAGTTCTACACACCAATAAGATGAAACATGTTCTGTTAATTTTTGTTGGATACATCATGAATTGTTGGTTGCAAGTAATTAGGGGTATTTCAAATCAATACAATGGTCTAACATAAAAATATTCGTGGACCTGTATGCAAAGTTGAAAGAACATTTCTTAATCCCTTGTTGGTTTTGTGTGTTAGGCAACAACACTAGTGATAATCTAATTGTATATTAAGTGATGCATGATTTAGGTGACTTCCAAAAAGACAAGGGAAAAGAGCTCGCAAATCTGCCTGCCAGTTTTCAGTCTGGGTAGGCCGGAAATTTTGGGCCGGATTATTCGAAATATCCGGTTCCCCAAAATGGCTCTGCACTCAAGGACAGACTCCTCCTAGTACTTGTCCTAGTGGCTGTCTAAAATATGTGATGCTCTGTCTAAACCGGATTATTGGGCCGGATATTTCATGGCCAGGCCGGATATTTGAAATATCCGGTCCCCCCCCCCCCCCCCCCCCCCCAAGATTTCTGCTAAGGACCAAGTCTTAGAGAAATGTGCGAGCCTCTGGCTAAACCAGAAATTTGGGCCGGAAGTTTTGCTTTCGGGCCGGATATTCCGGTGGGGCCGGATATTCCGGTCATCACTTAGGCCGGATATTCCGGTCCCCCAGTTTCCTGCTGCGACTCAAACGGCTAGTTTTGGTGGAGGGGTATATATACCGCACTTTGTCTTCAACCTCAAGTAGCTCGACCAAGCACTCAAGAACACTTCAAGCTGAGCCACCAAAACTACTAGATCTCTTCAACCTCCTACCCAAACTCGTTGATCTTTGGAGGATTGAAGTAAAAGAGCAAGATCTCCATTCTCACCAAGGCGATTTGAATTTCCCCCTCATTCACGTGAGGGACTCTTTGCTAGGGTTTCCATTGGGAAAACCTAGCTCCTTGTGATTCTCACTTGTTGTTATTGTTACAGATTTATTGATTTGGGAGCCCCCAATTAAGTTGTGGATGTGTGCCCCAAGATTGTTGTAAAGACTCCGGATTCCGCCTTGAAGGATTCCGATAGTGGAAGGTGAACCAATCCTTTGTGGTGCGGTTCATCGGAGAATAGGGTGAGGCCTTTGTGGCGTTGAGCAAGCCTGTTGTGGTGAAGCTCACACCCCTCCAACGATGCGTACTCCCCTAAAAAAAGGAGGAACTCGAAAATACATCCTTGTCCACTCGGTTACTCCTTCACTTTAGCTTTTACTTGTATATTGTTTCTTGCTTAGTGTTAATTTGTCATATAGGTAAATTCACCGTAGTTGCATATCTTGAGAATTTACCTTTGTGTCAAGCCGTAATTAAAAAATATTAAAATTTGAAGTAGCACCTATTCACCCTCCTCTAGGGGAACATACGATCCTTTCAAAAGTCTAGATGAACATATTTATTATCACGCGTCAATCGATGGCGTTGACCAGTTCCCGCACGAACCGAGGGATACCAATTGGTTCGAAGGTTGTAATAATCCTGCACATATATTGGTAAAATTGATGCATGATATATAAACTGGGAGGTAGGGAGCATACAACTATCATGAAAAAAATATAAATATTGAATGTAGACTATTCACCATGACAAGTGGTAATATCATATTTTTGGGAACTGCTAGGTCTTTGCTCCTCAAAGTTGAATCTTATGCATGTGTTCATATAACACATAACACATGTGGTTGTGGGCATACCTAACTGGCCGAATATAACTTCAACCTCATTGTAAAGTGCCTTGTTCCACGCCAAACAATATCATTTATCTTGCCACACAATTGCGTGTGAATATCTGGTCATCTCCTTGTTTTTAGATAAAAGACAAAAATGCCTAGCTTTGAATTAACAAAGCTCAGAGTTTTACAACGACAATTACAGATGAAACAAGGTGTTGAGGAGAACCTCCAACAAAGCAGATTAAGGACAAATTGAGGAGAATATCTGGTCATCTCCTCGTTTTAAAAATAAAAGACGAAAACACTAAAAAAAATCTTGAAATCGGACAACAAACATATGATAGTGTTCCACATATCATTGCTCATTTCTGGCAACAACATATCCAAAAAGAGCACTGATTTTATTTTTTCACGAAGGGTATTACAAATGTTAATTCATCACGAAACTTTGCACATGGGTTGAACACTAGCATATAGCGTATATGTTTGTTGTCCTTTTTCAGAATTCACGGAACACGTAGGAGCAGTTGAGTTTCGAGGGAGTTAAAAGGGGATTTGCGGTCAATATTCAACACTTCAACTCACATACCTTGAAGTTGAAGGTGGGAGTGAGGTGTGTGTGACATGGTGACCCCGACCTCTCCCTCTCCCGCGTCGCTCCTGTGGGAGACGGGGGAGGGATCCCCAGATCCACGCCGCCGGTAGCCCCTCTCCACTCCCTCTACCTCCTCGCCGCCGCCGGTCGACGTCTCCGGGCTAGGCCTGGGCGCTGGCGACGGCGGGGCCATCTTCCTTCCCCCCTCGCGGAGGCACGGGCCGTGGTGGCCTCTCGGGGCGGCGGGCTCGACTGGGGGCGCGTCGGCGCGGCTGGCGGCGGCGTGGCGGCCCGGTGGAGCTTTTGCGCGCACACGGTGGCGGCGGCGTCTTCCTCGGTGCGGCAGCGACTTCTTCCCATGGACGGCCAATAAGGGCCATGGCGGTGGTTCTCTGGGCGGCGGCCGTGGCGGCGATGGTGAGGACAGCACGGGGGCAGTGGTGGGTGTAGCTCCGGCGCCAACCATGGCTAGGGTTTCGGCCCAGATCTGGGCCCGATGGGCCCTATCTGGGCTCTACGGCCCCTGCCTGTGTGCGCTTCCAGGAGCTTTCTGCAGGGTGAATGGCGACCGTGACGTTGCAGCACGGCGGCGGGACTAGTCGGGCCTGGTCTGGGCCTGACCGGACCTGCTGCTGTGTCCGGTCGGTGGCCGCTTGGGCGGTGGAGGACGGCGGTCTCCGCCTATCGGTTGCTGATGTTGCTTGTGCACGCTTGGCTTTGTCACCGGCCTCACTCTAGGCCACGTTGACCCTGCGACTTATTGGTTCCTCGGCTTGCAGTCGCGGACGCCGGGGGTAGCGCCCCTGGAAGGTGGACTGCACGGACGGCTCTACGGCGAGCGACGTAGCGGTGGTGATGGCCTCGCTCTTTGGCTGTGTGGATGGCGAGGAGTGAGCAGCGGGGGTTCCTGGCGTTGGTGGCGGCAACTCCCAGATCGTGGACTGGAGACCATACTCGGGGTTAGTGGGCGGGCTGTTTGTGCGAACGTTGTGTGAAGGTTTTTCTGAGCGAAAGCTCTGCGCTCCGGCGCAATGACGGCGGTGCCTGCGGGTATCGTTACCTTCTTGAGGGCGTTGTTGTGGTTACCTTTTGTCGCGTTAGGGCTCCGGGTGAAAACCCTTGACCATTCCGGTCTCAATGTCGGCTACGTGATACGTCGTTACCCTCTTGGGGGCGTCATCGTGGAGCCTCGCCCCTCGGGTTTGTCCCAGTGTCTTCGGTGGCAAGTTTGGTTATCCTTGTGTTTCTTTTTCCTATCTTTGATATCTGCTTTGTAAGAGGTTCCCCTTATTACTATGTATCGGTTCGATCGTTGTGCTTTATTTATAAAGCGGGACGAAACCCTATGTCTTCAAAAGTGAGTTGTGCGAACTTTCGGGACAAGGTGGGCGTCTTCCGGACTTTTGGTGAAGAGTCACGCAGGGCGAGCGGTGGACCCAGCTCAGCGAGCGCAACGGATGGTCCTAGATTCTCGCGGCCACGCGTCGCGACTGGCCACAAGCTGCCTAACCTCCACCCACACGTCGCGACATGGAAGATTTTGTTCGGTCTAGTGCTAGTAATTTGCAGAAACACCCGAATATATATGCCATATTACCCTCGTGGCGCTCGCGTCAGATAAAGTGCAATATCTTCTGCGACCTGCCGACATCTGCAAGGGCCAATACGCAAATGTTGCGGTCCTCCACTCCTCTTAATGACCATCAGAATAATGACACCCGCTCAGTGGTGCCGACGTGTCTTCTCCGAACAGAGAAAGCAAACCACACCTTGCCATTCTCCTCCGCCACCGCCCACCGCCTCCCCGCCGGTCTCCGTTCCGTGCTACGCCACCGAACGCACCCACCCAAAACTAGTCAAAACAATCAACCGGCGTCGTGCTCCCAGATCCCAGCAGGCCGCTCTCCGCCGATCTGATGCGCGCGCACGCGGCGACGAGGTACGCCTACTTTGTACGCTGCTCACTCAACCACGCTCGATCCTATTAATAATAGCAGGACACGCCCTGCCCTCTCAGATCTCTTCCTCTCTCTGACCTCGCTTTTCCCATTTCCGAATCCCAAATCCCTGGGTGCTCTGATTTGCTTTGCAGCGGCGATGCGGTGGAAGCTTAGCACCTCCGCCTACAAGCGCGTGCCGTCCAGGGACGCCGCCATGGATCCCGACGTCGAGACGCAAGGTCCGATTCCATTCCTTCATCCATTCCCCTCGCGTTCCGTAACAATTTTCTTTCTTTCTTTCTTTCGTTCGTTCGTTCTTTCTCTGATGGCGGTATGTGTTGGTCTCGGCAGCGAAGACGCCGGACGGAGGCGGGGCCGCCGGCCCGTCGTGGCGCATGTCGCTGCCGCACGTGTGCGTCGCCACGCTCACCTCCTTCCTCTTCGGTTACCACTCCGGGTACGTGCGCGCGTTCCTCGTGCTTACCGTTCTGTGGTCCCCTCCCTCGTGTCTGTACTAGCGTACTCACGTTTGTACCGTGGATGAATGATACGCAGCGTCGTGAACGAGCCGCTGGAGAGCATCTCCACCGACCTAGGCTTCGCGGGGAACACGCTCGCTGAAGGTACTACCACCTCTCCAATTCGATTCCTCCAATTGGGTTTGGCATCCTGTCTTGGCGGTGTTGAAATTTGCTGCGGTTGCAGGGCTTGTGGTCAGCATATGCTTGGGGGGAGCGTTCCTCGGGTCCTCTTTAGTGGCTCCGTTGCTGATGGCATCGGTCGGCGCCGCGCCTTTCAGCTCAGTGCACTGCCATGATCCTCGGTGCTGCCATCAGGTATTTATTAATCTGTACTGTGTCGACTTGAGTCTTTCCACCCAATCCTTGTCTCTGTGCAGTTTCTTCAGATAACACCTTTATTTTTTTTTTTTTTGAGAACACAGTACAGACGCAGACGCTCACGAACACGCACGTACAGACACCCCTATGAACGCACGCACGCAAACCCTACCCCTATGAGCACCTCCGAGAGACTGGTCCGGCAGATCTTGAGGTTAACGAAGTCACCACGGGCGCCTCGCTGTTGACGGGCACGTCACCTACCACTGAATGCATAGCGCCGGTTAAATCCTGGAAAATCCAGGAAAATGCGATCACCCATGCCAAGTCTGAGACTTGAACCTGGGTGGGCCGGTTCTACCACAAGGAACCAAACCAGCTGAGCTAGGCTCAGTTCGCTGATAACACCTTTATTTTATTGCAACTTGCTTGCAGTATTCCTTATTTTTTGTGTTAGTAGTCGATTGCTGGGTATTAAACAATACATCTAGTTGCCGATCTGGTCATTTTCTGTGTGATTTTTATAGTTGTTGAAAAGTTACCTTCTTTATCAATGTTACAACAAAGTGCTAGAGTAGCAAATCATTTCTCTATTCATCTGTAACTAGTAGCAAATCATTTCTCTATTCATCTGTAACTAATTCAGGAAGTTAATGTGATGGTCATGCAACACTTGCATATGAGTGATGAGGTACATTTTTCTTTCATTGTCTTTTCACCCGGAAAATTTATATGGTTCCGCTAAATGGGTGAGGGGCTACCTGCCACATAACAACAGACATGAAGGCATTAGATGATACTTTTGAAGTGAGTTTTTTTTATAAAGAAATAAGCTAGATTTAAATTGACTTTTACTACCCACAAATAATTGGATGAAGGGTAAATCACAAGGATACATGTACTGTTGTAGTGCTAAATCTAGATTTACTTTCACCAAGCATATACACCAGGAACTAAAATACTAGCACTCTGTGCCATCTACAAAGAAATAATCTTCGAACATTTCTACCTTAATTTAGTATGATTTGTTTTGCGATTATTAAGATTGCTCTGATGCTAAGACTGAAAGTACATATAAAAAACCTACATTGGTGACTGGCGAGTACTCCTTATTGTGTATTGGTCCATTCTGAAGCACAAACCTTTTGCAGTGCTCTCACCAATAGTCTGGAAGGTATGCTCTTTGGAAGATTCTTGGTTGGAATAGGAATGGGGCTGGGTCCGCCGGTGGCTTCACTCTATAAACTGAGGTATGCATTTGGTTTTCTTGCCAATGTATAATTTCTGACAGCAGATATCAACACAGTTCAGCCGTGATCATTTTCACTTCTGATTGAATATAGGTTCTCCCCTCCGTGAGGGTACATATGGCAGCTTTGTCCAGATCGCGACCTGTCTTGGAATCTTATTTTCTCTCCTAATTGGTACACCTGTCAAGGACATTGATAGATGGTTAGAAGCTTCTGCTGTAGTTCTTCAATCTTTACGGTTGTGTTTCAATCAGTGCTTACGAAACCCATCTGTTCTGACATTATCCTTGCAATGACAGGTGGAGAGTGTGTTTCTGGGTTGCAGTAGTCCCAGCAGCTTTACAAGCTATTGGTATGGAGTTCTGTGCTGAGAGCCCCCAGTGGCTATAAAGGTGCCCTTACTTTGGAATATTGCTTGTCTTTTATGCCACCTTCCCATCTATCAATTAAAGCTTTAACCCTTGGAAGTGCCTGCTCTCTCTGAATGTGCTTTTATTATATGTTCCTAGCAGAATATGGGATAACACTTTGCTGCATTGAAATTCCGATTTACTTCTTAGAAACAGTTTAGTTTTGGTAAACTGTATGCGATTTCCATCTGGAGGTCTTTCCACCAGTCGTTTAATGTTATTCCCTTAACTGGGTATGGTTGAATCAAACAATCTGTCTAATGGGCTGTTGGCTGCAATCTTTGCTCACCCACCCTATGTTTTTTTTTTGTTTTTGCGAAAAGGACAACCAATCTATTGAATCATCAACAAAGGTACAAAAAAAAACCACAAGTAATAAAAATTAGAAAGCGAGCCGAAGGCACGCCGCCGTCCTCAGCCATCCCTCACCCGAGTCGGGTAAAGCTTGTCGTAGTGTGGGTTTTCATCCCTACAGGAAATGATTGCCTAGTCTTACTCAGTAGTAATAGTTAATTTTTCTGCTCAGAAATGAAAAGAAGCAGTAATTCATTGACACACACTGGCTGTTGGCTACAATCTTCGCCCACCGCCCTACGGCTTTTCGTCCCTACAGGAAATTATTGCTAGCGTTAGTCTGCTAAAAAAATTAAAATAAGCACTGACCATTGACACATATAGGTTCAGGTACAGCACATATATATGTTCCGGGATAGATCAATGAGCGTCTAGGTTACCCAATATTGTGTTCGTACCACGATACATAGACTATGCCCCACCGTGTGTCAGTTATTTATTTATTTCTTCGGCTCAACACACATCACATCCCTTTCTAAATGATTTAAGGTGTCCTGTTTCTTGTATGCAGTGTGGAAGAACAAATGAAGCAGAAATGCAGTTTGAGAAGCTTCTAGGCCCTCTTCATGTAAAATCTGCTATGGCAGAACTTTCTCGATCTGAAAGAGGAGATGATGGAGAAAGTGTGAAGTTCTCAGAGTTGTTTTATGGTCGTCACTTCAATGGTACACGCTGTTCTTTTTTCTGTCACATTTTTGTGCTTCATTACAACCTTATTACTGCTCTTCCTTGAAGTTTGTTCATTACAAGTCCCCTCTTTTGCTACAGTTGTTTTTATTGGCACAACGCTCTTTGCTTTACAACAGTTATCGGGCATAAACTCTGTGTTCTATTCTCATCAACTGTATTCAAAAGTGTGGGCGTGCCCTCTAGCCTTGCCAATATATGCATGGGATTGCAAATTTATCAGTGAGCCCAT
Organism: Poa pratensis; assembly: GCA_947311845.1. Classification (NCBI taxonomy): domain Eukaryota; kingdom Viridiplantae; phylum Streptophyta; class Magnoliopsida; order Poales; family Poaceae; genus Poa; species Poa pratensis. Next base: position 3,573,698 of record CAMZMU010000013.1, read on the forward strand.
TGAAGCTTTTCTGTTCTTCTTCTGCTCTCTTATATGCGCTTACGTATCTTATTTCGATGTGTTCGCTACCAGGTTCTAGTGTAGCTATGCTTCTAATGGACAGGCTAGGGAGAAAAGTGCTTCTTGCGGGAAGCTTCTTTGCCATGGTGAGCATTAGCGTAACTGTAAATTTGTTTGTAAGACATTATATATATATATATTACTGATGTGCTTCCTTGCTGGTGTAGGCCTTCACAATGGGACTTCAGGCTATTGGAGCAAATCGTCACCACCTTGGTTCTGCAAGTGTGTATTTTTCAGTTGGTGGCATACTGCTGTAAGTTTTGGAGTTTTATACCATTCAGTTGTTTGGTTCTAATATGCAAGTTTCGTGATCTTAGTTGTGGTCTTTCATATCATCTATGTTAAGGTATGGTGCCCAAAACTACTACTTCAGGTGTCGCTGTTGCTCACAACTACCACTCTGATAATTTTTTCACAAAACCACTGATTTGGACAGAATGTTGCACATGACCCAAATAGCCCGCTTTGGTGTGTTGGCATGAAATCTGACACCCTAAAAGTCCACCCGTGAGCGCTAACGCGGGTAAAAGTCTTGCTATGTGAGCAGCACACGTGATATGCATGCCCGCCTCCCTCCCCCCCCCCCCCCCCCCCCCCCCCCCCCCCCGCGTCAGATTGTTCCATGATACCCTCTCTCTCTCTCTCCAAATCCATAGCAACACTCGATATTCTGCACCAGTAGAGGTCAAGGTTCTAATTGGTTAGCTTGTATGCTAGAATCCACAACAGTAACTTTCTAATTGGTTAACTTGTATGCTAGCATCTAAAACATGAAGCATTTTACCTATGTACTCGTGGTAGGACTCCTGAACTTATTTGAGTACTCTATTTTCTTATAATTACAAGAGAATTGTGGTACTTATGCCATTTAGTTACAGTTGAACATTTTTTTTGGCAGGTTTGTCTTGTCATTTTCGTTGGGAGCAGGACCAGTTCCAGGACTTCTTCTGCCTGAGATTTTCCCAAACAAAATTCGAGCCAAAGCTATGGCTCTGTGTATGTCTGTGCATTGGGTAAGAGTTCTCTCTTCTCAGCACGAAACAACAGTTAGTGTATGCTCTATGCTGTATATTTTTCATCAGATCAAAAGAGAAATCTGGTAATATAGAGTTTTCGAATTTGTATGCTAGCTTGTTTAGTTTTGATTGGTAAATACATAAACTGGAAAAGAACGAAAATTTCTTAGCAATGTCTAAAAGTGTTCAAAATTGGATTAATAGAGTTATACATGCGCACCCTTTGAATGAAACAGGGAGGCAAGACATAATTTTATGGTCGTATATCCAGTTTTTTGTTACTGTGAGCAACTGAAGAATTTACTATTTCTGTCAGTCATGGGAGTCATGCTGAACTAGAACAAATTATGGTGCAAATTGAGATGCTTTCAGGTTGTAAGTGGCCAACAAGTGCAGTAACCAGACTGCAAGACCTGTTTTACTAACCCTGGGCATGTTCATGAAGATTGGTAGTTTTATTGTGGTCATGAAGTGTTAGACGTTGTAGGTTTTACCCTTTCGCTTTCTGACAAAAGTTTTCTGCCGTGTATATGCTAATGAGAGTAGAAACATAAATAACTGCGAACACCGTCTGAGACGATTCAGATGAAATGCTTATGTAGTCAATGTCATCATGCAACCAAAGTTGATATGGTTGCTACCATATGTGTAATTTAACCAGCGGTTAGATCTATGCGTAGCTTTGGTAGAACTTTTTGGTAAATAGTTGTAATGCCAAAAGACGAAAATTCACTAGATATCCTTGATTATAGCTGTACTTCCCTGAATTATAATCACGTGTTCTTTTGTTAACAATGTTGAATGCAATGGGCAGGTCGTGAACTTCTTTGTTAGTCTGTTATTCTTGCGGCTCCTGGAGAAACTCGGTCCGCAAGTTCTGTACACGATGTTTTCATCAGCCTGTGTGGTAGCAGCGATATTTGTGCGGCGGCATGTAGTTGAAACCAAGGAAAAACTTTGCAGGAGATTGAAGTTTCACTCCTGCAAACACACTAAAGGTACTGCCTGCTCCTTTTTTTGACATAAACCGTTTCAGACTATCCATCAGTCTATCAACCTGCATTAATTAGCAGCGGTGATGTTATATGATGCCTGTGATAATATATGTATGTATATTTTGAAATAGAATGTGTGAACTTACTCAGTTGATGACTCCTAGTTTAAGAAGTTTGTAACAAGGCACGTGGATTACATGCACGGCGTTGAGAAAAGAAAATTTACCACATGACAATCTGGAATTGACAGGCAGCGTGCTCTTGTTATTGCAGGTTCTACATAGGCAATATCTTCGTTGGTATGATCAGAATTCAACGGCATATTGTTGCTGAATACAAGCTGGACTACTATATTCCCAGATTGATCGTCATTCAGCGGTCAAAATGCCCTACATGCTGGTCCCAGGGAAGCCTGCGGCAATGCACCTGTGACCACCGGAGCGGCATATACAATTTTAAGCATACAAGAGAGACCGGTGAGGTCTGTTTCTGTATAGGCTGATAGCTCGCTCTCCGTGTAATTTATGTCTTGTCTTCTTGTTGAACTGTTCGTCAGTAAGAGAATATTGGAGTTTGGTTACTGCTGAACGCTGCTGAAACGTTTTACGCTTGTTTTGGAATAACAACACTGACATGCCTCGTCGGGTGCTTATGTATTCTAAGCTTTCACCTGGCTTTGCCGGTTGTCCGGCAATAAAGAGATCCTAGCAGCAGCGAGCTAAATGGCTCGAGAGTGCACGTTCTGAACGCAGCCGCGTGCTATCTGACCATTGAAACTTGCCGCTGGGATCTGACGAATACAGAGCAATACAAGAGCATTTAGTGTTTGGTGGACCAAGTTGTAGCTACTCTATGCGTGTGACACAGGTATTTTTCACAGTCTAGCATTTACGAAGGATGGGATGGGTTTTATCCGTGTAGCGTCTACCTGCCCATGATGCTTCTGGCCACCGCATGATTACTTAATTTCTGTCCGACAAAACCTCGAGGAAACAGTTGGACAACGAATGTTACTTAAATCTTCAAAAAATCACAAGTGTTTTACGTCGATACACACATTTGTTCTCCATATTCAAATAAAATTTCGGTAAAAACAAAAAAGTTCCAATTTTGGGCTACCAAAAATATTGTGGCCGTAAAAGAAAAACACACACGGGTCATCTTCCTTGTTTATGCAAAACATATTTGTAAACATAAAAAATCCCATAAAACTACACGCGTACATCTCCATGTTCTATGAATGCGCAAGAAGTTTCGTGAAAAAGACTTTTCTTGGCCTATGTGAAAAAATAAAGTTCTTATCAGCGCAAAAATTTGTCCTTACATAAGCAAACAAAAATTGTTTTTTCTTTGTGCCGTACACATAAAGTGCAGAGTTTGAAATTTTCATTTGGAATTTTTCTCATTTTAAGCGTTCAAAATACATTTTTCAAAGAACGGTTCCGGCCCCCTGAATTTAGAGCGTCCACTCGAAAATATAAAAAGACAAAAAAAACTATTTTTATCGAGATTACTTTTCCGTGTTGCCAAAAAATACAAATTTTTTTTGTCAAAACTTCCGCATACAAATTAGGTCTATAATATTAGTTGTATATTTTCTTTTAGATTTTTTGAGAAGTGGAAATATTGTTTTTGTATTTTTAGAAAATGAGTTTTTTTGCGAAACACAGTAGTAGTAACATAGACGTTCACATACACATACACACACTCACCCCTATGAACGCACGCACGCACGCATACCCTACCCCTATGAGCACACTGATCCGACGGTCTAGGAAACGAGTTTCAGTGTGCTTGGGTCTAGAAGGCCCTGGAATAATAACACCTTAAGGTTCTGTCCCGTGACAACCAGACGTGATCGTACGTTTTACATCTGCATTTTTTATCAGATTAAGAAAGGTGGGTATTACTGTTGTTGCACTATGTTTGTCTATACAAAAGCCGATCTTTTTTATAAATGACCTTAAAGACAGCGTTCCCTAGTTAAACCGGCCACAAATAAATTACATTTACAAGAACAGTGCATGTTAGATGAACTTGTCACATGATTTCTTATCTTGCTACAGCCGTGACCGCGTGTTCCTTCAGTACAAGTTCCAGTTGAGAGCATGTGTACCGAGAATAAATATTCCCATTATTTTATGTTATTGTTTGTTCGGTAAGAAGAAGTTACTCCTTTGAACAGCTCACCTGTCATTCTGTCAGCGCCTTCTCAGGTCGTCCCTAGCAAGCAAGCTCGTTTGCTTTGAATACACCTTATAGCTGAAGCAGATTTGCAGCTCCCGAGCACCAGTGAACATGGTATTTTAAAATTTTGAAAATTTCAAAATTTATGTTTCTAAAAAATCCGAAATTTTTTCCTAAGATACATATGCATGTTTCGTACGTGCGTGCCAATTTATGGTGCAAAAAACGTCGTATTTCGATCTATATAAAAATAACAAAATTCTAGTCAGTAAAAAGTGTATAAAGTGTGTTGAATCTGTCAGAAATTTCACTTTTTTCCTAGCCCAAAATATAACGAATTTCTTTACAAAATTTCTAGCGTACCTGCGGGATATGTATGTGTGTTGGTGTAAAAATTTTCAGAATTTTTGGAATAAACAAAGTGCGATTTTCAAAAAATGCAAAAAACGGGAACACTGGTGCTCGGGAGTTGCTGCGGATTTCCGCTTATAGCTGAGCTATACAGTTCCATCACATGCATGTGTCTCGCATCTTCGACCGACTCTAGCCGTAGATGCCACGAGACGGATGCCACCCGGTTCAGACGCGCATTTTTCGAGCTCGCAATGGTGGTACTTTGCTTTCTGACTGCGAGTGAAATGCATCGACTGTCCCGGTAGGTCATGTAGAGATAGTGGAGACACATTCTGCAGACAGAGTGTCTAAGGGCGTGTTTGGTTGCTCGCATTAAAATAGGGCAAAGTTGAGTTCTAGAGCCAGGCTCCCCAGGGCTAGCCCTGGAAAAACGTGACTCGACACTCGAGCTACGTTGTGCATGTAGTTTGGTTGCCAACAATGTTATAGGTAGGCCCGTTCGGCTGGGTGCAAGATTTTTGAGCACGACGTTTGGTTTGTATCTGTGTTTCATGTGCTCTCACCTCTTTCCTACATGGTGAGCTTACCTCACACCATCACGCTGAGGTTGAAGAACAACGGCACGGTGCGGTGGCGGAGCGACGACACGGCGCAGTGGCGGGGCGACGGCTGAGGTTGAAGAACACCTACACCAAGTACAGTCAAGTAGCAGCAGCGGCGACGGTGAGAAGAACAACGATGCGGCGACATTGTTCACGATTGCAGCGACGAGGGAGAGGGAGAGGTTGAAGAATACCTACACCAAGCACAGCTAGCAGCAGCTGCGGCGACGGCGGAGCTCACGGCGGTGGTGACAGAGGTTGAAGAACATGAACATACTGTACACTACATGCAGTCAAAATACGTGCATAGGTCAGTACAAGATCTGCGTATACGACCGAGTTGTGCGAAACGTTGAGTTGAAGTTACACGTCAAAGTATATCTCAAACGGTCGACCGAGTACGACGGATTTGATAAAATTCGTCTAAAAAAGTCGCAAACATCGGTGCGAATTTGAGAAGCTACAATTGAAGAAACTTGAAACCGAGCATCATAATAGAACCTACTCGTCGGCGCGCATATTTTTCATGTACACTTTATTAGGAATCGAGCAATATTTAGGTAGAGTAGATTATGGAGGCACTAAATGGAGGTAACCGGAACAAAGTTACATATCAGATCAGCCGCCCCACGTTCACGGACTCCAAAGCTGGATTGCTAGAAATGCTCAAATCGACCGTTCCTATCGGGTTTGATCTGAGGGTGATTTAAACTACCCAGGCAAGCAAACAGGCCATTTAAGCTTTGATCTGAGGTTTGATCTGAGGTCTCCCGAGAGGCTGGTTGGATCCTACATGCAAACAGCCACCGACTGCTGGTAGACACGCATGCCCTTGAGAAGCTGCTGCGACGACAGCTATCAGCATGCGTCTGCACAAGCTTGTGGGCAGTACGTGCCGCAGTGGCACGGCCACGTCGACCATCGTGACACCACCACCCTTTGCTCACCGCACTACACAGCACACACCGCTTAGGGCATCTTCAGCCGTTGGACAAACCCAGGATGAAAAAATACGCCTTTTTGGACGGGACGGGGGAGCGCCGTCGCAAAAGAGGATGTTGGGGTTGTGATTTTCCCAGTCACACCCCACCCCAGGACCCCAAGATGATGAAGTCAAAAAAAAAAATCAGATGAAGAAGGCGCAGGAACACGACGTCGAGCTCCGGCACCTCCTCACCAGCGCTCTCCTCCCCAAAGGTGGAGTCCATAGGCGGCGCGCGCGCCATCTGGGAGCTCCCCGCGGCGCCGGCCAGGGCGGTCCTCTTTTGGCCACCATCCCGGCGCTGCTCGTCGTGCGTCGGGCTGCCGGAGGACGCCGCCAAGCGCGCGATCTAGTCCTGGGCCGCCAAGCGCTGGAGGCCAGAAGGCGGGGACGGCGTGGCCTGGAGGCGGGGACGGCCGACAGCCTCCATCGCTGCCGACAGCGGCGAGCTCGAGGAGAGGCGCGAGCTGGGCCCGGCGGCGGCGGCGCGAGCCGGGCGGCGCGCATGGAGGCCGACCTCCATCTCTCCGGTGAGCTCGAGAAGAGGACGGCGACCTGCTGCTCGCGCCGGTGGAGAGAACTGCCGGTGGTAGGTGGGGAAAAGTGGGGAGAGAGAAAAAAAAGGAAAAGGGAGCTGGTGCACATGGTGGGTCTAAACAAAAAGAGAGGAGAGAGAGAGAGTTGAGAGGCTGTCATGTGGGCCTGCTGCATGCAATCGCCCCCTCAGGCCGAACCCAACGGCTTGGGTTTGGCCTGGGGGCGCCGGCGCTAATTCGGCGCAAAACGGCGCTATTTAAGCTCCTGGGGGGCATGACTGGGTGGTTTTTTGCACTTTTTGCTACCGCCGGCTCTAAAAAGGCCTCCTGGGGGCTCCTGGGGGGCATGGCTGGAGATGCCCTTAGTTTGCCTAGTAGCGACACCATGCTCCCGGTTCGCCACTCGACAAGATAAGAGAGCATCATCAACAAGCACAGATGACGATCAAGTAAGTAGCCATATGAAATCTCGGATATATTTATCTTTCCAATCTGTAGACAAATTTACATTAAATATAACAATACACTCTTCTTGGTTCCGTGCTTAATAACCATCCAACTGTTCGATCGAATTGTTATGAGAGATAAAAGTTACATCTACGACGTTATTATCTGAGAGATAAAAGTTACATCTAGGACATTTTATTGTTGTTACTACATCAAGAAATTAGAAAATACATTTACTTATTTTGGCATAGTTGCAATTCATTCTTGTAAAATTTCAGCGTACGCAATTAATTCTACCGCCGAGAATCTGTATCTGACCATTTTAATTTCTGCTGCCTTTATTTACGTAGAAAAAATAATGACTAACTATTATTTCATTCTGACCGCACATTTTACGCTTACAAAGTGACAGCGCACATGCAATTGTGTTAGGGAAACACAAATAATTTCTCGATAAACATAGATTGATAATACATGTTCAATTAGTTTTGCCATAAAAGGCCTATGTTTAGCCCATCTTAATTATATCAAACCTACCGCCATTATTTGTGTACAGAAACTTACAATTAAGGAGGGTTTCATCCCAACTATATATTAATCGACACTAACAAAGCTGTAATGCATACCTAAAGTTTTAAAAAAATGCAATGAACTTCTGATCAAACTTGTACTTGGCATGGTAATTCGCAATCATTTACAAGAAAACTATTTATAATTTATACACGTGGGAAGCAACCAGTACTAATATATTAATATACAAATGTTGACAGGTTGTACCAGTGAACACTCGGGCCTATAATAGGCCACATGAAAGATCAATCATCAACTATAATCCAGCAGAGGAACACATCTAGGGCAACTCTATTTCAGTTCCTAACCCAGCATAAGTGGCACAGACCACTGAGATTATCGAGCAGCCGAGACAAGAATCTAACAGTTCAAATCCAGCAACAAAATTCTATTGGGGTTTCTGTATGACCGTAATTGATCAGTGAGCCACTTTAAACGCAACAGCTGACAGCAATAAACATTACCCAGAAACCAACAGCTGATGCCTTTCTTATTGGGTTCCCTTCTTTCGGGGATCTCCAGCGGATCGATGGGATGCAGATGGGTGTTCCTTCCTTTGCGGCCACTGCCACTATTTCAGTTTGGAAGACACAAGATGTTCTACCTATGAGGGTGCTTGAGCAGGTGTGGGTCCATGTTCAGGGGTTCCATATCCAGTCAGACATTTTCTTGGTTTCTAGGCTATGGGTTCTCTTATTGGGACGACGCTGGATGTTGACCTGGTCACGTTTAGGAGTCGCGGCATTGTGCGTATTCTGGTTGGGATGCCTTGTTCCAAACCTCTAGACAAGCAACTGGACCCGACAGGACCTTATCTCGGCACGGCTTGTGTGGTCAAGTTGAAGGAATATGCTTTCATTTTCCGGCGCGTGGCAGCGGATTTTGTTCCTGATGCTGAGTTTGTTCCTTATTTCTGGCGTCGCAAAGGTGATGATGCCGATGATGAGAATGGGGGAGCTGAGGAGGGTTCCTTGGAACCTGCTAATATGAGCATGTCACAGGCTACGGGCATGGATATGGATGGAAACCTGTCTTTGGGTGTGGCTAATTCTGGAAAGAATGTGACTTCTTCGCACCCGACTTCTCAGAGGTCTACCATGGTAATTACCCCGTACAATCCTAATCCACAAACCCCTCACGGAATTGAGATTATTTCGAGGATTCGTCGTGTTTCTCCGGGTCTGGTCCGAGATGTTGGTGCAGCGGATTCTGCTTCTGGTGGTTCGGTTGGTGCAGTAGTGATGAGGACACGCTACAGTGTTGTTACACTGTAGCACGCTACAGTGCTGCGGCTCTTCAAGCCATTATATATAGTAGTGATGAGGGCATCTCGCTAACCGATAAAGATCTAGTTGTCTGAGCCGTTCTTTTCCCCCTCCCTTATCCGTTCTCCTGTTACTGTTTGAGAGAGGCGACACCGTCGTCCCCGTTCCTCGCCGGCGAAACCGCCGCTCCCCTCCGCCTCCGGCCGCCGTTTCGGCGCCGTGAGGTGGAGTGGAGCTCCAGGTTCTCGTCGTGCGTGTTTATAGTTAGGTGTAGTTTAGGTTTTCGGTTTCCGGACGACGGCATCGAGACGGTGGCGGTGGCGTCGTCGCGTCAGAATAAGTCCTCCCCCTTCTTTCCCCGTTCCGGCGGCGACGCCGGGGAGGTCGTGGAGGTGGTGTGTACTGGTTTGGCGTCTCCGGTCGGCCGTGGTGGCGTGGGGAGATGCCGTTCTTTTTTGGTGCTTTGGCTTCAGATCTGGCGACGTGCTGCTGTCTTTGTCCCTCTGGCCGGCCGTGGAGGCGAGGGGAGGGCCGGGGTTGCTAGTTTCTGCTCTCGATTTGGAGGAAGCGCGGCTGGTCGTGTGGGGTTCTTGGCGCCAGAGTCTACGAGCGGCTCCTGGCGTATGGCAGTGGAGACGAGGTGGCCCATCAAGCTCCAGTGGAGGGAGGCGATGGAGGATCTTGTTTCTTCGGCGACCTCGACGATCTCGGTAAACAAGCTCGGTGTTTTTCTACTTCTCCTGTTCCTTTCTTGCTACCGTGGAGGAAGAAGAAGGTTGCTGGAGGAGTGGTTGGGCCTGTGGCGGCATCTATTGCTGTTTTTGCTGTTCCTGGAGCTGCGCTTATGCGGGATTGCTTGCTGGAAGCGGCCGGCGACCCGACGGCCGGTATGGATCGGAGTGTTGCTCCCGCCGATGCTTCTTCTCGCCGTCTGCAAGATCCTGGCGTCAGCGTTGGGTGGATATTGCGGCGAACTTAACGAGGTTAAGTCCTCTATAGATCCTTGCCGGCGACTCAGCTGTTGCGTTTCTTCTTCTCCTCCGGTGGCCTAGAAGTAAGCAATGGCGGATTGCTATGTTTAGAGAAGCACTAGAGGACCTATTTGTAATTTGGATCTTTGTCATGGTCCTTTTTGTAATTTGGGGACAGCTGCCCCGTATCTGGTTGTATTCTGTATGTACTTTGATCTTTGAGTAATATAACCAGGTATGTGCCCTTCAAAAAAAAAAAGATCTAGTTGTCTGTGTTAGGTTCTTATGAGGGCATCTCGCTAACCGATAAAGACCTCGCGAATCAATCATGAGTTAGTCTGTGCCATCGATGCTGGGACTATGAATTGAAATAGAGTTGGATCAAGTTGTCTGTGCCATTGATACTGGGGCTATGAATTGAAACAGAGTTGGATCAAGTTGAACACACAAAGATAGAAGATTTATCAAGTGGGATCATGTGATCTCGTGCTATGGTAAGAAATTGTCAATATAGCTTTGTGAACTAACTCATGATCTATGTGTTTGTTATTGATGTGTGAGGTTATGTATTTTTTATTGGTTTACATAAAAAAGATTTATATAGCTCATGAAAGGATGATGTCAAGTGGTGATCATCATCAAGGTGCCAATGTGCAAGTTGAAGAGAAACATCTCGAAGAGATTATTTGCTTGATGCTTGCCATCCATTGACGATAATGGTCAAGTTAAAATGTGTCTAAGAGAGACTCTCCCATAAGTGCAATAAAAAATGGTGGTCCAACTTGAAGAGATCGAGATCGTCATCATGTAGCTTAAGTAAAATACGCAACGCAAAGGTATGACCTTAATAGGTGATTGGATTTCTGTTTTACAGGTTTTAGTTGAGGGTCTCAAGTGAGTAATTTGATCGTATTGTTCGTAAAGATCTCACACATTTTCATTCTTGGCATCATCTTTCTTTCTTATTTAATTTTATCTATGTGAGTCTTTTAGGTACTTGTGGTGATCTTCATGACACGATTAAGTTCAAAAATAGAATTCGTATGGAAAACTTGTTTGGTTTTTGATACTGAGTGTTTTGCCGGTTCTTCACTTAGGGGATTTCGCCTCTCTCCTTCCGTGAGACGTAAAAAATAATTCCAACTAAAATCACCAACGACTCCAACATTAAGAAAGCTCTTATCCAACATATAAAAATTCCATCAATACTTAGGGAGCATCTCTTTGTAACAGACCCCAAAACATACTTCTAACAAAAATCACTAATGAATCCAACATTTAGAATTTCTTGTGCGGGTAGAAGAGGAATTCAAAACAGTTTGGTTGATATATAAATGAACACCATAATGTTTGTAGCAAGATGAGTACATGAACACAAAAACGGGAAGTATAGTTGTTGTAGCACCAAGATTCCAAGTTGTGCTTCAGTAGACCCATACACAGAAAGACTTTGCATCAAACAAAAAACTCCTAGTAACAAAAATGGAGTACTATTGCAGTCAAAAATGGATTGCTACCGGAGTACGTTTTTGGTAAGAGGAGAAGCCAAGCTTACCAACGCCATCTCGCTTGCATATGAAATAATCATCATAGTACATCACTCCCAATTGGATACGGTTAAACAACTCTCTCTTCATCCGGAAGCGGCACCATTTTTTTTTTGGAGTGTACAATCGGTTAGTGCGATGAAAGTAGTCATCGTACATACGGACATGTCCAGCTGTTCCGATCTAAGGCAGGAGCATGACCCGACAACGACCCTCTGAACAATGGCCGGTGCCTCGTCATGTGTTCATTGATGACAAGGGTGGCAACCAAGACATCAATGCCATCGTCGGACGAATCATCGGACGATGACAAGTACATGCGTATGTTCTTGTAAATATATTTATCTCAGCTATCTGCCATGGTCTAGGCAGGCAAAGCGATGAATTCGTACCTCTGTGCAGGGGGGGGGGCAAACAAACGAACACCTTGTGGATGGCGTCTGTTCGCGGGCGCTCCAAGCCGTAGGGGCGCGAGCAACACCGTCCGTGGTGTGGAGGAAGCAACTCCGGTGGTGTTGGCGAAGAGGAAGAGTTGACGGCCGCCGGGGATGGCCAAGAGGACCAAATCAGGGTGGCGGCGACGAGGGGGGAGGAGGGTTGAGAGGAAAGGGGCGGGGAGGGGTTTGCATGTTGGGCGGGTCAGGGACGGACGACGGGAGGACAGAAGAGCTGTCCGCGCGTATCTGGGGCCGACGCAAATCTGGCCCAAATTTATATCGAGAATGGGTCGCTGCGGACAGATACACGGACTATGATCTGTTTGCGTCGCTCGCTGGGTCTTGATTTTTGGCCACGGCGGATACAAACAGACATGGACAGACAAATGGATCGCACCGTTGGAGTTGCCCTTAGCAAACGTTGGTCTCATCCCTTTCAGCTGGACTTTTTTGTTGTCCACTTTAGAACAACAAAGCGTTTCTTTGTTATCGGCCTTTTTAGGCTTTGCTTGCCTTTGAGTTGATTTTAACGCTTCGCTGTTTTTTTTACGGGCAAGCTTGCATGGTGGCGTTAGCTAGCCAAAGCCCGGCCCAGTGTGTGTGCGCCTCCTCCGTTGCGTCGCAGCCAAGTCCAAGAAAAATCACCAGCCTAGCCAAAGGACGGCCGCATCCCGCCACTTTCGCCGCCGGCTGCGCCTGCTCCCTTCACCTGCCGGACGCGGACTCTAGGCCCTTCCCCGCTCGTCTGCTTCCTCGCCCACCGCGTGCCCGCAAAGGTTCGTGCCCCGACTCCTTCGCCGATCACTCTGTGGTAGTTTGACGAATCAGTGGATTCTTTATGTCTGTAATAATTGGTGTAGCCCTACGCCCTCAGCATCGCCTATTCCTCTATGCGTCCAAGCATCTGTAGACTGTAGGAACCTGTGCATTTGTTCTGATTTTATGCCATGAAATACCAGTTGACGGAGCCAAGTGAGAGTCACGATAGCCGAGTGAGTTGCAGCGAATTCGATCTCTGAAATAAAGCTTTGCTTGTTTGTTGCTTGGTTGTTACTATTTTTTTAAGGCGATGCAGAGTGTAGAAACAAGTTCAGGGCCGAAATTTCTGCCTACCTTCTGTGAAAAGAACAATATGGCCCGGGGCATAGCCCAGTCTGGCCCAAGTGCTGCGGCTCACCTCACCCGACGGAACGGAGCGAGCGCATCCAGTTTCCAGTCCGGTCCCCTGCCCTCGCTTCCTCAAACGCCGGCGCCGCCACGCCCTGGCCGCGAGCCCCACCCGTCCCCCGCCCTCCCTGGAGCCTGGACCCCGTCTCTACCTGTCCTCCGACGGTCCGCCTCCCTGTTCCGGCCTCCGTCCACGCGGTGCCGTCCGCCCTCCTGCGCCGGCCCGTCGCCCAGCTTGGCCGGCGGCCGCCTCCTGGCTCCTCTTCCTCCGGTTCTTCCGGCGCTCCTCCAGGCTCCAGTTCTCCGCCTCGGCCTCCCGATTTCCGCAGCCTGCTGCTCTGCTCGACTGCTCCTTCCTGGCTTCCTCTTTTTGTCAAACCGCTAGGTAATTTCTAAACTAAATCTGTTTGTCTGGATCCGCACTGGAAACAAGTTTATTCTACCAACATTATAGGATACTGCACAGAGGGGAAATAAAGTTCATACTTTATATATTATCCCTGTGAGAAATACTGTAGATTATTCCTGGAACAATAATATTCTGTGTGTGGTCTTATTTTGGTTCAAGATCTGCTACTGTTTATGTTCAGCACTACAGAAAAATCTGAGTCATTTTCGTTCTGGTAATATTGTGTGGAAATCTTTGTGACCCAGTACTATAAGCAAACCAGTTGTCTGCACGAATTGGTTCAAGAATATATAGCTTGAATCAGCAAAAGAGCAGTGCAAAACTCTGCCATGCTTAGTTGAGCTTCAACTGCTTTAAGACTTCTAACTTTTACTGCCTTAGTCTGGGATGCTAGATTGTTCATCCAATTAGAATGCCACGGTTCTTGCTTCATAGTTTAGTCACTTGCCATACTACCTTAAACTCCTGGGTTGGTATTGTTTTGTAGACTAAGGACATAAGTTATTACTTTAGATTTTTTATTTCTTCAGGTTCTAACGTTCAGATATTTTGTTACATTTAAAACAGAGCACATTATCTTGTATCATGGCCAGTGAAGAAGATGTGAAGCAGCGGCAGATAGTTGAAGACCGTGCAAGAAATATTAGCCACAATGTCCGGTGCACTGAATGTGGCAGCCAGTCCATTGAAGATTCACAAGCAGATGTCGCAGTTCTCCTTAGAAGGGTACATTTTCCTTGGATATACGTTCCAGTGATTAGTTTGTTGACCATCTTGGTTCAGTTAGTTGTCAAACTTTTAGTCCAGAGCATCCAACCTTTGGTTTGTTGGTCTCTTGATCCAAACTAAACCCAACTAAGACTCAAAATTTATAACACTTGTAAACGAGGTAACAAACGTACTTGAAACCTTGTGCTGATCAATGATGCTGTAAAATAAAATGTGTTTGATTTAACCATTTGATTAGAAATGGACTAGCCATTTCTTGCAATTTAAAGAAATGACAGGAACCAAATATTTTACTGCAAAATAACATTGAGAAACTTGAAATCATGATACTTTTTGTTGTTAATGCCACAACTTATCTGGTTCTTGGATTATGCCTTTTTTACTTGACTAGGTTTCGATGTTTTGGTTTATATTTTTGCACTAGTATGCCTTTATAGTTATCTCGTATTTGCATTATTTTTTTGTGCGCCAGAACACTGTTATCTCATCCACAGACATTTATTTGCACCTACACGTGAACCAAGTTAATCTCGACATAAATCAGTGCCCAAGGTTGACATATGCATTAAAGGATTGAAATTTTTATTGCCAGACACTTTATTCTAATGTCATGGGAAGCTTCACTGCCTCAAAGTCTTAATATGTGACACTTTTGCAGCTAATTCGTGATGAAATAAAATCTGGAAAGAGTGATAAGGAGATATATAAAAAATTAGAGGACGACTTTGGGGAAACAGTTCTATATGCGCCTAAATTTGATCTTCAAACTGCTGCTATATGGTTATCACCGGTGAGCCTTGTTTATGACTTTTTTTGCGGGAGGCTTAATTTTGAATTTTAACATTCTCTTCATTTTTCTAATTATGATCTTAAATATAATTATGATTTGATCTTCATTTTCTATATATGTACTAGCAGTAATATCATTTGCACATCTTTAGCAAATTATTTGTTCGTTTTTGCATGCATTGTATGTCTTGGTAAACCAAGCATAATCCATCATCACAAGTTTTGCAACAAGAGTTTTTTCGTGGAAGTTATTAAATGCTGATGATTATCATTCAGAATAATTATACGAATTTGTACCTGTGGAAGTTATTAAAAAACTCAATTTCTAGAGAAGCTAAGCAAATCATTGAGTCTAAACTTACAGATGATCCCTTGCTGTAAACTCAACTTAGTCTGTGTAGAGATAGCACTACTTATCTGAACTGCCTTTGTTCGTGCAGTAAACCATAATTTTTGCTGCGGCTGAACATGATAAAATGAACAATACTTCCAAGTACTTAAGTATCTAGTTCCCTGTATAAAACATTCCCTGTACCAACAGGAATTCTCTCTATAATTGGGACTTCAAAAACTGATCTAGTAAATTGCGTGCAGGTCATTGTGGGTGGCGTAGCAGCTGGTATGTGGGCTTACCAAAAGCACAGGCAAAGGACCAACGTTCACATTATGGCTCTGAACCTCGTCCGAGGCGTTCCCCTGACTCCAAGGGAGAAGGAGACCATGATCGACATCCTTACACCCCCTCCGCCACCAAGGAGGTGGTGGTGGCCTGTCAAATGATGTTCATGTCCTTGGCTGCAACATAGAGTCCTCATTTCCTGTGGTACCAGTATGCGCATAACTCAGGATGGCTGATTTTAGCGCACGATTTTGATTTACATCTCACGCACTTGAAGCTATGGTTTAACCAAATGCTCCGACTTCGCAGTTGTACTGTATTGAACCTAGGAGTACTTGTTGCCTCTCGCGTGCAGGTTGTGGGATATCCAAACTGAAAAAACCGCCTGCTGTTGAACTGTAGGTTTTTCTCAGGTGTGCTGTTGAAACATGTACTGCTGCTGATCCTCATGTACTAGCAGAGAAGTACTTGCATAGCTTTATTTCTGAAATAAGCTATTACTACAGTTTTAATTTTTCTAGTCTCTTTACATGCAAGTTGTTTATGTACTCCATGTACTGAAATTGTGCATGCTTCTTTGCATGTCTTGTTTGTTTCTTCTGGACTACCTACATCTAGCTATAACCTGTGTTGTCTTCCTGTTTGAACAATGATATTTTCCCTACAAGTTTAAGTTACCGGCGGCTGCTCTCGTTGGTAATCTTGATCCCCCAGCTCACATCCTCACAGCGCCGGACGTACGGCACCACCTTCCCCACGTCCACGTCCTTCCTTGCCGTGCAGTCGTAGTAGGACGGAGAGTGGAAGCAGGGCTCGATGGACATGGCTCGCACACACGGCGGGTCCGGCACCTCCCCCGTGTCGGGCGACCAGATGGGCGTGGCGGGCATGATCCATGGCCGCACCCCGCCGAGACCCTGCGCGACGTAGCCGAAGGTGGAGAATCCGGTGGTGACGAGCACGTCGCAGGTGCTGAGAAGGTACATCTCGCTCAACGCCCTCCCGTCGTGCGACGCGTCCCCCCACTTCTGCCGCCCCTCGTGGCTCGGCTGGTGCACCCTGCCGCCGGCACCGCCGTACTCGTCCCTGATCCTCTCGTAGTACCACGAGCTCAGAGAGGTGACCAGCACGGCCTGGTCGACGGACGCGTTGTTGGACGGAAGAAGCAGCTTCTCCCTACGCACGCACGAGAGGACCTGGTCCAGGATGTGTTGCAGCGGCGTCTGCTTCTGCCTGAACACCCGGATCTGTATGCCGACGCGCTGCCCGGCGCCGGCGAGGTGGGCGCCGTAGTACCTCGTGACGGCTCGCCAGACGTCGTTGACCGGGTGGAACAGGTAACGCCCGAGGTGATGGAACGCGGCGTCCTTCTCGGGGAACATCCGGCCCAGCTCGTCCAGGAAAGACTGGACGAGGAAGAGCCCCGGGACGAGGTAGCTGTCCGTCTTCATCAGCAGCCACGACGCGCCGCGGAGGAGCTGCTGATGCTCGTTGCAGTAGAAGAGCTTGTCGTGGAAGTCGTAGCCGCCCTCAAGGTGCAGGTACACGTACGGCGGCCGGCGGTCCGAGTCCGACCACGACGCGTTCCCGTCGACGCCCACGGACAGCACGTCGGTCTTGAGCATGTTG
This sequence comes from Poa pratensis, assembly GCA_947311845.1. Taxonomy (NCBI): domain Eukaryota; kingdom Viridiplantae; phylum Streptophyta; class Magnoliopsida; order Poales; family Poaceae; genus Poa; species Poa pratensis. Next base: position 3,591,012 of record CAMZMU010000013.1, read on the forward strand.
CCGAGGCTCTCCTTGGAGCCGGTGCCGTAGTCCTCGAGGTGGCGGCCGAGCGGGAAACCGCCACCCGACCAGAACCAGCGTGAGGCAGGGAGCAGCCACGTGGTCCCCGGGAAGGGCTCGCAGAAGAGGGCGCCCACGTCGTGGCTGACGAGGAGGGCGCGCTCCGTGAGCACGGCGTAGAGGAAAGCCGACGCCGTGGCCAGCATCCGGTTGCCGAGGCCGCGGTAGCTGATGGAGACCAGGTAGCGGCAGCCGTCCGCGTCGGCGGCGACGGCGCCGTTGCCGGACTTGAGCTGCCCGATCGCCGCCCTGTACGGGGCCGTGCCGGGGCCGCACCGCTTCTGGAGGGCTTCGTGCCTCCGGAGCTTGGCGATCAAGTAGTGTGATGGTTTATGCTTATTGTTGATGTTGTGGTGGTAGGTGGCGAACTCGTACCGGCTCCGGCATGATCCCGAACCGAACTCCGCGGTGAGCAGGCCGTCCAGGAGCTGGTCGGCGGTGAGGTTTGACGGAGGTACATCTGGAGATAGAGACATTTCATTAGCAACAAGTTCCTTTTCCAAATTCAAAACACCAGTCTATCTCCAGCCCCGGCCGGCCGGGAAAACGCATCCATGGACAAGTTGCCATGCGTGTCTCCACGTCCTAGCTGCTACTATACGTTAACGTATACTATGCATGCTAGCTAACCTCTACGAGTGACCCGCATCTGGCCAAGTTCTAGCTTTAACGCCCACGGGTGGATTTTCTGCGTTGCTCCACAAAAAGGTTGAACATTTTACTACGTGTTTTAAAAATCAAGCTTTTTATCCCAAGTGCGCATCGATCTACTATTAAATTGGTGTGCGGTCAGCTGGAAGTGTTAAGGAGTGGGGCATGGCGGTCAACATACAGGTGTATCATAAGAAACTGACATGCCACTGCAATTAATGATCAGATAGGGGATAGTGATCTTATAGATAGATATAGTAACATAATGTATTTCAATATATAATGAGTTTACAAGAAGAACCTCGAGGTCGTCCGATGACGGTGAACAACAGAGACCCGATTGTGTTTTTCTTATTTTCTAAGGGTCCAGCGTGTAAAAGTGAACGACTGCGTTGCAATTTTCTTTTTCTTGGAGGTCCTTCTTGTAAATCTATACGTACCGCTTGACTAATGCAGTTTCAGGGCCCGTTAGAAAAAATATAATAAATGCAATAATACATGATACTACACATATGTTACTACTCACTATTTAGTTAATATAACATAGAGTACGTAGTTATCATGTGCATGATACTAGTGCATGTTACTTCCAACTATGAGCAGACTAAGGAGTGTGGTGTTGTGGACTGTTCCAACTTGGCCGGCATGAGGGGCTCTCATTCTTATCCTCTCCCTCTCTCTCCTAAACAGCTTGTTGAGAGTCGCCCGGCCTTCTCCGGCTCCTCTCTCCTGCTTCGCCGGCGGCCTGGCCGCCCGGTGTCGATGGGAGGGTGGAGGCCGGCCTCCTGTACATAGTTGTAGTGGTAGGGTTTGCTTTAGGCTTAGGTTTGTGCCCTACGTGGCGACTGGCGACATGCCGCGCTGCTTCTGGCTCATGGTGTCGATGCGCGGCGCCGGAGATGCATCTCTTCCCCAGGCTGGCTGCGATTCATGGAGGATGGCGGCGGTTGTTGGTGGAGTTGGTGGAGGCAGCATAAATAAGCCCGGTTTTTGCAGATCGGTCGGCCAGAGTTGGAGATTGGAAGTCCTTCTTTGTGCTCGCCATGGAGGTGAGATGGAGGATGGATTTCTTCTTCCTCTCGACGGCTGGTGGTTCCTGCAGCAGGGGAGCGTCGAGGCTTCTCTTGGGAGTGTCCTCACGGCGGCGTCGACGCCGTCGTTATTCATGGTCGTAGGGCGACCCCTCCCGCCCCAGGCGCTGGCTACGGTTGCGACCGGCCGGCGTAGGTGGATCTTCTCAACCTCCAGGCTGTTATGCCGAAGTGGAGGCCCTTCAGCGTTTGTGCAGCGTGCTCCCGCCTCTCCGTCCCAAGTGGTTTCGTCCCCGGCGACGTTGAGGTCGGCTGTGCAAAACTCTGGCTCCGGCGTGGTGGAAGAGGAGCAGGACCTGATCGCATTCTCTGTAATTTTTCTAGGGTCCATAGTGCAAGATATCAAGGGCTCAGTTGTAATTCCTTATTTTATTGTGGGCCTATTTGTAAGATGTAATTCAACTGCCGGTTATTAATGAAGCTCTAGGTCCTTCGGGACCGACCCCTGTTCAAAAAAAAAAAAACTTGGCCGGCATGCTATAGACCTTTTCAAACCTAAATGCTTAGTTGTTGTCTTGTTGACGGCATTTGGTACATAGAACGGCTGATGCCGCGTGCATTTTTATGAGGAGAAGGCTTGCGGCTTGACGACAAAGTAGACTGATTTTTGGGGTTTTGGCTCTTAGGTCACCCACGCTGTTTAGCACACGCCTATTCATAAACGCGCCCCCGGATTTTCTAAATGCACGGTCTAAGTCAATCTCCGATCACGGTGCGAAAGTCAGAGTTAGGGAGTGGTGCATGTGCGCTAGAGAAGAAAATCCCGGAGCTGGTAGTGGTGGTGGTTATTTTTTGCGCGAGTGCTCGGTGGATTTTTTTGTTTTTGTTTTGAGGAGAGTAGTGCTCGGTGGATAACCTATCTCAGTTGGATGGCAATGGGTAGTTGCTTCTTGGTTGGGTCACGACCCAACTTGCCCATAGGCCTCATCTATGTAGTTTTAGTTTTGTCAGTGGGGTACTACTAATATGGGGTCGACGGCGGCCAAGCTAACGTACAATTCGGAGATATCGTGATCAAGACAGTTCTACCGGTTCGAAGGTAATAAGACACGTTCGTGGTGTGTGTGGTAGTTTTGTCCGATCCTTGTATTTGCCTCGAGTGGTACGCAGTGAAGCATATTTATCAGGAATGTATGGCGGCGGTCGGCGGATGACAATTCTTGCTGGCTAGGATGATGCATGCACTTGACTTGACTTGACGAAACGAAACAAAACGAAGAGAGAAGGTTGGAGAAACTCATTTCCGAAACAGATCAAGCAATTCCATATCTCTCCCACCACGGCGCGCGCGTTTCACGTACGTACCTTGCACGGAGAACCAGCTGCTGGGCATCGTCGGCGAGCCGTCCCCAGCGGCGGAGAGGACGACGACTGCGAGCACGGTCGCCGCCACGACGCAGCCGGCCGGCAAAGCCCTCCTCGCGCGGCTTCGAATCCGCTGCCACTTCTTCACGCTCTCCAGCCCAGCCGGCAACTCCAAGGACGGCGGCGCCGCCGGGCTGCTTCGCTCGACGACGTCCATGCTCGCTAATTCCCTCGCCGCCACGGGCCCGGAGGGGTTGCCCAAGTGTGTGCGAGCTCTCGGCTCGATCGCACCGCCGCGGCAGGCGGCAGCTAGCTATATGTGAACCCTCTTGCCTTTGTTTAGGGAGTAGAGGCAGCTGGCTGGTCATCGGAAGAGCCGTCGTGTTGTTTGGAGTGTACGCAGCATGGTGATCCAAACCACCGGCCGCGGTTTTGGACTGCAACCATTGCGGTTTCCTAGCTTGTTCAAGATAAAGAACGTACTAGAAAGATTTGCTAGCGAAGGTGAAAAACAAACTAGGAAGCTGCCTCTGTTTACCGATCGTTTCGTCTGGTATATATGTTTAGCGCTTCTGCTACAACGCAACTGTGTTTTTACCTTTCACCTCTGTCCATTGGCAGGCCATTGGATTGACTTGACCTGAGACCCGTGGACTTGTGGAAAAAAGAGAGAAAATTGTGCAGACTTCCTCCCTTAGTGCAGAACCCAACTACACTAGTACAATGCGCGTGTTTACAGGAAAGAAATTATTTTTATTTGGAGGGGTTATCCTTTGAGTTTGTGTTAGTTTTTGTTTCTTAGGCAATTGCTCAATTTACAATTGTGCAACCTTTTAATTTTAAAAGTTCTATTGGGTATTTAGGCTTTGATGATTTCTGCATGAAATGTTTTGTGTTGTCCACGTAGTTTGCACTTTTCATACCTAAAACCTCTTATAATTATTTTTGCAAAGTGTGGAAATGTGCAATTGAGTGGTTTATCAGTCCCCCACTTCCTGAGTCTTCTCTTCTTTCCCCTTTCCTCCTCCTCGCTTCTCCTTCTCCCTTGAGAGTCGACCCCAGCTTGCCGGCTCTCCCTCTTCCTCTCCACGGCGGCGATGCCGTTCGGTGGGGATGGATTAGGGGAGGCTGGATCTGTGTAGTTAGGTTTAGTTTTTCCTTGTTTTTCTGTTGTGGTCCTTCGTGGCGTCTTGGAGTAGGTCGCCGGCTCCCATCGGCCGGATCTGGCGAGCCTCCGTTCTGGTGTTCGTCGCTGTACTGCTCTGGTGGCGCGAGCAGCTGCAAGCGGTGAAGCTGAGACGGAGCATCTCTGATAATAAGGCCGTCTTCCCCGCTTTTCTTGTCTCGGTGGTCTTGGTGCTCCGGCGGGGTGATTACCCCCAAGAGCAAGGGATCACTGTAGCACCTCTCAATGTGGAAGTAAGGTATCGATCCGCAGGAGCAAGAAGGAAAAGTTATCTATTCCCTACAACTAAAGTGTCACAAGTTTTAGTTGATTATGCACTAAACAAGTTTAGAGAACAAGATGGTTGGTTTGATGGATGTAAAAGTGTCCCAATCCTCTTCTTTGCAAGAGGACAAGACAAAGGTAGTAGCAAGTGAAAGCTCTCAAAGAGAGAAAGCCCAATCCTCTATGTAGCAAGAGGACAAGCTCAAGTGTGTGTTTCTTATAGGAACAATGGACATGGTTCATGGGTTCACTTAATCCTCTCTCTCTCATCTACGGTGATCATCATGTTATAGATAAAGTACACACAATTGTCATGTTTTAATGGTAGCTTTTTATGACGGCTATATGTCCTAAAACACATAGTTGAAAGAAATACTCATTTGTGTTGCTAGGTCACCCCTCGTAAGGCTAGCGTGGTTTCTCTCACTCCCACATCATACTCTTTCTTTTTACCCCCAGATAAAGGATGTTGGGCGGTACTGTGTCACTCAATACCTATGCCGTGTCACATCGGCCATCCCGTACCCACATACATCATACTTCAAAGTATTCACAAAGTATGACAAGTCAAAAGCTCCAACACAACGGTAAATGCATAACAAATCATCTCACACCACAATATTCACCACAAAGGTATTACATAGATGACCGTAATCATGTTCAGCAGCTCATACGGTACTAATTAGTGAAGCTCAAGAGAGAGGAGAGATACAAAAGTTACCACCACAAACCCTAGTCCAGGGGTGGACTACTCCCCCTTCATCATGGTGATGATGGTGGAGAAGTTCTTGCTGTAGATGTTGATGATGAACACGCCGGAGGGGGGTGGAGCCCTCCGGAGGCGATTCCGGCGGCGTTTCCCCCCTCCGATCTTCTCCGGCGGCAGCCTTCTGTCTCTCTGTTTCGTGGTTTTGTGTTTCTCCGCCGCCTCCTTTCGCGAAACGCCAGGGGACCTTTTTTATAGGCGTTTTTAGGTCAAGACGGAGTCGGTGGACGAAAGATCGACGGCCACGGAGCTCCGAGGGGAAACGAGCTGGGCCCACGCGGCCATGTACTTTAGGCCGCGTGGGACCCTCCCATTTCCAGCCTGTTGGGCTTCTGGTCTTCAATTTAAGCCCATTGCGTTCGTCTCGAAAATTCTGAACCGTGCTCTTTGACCTTGCCCTTTTTGGAGTCCCGAAGCTCCCGGAAAGTCTGAAACACTAAAAAAGACGTTTTCTGGAAAAACAGGGTTAATTCCAAATAAATGGGAAAACTATGAAGTATTCCCAAAATCATTATAAAACATTGATATAACCCTTATATGATGCAAATATGATTGGAATATAAGCAATTAAAGTGCAAAGTTCATGTATGCATTTTACATGCATCAACATCCCCAAGCTTAATCCATGCTCGTCCTCGAGTATGAAGATGATAAAACTAACATGGACTTTGCAATTTAATACTTAACAATGAATATCAAAGATGATTACTATTGCTACATATAGTCAAATGATTCATTCTTCAAAGGAGTAGCAATATGCAAATAGTTTATGAAGTGATATCAAGTATTCAAGACAAGGATGTTCATTGATAGTTCACAAAGTGTAACATGGTAGCAAGTAATATGGAACACATGTATGCATAATGATAAGTAGAACATCCTACAATGGTCATAGAGTGTAGATGAAAATCTGAATATGATAGGTGTACACTTTGGAAAGATGTATATGTGAGTAGAGGTAAAGCATGCATAAGTTTCATCCAACTTCCAAACTCTTCTACTTAAGTTAATGATTGCAATGTGGTAATTGGTGTCAAGCTCTCATTCCCCTATCATAGCATCTTGAATGATTAAGTTTAAAGTGAAAGCAAATATGAGTAGTGTGCTTGACAAAGTAAAGGTTGATGTCTCATGCCCCTTGAATACAAGTACTACACCATGATTACTCAACTTAGGAAACAAAGCAAGTTCAATTATATCATTGTAAGTAATAATAGTATCATCAAGAGCGTCAACTGGGGTACCTCTTGTCCCAGATATGGAACAAGCCCATATCAAAATGACAAGACAAACAAACAAATGAAAAACTCAACACCCTTTTTATTTACCATTGGAATAGTTTTTATTGTAAGGTGTGTCACAGAATTCACCATAGCATGTAAGTAAATTTCCACCATGAATGATGCATGGCTTAGATTAGCGGCCCAGGCGTCTCTCTAACCATTTATACAAACTCATTTAAACTTCTTCATTTCCACCTCATTTCACATGATAGCATCCATAAACAAAAGTACATGATATCAACTAAATGAGATGAAGAGCATGTTGAAAGCTTTGCATGTGACAGCACATATGGGCTAACTCCAACCTCGAACATTTATCAAGCCACTAGCATCATAATCTTAATCACAATGGGTCATGTTTTATTTATGCAAATAGTAAATGTGCATCAAGTTCGTGAGAGCTATATAACCAACTTTTCCATTGCAATCAATAACATAAACATTTTCATTCAGAGGTATAGATAACACAAATATCATGATGAAACATACTCGGAATAGCATAAAGCCAAGGTAGATATGGTGGACTCACTGGAATAACTTTGGTTGAAGGTGTTGGAAACAAGTTTTTGCTTGTTGGAGTTTTTGGGCTAGCAAAAGGGAGAAAGTTGACCATCTAGATGCATGCATGAGTGTCCATAGAACTAACTAATCCATGTTAAACCAAGTAAAATAACAATCAGCACCAAAACATGAATAAGTGATAGCTCTACAAAAAGAATTTGCAAACTATTACTCATAAACAAGCTCATGAATCATGCAACTATATGTATCATTAAAAATCAACTCAAACATCCCTTTTCCCAATCTTATAAAAGCATCCAACATATTTCAACCCATATTTCCAGTAGCTCTCTCATATATAATGATAGTGTGGTGGTCTCTCAAGACTCAAACAAAAACAAAAACGACGCTCCAAGTTTATGCGATAAAGTGTTTCGATCGAAAAACAGAAGTTGGACGTGTGCAAACCGAGAGTGTGTAGGTCCAGCGGGGTTGTCTTCACATCCCCAAGCTTATGGTCTTCACCATCCTTGGATAGCTCTTGGTGCATCTCCTCCAATCCCTGTGAAAAAACTTCAAAACACCGTTTCTCCCATCTCTTTTCTGTGGGGTGCATTAATAGTGATAAACAAATAGGTTCCTTGCTGCATATAATCCTTGAACAAAAATTCATATGCATGTCCAGAAAGTGTATAATGTTGTATGCCTACTCATAAACTCAATTGGATCAAAAAGATTCAACTTAAAAGCTCAAAGCATGCATCAAACAAAATGGGACAGAATCTGTCCAGAAAAACAGCAGCAGCAAAACGTATTTTTCTACCCTACCAAACTTTCTCGAAAAATTCCGAAAAAATTCATGCATACAGAGGATGAAAAGTTGCAACTACAGTTCAAATATGAGCTCATTCGGAGTTACAGAATAAGAATTAAAAATCATACCGTGCACTGACTCGTGCAGGAATAAAATCTCCGAACGCTATAAGCAACTTTTCAAACCAAAAAGGGTAAAACTTGGCACTTTATTAAAAACTCCAGAACCTAACTAGACACAAAATCTCTTGTTACAGCAAGAGGACACAAAGAAAAATCACACAAAAAATAACCGGGTTGCCTCCCGCAAAGCGCTTTCTTTATAGCCATATAGCTAGGCTTGATAGTTTTAATGATGCTCCCATAGGAATAAGAGTTGAATATAAAAGAGCATCAAGAAGCAAATATCAAACACATTTAAGTCTAACCCACTTCCTATGCATTGGGATCTTGTAAGAAAATAAATCAATAAAGCACAAAGTGACTAGCATAGGAAGGCAAAGCAAGTGCAACTTCAAAATTTCAACAAAAAGAGAGGAGACTTAATATTATTGAGATATATGAAACCGTGTCTCCCTCTCTCATAAGGACCAGTAGGTTTTAAAGTACCCAACAAATAAAAGCAAATCAAGAGAAAGGCCAAAACCTTCATCATAAAGAGGATAAATTTAGTAACGTGAAGATTTCTATAACCATACTTTCCTCTCTCAAAATAATTTTCAGCGGCATCATGAATAAAATCAACAATATAGCTATCACATAAAGCATTATTATCATGATCCATAAGCATAACAGTACTATTACTCTCCACACAAGCATAATCAATTTCATTAGTAATAGTGGGAGTAAAACTAGCACATCCATCATTGTAATCATCATAAATTGGAGGCATAGAATAATCATAGTGAATTTTATCCTCAATAGTAGATGGACTGAAAACATCATAATCATCATTGTAAACATCATATATAGGAGGCATATTATAATCAACATAAACTATATCCTCAATAGTGGGTGGACTGAAAATATCATATTCATCATCATAAATGGGAGACATAGTATCATCAAACAAGTCAAAGAATCTCCCCAAGATTAGATGATTGCAAGATATAAAAGGAACCTCCCCAAGCTTAGTCTAGTGCACACAAGAATAGAAACTTAAGCGCTACGCCCCCCGACAACGGCGCCAGAAAAGTACTTGATTACCCCCAAGAGCAAGGGATCACTGTAGCACCTCTCAATGTGGAAGTAAGGTATCGATCCGCAGGAGCAAGAAGGAAAAGTTATCTATTCCCTACAACTAAAGTGTCACAAGTTTTAGTTGATTATGCACTAAACAAGTTTAGAAAACAAGATGGTTGGTTTGATGGATGTAAAAGTGTCCCAATCCTCTTCTTTGCAAGAGGACAAGACAAAGGTAGTAGCAAGTGAAATCTCTCAAAGAGAGAAAGCCCAATCCTCTATGTAGCAAGAGGACAAGCTCAAGTGTGTGTTTCTTATAGGAACAATGGACATGGTTCATGGGTTCACTTAATCCTCTCTCTCTCTCATCTACGGTGATCATCATGTTATAGATAAAGTACACACAATTGTCATGTTTTAATGGTAGCTTTTTATGACGGCTATATGTCCTCAAACACATAGTTGAAAGAAATACTCATTTGTGTTGCTAGGTCACCCTCGTAAGGCTAGCGTGGTTGCTGTCACTCCCACATCATACTCTTTCTTTTTACCCCCAGATAAAGGATGTTGGGCGGTACTGTGTCACTCTATACCTATGCCGTGTCACATCGGCCACCCCGTACCCACATACATCATACTTCTTTAAGAACAATATTCAACCAAAGTATGACAAGTCATAAAAGATCCAACACAACGGTAAATGCATAACAAATCATCTCATACCACAATATTCACCACAAAGGTATTACATAGATGACCGTAATCATGTTTAGCAGCTCTTACGGTACTAATTAGTGAAGCTCAAGAGAGAGGAGAGATACAAAAGTTACCACCACAAACCCTAGTCCAGGGGGTGGACTACTCCCCCTTCATCATGGTGATGATGGTGGAGAAGTTCTTGCTGTAGATGTTGATGATGAACACGCCGGAGGGGGTGGAGCCCTCCGGAGGCGATTCCGGCGGCGTTTCCCCCCTCCGATCTTCTCCGGCGGCAGCCTTCTGTCTCTCTGTTTCGTGGTTTTGTGTTTCTCCGCCGCCTCCTTTCGCGAAACGCCAGGGGACCTTTTTTATAGGCGTTTTTAGGTCAAGACGGAGTCGGTGGACGAAAGTTCGACGGCCACGGAGCTCCGAGGTGGAAACGAGCTGGGCCCACGCGGCCATGTACTTTAGGCCGCGTGGGACCCTCCCATTTCCAGCCTGTTGGGCTCCTGGTCTTCAATTTAAGCCCATTGCGTTCGTCTCGAAAATTCTGAACCGTGCTCTTTGACCTTGCCCTTTTTGGAGTCCCGAAGCTCCCCGAAAGAAAAACAGGGTTAATTCCAAATAAATGGGAAAACTATGAAGTATTCCCAAAATCATTATAAAACATTGATATAACCCTTATATGATGCAAATATGATTGGAATATAAGCAATTAAAGTGCAAAGTTCATGTATGCATTTTACATGCATCACGGGGCGCTGAGCAACGAGACCTGGCGAGTGCTTCCACAGTGCTTTGGTGCGGTGCTGGGAAGCGGTGGTCCTGCATCTTGATGGAGCTTCCGTGGAGGAAGACGAAGTTTTGGTGCTGGGCGACAGCTCGGTTCAATAAGCGCCCATATGCCTCCTTCGGTATGATCTCTAGTGCTCTTCTTCCTCTCTTGGCAGGCCGTGGTGGCGAGGGTGAGAGGTGTGCTGCAGCGATGGATTTGCTTGCTGGAGGGGGTCGGGAGTTTTGTGGTACTGCGCGTTGGAGAAGATCATCGGTGGCCGGTGGCTGGCTATCGACTCAAGGTGCTGGCGGGCAGCAGCTCCAAGCCTGGTCGCCGCCGTTGCGACGGGCTCTTGTCAACCTCCCTAGGAGGCCCTTTCGAGTTGATGCGGTGGCATTTCACTCCCATCCTGAGCCAAGTGGTTTCATCCCCGGCTCCGGTGTGGGGGGCTATCGTCTGAGCTCGCCGTTCTTCAGTGCAAGCGGAGAAGACGATGGACTCAATCGCGTTCCTCTTTCTCCGTTCAGGGTGTTTTGTGAGAAAGTTGAGGACTTCTTTTTAATTTGGTTTTCTTGTAAGGTCCTCTCTGTAAATTGTACGGCACTGTTGACTATATAATGCAGTATCCAGACCCTTCGGGGTCTATCCCTGTTCAAAAAAAAAAAGTGTGGTTTATCATTTTTTAAAGCAGAAATTACACGTAATGTTGTTTGTGTAATTTAAGGTCTTAGAAAATTTCAGACTAGTTCGTACATTTGATTTTGGGTTCCTAAATGTCCAATTTGATATTTTGCAGACGAAATTTGCACATAATTGTTTCTGTCTAATTACTTTTTTATAATGCGTAATTTGGTAATTTGCTGAAGCCCAATTTACACATAATTGTTTTCTAAGAAAATTTTGAATTATGCCAATGATTCGTAAAATGATACTACCTCTTCCCCATAATATAAGATGTTATTACAACCAATATACATATTATACGGAGGAGTGGGAGTATAGTATTTGGTTTAATGTTGCGTTTAGAAACTTGCAGCTCTTAGTTCTAGTATTTTTATTTATTTCTTTTTTGCCCCCAAAATATTGGAGAGAGAATCGATCTTTAATCTAATGGACCATGTATGAAATCGACTGCTAAGAAAGAAAGGTGACATGCAGACGGTTCATCTTTGACCGTGGTAAATATCCACTTGAGGAGTTTCAGTTTATTCGTAATGACTCTATCTCGTGAACATGTTTGATTAGAGCATCTCTAGTCGGGGCGCCCAGACGGCCGCCCAAAGCCGTTTGGGGCGTGCCGGACACAAAATCGCGCCCACTCGCGGCGTCCAAACGCGAATTCGCTCCGGCGTGGTCCAGTTTTGTGTCCGGCACGCCCAGCCCACGTCCTCAACTTGGGGAGGCTTGGGGCGGCCCCGGACGGAAGGAAACGCACGCCTCCGACGCGCGGGCCACGCCTGGCAGTGACACGGCCACGCCCGGCCGTGGTCAAAGGGGTGTGCCGCGTGGCGACTCCTCGTTTTCACGGCCGACGGGCGGCCAGTGAGCCGTCGCGTCCTCTGCTCGCCGGAGTGAATGCGGCGTGCCTTTTCGAGGCGAGCGGCGTTAATGCCACCGCTCTCCGGCCGCCATAAAAGGCGCGCGCCGGCCTCCACTCATCGCCTCTCTCGCCCTCGCCATTCTCTCTCCCTCACCTCGCCGCTCCTTCTCCACTCGAAAACCGCCGCCGCTCTCCTTCTCCATGGCCGGCACCTGGAGGCGCACCGGCGGCGCCGCGGCCAACGGCTTCACGCCGCGCACCCTGCTCATGGAGCAGACGGAGGCGCTGCGCGACAACGGCTATCCGGTGCCGCCGGATATGCGCGTTTGCCACGGGTTCGTCATCGGCGTCAACGGCGTGCTGGTGATGAAGCCCCTGACGCGGGCGAACCGCGGCTTCGCCGCCTCGGTTAACACGCACTACTGGCGTGACCTGACGGCGGAGCAGCGTCAGGACCCGCGCTGGGATCCGCGGAACCCGGCCAACCATGGCCGGTACGAGGCGGCGTTCCAGCGCGCCTACGAGGAGGACTTCAACCGCTGGGATGGCCCCGGCCCGGCGCCGACGGACAAGAACGTCGCCGGGCGCGAGGCGTTCTGGAGCGTGCCCGGGCGCACGCTCCAGTTCGTGATGAACCACATCGTGAATGGCGGCTCGCTCCTGACGGCGGCGCCCGCCCCTGCTCCGGCCGCCTGGGCACCACCGCCACCTCCGGCCAACCAGTGGGCGCCGCGCGCGACGCCGTCCTCGTTGCGCTCCACGACGTCCTCGTCGCGGGCATCGTCCTCGCGCTCGTCCTCATCTCGCTCCCGCGCCTCCTCTCTGCTAACGCCGAAGCCGGAGCAGATGAAGGTGAAGGCGGAGCCGGAGCTCTCGCTGTTCATGGCGGAGCTCATAGCGGCGCAGGCGGGGACGGACGACGACGCCATTGCGGCGGCCGTCGAGGACGCGTCGATGGACGACGTGCCGCTGCTCGACGGCCCCACGGCCTGTGCCTGGTCGGCGCGCGAGACCGCCAAGGAGAAGGGCGCACCCTTCTTCGACCTCACCGTCGACGACGGCCCAGGACCGAGCCGCATCAAGGAGGAGGACGACGGCGGCGCGTGGACCGGCGGCGCGTCAGCAGCGGCGCAGGGAGCAGCGGCGGCGTGAAGAAGGAGAAGAAGGAGGAGGAGGAGGAGGACCCCTACTACGCCTTCAGGCGCCGCTACCGGGGCCAGTAGATTAGGTTTAGTTTTTTTAAAATTTCATTCGAATCTGTAAAATTTTCTAAATTTTGAATGAAAATCGCCGGAGTTTAAGTTTACAAAAAAATATTTGAGCGCCGCGAGTGGGGAGCGACGGCGCCCAAATGTGCCAGGTAGTCCGGACGGCGCCCAAATGGCCCGTCCGGAAGGCCTTTGGACGGCTATTTGGGCGCCGCGACTGGAGATGCTCTTAGATTCCGGTTCTCAACCATTCTATAGTCATGAAATGCTCCATGCCATACGAATTTCTAGCATGCTCTGCTCCGTTATCAGATTATAGTGGAACCCAGCCCTCCTATCGGGGTCGTATGGAAAGAAAATACAACATCATTCATCGTGCTGAGCTTTTTAGCATCATGCATATATAAAGATGCGTCTACCAAGTTGTCTCCGATCACGCGAAGATGGCACCCACAAAGAGCATGTGGCCTCCTTGAACGATTTACCCCCATCAGGAGTAAGCTGTCCTACAAGAGCGCGAGCCGAAACCCATTACACGTTCATAAAGGTATGCCACAAGATGTGTACCTCTAGGCGGGCTTGGTTTTTTTTTTTTTTGCGAATAGGCGGGCTTGGTTTGGGAGCAAAAGTAAAACTCTGAAGTGAAACCTGAGACACCATTTGTAGCAACAGCTGGCAATTGCGTAGTACCTGCCGCCAATAGACATGACTTGACGCCGAGACGCCATGTGTAGCCGAACCTGATTCGGAGGCGGAGGGGCATCCAATACCGTCGCCGGCTGCAGAAGTTTCGACTGCCGCGTTGTCCGCACAACCACGGTGGCCACCGTCCTAAAAAAACCATGGCCACCAGCCCTATTCCTAGATGATGTCTACAGCCGCCGCCACCGGCACACTGCAACGAGTAGGACTCCGTCCAGGATCAGAACAACGGCACACTGCCCACACACGAGATCAAAGGCACACTGCCCACACACGACTGCCAGGGACGAAGACCGGGCGCCGTGATTCTCCTCATCGAGGGTATGACATCCCTGTGTCATTGAGGGGAACGGGCAAAAGAGTTAGCCAGAAACACATCCAAAATCTCAAGGAACGGAGCTTGTTGCGGTTAGCTCGCTGACAATCCTTGCAGGTTATTGCCTCCTAAACCCAATGGCGCAGAAACCAAGTGACATCTCCAAGGTCCTCTTATGAACTGAAGACGTGGCAGAGCTATGATGCACACACGTTACTCAATCCCCCAAAAGATCAAAAAATATATATAATCCGAACACCTGCCTATTTCAGTTGCCCTATTTTGGTTCTGGAGTTGGCTTCTACCTCAGGCTCCATACCTACCAGCCCTCAACATATAAACGAAAGCACATGGACAGATTAGAAGTTGTATACGTGCAATCTTGCAAAGATGAATATAACTACATTTGTCAGGACCGAATGGAGACAAAAGAAGAGGCAGCACGTCTGTAGTCTCTGAGCACCCAGGGATCTTGCTTGGTTCCGAGAATGAAGTTACCAGCAGCAAGCTTAACGGCGCCACTCTTCCAAGGTTGGTGTTTCCACGCCGATAGTCTTCATATCTCTGATATTTGCTGGTTAACATATAGAAGCTGCCGTCAGTCAATTAATCACATAAAAAACTAGAAAGAATCAACAACAAAAAAGTTTGTCGCTCAACTATCGAAGATTGCATTCAGCAACATGAGCTGTAGCTGTTGTTGTGTTCCTTGCAAGCTAAATTGTACCTTTCTCTTTTGGATGATCAAACTGTCACACTAAAAATATTCTACAACATGCAATTCCAAACCGTGGGGTGCCACATGATTTACATAAGTCGAAGCCAGGTACATGCTTCTCATGAATATGGTTGCAGCATGAGTTGAATTTCTTACTTGAACAGGGAATGAGCTTTTCATGTCCTTACAATTCATACATGTATTTTACCTTGTAACCCATAAAATAAAGAAATATATGGTTCAATAATCTAGCAGCCAATCAATCCGTCACCAGTTAATCCCAGGAATCAAATGAGGCAACCAAATATATTATCAACTGCGAAAGAGGACAGCCTTGCAGCCACCAACATGATCTGTAGCTAATAATTCATGATCCCGCATAACTTTCGAGAAAAGTATCTAATTGTACCTCTAATGTTCGAACTTACATCACACACTTTCTATAACCTTGTTTTGGAAATGACTTATACGTGGCGTCACCAAAGCCAGATATTAAACTCATGATTGTTATGAAAAGCTGGATGCAGTGATGCAGCATGTGTGTTATTTTCGAAAATTCTAATGTTTTTATGTTGGAAAAAAATATTTCAGCTTATAATTTTAGAAAGAACTCAAATGACTTTCAATAAACTATACAAATCGATAGTTTCACTGTGTTCTGGTTAAAATAAAGCTTTGAGTGTGCCACTTGGTCACAGAACACCGATGTGGTAACAATTTGACAATGGCAGGATGCTACCCTACAGGGTAAAGACTATTTATTCAACTGAGTGTAGCTCTGGTGCATACCGTGTATTGTTCCCCATGAGAGAAGACACAATATCTTATAAGGTGAATTCTATTGATATGGAGAATTTGGTTTCAAGCTTTTTCATGTTTAATGTCAAATCAATGTTCAACATTAGTTCAACATATGCATAAGGTGTTGCCTAGAGTCAGGTCTGCATGTATTTTCATTTGGAGAGTAAGATAGAATGGATAGCATGAAACATGGGCACTTACACAAATGGATATCTGGTCTAGCAGCAGCTGTTGCATCAATAAGGACCGTAACTTTCTCATAGTCCAACTCTACAGCATCGAAGACAGTCTGACGAATGCAATTTGGTGTTTGAACGCCTGAAAATCATCACATATATACACACAGTAAATGATGCTGCCCAATGTGGTACAGAACCATAAAGCACAAGCAAAAGAATCTATAATATCAATGAATAAGTGCTTACCAACAATTACCAAGTTCTTAATTCCTAGTGTTTTAAGGACAGAATCGAGGTGTGTCGCAAAGAAAGCACTAAATCTCGTCTTCACCAACTTATAGTCGCCTTCTTTGATAACAAGCCCATCAGCCAGCTCTGCACCTTTGAGACCTTTTACTGTTGGACCCTTTCCTCCCGAGTACAAATGTCTGCGAAAAAGCTCAACATCTCTTCCAGAAGGGTCATGCTCTCTGACAACCTGCATAGTTCATCATCAATTAATACCTTCTTGGAATGGTGACAGTGCTTTCTGAAGCACATAACTTTGTGTAGAAAGGGGGGAAAGTGTAGGTTACACTAACAGAGGTCAGGTTGCAGGTTGAAAATAGAATTCCCAAAAGCATGTTTAGCAGAATTTAGAATTGCATGTGCTTCAACAACCAAGAATAAATTATTGCAAAAGTTGCACATACACCATATCTAAGCAAAAGGAGAAGTTATTCCAACATCTAAGGGTGCACTGCAATCGTTCTCAGTTTCACGCAGGTGAAGTGCCAGAAATGGGCAACACATGCTAGCTGGAGTATTCGTCTTACATGAACAAATAAAGCATGCCAGCTGCCACCTAATCTAGCGACCATCAGATGGCCCTGATTGCTAACTTTGATTAGAGAGAAAATAATATGTCTCTTGCCCCCACATCAAATTTTGTATTATATGGGTGGTGAAATTTGCAATGTTATTATCATGTAATGAATTTTTGCACAGAACTTGGTTCTAGTTGTCCCGAAAAGAAACATTAAACAAATTGTAATCCAAACGTGGGTAGATGTCAATTGCTTTGCTGGCAGATGTTGAAGACCCAAACAATGATACTAACTGATGAACAGTTTTACGACTGAAAAATGTTGGAGTAGAGTAGTTATCTATGTAGTTATGCAAAGCAGGAAGTCAAACCAATTGATTGGATATGTTTGAAAGAACGAGACCTTGGTCATTGGCCGAGGATTTTTTTTAGGTCTCGCCCTGTGGCAGACCCTTGTTGAATTTGACAAAGAAAACAGTAGCGCACCGAGACCAAAGGTACGGGCAAGTGCCAATTCCCCTCATTTTACATTGAAAATTGCGAGGCTAATCGAACGGAACCAACAAAACCAGGAACGGCAAGAACTCGCCAGGAACATAGAACAAACAGCAGTAAACTCAAATTACTAGCACTGGGAAGTGGGAAGACGAATGGGATTTACCCAGACGACGAAGATGCCGCGCTCCCGGGCGACGGCGACGGCCTCAGCGACGGTGGGGATTACGGCTTCGCCGCCAGCGACCAGCATCGGGCTGGCCATCGCCGGGTCCACGAAGTCCTTCTGCACCATGAAACCGCAGCAATAATTCAGCAGCAGTAGGTAACCCACCAAACGACATCAGTCCCCGAAAGAAACAAAGAAGGAAAGCGCCCTCGAAAACGAGAAAGAAACCGACCTGCATGTCGATGACGAGCATGGCCGTCTCGCTCCACTTGCCGGCGGCGGCCGCCATGGATCGCGGGTGCGACCTGAAGGGGCTTGCTGGGATCCTGGGGATTATGCTGCCTCCGGAGAGCCAGCGCTTCTTGAGGTAGTGGAGGAGGAACTTGTCGAGGGAGAGGACCAGCACCAGCAGGCACGACAGCAACGCCAGATGCGATGGCATAAATCACATCCACAGTAAAGATTGTTCTTTTTTTCGGGTTTCTTTAATCTCGGGAGCACTGTTTGAATGATTTTTGTTAAATGAATGGATTCTGTGGCGTCTGAGAGAGAAAATTTAGACGCGTGATGAAGAGAGAGAGAGATAGATCGCTGGGGTTTGGTTGGAAGAGTTGGCGTGCACCGGCTGTCCGTCCAGGGATGTTGAAAAGTTATAACGGCGAGGAGGTTTGACGCTGGTCGTGGAGAAGATGGCATTGATCTGCGGACGGGATGCTTTCGATTGGCAATAAATATTGCGCCTACCAAACAAATACAGTACAATATTGTTCATTTATTGTTTTTGCGGGGAATGCAATATTATTCCTTGATTTGTTTCCCTGCCAAATTATTGCAACAGCTGGACAAAGGCGACGATTTTTGGCCTGTTTGATTCATACAATTGGAAATGGGAAAGGAATCGGAAAGGATGGCATGTGCAAAACTTTCCTCATTCCTTATGCATAGGATCTCTTCAAAGAATGAGGTTTTAGGGCTTATTTGATTCATATGATAGGAAAATTGTAAAAATAGGAAACCTAAAAGATTGGAGTGGCATGTCTAATTGAATACTATGGGAATAGACGAAAACCTCTTTTAGAGCCCGAGCTACATGGAGCTCGTTTTTAAAAAAAATCGAAATCGACATTTTTAAGTTTCCATAAATCATGAAAAAATTCCCGGATGTAAATAATATGCAGATCTACAATCATACCAAGTTTCAAATCCAAATTCGAATTATTCTGGCCTAGATCTAAAAGACAAATTTCTGGATCTAAATACCCGGATTCAAAATTTTGAAATCTGTCAGAATTTGTCTTTTTTGCACAGCCCAAAATACAACGAATTGGAAGTCAAAACAATTCACGCTTGTGTGTCTCGAGACTGTCTATACCTGTGATTTTTTGCGTGATTTTTGGAAACTCAAAAATATGAACTTCGATTTTTTCAAAATAACGAGCTCCATGTAGCTCGGGAGCCAAAAGTCAACTCTCGGGAATAGAGATTCTCTTTGATTGTGTGAAACAATTTTTCCATGAGGTTGGATCTCATGCTTTTTTCCTATACGATTTGCACTACAAGATTCTTATGGTAATAACTCCTATGGAATAGGATCCTATGAATCAAACAACTGCAATAGGAAAATTTCTTATAGGAATCAATCCTCCAAAAATCCTACCATATTCCTTTGAATCAAAGGGCCCTTAGTGAATTTTTGTTTTCAGATACGTTTTGCCTTGAAAGTGACATATGTAGGAAAATTTCCTCTAATTTTCCCTTGCATCATACTCCATTCTTATGAATCAAAGGAGTGAACAGTAGCATAATATAGGGAAAATTTCCTATCCCTGTACATCCCCTCTATGTTTCCTCCAAATCAAAGAAGTGCGAAATATGGACTGGATTAGGGTATGTACAATGCAAAATGTTTAGAGAGGCACCCGCAAAAAGAAATGTTTACACAGCTGACTAGTGCTTATTTACACTGGACACTTTTTCTATACAAATAAGCACTGGTGTTTAAGAAACTTGGAAAATACTTCTATTCCCCGGGGATCCCTTTGCTCACGTCCTCCGCCTCCGGTGTTCGCCACGCGTCCCTGGCGCTGGAAGCCCACCACCCATCCCTTATCCTTTTGACTTTTCCCCTTTGTCGATCTTCTTCCTGTCGCACGTGAGAGAGAGCTTGGGCCTCGTTGTACATACACTAGAACAGATTTCCACCATAAAGACTAGCATCACAAGTAGGAGGAGCTATGAGGAGTTGGGTAAAACTCTCGATGACATTGTATTGTTCACTTTCTACATCAGCTTCTTTCTTGTGGCTGTCATCCTCCACTTCTACTTCAGGTTGTGGATCATCTTTTTTCTTTTGTTTCTGTCAAATGAAAGTTCAGCGAATTAGTTTATAAATGGATGTGTTATGTCCAGATTGAAACGGCCTGAATATTTCGTATATTCTCCAGCTTCTCCAGCGGCGGAGCAGGGACAGCTTCGACGACAATAGGGCCTGGACGCGGGGGAGAACGGGGTCGAAGCCGCTGGCAACGGCAGCGCAGTAGGAGAGGAACCGGCGAAAATCTCGGCCTGGACGCAGGGGAGAACAGGGTCGAAGCCGCCGGCAGAATCCGATCAAGGATGGCGCCGCTGCGATGACGAAGAGCTCCGCCTCTACTTGCGCCACTGATGCATGTAAAATGCATACATGAACTTTGCATTATTTTACTTATATTCCAGTCATATTTGCATCATATAAGGGTTATATCACTGTTTTATAATGATTTTGGGAATATTTGACATGTTTCCTATTTTTTATGGAATTAACCCTGCACAGGCAGAAAACCCTATCTCTATATTTTAATGTTTCAGGGACCCAAACGACGTCCAAATGACCTGAAATTTACGAGCATCAGTTTTTGGAAGGAACAAAGCGTGGGAGCGAAGGAAGCAAACAAGCGGAGGCCCGAGGGCCCAGATGAGTGGGCCCACGCGGCCCATGTACCTGGCCGTGTGGGACCCCCCCTTTTGGCCCTCGGAGCTCCGTTATCATCGATCTTTCCTCCACCGACTCGGTTTTGACCTAAAACCGCCTATAAAAATAGTCCCCCGACGTTCTCTGGAAGGAGCGCCGCAGAAACACAGAAACACCGAAACAGAGACCTGGAGTTGCAGATTGGAGGGGGAAAACTCCGGCGGGGCGCTGCCGGCGTGGTCTCCATCTTCTCCAACGACTTCTCCACCGTCTCCATGATGAAGAGGGAGTAGTCCACCTCTGGACTATGGGTTTGTGGAACTTATGTATCTCTCTCTCTTGAGCTTCACTAATTAGTACCGTATGAGCTGCTGAACATGATTACGGTCATCTATGTAATACCTTTGTGGTGGATCTTTTTATGAGTTAATATATGTTTGAGATTGCAATGGTTTTGTTTCAGTTATGAAAGTAGATGCATATTATGTACCCCGTTCTTGTTTACTTGTCATGATCAAGCATGTTTATGAGAGCGTGTGAGGGGAACGTGTGCATTAGTTGGAGTAACGGGGGTTGGCTAGTGCAGTGAACGTGAGAGAAAGTTCTGCGATCCACTTGGGTATCTCTACCTTACTTTGTTGTCTCACTAGGGATAAAAAGAAATACCATGCTACCGGAGATGTGGGTGTGACCATTGCCACTTCCTCCATGACTAGATCTAGCATGTTCTTATTTTAACTTCATGTCATGATACTTATTGCTATACTCTGAGTTATCTTAATTACTGAGGTGTTATGATTTAGTTCGCATCTTGGTGGAGTATAAGAGAGACTAATAACCAAAAGGTCTCTATGTTAGGACGTGATGCCCATATAATTATAACTTGTCATTAAACTGTTGTGTTGCAATCTCATATGTCAACTCTAGTGTTCCATTGTCTACCACTTTATTAAAGAGAGAGTGCATTTGTGAAACCATGAACCCCGGTCCATTTTTAATCATAAGAAACACCTTTCCAACACTTTTACCACTTTTCCATTTTCTGCCATTTAAAAATCCGAAAATACAAAAACACTTTTACATCTTGCATTCATCATATAAAACCCAAAAATATCATTTATCATTGCTACCACCATCCTTGCATATTTATTTACCACCATTGCATATTTATTTCTTGTTTGCATTGCATATTATCTTGATATCATTCTCACACCTTGTGCTTGACAACCACTAGGTGAGGTTGAGGACCAAAACATTTACTTTGTTTTGTAGGTAACCAAAAGAAGGATAGGAAAGATAAATCTTCACTACTGATTCCCCGAGAGTTCGATATTAAACCCTCGAGTCACCCCTCGTGGGGAAAACACGTCTTCCACTTACTACACACTCTGCACTTGGAGTCTCAACCTAACCCATTTACTTTTCACGCAGGTAACTACGTGAAGGGCCATCAAGATGTTTTCTGGCGCCGTTGCCGGGGAATCATTGCTGAAAGGTTTATCCAAGGATATCTCACCAAGTCAACTTCATCACCAACTTGTGCTAACACCTAAGCTTGGGGAGGTTGCACCTACGTGAGCATCATCTTATCCATCTTTACCTTCAAAGCAATTTATCTTGTTTTGTCATTGTCTTGCATTTTTAGTTCGGTTTGCATATTTATTTTCAGTTTTGCATAAAAAATTAAAAAACACATAAAAACTTTATTAAAATGGCTTCTAGTGTTGAAATGAACAATTTGGTCAATACTATGGAGAGTCGTTAATGGATGCTTGGTATAGAATTAAGGGCATTAGTAAAAATGGTGTCAACAAATATACCCCTGCTACTTTGATAAGAAACTTTTATAATGGTCTAGATGGGTGGTCAAAATGTTTTCTAGACTCATTGACTAGTGGAAGATTTGCCTCTGGAAATCCCTCACATGCTAATAATCTAATGGAAAATCTATTTGGGAATTCTATAGAATCAAAAGATGAAATTATGATCAAACAACTAAAAGTTTCTATGGATAGGTCAATATTATGTCTACAAACTTATATGGAAGATTATCCTACTAAAAATGAGATGCATTCATTTATCCTTCATACAAAATCTAGTATGAAGAAGACAAACAACACTATTTCGGGAATTTCTTTGAAAATGGAAACTATATTGAATTATGCCAAGTCTAAAAAGAAGTTGACTAGGGAATTAAATGAAAGAATATCTTCTATGTTGGGACCTTTAGACAAGGATATTAAGAATTATGTTGAAAAAGAGGATGATCTCCAAATAGCCTTGAATGCTGCTTTAAAGAAAAGAAATGAGAATTTTGTTTGGATTGAGGAAGTTAAAATGCTTAGTGAAGTCAAGGATCCATTGCTTGACTTAGAGAATTGTAGCTTGCATGAATTAATATCTATCTTACAAAAATTTGCAAGTGATCCTTCCATAATAACCAAGCTGGTTTTGGTTCTTATATTGCTAATCATGTCTTGAAAGAAAAGATTGCTAGGTACAACCAAGAGGCTATGATACCACCTAAGCTTGGGGATATATGGATTCCCAAAGTCCTAGTAACCATTGGAAAAGAGACACACCATGCTATACTTGATCTAGGATCTAGTGTCTCTGTTTTATCTAAAGAACTATATGAAGTACTTGAATTGAAAAATCTTGAAAAATGCTCTATTGAACTTGCACTTGCTGATGATTCCATTAAACATGCTTTAGGAAAGTAAGTGATGTTATGGTAGAGTTACATATGACATTTGTGCCTGTTGATTTTCTAATCATGGATATGGGGAATAAAACCTCTAGTCCAATTATTCTTGGAAGACCTTTTCTTCGTACTACAGGTGCTATCATTGATTCAAAAGAAGGGAATGTGAAGTTTCAGTTTCCACACAAGAAGTGCATGGAACACTTCCCAAGGAAGAGGGACACACCAAAGTTCAAGCTCCCTCATGAGCTTCGTCCACAATAAACATCAAGTAAGAAGCCTAGCTATATGGCTATAAAGAAAGCGCTTTACGGGAGGCAACCCGGTTGTTTTTATTTGTGATTTTCTTTGTGTCCTCTTGCTGTAACAAGAGACTTAGTGTTTAGTTTAGTTTCTGGAATTTTTAATAAAGTGCCAAGTTTTACTCATTTTGGTTGAAAAGTTGCTTATAGCGTTCGGAGATTTTATTCCTGCACGAATCTGTGCACGGTATGATTTTTAATTCTTATTCTGTAACTCCGAATGAGCTCATATTTGAACTGTATTGCAACTTTTCATCCTCTGTATGCATGAATTTTTCGGAATTTTCGACAAAGTTAAGTAGGGTAGAAAAATACGTTTAGCTGCTGCTGTTTTTCTGGACAGATTCTGTCCCATTTTGTTTGATGCATGCTTAGAACTTTTAACTTGAATCTTTTTGATCCAATTGAGTTTATGAGTAGGCATACAACATTATACACTTTCTGGACATTCATATGAATTTTTGTTCAAGGATTATATGCAGCAAGAAATCTATTTGTTTATCACTACTAATGCACCCCACAGAAAAGAAATGGGAGAAACGGTGTTTTGAAGTTTTTTCACAGGGATTAGAGGAGATGCACCAAGAGCTATCCAAGGATGGTGAAGACCATAAGCTTGGGGATGTGAAGACAACCCCACTGGACCTACACACTCTCGGTTTGCACACGTCTAACTTCTGTTTTTCGATCGAAACACTTTATCGCATAAACTTGGAGCGTCTTTTTGTTTGTTTAGGTTTGATTTTTATTTTGTGAGACCACCACACTATCATTTATATATGAGAGAGCTACTGGAAATTTGGGTTGAATTATGTTGGATGCTATTATAAGATTGGGAAAAGGGATGTTGAGTTGATTTTAAAAGATACATATAGTTGCATGATTCATGAGCTTGTTAATGAGTAATAATTTGCAAGTATTTTATCAAGAGCTATCTTTTATTCATGTTTTGATGCTGAATGTTATTTTACCTTGTTTTAACATGGATTAGTTAGTTCTATGGACACTCATGCATGCATTTAGATGGTCAACTTTCTCCCTCTTGCTAGCCCAAAAATTCCAACAAGCAAAAACTTGTTTCCAACACCTTCAACCAAAGTTTTTCCAGTGAGTCCACCATATCTACCTATTAGCTTTATGCTATTCCGAGTATGTTTATCATGATATTTGTGTTATCTATACCTCTGAATGAAAATGCTTATGTTGTTGATTGTTATGGGAAAAGTTGGTTATAGAGCTCTCTCGAACTTGATGCACACTTTACTTTCATTGCATAAATAAAATATGACCCATTGTGATTAAAATTATGATGTTGTGGCTTGACAAATGTCTTTGGTTGAGAGTTAGCTCATATGTGCTGTCACATGGCAAGCTTTCAACATGCACTTCATTCATTTAGTTGATATCATGTACTTTTGTTTATGGATGCTTACCATGGGTGAAATAAATGTGGAAATGAAGTGAGTTTAAATGAGTTTGTATAAATGGTTAGAGAGACGCCTGGGCCGCTAATCTAAGCCATGCATCATTCATGGTGGAAATTTACTTACATGCTATGGTGAACCTTCTGTGATACACCTTACAATAAAAAGCTATCTAATGGTAAATAAAAAGGGTGTTGAGATTGTTCATTGTGTTTGTTTGTCTTGTCATTTTGATATGGGCTTGTTCCATATCCTGGGACAAGAGGTACCCCAGTTGACGCTCTTAATGATACTATTATTACTTACAATGATATTTAACTTGAACTTGCTTTGTTTCCAAGTTGAGTAACACATGGAGTAGGTACTTGTATTCAAGGGGCATGAGACTTTCAACCTGTACTTTGTCAAGCACACTACTCATATTTGCTTTCACTTTAAACTTAATCATTCAAGATGCTATGATAGGGGAATGAGAGCTTGACACCAAGGATTACCACATTACAATCATTAACTTAAGTAGAGAAGTTCAGAAGTTAGATGAAATTTATTCATGCTTTACCTCTACTCATATATATATCTTTCCAAAGTGTCCACCTTTTATATTCAGATTTTCATCAATACTCTATGACCATTGTAGGATGTTCTTACTTTCATTATGCATACATGTGGTCCATAGTACTTTTCTTTATGTTACACTTTGTGAATTATCATTGAACATCCTTGCATTGAATACTTGATATCACTTCATAAACTATCTTGCATATTGCTACTCCTTTTAAGAATGAATCATTTGACTCTATGTAGCAATAGTAATCATCTTTGATATCCATTGATAGTATTAAATTGCAAAGTCCATGTTAGTTTTATCACCTTCATACTCGAGGACGAGTATAGGTTAAGCTTGGGGATGTTGATGCATGTAAAATGCATACATGAACTTTGCATTATTTTACTTATATTCCAGTCATATTTGCATCATATAAGGGTTATATCACTGTTTTATAATGATTTTGGGAATATTTGATATGTTTCCTATTTTTTATGGAATTAACCCTGCACAGGCAGAAAACCCTATTTCTATATTTTAATGTTTCAGGGACCCAAACGACGTCCAAATGACCTGGAAATTTACGAGCATCATTTTTGGAAGGAACAAAGCGTGGGAGCGAAGGAAGCAAACAAGCGGAGGCCCGAGGGCCAGATGAGTGGGCCCACGCGGCCCATGTACCTGGCCGCGTGGGACCCCCCTTTGGCCCTCGGAGCTCCGTTGCCGTCGATCTTTCCTCCACCGACTCCGTTTTGACCTAAAACCGCCTATAAAAATAGTCCCCCGACGTTCTCTGGAAGGAGCGCCGCAGAAACACCGAAACAGAGACCTGGAGTTGCAGATTGGAGGGGGAAAACTCCGGCGGGGCGCTGCCGGCGTGGTCTCCATCTTCTCCAACGACTTCTCCACCGTCTCCATGATGAAGAGGGAGTAGTCCACCTCTGGACTATGGGTTTGTGGAAGTAACTTATGTATCTCTCTCTCTTGAGCTTCACTAATTAGTACCGTATGAGCTGCTGAACATGATTACGGTCATCTATGTAATACCTTTGTGGTGGATCTTTTTATGAGTTAATATATGTTTGAGATTGCAATGGTTTTGTTTCAGTTATGAAAGTAGATGCATATTATGTACCCCGTTCTTATTTACTTGTCATGATCAAGCATGTTTATGAGAGCGTGTGAGGGGGAACGTTGAAAGGGCATGTGTTGCCCCATGCGTGGTTTTGGTAATTAATGACAATCCTTATGGACTAACGTTTGCATTGAGATATACTTGTAGATCTTGTCCATAGGAAAATATTGGAGTTCATGTGTTGGACTCTAGAAGATTTCATGATGACCAAGGTTCCATCCAAGGGTTTATATGAAGAATGGTCATGTGAAGACTTGAGCTTATTGCAAGCATGGCTTGGAAAAGAAGATTGAGTGAACTTCATGTTTATCTCCAAGCCATCATCTATATCAAGATAAGAATATGAAGCGCAAGTGGATACATGAAGACGGAGCTTAGCGAGGCTCTCCATAATGGAGTATGGGGGAGCATATGGAGAAGTCTTCATCAAGCATGTGCTAGCAAGCACAATCAAGAAAGGTGTTCCAACTTGAGAGACTCAAGATCGTCATCATCTAGCTCAAGTGGAATGCGCAAGGCAAAGGTATGATCTTGATAGGGTTTCTATTTTACCGGTCTCATGTTGTTAGTTTGGAGACCGGGTTATAGGATAGACGGCGTACTATCAAGAGGGGCTCTCAAGTGAGTAACTTGATCGCATCTTTATGGAGAGCTCAAACCTTTGCATATTTGGCATATCATCTTTCTTGGTTCTTATTTGGCTTTTATCCTTGTGAGAATTTAGAGCTTGTGTTCATCTCCATACCAAGCTCTAGTTCATCAAAAACGGATTTCATTTGGATATCTAGTGGTGTTTTTGATGTTGGAGGTTTTTCCGGTTCGTCTCTTGTAGAGAGGTCAAACTCTCCTCTTGTGTTATCCTCCTCACATGATGGACTATGATGTGTATATGCATGATCTTGTTGTGCTTGTGATTATCTTCGGAGCAAGCCCAAGATCATTGAAAACAGAGTCCGGATGGAAAACTTGTTTCGTTCTCGGTGTTGGAAATATTACCGGTCCTCCTCGAGATAAGGTCCACACCTCCCATGTGTGATATCTCCTCCATATTTGTGACCCTTAATATTTCCAACAAAGTTGGTTTCATCGCATTTGGAGCTTCCTTGCAAAAGTTATTGCATTTCAGGATTTGATGTTCTGTGTTGCTTTTCCTGTCCGGAGTCTCTGGCCTCAGGGGTGCTCAGGGCCGGAGTCTCCGGCCTCCTTGATTTTGGAGCGAAGTGCCCCGCGGACGGCGCTTGCGGTATAGCGTCCGGAGTTGGTCCGGAGTATCCCCGGAGTCTCCGCCCGGCCGGAGTCTCCGGCCTTCGTGGTCCGGAGTCTCCGGTATGAGTTTTTCTGCATCGGCTTTTTCCTGACTTTCTGCGTCTGGAGTCTCCGCCCGGGCCGGAGTCTCCGGCCTCCAGACCATAAACTCCAGACTAAGTGGACTGCAACGGCTCTTTTTCTGGGAGGGATATAAATACCCCTCCACCTACCTTCAGCCACTTAGCTTTGCCAAGCACGTTTTTCCCCCTCTCTCTCCTCCATTGTTGAACTTGAAAAGCTCACAACCTCTCCCAATTCCTCCCATGATTCTTGCATATCTTTGAGGGATTTGAGAGAGGAGATCTAGATCTACATTTCCACCAATCCATCTCTCCTCTAAGTGAGGGGAACCTAGTAGATCTTGATCTTGGAGTTCTTGGTGTTTCTCCTACTTTGTTCTTCCTCTCTTCTCCCCCCATAAGCATTAGTTGTTTGTGGTGGGATTTGAGAGTGAAGGATTTGAGCACTCATGCTCTTGCCTTTTACATTTGGTGCATCGGTGTGCTCTCCACGAAGATTCGTGGAAGTTGAAAGCTTGTGAACTTGTTATTCTTGGGTCTTTGGACCCTAGACGCCCGTGTGGTGGTTGAGACCCTTGTGTGGTCACTTGTAGCTGTTCGGGAGCCCCCAATCCCGTTGTGGGTTGTGCCCCGGATCGTTGTTGAAAGGCTCCGGATTTCCGCCTCGAAGGATTCCGATAGTGGAAGGTGAACCAAACATTTGTGTGGTGCGGTTCATCGGAGAAGAAGGTGAAACCTTTGTAGTTGTTGAACCATTGTGTTGGTTCACACCTCTCCAACGAGACGTACTCACTTAACAAGGAGGAACTCGGGAATACATCCTCGTCTCCGCGTGCCTCGGTTATTTCTATACCCGAGCTTTTTTACTTATGCACTTAACATTGTGATAGCCTTCGTGCTTGAAGTATTCTATTGCTATCACCTTGTTGCTTGTCTTGCTTAGCATACGTTGTTGGTGCACATAGGTGAGCCTAGTTTATTTAGGTCGTTGGCTTGTTAATTTAAACACATAGTTTTATTCCGCAATTATCAAGCCTAAACCGGAAAAGTTTTAATCGCCTATTGATGTCTACGCACACTTCTATTCTTGTAGACAGTGTTGGGCCTCCAAGTGCAGAGGTTTGTAGAACAGCAGCAAGTTTCCCTTAAGTGAATAACCCAAGGTTTATCGAACTCGGGGAGGTATAGGTCAAAGATAACCCTCTCAAGCAACCCTGCAATTAAGATACAAGAAGTCTCTTGTGTCCCCAACACACCCAATACACTTGTCAGGTGTATAGGTGCACTAGTTCGGCGAAGAGATAGTGAAATACAAGTGATATGGATGATTATAAGTGGTGATGGCAATCTGAAATAAAAATGGCAGCAAGCAAACTTGAGCCAAAATGAGAGCAAACGGTGTTTCAATGCTTGGAAATAAGGCCTAGGGATCATACTTTCACTAGTGGACACTCTCAATAATAATATAATTGAATACATAGATATTTCCTCTTCCTATGCTACTCTGAACTATTCTCATGTTGGATAGAAATACCAATCTACTGCGTAGGGCTACAAGAGCACACCTTAAAGTCTGAGTGAACAAACACCACAATATCATAGAACACCAAGACCATCGTGTAGGCTACAAAAGCACACCTTAAAGTCTGTCTTCCACATCTAGGGAACCCCAAGGTCACTATGAGTGCCCCAAAATAGTACTAAACAAACACCACAATTTTATAGTGACATCCAACACAAGAATAACTCATGGTAAGTATTTCTGTAACCTTTAGCCTAAGAGTCACACACGGTGCGCACACTGTCAACTTCACACCATGGGACAAAGGTGACTCGGAAATTACATTAATAAAACCACTCAAGTAGCATAATTCATATCTATGGATTCAACTAGATTACAAAGCTCATGATCACATAAAGATCACACCATGAGAGAGAGAGATGAACCACATAGCTACCGGTAGAGCCCTCAGCCTCGATGAAGAACTACTCCCCCCTCATCATGGGAGGCAGCAACGGCGATGAAGATGGCGGTGGTGTTGATGGAGACTCCGGAGGAGGGACGGAGGAGCCTTCCGGAGGTGATTCCGGCGGCGGTTCCCCCCTCCAATCTTCTCCGGCGGCAGCCTTCTGTCTCCTGTTTCGTGGTTTTGTGTTTCTCCGCCGCCTCCTCGCGAAACTCCTCGGGGACTATTTTTATAGACGTTTTTAGGTCAAGACGAAGTCGGAGGAGCAAAGATCAACGGCAACGGAGCCTCGAGCCCCAAAATAGGTAGGCCCACGCGGCCAAGATTTTAGGCCGCGTGGGCCCTCTCATTTCCAGCTGGTTGGGCTTCTGGCCTTCACTTTGAGCCCATTGCGTTCGTCTCGAAAATTCTGAACCGTGCTCTTTGGCCTTGCCCTTTTTGGAGTCCCGAAGCTCCCGGAAAGTCTGAAACACTAAAAAAGACGTTTTCTGGAAAACAGGGTTAATTCCAAATAAATGGGAAAATTATGAAATATTCCCAAAAATCATTATAAAACATTGATATAACCCTTATATGATGCAAATATGATTGGAATAGAAGTAAAATAATGCAAAGTTCATGTATGCATTTTACATGCATCAACATCCCCAAGCTTAACCCATGCTCGTCCCGAGTATGAAGGTGATAAAACTAACATGGACTTTGCATTTTAATACTAACAATGGATATCAAAGATGATTACTATTGCTACATAGAGTCAAATGATTCATTCTTAAAAGGAGTAGCAATATGCAAGATAGTTTATGAAGTGATATCAAGTATTCAATGCAAGGATGTTCAATGATAGTTCACAAAGTGTAACATAACAGATAGTAGTATGGACCACATGTATGCATAATGATAAGTATGGACATCCTACATTGGTCATAGAGTGATGATGAAAATCTGAATATGATAGGTGGACACTTTGGAAAGATGTATAAGTGAGTAGAGGTAAAGCATGCATAAGTTTCATCTAATCTCCAAACTCTTCTACTTAAGTTAATGATTGCAATGTGGTAATACTTGGTGTCAAGCTCTCATTCCCCTATCATAGCATCTTGAATGATTATAGTTTAATGTGAGAGCAAATATGAGTAGTGTGCTTGACAAAGTAAAGGTTGGATGTCTCATGCCCCTTGAATACAAGTACCTACACCATGAGTTACTCAACTTGGGAAAAGCAAGTTCAAGTTATCTATCATTGTAAGTAATAATAGTATCATCAAGAGCGTCAACTGGGGTACCTCTTGTCCCAGGATATGGAACAAGCCCATATCAAAATGACAAGACAAACAAACAAGATGAACCACCTCAACACCCTTTTTATTTACCATTGGAATAGCTTTTTATTGTAAGGTGTGTCATAGATATTCACCATAGCATGTAAGTAAATTTCCACCATGAATAATGCATGGCTTAGATTAGCGGCCCAGGCGTCTCTCTAACCATTTATACAAACTCATTTAAACTAAATCTTTTCCCCTTATTTCATCATGATAGGCATCCATAGACAAAAGCACATGATATCAACTAAATGGAGCATGTTGAAAGCTTTGCATGTGACAGCACATATGGGCTAACTCCCAACCTTGGACATTTATCAAGCCACCAACATCATAATCTTAATCACAATGGGTCATGTTTTATTTATAGCAATGATAGTAAAAATGTGCATCAAGTTCATGAGAGCTATATAACCAACTTTTCCCATGGCAATCAATAACATAATCATTTTCATTCAGAGGTATAGATAACACAAATATCATGATGAACATACTCGGAATAGCATATAGCTAGTAGGTAGATATGGTGGACTCACTGGAATAACTTTGGTTGAAGGTGTTGGAAACAAGTTTTAACTTGTTGGAGTTTTTGGGCTAGCAAAAGGGAGAAAGTTGACCATCTAGATGCATGCATGAGTGTCCATAGAACTAACTAATCCATGTTAAACCAAGTAAAATAACAATCAGCACCAAAACATGAATAAGTATAGCTCTTCAAAAAGGATTTGCAAACTATTACTCATAAACAAGCTCATGAATCATGCAACTATATGTATCATTAAAAATCAACTCAAACATCCCTTTTCCCAATCTTATAAAAGCATCCAACATATTTCAACCCATATTTCCAGTAGCTCTCCCATATATAAATGATAGTGTGGTGGTCTCTCAAAACAAATCAAACCAAAACAAAACAAAAGACGCTCCAAGTTTATGCGATAAAGTGTTTCGATCGAAAAACAGAAGTTGGACGTGCGCAAACCGAGAGTGTGTAGGTCCAGTGGGGTTGTCTTCACATCCCCAAGCTTATGGTCTTCACCATCCTTGGATAGCTCTTGGTGCATCTCCTCCAATCCCTGTGAAAAAACTTCAAAACACCGTTTCTCCCATTTCTTTTCTGTGGGGTGCATTAATAGTGATAAACAAATAGGTTTCTTGCTGCATATAATCCTTGAACAAAAATTCATATGAGATGTCCAGAAAGTGTATAATGTTGTATGCCTACTCATAAACTCAATTGGATCAAAAAGATTCAACTTAAAAGCTCAAAGCATGCATCAAACAAAATGGGACAGAATCTGTCCAGAAAAACAGCAGCAGCAAAACGTATTTTTCTACCCTACCAAACTTTCTCGAAAAATTCCGAAAAAATTCATGCATACAGAGGATGAAAAGTTGCAACTACAGTTCAAATATGAGCTCATTCGGAGTTACAGAATAAGAATTAAAAATCATACCGTGCACTGACTCGTGCAGGAATAAAATCTCCGAACTCAATAAGCAACTTTTCAAGACCAAAATGGGTAAAACTTGGCACTTTATTTAAAACTCCAGAAACTAAACTAAACACAAAGTCTCTTGTTACAGCAAGAGGACACAAAGAAAAATCACACACAAAAATAACCGGGTTGCCTCCCGCAAAGCGCTTTCTTTATAGCCATATAGCTAGGCATGATAGTTTTAATGATGCTCACAAAGGAATAGATGTTGAATATAAAAGAGCATCAAGAAGCAAATATCAAACACATTTAGGTCTAACCCACTTCCTATGCATTGGGATCTTGTAAGAAAATAAATCAATAAAGCACAAGGTGACTAGCATAGGAAGGCAAAGCAAGTGCAACTTCAAAAATTTCAACAAAAAGAGAGAAGACTTAATATTTTTGAGATATATGAAATCATGTCTCCCTCTCTCATAAAAACTTTCAGTAGCATCATTGATAAACTCAACAATATAGCTATCACATGAAACATTCTTATCATGATCCATATGAATAAAAGTATCATTACTCTCCACATAAGCATAAACAGTTTCATTAGGAATAGTGGGAGTAAAACATTCATAATAATCATTGTAATCATCATATATAGGAGGCATATCATAATCACAATAAACTTTATACTCAATAGTGGGTGGACTGAAAATATCATATTCATCATCATTTTTACTAGAAGGAGATGTCTCAAATATATAATCATTACTAGCAAAAGGATTTTCAAACACCTCTTCCCCAAGCTTAGAGCTTTTCATATAATCATTGGAAAGAACATGAATAGTACTAATAGTATAACAATTATTAACATCATCATTTTCAGAATTGGTACCCAAGAGATTTTCAATATCAAAAGTACTATGCTTTTCCCAATCATGATCACTATTATAAGTAACAGGCATAGGATCATCATTGAATTCAGACTCATCAGCAACATCTATAATAGGAGCAACATGTTTAGGGGAAGATACCGTTTCCTCTCTCTTTTTACTCCTCTTCTTCTTCTTCTTCTTCTTCTTCTTCTTTCCCTCTTTCGGAGAGAGAGGCTTGGAAGGAAGCTTCTCCATATAACCTGGTTTATTGTTAGAAACAACGGAAGAAACTTGGGAGGATTCCTCTCTTTCATTAATAAGAGTAAAACAAACATTAGTCCTTTCATATTTTGGTAAAGCCATTCCATCTTTTATAATATTTTGTATGTAAGTGTTGGCATGGCAATTATTAACACAATAGAGATAACATCCATGTAACACACTATTCATATCAAAAGCACTCATATCTAACGAAGAAGTTTTTCTTGATAACTCTTCACACCCCAAAAATAATGTAAGTTCATCATGTTGATTAGGAGTGATCATGTTATCACAAAAGTCTCCCGCAATATCCTTATTAGAACCTGAGCATTGGAATTCGAAATGCCCCTCTTTATAGCAAAGTTCACAAGTAAAAGGATAGGTGGCACAAACTTTTTCAGCAAGATCACCTAGAGCTCTGTACCATGTTGTAGTTTTTTCATTCCTATGATGGATACAATATTCTTCTTCGATTTGATTCTTTTCACAAGGTCTAAGTGCTCCACAATACTTAACATGCTTATAAGAAATAGTATTTTCAGAAGTTTGAGCATGTTTATTGCAATCATTAGTAACAATTTCATTTTCCATGCAAGTGTCTTTAAAAGGTTCATGATACATGTCCCAATTCTCTTTAGGAATATTAATATGAGAAGCAAAGGTTTTACAGCAATTAACAATAATTTGAGAATCAAGACCAAATTTAGCACTAAGCTCATGAAAACTAGCAGTTTCAGCAAAAGACTTAATGCTATCATATTCATGGTTTATACCTGATTCTTTACCTTTGTCGATCTCCCAATCTTCAGTATTGCGTTGAATTTTTTCAAGAAGATCCCATTTAGCTTCAACCTTCTTACTTGTGAAAGAACCACCTGAAGAAGAATCTAGATAATCCTTATGATGACCTGAAAGCCTTGCATAAAAATTAGAAATAATTATTTCCTCAGAAAGCTCATGGTTAGGACATTTGAGTATTAATGTTTTCAGTCTTCCCCAAGCTTGAGCAATGCTTTCTACATCATGAGGATAAAAATTAAAAATGTAACTCCTATCTCGATGCACTTCATGAAGAGGATAAAATTTAGAGCAAAAGAGAGATTCAAGCTGTTTCCAATTCGAAGGACGATCATCCAACAGCCTATACCACTCCTTTGCTTTGTCCTTAAGTGAAAATGGAAATACTTTCCTCATGACATCTTCTCTTGATAAACCTGCAACTTTAAACAACTCACAAAGTTCTGTAAGTTTCAACAAGTGATCATTCGGACGAACTGTTCCATCCCCTGAATAAGGTTCTTCCATAACCATTTCAACAAGTTCCATAGGTATTTCAAAAGCAGTACTTTCAGTAGGTGGATTTAGAATATTACAAGCATCATTAGAATTATCACATATGGGAGACAAAGCATTATCAAGGCAAGTTTTATTCTCCAAAGCTGGGGAACTAAAAAGATCATTTTCATATAAACTAGCTTCCCCAAGCTTAGACTTTTCCATAGCATTAGGAATAATGGTGTTCAAAGCATTCATGTTAACAACATTGTTATCACTATTATGCAAACAAACTCCCATTGCTTTTTTTATTTTCTCTTCAAAAGCATCATGTCCTAATTCGATATAAAGTTCATAAAGATCTCTAATTTTTTTGTTGTTTTCCATTAAGCCTAACTAGTAAAATAAAAACAAGAAACAAAAAGATATAACTGCAGGACCTAAAGGAGATACCTTCAAGCACTTACCTCCCCGGCAACGGCGCCAGAAAATAGCTTGATGTCTACGCACACTTCTATTCTTGTAGACAGTGTTGGGCCTCCAAGTGCAGAGGTTTGTAGAACAGCAGCAAGTTTCCCTTAAGTGAATAACCCAAGGTTTATCGAACTCGGGGAGGTATAGGTCAAAGATAACCCTCTCAAGCAACCCTGCAATTAAGATACAAGAAGTCTCTTGTGTCCCCAACACACCCAATACACTTGTCAGGTGTATAGGTGCACTAGTTCGGCGAAGAGATAGTGAAATACAAGTGATATGGATGATTATAAGTGGTGATGGCAATCTGAAATAAAAATGGCAGCAAGCAAACTTGAGCCAAAATGAGAGCAAACGGTGTTTCAATGCTTGGAAATAAGGCCTAGGGATCATACTTTCACTAGTGGACACTCTCAATAATAATATAATTGAATACATAGATATTTCCTCTTCCCTATGCTACTCTGAACTATTCTCATGTTGGATAGAAATACCAATCTACTGCGTAGGGCTACAAGAGCACACCTTAAAGTCTGAGTGAACAAACACCACAATATCATAGAACACCAAGACCATCGTGTAGGGCTACAAAAGCACACCTTAAAGTCTGTCTTCCACATCTAGGGAACCCCAAGGTCACTATGAGTGCCCCAAAATAGTACTAAACAAACACCACAATTTTATAGTGACATCCAACACAAGAATAACTCATGGTAAGTATTTCTGTAACCTTTAGCCTAAGAGTCACACACGGTGCGCACACTGTCAACTTCACCATGGGACAAAGGTGACTCGGAAATTACATTAATAAAACCACTCAAGTAGCATAATTCATATCTATGGATTCAACTAGATTACAAAGCTCATGATCACATAAAGATCACACCATGAGAGAGAGAGATGAACCACATAGCTACCGGTAGAGCCCTCAGCCTCGATGAAGAACTACTCCCCCCTCATCATGGAGGCAGCAACGGCGATGAAGATGGCGGTGGTGTTGATGGAGACTCCGGAGGAGGGACGGAGGAGCCTTCCGGAGGTGATTCCGGCGGCGGTTCCCCCCTCCAATCTTCTCCGGCGGCAGCCTTCTGTCTCCTGTTTCGTGGTTTTGTGTTTCTCCGCCGCCTCCTCGCGAAACTCCTCGGGGGACTATTTTTATAGACGTTTTTAGGTCAAGACGAAGTCGGAGGAGCAAAGATCAACGGCAACGGAGCCTCGAGTCCCAAAATAGGTAGGCCCACGCGGCCAAGATTTTAGGCCGCTTGGGGCCCTCTCATTTCCAGCTGGTTGATCTTCTGGCCTTCACTTTGAGCCCATTGCGTTCGCCTCGAAAATTCTGAACCGTGCTCTTTGGCCTTGCCCTTTTTGGAGTCCCGAAGCTCCGGAAAGTCTGAAACACTAAAAAAGACGTTTTCTGGAAAACAGGGTTAATTCCAAATAAATGGGAAAATTATGAAATATTCCCAAAAATCATTATAAAACATTGATATAACCCTTATATGATGCAAATATATTGGAATAGAAGTAAAATAATGGAAAGTTCATGTATGCATTTTACATGCATCACCTATTCACCCCCCCTCTAGGCGACATCCTTGTCCTTTCAATTGGTATCAGAGCCTGGGCTCTCTTTTGGGCTTTACCGCCTAGAGAGTAAAGATGTCGTATAGAGAATTAGTGCACGATCCCACTCTTATATTCAATGGCACAAATTATGATGTTTGGAAATTCGCATGCTTAACCTTCTTAGGGACATAAACCCAAATTTTAAGAGAATTGTAGATATGGGTTTTTCTCCTCCAAAGGATTCCCAAAAGTTATCTTTAGAGGATGAGGAAAACTCTTATCTCGATACTCGTGTATCTAATTGTCTCATGTGTGTTTTGAGCGATGTAGTTCTTGCATCAATCATGCCTTTTCGAACGCTCATGAGCTTTGGACCAAGCTTCAAGATAAATATGAAGTGTCCAATATTATTGAGGATGATTGTTCTCCCTCCACCTCCGGCCGTGATGAGTTCACATCTTCTTCCACTTCACCAACATGTGTTTTGACACAAGGTAATGATATGGTGAGTGGTGATAGAAATTGCTTTGTTGATGGTGAATATTCTATTGACTATACTTCATCTCTATCTCATTGCAATGATCTATCTTTGGACTTAAACACTTCTAGCACTACAAATGTTTTACATGCTAGTGTTGCTAGTCCTTGCATATCATGTAATAGTTGTTTAACTAAATCTCATGATGATATGCTTCATTCGTCTTGTTGCCATGAAAACAATACTTCCATATCCTCTATTTCTTGTGTGGCTAACAATGTAGAGGAATCACAACATTTGTTGGAACAAGACATGGATCTCAATGGTGCTTCAAGTATCTCTTCACCATCTTTCCCACTACTCATTTTTGCCTTATGGCTAAGGATTCAAAGGTTTCTCCACCTTTGGAACCCTCTACATCTTGTGATGATGTGGATGGGATTCTCATGGAGCGCTTATGGATGTTGAATCCATAACAAAGAAGGGTGAGATGGTATTTGGTGCTCTCCCCAAAGGTAGCAAAGCTATCCCTCCTCTAAGTGAAATCATTGTTTATGCTATTAAGAGTAGGGAAATCATTGAGGACTTGGAAACTCAATTTCTCGAGAAATGTCAAATTGAGAGAGAGGATGCCGATGAAAAGGCATCCTTAATGAATGCCCTTGAGGAAGAGCAAGAGCTTCGAGTGTCTCTTGAAGAGAAACTTGAATCTCTTGATGAATCAAATGATCTTATTATTGCTAAAATCATTAAGGAAAGAGATCATGCTATTGCTAAATATAAAGTGCTTAAAAAGGAAAAAGTTGAATTTGGTGTTGGCAATGCTAGACTAATTGAGGATATAGAGAGACTTGACAAAGCACAAGGCTTTAGAAAGTGAACACTCTCTCCTTATCAAGTCTCATGATCAACTCCAAACTCAACTATCTAAAATGATGAGCTTGCCAAGTTGTCTTCTTCCATTTCTAATGTTAATGATGCTTGTGCTACTAACTCCACTTCTTGTGAAGCATCTATTTTGAAGGAGAATGTTGAGCTAAGGGCTCAACTTGAGTTGCTAACTAGCAAGTATAGGAAATTGGAAGAAAGTCATGAAAAGCTATCTAGCTCTAATGATGATCTTCTAGCATCCTATGCTAGGCTAAAGTTAGCTCATGAGGCTATCACTACAAAGGTAACATCTTGTGAGCCTCATGTGGACAAAGGCACAACTTCGACTAAAATGCTTTATTGCCATGTGCTAGTCCTAGTAATTCATCCACTCACAATGTTGCTACATCTTGTGATGAATTACTTTCCATGCCTTGTTGCTCTAACAATGAAGCTCTACTTCCTCTAGTGTTTGTGTTGATACTAACCATGTAGAGGAATTAAATGAGCTCAAGGCCCAAGTCACTTCTTTGAAGAAAGACTTGGAAAAGCGTCATGTTGGGGATTCTACACTTGACAATATGTTGAGTGTTCAAAGACGCCCCAATGACAAGAGTGGACTTGGATTCAACTCCAATATCAAGAACAAGTCCAAGTTCAACAAGAAGAAAAAGGGCCAAGAACAAGTTAAAGATTCGGCCAAGATTGTTTGCTTCAAGTGCAAAGTTGAAGGGCACCATGTTAGATCTTGCCCTTTGAAGAAGAAGGCTCTTAGTGAGAAGCAACAAGGGAAGAAGCCTCAAGTTCCTCAAGTTGAAGAACGGCCTCTTCCCAAGAAGAATCAAGCTACCCTCCTCAAGTCAAGACTCCAACTAAGAAGAGAGGAGGAAGTAGATGTTGCTACCTATGCCGTGAGAAGGGTCACGTTGCTTCTTCATGCACAAATGGTACCTTATCCAACCCCATTATTATTAATGATGATTATTCTCTTCGGAAGGATAAGGTTGGCAATGTGTTTGCCAAATATGTTGGTACTCAAAGTGGTGTCAAGAAAAGAACCATTTGGGTTGCCAAGCCTATTGTGACTAACCTCTTAGGACCCAACTTGGTTGGGGACCAACAAGCTAAAACTTGATCAATAGGTGTTGTTGGAGGGCATTGGAGACTTGGCTACATATGAAGAATTAAGGGATCTTCATCAATTATATTTCTCAAGTCAAGTCATTTGGATTATATTGTTCTATCTCATATCCAATGTTCCTCCTTGCGGTAACTTTTATTTAAATCATATATACATTGAAAGTTGCTTGCACCCTTGCATGTGTTAGGTTTTGTACCTTGCTAGTGTTTGTATGTGTTGTGCTCTCTACTTACTTATCTTGAGTAATCAAGTATGTGTATGTTGGTTTGCACACCATTTACTTGTGTTGAGCCTTATTGCTTTTATTTGATATCTTATCTTGTTGGCTCTCTTTTGAGAGATTAATGGACTATCCTATTTTGGGGAGTGATATGCTTCGTGCACTTCACAATCCTAAAATTGTGTATACATGAGGAATACCACTTAGTGTTGATATTAATATTATCTATTCTCTATGTGGTATGTCATGCTCATGAGAAATTCAAATTCTATAATGTCCATTAATTTCTCGAGTTGGTTTTGTTTGCCTCTTTTTTAAAATAAATGGATTATCACATTATGGGGGAGTAATAAGCTATGTGCATATTACAAGCCTAGAAAATGTGAACATGTGAGGTATTGCCACCTAGAATTGATTTTTATTATCTTATTCCTATGTGGCATGTTGCTCAAACAAGTTCCATTTGGTAAAATGATTTTGTTTAATCACTCTTTTGGATCTTGTTTGTGATGGACATTCTTGGTACGGTTTTCCCCAAATATGTTCGCATATCCTTTTGGGAAATCGATTGCTTCAAGCTACTCTTGTAGTGGCTTTGCATGATCGCGTGAATACTTGAAGCTATCAAGAATATCTATCTTTTAAGCTTTGGCCTTTAAATCTTCTCTTTTGCCATATGCTTATTTGTTGTGAAATTGGTCTTCAATATCATTCTATACCACCGAGAAATATCTCTATATACTCCTTGTCCATGACAAGTGATACTCATATTGTGGTGAAATTTGTAGACCATCTTCACTTTGGCTTTTGCTTTGAATTGCCTTATTTTATTGCCAAGGATTTGTTTGATCTAACCTCTTGTCTTCCTTGTATCTTTTGGATCTTGTTGCTCTACTCAAAATTTGTTTTTGTCTTCTTCTTTAGGAAAAGCAATGATCCAATCTTGTGCATTACATTCAAAAGTCATACTTCTTGATAATGCACTATTCTTGGGAAGCTATCCTACATTGAGTAGAACATCATTCTTTAAATTGGTTTTGCATCTTATTGCTTTCCTTGAACATGACTAGTGTTTGAATAATATGTATGGAGAGTGATGATCCCATTTGTGTGCATTTTGTATTCAAATGCAAGATCATAAATAATGCACAAATCTTGGGGGAGCAATCCTATATGCTTTTGAACATTAGTTGTCTTCAATTGGTTTTGATCCCGATGACGTGTCTCTTTGGAAGACAAACATTTCTCGTCTTGGTACTTTGTGCCATCATGAAAGTGTAGAGGGTTTGGTTTATTCCTTGATGTATTTTCATCAATTGGTATCTTACTTTCATTTGGTATCTTTTCAAAGTGGTATCTTCAATCATGTGTTGATTTGGGTTTTGATATAATTTGGACAATTTTTTTCTTGTCACACTTGTGTGTGCTTTCTTGGTTTAATTGGTGTTTTGTCCAAATTGTATCTCATTTGGTTCTTGAAAGTCTTGTGCATGCATATTTACTATGTATATCTTATGGCATGCTTACTTTCGTTGATCCAATATATAGGATAAACTCCATCAAATCCTAAATGGCTAAGATGTGCATGAAATTCAATTTCATATCAATATGCACATATTTATGTGGAGTTTGTCCTATGTATTGTAGTTGCTCTAACTACTTTGGACCCAATGAGTTTGGGTACCATGTTGTACTTGAATTTGTTTTAGGTACATGGAGATGCATTGGAAGCTTGTCTCATTTACAAGGAAGGTGTTATCACCATGTGCTTATTGGAGCCAAGCTCGGATGATCGTGAACTCTTATCTTCTACATCACCAATGCTATCTCG
Organism: Poa pratensis; assembly: GCA_947311845.1. Classification (NCBI taxonomy): domain Eukaryota; kingdom Viridiplantae; phylum Streptophyta; class Magnoliopsida; order Poales; family Poaceae; genus Poa; species Poa pratensis. The sequence continues at coordinate 3,632,624 of CAMZMU010000013.1, forward strand.
GTAACAAGTATCTACCTCATGCATACTTTTCTAGCTTTCAACCTTGTGTAGGTTGTTTCATGGCATGAATCTCTTTTGTTGCAATTCATTTGGTTCTTGCAAAACAACTTTGTTGCAAATGGGGCAAGCCGGGATGATTACATATCAAGGGGAATATATATAATCATTTTCATGATTCATCAATCCCATATGTTAATCTAGCACTTTCTACTCTATGTCTCACATATGCAATATTGATGCTTTTCAAAATCATTTGCCTTTGCGATACTTGTTATCTTTCTCGGAGCATCCCATTTTCATTTCCCTTGTGGATATTTTTGATGCTATGATGAGATTGTGTTGGAAGTTCATCTATATCCTTTAAGATAAAATTGAGCTTTGTGCTATGCTTTTAAGCAATGATCTTATTGGTATATATGACTTCCGCTTGGATATCATGTTCTTCACCGTTGTATCTATTTTGTGTGTGCATGTTTATTTGTGGACTTATATCTTCGTGATTGGTGTCTACTTAGAAACTTATACACATGAAATAGTTACATCTTTAATTGGTATTCCAATTCTTTAGTAACCACTTTTATTGCCTTTGATTTTTTGGTGGTTTCTAAAAGGCACAAGCTTTGTTTTTCATTTGGTATATGTTTGCATCTTAATAAGCTTGTGGACCTATTTGCAACTCTTGTGTTTGTGTTCAAAATTATCTAGGAGGGAGTGAGGATTCCATGTTGTGCACACATATTGAAATGCAAATCCTACTTTGTGCACGTACCTTGGGGAGTTCCCTCTTGTTTTTTAGAACACTTGGTTGGTCTTATCATAATATCTTCTTATGTTCAATTGGTTTTTCGGATCCTTTGATTGGTTACTTCTTTTGTCGAAGTATCTTTCAATTTGTTTTCTTTTGCAATCTTTGGATCCTCAATATAGTTTGATCTCCTTCTTCTATTCGTCATTGGATATGTGCATTTGATTTCACTCATATTATGAGAAATGCACACATTATGGGGGAGCTCTTACTATATTGGCCTTCTAAATTTTTCCTCCCATTTCGGCAATCGATGCCAATGGGGGAGAAGTTTAGAGGGTTTAAGGGAATTTGGTTTATGCTTTAGTTTCGTTCTTAAGCATTTGCCTTTCATGCTCTTGCATCCTTGCTCTTTGTGTTGCATGGTTGCTTAATTCATTATATAAACCCTCGTAAAAGGGATTGTCATCAATTACCAAAATGGGGGAGATTGAAAGTGCATGTGTTGCCCCATGCGTGGTTTTGGTAATTAATGACAATCCTTATGGACTAATGTTTGCATTGAGATATACTTGTAGATCTTGTCCATAGGAAAAGATTGGAGTTCATGTGTTGGACTCTAGAAGATTCATGATGACCAAGGTTCCATCCAAGGGTTTATATGAAGAATGGTCATGTGAAGAGTTGAGCTTATTGCAAGCATGGCTTGGAAAAGAAGATTGAGTGAACTTCATGTTTATCTCCAAGCCATCATCTATATCAAGATAAGAATATGAAGCGCAAGTGGATACATGAAGACGGAGCTTAGCGAGGCTCTCCCATAATGGTGTATGGGGGAGTTTGGAGAAGTCTTCATCAAGCATGTGCTAGCAAGCACAATCAAGAAAGGTGTTCCAACTTGAGAGATCAAGATCGTCATCATCTAGCTCAAGTGGAATGCGCAAGGCAAAGGTATGATCTTGATAGGGTTTCTATTTTACCGGTCTCATGTTGTTAGTGGAGACCGGGTTATAGGATAGACGGCGTACTATCAAGAGGGGCTCTCAAGTGAGTAACTTGATCGCATCTTTTGGAGAGCTCAAACCTTTGCATATTTGGCATATCATCTTTCTTGGTTCTTATTTGGCTTTTATCCATGTGAGAATTTAGAGCTTGTGTTCATCTCCATACCAAGCTCTAGTTCATCAAAAACGGATTTCATTTGATATTGTGGTGTTTTTGATGTTGGAGGTTTTTCGGTTCGTCTCTTGTAGAGAGGTCAAACTCTCCTCTTGTGTTATCCTCCTCACATGATGGACTATGATGTGTATATGCATGATCTTGTTGTGCTTGTGATTATCTTCGGAGCAAGCCCAAGATCATTGAAAACAGAGTCCGGATGGAAAACTTGTTTCGTTCTCGGTGTTGGAAATATTACCGGTCCTCCTCGAGATAAGGTCCACACCTCCCATGTGTGATATCTCCTCCATATTTGTGACCCTTAATATTTCCAACAAAGTTGGTTTCATCGCATTTGGAGCTTCCTTGCAAAAGTTATTGCATTTCAGGATTTGCTATTCTGTGTTGCTTTTCCTGTCCGGAGTCTCCGGCCTCAGGGGTGCTCAGGGCCGGAGTCTCCGGCCTCCCTGGTTTTGGAGCAAAGTGCCCCGCGGACGGCGCTTGCGGTATAGCGTCCGGAGTTGGTCCGGAGTATCCCCGGAGTCTCCGCCGGCCGGAGTCTCCGGCCTTCGTGGTCCGGAGTCTCCGATATGAGTTTTTCTGCATCGGCTTTTTCCTGACTTTCTGCGTCCGGAGTCTCCGCCCTTTTGGTCCGGAGTCTCCGCCCGGGCCGGAGTCTCCGGCCTCCCAGACCGGAAAACGGACTAAGTGGACTGCAACGGCTCTTTTTCTGGGAGGGGTATAAATACCCCTCCACCTACCTTCAGCCACTTAGCTTTGCCAAGCACATTTTCCCCCCTCTGTCCCCTCCATTGTTGACCTTGAAAAGCTCACCACCTCTCCCAATTCCTCCCATGATTCTTGCATATCTTTGAGGGATTTGAGAGAGGAGATCTAGATCTACATTTCTACCAATCCATCTCTCCTCTAAGTGAGGGGAACCTAGTAGATCTTGATCTTGGAGTTCTTGGTGTTTCTCCTACTTTGTTCTTCCTCTCTTCTCCCCCCATAAGCATTAGTTGCTTGTGGTGGGATTTGAGAGTGAAGGATTTGAGCACTTGTGCTCTTGCCTTTTGCATTTGGTGCATCGGTGTGCTCTCCACGAAGATTCGTAGAAGTTGAAAGCTTGTGAACTTGTTACTCTTGGGTCTTTGGACCCTAGACGCCGTGTGGTGGTTGAGACCCTTGTGTGGTCACTTGTAGCTGTTCGGGAGCCCCCAATCCCGTTGTGGGTTGTGCCTCGGATCGTTGTTGAAAGGCTCCGGATTTCCGCCTCGAAGGATTCCGATAGTGGAAGGTGAACCAAACCTTTGTGGTGCGGTTCATCGAAGAAGAAGGTGAAACCTTTGTGGTTGTTGAACCATTGTGTTGGTTCACACCTCTCCAACGAGACGTACTCCCTTAACAAGGAGGAACTCGGGAATACATCCTCGTCTCGCGTGCATCGGTTATTTCTATACCCGAGCTTTTTTACTTATGCACTTTACATTGTGATAGCCTTCGTGCTTGAAGTATTCTATTGCTATCACCTTGTTGCTTGTCTTGCTTAGCATACGTTGTTGGTGCACATAGGTGAGCCTAGTTTATTTAGGTCGTTGGCTTGTTAATTTAAACACATAGTTTTATTCCGCAATTATCAAGCCTAAATCGGAAAAGTTTTAATCGCCTATTCACCCCCCCCCCTCTAGGCGACATCCTTGTCCTTTCAAACGTGTGCATTAGTTGGAGTAACGGGGGGTGGCTAGTGCAGTGAACGTGAGAGAAAGTTCTGCGATCCACTTGGGTATCTCTACCTTACTTTGTTGCCTCACTAGGGATAAAAAGAAATACCATGCTACGGAGATGTGGGTGTGACCATTGCCACTTCCTCCATGACTAGATCTAGCATGTTCTTATTTTATCTTCATGTCATGATACTTATTGCTATACTCTGAGTTATCTTAATTACTGAGGTGTTATGATTTAGTTCGCATCTTGGTGGAGTATAAGAGAGACTAATAACCAAAAGGTCTCTATGTTAGGACGTGATGCCCATATAATTATAACTTGTCATTAAACTGTTGTGTTGCAATCTCATATGTCAACTCTAGTGTTCCATTGTCTACCACTTTATTAAAGAGAGAGTGCATTTGTGAAACCATGAACCCGGACCATTTTTAATCATAAGAAACACCTTTCCAACAACTTTTACCACTTTTCCATTTTCTGCCATTTAAAAATCCGAAAATACAAAAACACTTTTACATCTTGCATTCATCATATAAAACCCAAAAATATCATTTATCATTGCTACCACCATCCTTGCATATTTATTTACCACCATTGCATATTTATTTCTTGTTTGCATTGCATATTATCTTGATATAATTCTCACACCTTGTGCTTGACAACCACTAGGTGAGGTTGAGGACCAAAACATTTACTTTGTTTTGTAGGTAACCAAAAGAAGGATAGGAAAGATAAATCTTCACTACTGATTCCCAGAGACTTCGATATTAAACCCTCGAGTCACCCCTCGTGGGGAAAACACGTCTTCCACTTACTACACACTCTGCACTTGGAGTCTCAACTTAACCCATTTACTTTTCACGCAGGTAACTACGTGAAGGGCCATCGGCCACGCAGCCCGAGCTCCGTGGTGGCGCTCCCGCATCGAATTCGCCTCCGTCGCGCCGCGCGGGAGAAATTGGCCCGTCCTGCGAAAAATCTCCTCGCCCTGCCTCTGTATACAGGAGCCACTCGGTTGGATTTTGCCTTTGGTTGTTCGTGTCCGTTGGATCAATAATGGAGGGCCCAGATTTGGCACAAGTCTCTCGGTGACTTGTAGCCTACAAGTCACCCAAGCTCAGTCCCGTGGGAGCTCACCCGCGCGCCAAGGCCGCACTCCTCTGCGCCTTGCCTCCGCGGAGGCGCCGCGCCGCTGCGCAGCACCGCTGCCCCTCGGTCCACCTCGAACTCACTGCCGCCATCCGACCCGCCCTGACGTCTCATCCTCGTGCGCTGCTGCGCGGACGCCGGCGAGGTCTCGCTCAGCTGGGAGCAGGTGGCGGGAGGAGTGGAAGAGGTGGCGGACAAGCCCGATGACAGCTCGAGGCCGACGAGCCCTGCCGCTGCTCGGTCACCCTCCTCCATGTTGCTGGCGAGCGTGAGCTAGGGTTTGCGTTGGCGGCGATGGCTCTCCGACCATCACTACATCCACGGCGCCGGCGGGAGCCAGAGAGGGCGTCATCCACACTAACTGTGTCGGCGGGAGTCATAAGCATGGCGGCGGCGTTTGAAATCGGCGACGGATCTCTTGCTGCGCGCGTACTCCGCAAGCTCGACGCGCTCCGCCGTCGCGAGCTCTCCATTGACGCCGCCCTCACGCTCGCGCTCTCCCGCATCAAATCCCTCACCAACAACTGGAGTCGGGACGGCGGCTCCCTCTTTCCCAGGTCGGACAGCGTCGACGGTGGCGTCGCAGAGGGCATTTTTCCTTCTTTTTTTTGCTATATGTGGTGCCAATTTTTGTAAGGTTTGTAGCAATTTTATTTCTCCTTTGACGCAAATCCATAGAATGATTGTAGCAATTGTCCCTCAGATGATGTAAATTTTTTTAACGTGATGGAATTTTTTGAATGATTTGTAGCAAAATATTTCTTCTTTGAATGCAAGTTCACTTAATTGTTGTAGCAAATTTCTTTTTTCACATGCTGCAATTTTTTCTTTACGGGATGTTGCAAATTTTAGAGTGGTGCAAATTTTGAAAAGGGTTGTAGCAAAATATTTGTTGCTATGAGATCTCCGTGTGCTCTCTGGTGTTACCACATGCAAGGTCGGGTGTTGCGAGGCAGCGACGACGGTGCTATCACCGGTGACGGCGGTGATGCTGCAAGCGGATGCTACCGACGTCTCGCGACGTTGCTACCGACGGAGCATGGCATTGTTACCGACGAGCTGGCGATACTACCGGGGGCGCGTGACGTTGCTACCGACGGCACGTAGCGATGTTACCGACGGCTCGCTTTTGCTCCGTAAAAGCATCTACGATGGTGTGAGCGGGCGAAGCCTCGCTGGAACTTCGGAGGAAGATGCTACCACGGACCATCCACGTTGCTGCAAGCGCCTACCATGGTGTTGCTGCATCGGCGATGCCGCGTCGGGGGTGTTCTCCAATGCTGCCAGCGAGTTCTTGTCGGATTTGCTACAATAGCAAAAATTGCTCCAAATAGAACGTTTTGTTTCCATAGAAGAAGCATTTGCTATGAGCAGAACACAAAATTTGCTACGAATGGAACTTTTTTGCTTCATAGAAGTATTTTGTGCGATTAAGAGGAAATTGGACTTTTGCTACAATAGTACACATTTTTATTACAAACGAACCGTTTTTGCTTCATAGAACCATTTGCGGGGTTTTGATGAAAATTAGACTTTTGCTATAGGGATTGGGGGAATCTGAGAGATAGGGAGGGGGCACGTGTCAGCACGGGACCGGAGGATTTTTCCCCAGATCCCGGGGGACGCTCCGCAGTCTCCAAAAAAAACTTGGTTTAGTTTAAGCATCCTTCTAAAGTCTAAACACTCTCCATTGTACACGGCCTATCTGGGTGGATGTTCCAGAGAATGAAATGCAGAGGGAATCGGCATATTCTCCTGAATCTCAGTTCCACGGGAGGCTTTGCTGTGCCCACTTGGCAGGACTTTGATCTCCTTTTTTTTTTTTTTTGGAACACAGGACTTTGATCTCAGAACTCGAACCCTACAAAATTTGCAGCTTATTTATTCTTCGTTTCATGAAGCTCTGGTTCCCATACATGTGATTTTCTGGTACCAAATGCAACGTCACAGTGTGGTGGTCCGAAGAACAATACGGAGTACATCGGTGGAATTCACGTAACTTTTAAAGTCCAGAAACAAGAACGCAAAATATATGCTTTACTTTTGTTGAAAGCAGACTGTTCGCCCAACATCGAGTAGCTGTATCTTCTATTTGAACATTAATAAACTCTCCAACATGACTTCACCCATATGATTATGGCGTCTGTCCTCGGTAATACCTGAAACTGAGTCACGAGTTGCCAAATGGCACTGTTCTTCAGTCTGTATGCGTCATCGAGCGCTGAACCAACATGGTCAGAATAGGGCTAGTTGATCGGAAAACCTAAGCCTAGAGACCCTAGAGCGCCTTCATCATTCCAGTTTATTCTTAGTTCTCCTGAATGAATAAACCTACAGACCAGGAGGCTTGAGGATTGGAATCGGGAAGAGGCTCTCCACGTCAATCTGAGTACCAACAATGTTATTCACAAGCTCGTTTGAAGCAGTCGTGCCTTTCACCCGTTGAACCAGGGGCCTCCTCCAACTTCCACCGCCGCCATGTTGCTCGTGGCGTCAAGAATCATCTGCGAGCAAACAAACTCATGTTACAGGCACGTACTACTCTTGCTAAAATAATTAATCCAAAAATATTAATTATCAAAGTTCAATTTTGAAGACTGATAAACCAAACAGAACCTTACAACAGGAGTAGCAAGAAAGTTATTTGAAAACAAATTAAAAATTTCCAGTACAGAAGAAAAGTTTCCTTGACTAGTGCAACCATGATTGCATACCTTCCCCTTGCTCCCATCATATTTCTTTTCCACATTTGAAGCTTGAGATCTCCATAACAGGTGTCTTTGCATGCTGGTACCAACCCAGACTCCATTGTTGGAGCTCGCAAAGCCGTGCCTGGTTCGTTGGTGGTTGCCTCTATTTCCACCTGTGGAAATTGTAGGAGTGCATGTTATTACATGGCACAGCATATAATGCTGAGTGTCCCCACAACTTCAAAAAAATCTTCAATACATGTGAGAGTAAAGTGAGTTTAACCACAATAGACTGTTGCAAATTAAGACATTTAAGATTATACAACTAAAAAAGTTAAATGTGCATCTTGATGAGTTGTGAATCTAAGTCAAGGCAGCCGACACAAGCACTATAAACACTGAAGCAAATTTGGGTAATAATTACCAGATGACTTTTATTCTCGCCAGTCATCCTCCAGTGACCCCAAGGAGCAATGTCCCAGCTTACTGTCCCAGTCCATGGCACAAACTCGTAAAATTTTCCCTCATGATGGATGCCAATCTGAAGAGAACAACAAGCGAATATTATTTCACTAGTCCATTTGCAAGATTCAAGTTTCACATTTTACCTAGAATGGAATTTAGTACTCATTACTACCTCCGGTCCTGAAAAGGTCTATATACTTGTCCATAGTCAAACAATGTAAATTTTGACCAAGTTTATAGAAAAACTATCACCTTTTATTGCAAAATATCTATAAAGTATTATAGTTGCTGATAGTTTTTTCTATAAACTCAGTCAAACTTTATACCGTTTGACTTAAGACAAATTTATACACCTTCTTTTCAGAAACGGAGGGAGTAATAAAGTTGTTTAAAATACTTGTAACCAACAAAGCGTGTAACTGCAGCCTTTTATCATTTTCAGGTACCCATGTGATGCAGAAAATGCTCTACTACTCTTAACTAATTGCAGGGATACCCTGCCTTTCGAGATTTCTCGAAATAATAAGCCTAACAACAATCTTCTTTTTGGGAAGATATCCACAGATCAAGCTTGCATATGCTTGCGTGATGAGCTAAATAGCTTATAATGCAAACTAGATGTATGAACCAGATTAAGTTGGAAGTATCAGAGATGGACCAGTGAAGGACTCTCGTAGTTATCTCCCAATCCAATTTTCCTCAATCCACCAGCAGCAGTTAAAGCAACTTCACCAGGTGCGCCAGAGAAGACATTGCACTGGATCTACAGGAGCAAAAGGGATTACACTTTAGATATGCATGAAATTAAGTTAACAAAATTTCCAACCATAACACATAATCTATTTCACAACTATCCATATGATAGTATGACTAGAAGGGTAAATAATGTCTGAGTATCATTGATAATACTATCTCTACAGAAGGTCATCTTCAGTGTACCACATTAACATTAACCAACTGCATGAATATGTGCAACCTTGACTACAGATAATAAATAACATACACATGATTGACAACTTACAACTGGGGAACACAGTGTCATCGAGACAACTAATACTGAAAAGAACCGTCATGCTTGACATAGCTACAGGGCTACACAACTCAAATGAATAAGAAGGATACATTTGGTTCTTCGGTCAGCTGGGCTATAGCTAAATTTGGCTAGCTTGCCCATCCCCCCCTTGGTTTTGGCACTAATTCTTTGTATTCGATAATCCACGAACAAAACTATATAGGAGGAGCTTCGATAAAAGACTAGAAGAAAAGCATGAATGTTGGACAGAATTATTTTGAGCACATCTTGGAAGAAGAGATGCCTTACTTTTTTTCTTAAATACGCATCTAATTGTATGTCATTTTGTATTAGAAGAGAACATCAAAGCGACCCAAAACGTACAGACCCACACAAACCGAAAGAAAAAGAAAGCAAACCACAGTGAACCTAAGACAAAGCCGAATGAGAATGAACCAAATCGTACAACTGGTGCCTCAATTCTGAATCTGTGATGCTTGATCTACGGTACGGTCGAGGCCAGTAGAGTGAGAAAAGTACTTTGGAGATTGTAGTGAGATTAATAATTGTGAAGTTCTCATGGAAAGCAAAAATTTGGGCAACCGCAGGCTGCCAAAATTTTGGCAGGGTAAATTTAGGCACCACAACTGAAAACATGGGTGAACATCACTGGCAATACAGACCCAAAACAATGGAAAATAGGAAGACTTTCCAATTCTTAAATGAATTAAGATACACCCCATATTTTAATACATATATGACATCAAGACTAACAGAAGATCAAAGCTCAGAGAGAAGATAGAGATACACACCCAGTACCACTTCCTTGGAAAACCCCCACCCCAGTTCTTTTCTGAGTAAGAGGGAGCATTTTCGAATTCAAACCGTTCTCCGTCCCACTCTATCCACCCTGGAAAGTACTCGCACATTAGTTGCTCCAGTAACATGAAATAAACCGGTTTAAAAAAATTTCTAGGTTGCGTTTATTTTAGCCTTCTAGAAAATGTTGAATGTCTTGTTTGGGAAAAAAAGGCTTTGTTGTTGTTGTTGTTGTTGTTGTTGTTGTAGAAAATGTTGAATGTGCATTTAAAAAAATTTACATATGAAGCAGCTATATTACTGTTGAAATGCTACTATAAGGTTACAAAGAAGCATTGATATCATGAACATAAGTACATTGTCATAAAACACATGAAGCAAACCAGTTTGTTTTGCATCTTGAACCTCCTATAGACTGTTGAAGCAGATATCACTACATCACATAATAATATATTACTGCTATGACCGATGTCCCACTAGATTGTAAATGTCAGCTACAACCATGAAAGAAATGCCGAAAACATACCTTGTTAACAAATGATAGTGTACTATAATTTAAAACTGGGCCAGAAGAAGTTACTCAATGAAAGATACAAACTGGACTTGTAGACTAGCAGAAAATCCTGATATGTGCTAAATGCAGCTAGGGTTTTTGTGGACATTATGAAAGGGGAAGATGAAGTGAAGTTTTGTCACCAAATTCAATTTTCCTATTCCGATTTAAGAATTACGTTTCCACTGGACATAGTAATTTTACACATGAGGGATGATTGGATGAAGATATCGTTCAATAACTTTAACAGTAGTACATGTGTCATCTTTGAGATAATATTGCGCAAAACATCTCCTTCAGTAAATTATTTAATGCTATATATGTCATATATCTAGGATGAAATTAAAATAGCATTTCAATCATAACAGCTCAAAAAGTTTCTATGTTCAGGGTGTCAAATACAAACCTGTGGACAGGCCACTAGCCATGCATATTTGCCAATGAGGTTCAAAGAATGGAAAAGCAGCAAGCCAACCAGCTGTCGACTTCTGCTTAGATGTAACGTCACCCCAGCCATAAACCGGGCGAGTGCTGTACTCCCAACGAGCTGTTTGGACATTTGGCACATACTTTGACCTATAAGGAAGAACAACTAGCTCCAATTACAGTAACAATAAGTGTGCATATATTGCTTATCTAATGTCCATTTCAAGAACTTATATGGTATACTTTGCTGCAGTTATGGAGGCAGATTGCTAGGATTTTAACACTACGTTAACATCTCGAAATAAATAACTGGTACAGATTAAAGAATAATGTTTCATAAAAGCAATAAGATACAACACAAAAATCATAGAGATATTTATTAGTATTGTCCGGAACCGTGGTATATTATTTTAAAACCTTGATTCTTACAATAGATAAATTTTAGCTACATGACGCAATCATCGCACATTGGTAGGACGATAAGGTTTAGCAAAAACCATTGTAATCTTTTTAATTTTTAAATAAGTAACCAACTAATTGCTAAAGCACAGGTCTTTCACAAGCATTGGATTCACTTGCCTTCCATCATCACGTATGGAACCCTGATGCCAAATTGGTGTGGCTTGGTACCCTTCCAAAACACGATTGGAAAATTCCTAGATCATAAAACATAGATAATTGTTCAGTATCTGAACAAATCTTTGCAGCTCATGAGATTTTGAGAACTTAAAATGCATGAAGTATTAGATAGCAGGCGTAAGCACAAGAATAAAAATCAAATTCCAGTTCATTCGAAGAATTGTAATCTGACAAATATGCAAGAATACATGCATCTATACTGGAAATTTTCTTTCACAGTAACTCTTTTCACTTCAAATAGTTAACAGCAGAAGCAAAAAAAATTGACAAGAGATGTCACCACAAGATGCTCAATAAGCACGCTAAGGTAATATCGAAGGGCAAGCAAAGCAATATATCTCAAGTGAGAGTAAATCAATTTTCATACGTAGTACAATGATATATGCCAGAAATAAGAGAGATAAAGCATTGACCAAGTATAAAGCTTCAGTACCTATAATACTAATATTTGTTTATTCAATTGATAACCTTGCACATCATCTAGCAAGTTAGATGAACATGGATGATGTAATACATAAATAAACAACTAGAGTAGAGACAGAGAATAACAGGTTGTAACCCCAAATTAATAAACTTTTTTGAATAAATCATTGGATAGCAAGTAGATATGAGCAGGTCAGCACATGCCATTCAATGTGTTTTAGTACGAAGTGATGTTAAGCAAAGAAAACTTTAGAACACTGAATCGGCTCTTGAATTTCATAAGAAACCATAAGACATCTACCTGAGGAGGGACCTCCCGTTCCGGAGGAGTTGAGTCTTTATTGGGAATGAATGTATTTCCGAGAATTAGCTCATGCCTACCTATCAAACTGCAGGTTATTAATTGGGAAATACACACTGATGAATCATGAAAGTTTGTTCAAGCAAACAGGGAAAGTAATGCTAACTGTCAGACACCATAAAATGAGTAAAAATCTTTGCATCATGGTTTAGTTTGGCTGCTTGGTTTTTAACCTGCAGTAACTCCTTACAGGTAAATAACCGTAGTTTCCAAGAATATGCAGTATAGTCCATAAAAGCAGTATCCATCATTTTTGTATTTTCACCAGATGCAGGCCATAACGGAGGTTCCTATTTATACTGTATACAGTTTTCTTTCAAAACAAAAGTGTATATGATGACTTAATTTCCATTTCTTTAAAACAGATAGGAACATTTTATTCTATAAACCCCTTGCAAGAATACTTTGGTTTCCGGAAATATTGAAGTATTAAATACTTTTGAGGTTTTTGGCTTTAGTCAAAACTGTATTTTTACATACTTCAATATCTAGGAAAGTAAACTATTTTTGAAGTATATGAAAAAGAGGGTTGGACCTCTTTTTTCAATACTGAAGTATTGCTTCACTAGGCATAGGAATACTGTAGTTTTTGAATACTGTGATTCTAAAAATACTTCACTGCCAAACTAAGCCTAAGCTCTACCAGTTAAATACAGACAATGCCAGTGGGTTATAACTCGGATAGAAGCACAGTAGCAGGCATGCCACAATCTTCTATTGTCCACTTAATGTCAATAACCAAAATTATTGACACGATGAGAGAATTTATAAGGAAAAAAAGTACTGATGAAATGGGATTGGGCAAAAGTATCTTACTCCCCCAAAAGTTGTTTGATTTTTCAGAGAACTGGCATATGTACTTGTCATCCGCACCAAGAATTTGCGCTCCCACCCCGGTAAACAGTGAACCGTGCAAGGCCCGGTCGAGAGCACTCATCCCATCACGAAACAGTGGGTTCTCAACAGAGTACATGAAACAGAAGCTCTGCCTGCATTCAGGAATGGACACCTTGAAGTACCATCCTTCAAAGAAGGGCCTGGCGGTCCCGTCGTAGTGATACCTGCCAAATTTTTCTCACAACCGTTAGCTTCTGAATCCCCTGCTGCGACATGAACATACCGTCACATCACGGTCCTACTTCAGAGTAACAAATTAGCAACATTCTACAGAATTTCAGCCCCCACTAAAGACTCAAGATTTGCATAGGATCTCACTGGGGCTTGAATTTCAGCGAGTCCTTATTCTGAATACCCAGCATGTGGACGGGGGTGAATCTGCGAGCTAAATTTACATTTCTTAAATCGAGACAGAAGTAAGCAAAATCTTCTTCTTAACCGACGAGCGACCCCCAATCAAAGAAAAAACAACGGCAGCGACTCAGATCGCCCGGCGCTGAACTCCGATAACACATTAGCAGACGACGATCGCTTACCCGCTGTGCGGCGTCCGCAGAGGCCGATCCCGCGGGGTGGGAGCGTAGACGGGCGCCGCCGCCGTGGAGTAGGCCGCCGGCTCGGCTGCAGCGCGCGGGCACAGGCTGCGGCGGGCGGGCGGAGACCAGCGCGGTCGCGGCGCATAGGGCACTGGCCTCGCGGCCGGCGCGACGACGGCGGCGAGGTTCATGTGTGTGTGGAGGAGGTCGTGCTGCTGCAGTGCTAGTTCTGTTCCGGCTCTCTGGTTTTTTGCTGGAGCGGGGGTCAGTCCAATTAACTGCTGTCGTGGCGGACGCAGGTGCTGGACAGATTGCGTTTTGCATGCGGGATGGTCCGGCCACGTGGGAACTCGTCGCTCGCGTGGCATTGTCGGGTCACATGAGAAGGGCCGGTCATGGGCTCGCGGAATACTCGGATGTGCGTTTGTTTTTTCATGAAAAAAAAAAACTCGCATTGTCTTTGAAAAAGGTGATGAAACGGTGGCCTCTCCCAAATTCAAAAAAATACCAATTTACAAATAAGCACCAGAAGGATCATGAAACTGTTGCAATTTAAAGTTTTTATAAGCTTTCGTTGATTTTGATTGTTTCTACTTGTTTTTAACTAATCTCTTCGTGTTGATTGAAACAACGTTTCACACTTTTAATCTTCGAATTAAATTTTGGTTTATTTTTTTTACACCGCTCATTTTTAAGTTGAAAATCTCGGAACATCCATGTTGCTGTCCGACATCACCTCGTGGTTCTTTTCTATAACTCACAAGCGAACTCTGATTTGATGATCTTGGACTTGGAAGCTGACAACGAGGTATATGTACTCATCGTAGAGTTCACATCGTTCATATGTTACCAACTTCAAACAAGTTTGGGACTTAAAGGTCTTCGGATAGAGTATAATCTTCAACAACAAAAAACTTTGTGTTCATTTATTATTATTTTTTAGCGAAACACGGCAGGAGCTCTGCCTATTCATTATAGAAGAAGAGAAACGAGGTCATTACAAACCCACGCAAAAACGAAAACCCCACATGCGGATTACTCCCGACGGTGTAAAACAATTGCGTTCCTTCATTATCCATTATAGCTTTGTTCTTGTTCGTGCTTTGTGCACTTGACATTTACTTCACGTGGCATGATCAAGTTGTAAAGGAAGAAAGAAGGCAACCAAACAAGTATTGTCGTCAATGGAAGTCGATCATGCATGGCTAGCTCGCTGATTAACTAACCGCCACAAAAAAAATGTTCCGCGCACATATGGATGGCACTGCGGTACTTTTTTTTGAAGCAAAGATCAATATATTAAGCAAGCAAGCCGCTTTATTAAAAACCTTACAGTCCCCTTAGTACCCTAATAAGGAAAAAAAATGCGTAAGAAACTTACTGGCCGATCGAGTTCAAACCATCGTTCAAGAATTTGTCTAAGACAAACCTAGGGCTCATCGTCCCAATTACACGAAACTTTGTTCGAAAAATAAACTCTAGCAAGTTCATGAGCCACTTCATTTGCTTCCCTCTTACAGTGACTAAAGGAGACATATGCAGGGACAGATCCAGAAAATTAAGCTTGGGTGTTCAAATTTCAACCAACATAAAATAATACAGGTGAAAACTGAAAATGGTTCATGACTTCATGCGAATAATACTACAAATTCAACCTTTGACCTTGATTTGGACTTGAAACACATCGTATACATGCTAAGAAATATCACAAATGATGCAATATGTCCATCATGCACTACATATGATTTTTTTTGGGTGTTCAGCTGCACACCCTTGACCAACTGTGGATCCGTCCATGGACATATGGATGGCACCGCGGTACATAAAATGGCGCAGTGCATTTACGTGCCCGGTGGGCGGTGGCTATGCAATTTCTCGGCACAAAAGTAATGGCGACACATAATTCATTCTAAATATCATTCATTTTCAAAACGCACCTGAGGCCCCGAAAGTGTTCGAGGTGTGCCAATCGGGTCCTAGTTTTTTGAAAATGCACATATTAGTTCCAATTGCGAGTAAGTTTTCCATGGTAGGCCTTAACCCGTCTTGTCAAACCGGGCTAGGACACATGATGGACGACCTATTCACTATAAGATGTAAATGTATTCCGGAAGACCAAACATCAGCACAACCCAACCTGGAATACACTTCAGGGAAAAATGGAATGACAAAGGCATCAGCGAAGATGGCTCCCATTAGGATGGAGATGGAGGCTCCGAGAAAGTATAGGCATCTACCCAAGGAGTGGTTCCTAGAGGCCTAGTATCTTTTGTACATGACGATTATGACAGCGTCGCAAAAGTTGAAACATTACTTTTACTACCACAAGTTGACCGTCCCAAGGAGGTACCCGCTTGGCTCCATCCTTCCATAACCGAGATTATTCGCGGCCCATGAACATCAAGTTGGTATGTCTGATACGGCGTCCGAAAATCATGATGTCGTGCACTCTATGGTGGATAAACCTATTGACGATAATATTGTCATCACCCATGTGTTGATTGTATTTGACTGTATCAAAATATATGCACTTTAGTTAAGAGTACAAGGATTATGCGGAGGCACTAGTTTCTTTCACGTGTATGCATGTCGTCATGTTGCGTGACATGGAAGTGTTAGCCATGCAAAAGGATATATATATTTAGAACAACGCACGTTCTCAAGAATTTAGAACTTGTGTATATTTTTACTTGTATCAGTCCATCCACAATTGACAGTAGGAATATGAAAAGGAATGGCAGCATGTGGTCAAGGCAAAATGTACATCAAGGCCGACAAGCTCGCAGACCAAAGGAATTATATCAACACAGGCACAATAACAAAAACACATCATGTTACACTTAGAATCGTGTTTTGCTGACAGATGAAAAACACCAGCTCACTCCATCAAACCAAAGCCTCTTGTGGACACAGATCATTCTCTTCTTCGCATCTACCAACGAAACAAGCGCTGCACAATTTCGAGTGGCAGTATTAATTTCAAGAAATGCAAGAAACAGAGAAAATCAATTGAGAAGTTCTGTGGTAAAGGTAAAAAAAAAACTACAGTGAAGAATGCTGCATTTTATTTTGCAATGTATTTTTCTTGGTTACCTTGCTTTTCTTCTTCTTTTTCTTTTCGATGTACTCAAGGATCTCTCCTTGCCGCTCAAGCGTCTCCTGCAAAGCCTGCAAAAACACAACAAAGCATCTTGCTTTATTTAAAACATTTCAATTGTGTTTCAGATTAAAGAAATACAGAATGGTAATGGACTTAACATAACAACACAGAAAATCGGTAATTATGCAGTAAGAAATCTCTTTCCAAAGAGGTGGAAAAGAGATTACCTTCTTGGTCAGTGCAAGTTCCTCTTCCAATGCACTGACCCGGCTGGTTGCAGCCTTCAGCATCTCCTCCTTATCCTCGGGCATTTCCGCTGGCTTTGCAAGGAGTGCAAGGACCTTCTCCTCAAGATCAGCGAAGCGCTTTGCAGAAACAGCAGCGTATGCAGCCTCCGCCGATATCTTGGACTGCTGACGTGCGTGAGTTTTTGGCGTGCTTTGGGCAGCAATGGTAGCAGTCCCTATGGCGGCGCCAATTACCTTCCTGGGCATGTTACGGCTCACACGGAGCATCGTCGCAATGCTCATCACAAGGGTCATGATGCCACCAAATAGTGGGGGACTGGATCCATTGGCGGCGTTTGCAGCAGCTGATGAGGAGCATTGTTTTGGTCAACCCATCAGTGGAAAGGTACAGGGAGTAGCAGTTTTTTTTGTCAGAAGGTTGTCAAGGTGAAGAGGTGGCATTAACCTTTAGTGAAGGCAAGCTTCTCATCTGGTAATCCCTTGCCCTGGCATATGGCATCAATGGCCTTCTCAACCATTTGAACATCACAAGAATATGGTGATCCTGGGGTCTGAAAATTTTTATAACAACTGTAAGTGAGATTTGTGTATATGTGGGAAGAGTTAAATTTATCCTAGCTTTAAGTCAAGGACCATTTTGAGCCATAACCTCCCTATTACTAACAAATCAGCAACAGGACAGCTGCTCGGGAATACAGTTAAATGACAAAATTGGAATAGCAATCAATTAATTTTCTATGAGAGATGGAACTAGGAAATGCACCTAAGTTCGGATGTTAAAAGTTCTACTCTAGTTTCATTCACGAGAAACTTTTTTATTCGAATGATTTAACACTAACAAGTACTCCTATCAGTGAAGCAATGTGACTTACAGGAAACAATGTAGGAAGAAGTTCCTCATGAACAGGTGACAACTGAGGATGCTCAATTCGGGCACGTGAGGCTTTGTGTGATAGGGTCCACCGGTCGTCTTCCCCGTTAAAAATATCTTGCTTCTTTAAAACAAAATCTGATGGATAAGTACTATTTTCTAATAAAATTGACAAATATGTTAATATGACTTTCTTCCTGCAAGAGTGATCTTGTTTCCACTACCTTCGGGTAAATGGTGTCATCTGCACAAATCATTTTCTCTTCAGTATCAAGAGATTCCAGATTGAGCTTCCCACACCTCCCGGCACCAGTTTGAATCATCTTCACATCAAAGTATCATATAAAGTAATAAGTTAGTCCCTTGTCTTTTATAATTCGATGTTCTATTTAAGAATAACATGGCGATGCCAGAGGATTAGATTGGAGTTTACCTTCATTACTTCAGGATTTTTCCATGGGCCCTTGTCAGCCTTCATGCAACCACCTTCGCACTGGCAAGTTCCACCAAAAAACTCTGGCAGCTCACTGAACAACCGAAAATATAGGAAATATTGTATTAGAAGTAGCTTAGCAGTTTAATAACGTCGATAAACCATAAAGAAATATTAGAGAATTTCTTCTAACCTGGCATCAATCACCTCGAGAAGCTTACTCTGGTACTTGTTACCCAATACCTAAAGAAATGCATAGTCCAGGAAACAATCCTATTAACTGAAATGGGATAAATAAAATCATAGTTATAGAGCAAAATTATCAGAGATGAAAACTTACATGAATCTTTGCAGTGGTCTTTGGGTCAAGGAAACTCTTCACTGTACCCCAGAGGAGTCGGAACCCTTGGCCTGCATTAATGATGAACATCCGGGACAGTGTCTGGGACAAGAATTATATAACCGACAAAGCAAGAACTTGTTAGAAAAAACCCAGCTCAAACTTTTTGCATGAGCGTAATGAACTGTTTGTAATCTAGAGTTCTGGATTACCTCCGGGTAGTTATCACCATCAATCTTCTGAAGCTGGCCGATGAGGTCCCTTGCAGCTTTGCTAAATTGTTTCATCCCCTGAAAATGTTCCTCCCCTTAAAAAGCCATAGTAAAACTGCAACATCGAATAAACAGAGCACCTGTGATTCGATACATACCACTCCTTGGACATCAAGTATGGTAGTGCTCTGGTCAATATGGCGCTTGGCAGCTACTGAGCAAGCTGGAAACTTATCGGCAAAGTTCTTCTCAAACTCCTTGACATGGTTCTTGACAAAACGTTCCATTGTGGTAACCTGCATTAGTTTATTGACATCGATCTGTCCAAGCCGTTCAATGTAGACAGGCCTGCCTTCCTTATCCACCCCATGGTAACCTTGAGGGTAGCATTCTGCAACCTTATCAGCCTCTTCGAATTCGAAACCCTACCAAGAGATTTAGGATAAAAATGTGATAATAGTTCATGAACTAACATAGTATGTTCAATCCAAATGGGATTAATCAAAATAGAGTTAAATATCACGAACTATAAGGTAGCTGTAATTACCTCTAGAATGGCATCTGTGCCGAACTCCTTTCTCCACTGCAGCATATCAGCCCACATTTGCTTTGCCTTCTCAACATCAAATTTTCTTGCCTTCAAAAACCTACACCATCACATCATTCAGTATACATCTCCACAAGAAAAATGCAGTCATATATACAACAGGTTGTGCAATTATCAGATAAAATACCTAAGCATCATGTGGTATTCATCATGCTGCGATGGTAGAAGCTCTTCGAGGACAAGAAGCTGGCGGAAGGCATCTACAGCCTGCACCTCCTCAGGGTCACGCTCATCCTCAATTGAAATGGACATCACCTTGCTGCTCCTCCTCCCCTTCTTCATGGAATGCCTCAGTTTTTGTGAGGCGCTCATCGCCTTTTTCTTCAGCGACGCAATCCTTGCTTTCTTTTCATCTTCTGAGTATTCCACATTGGATTTCCTCTTCTCTTCATAATGTGCATCTAAGGCTGGTGGTACCATCACATGTACATTAGTCGATTATGCATAGACTAAATTTTGTTTTGAATAATGATGTTGTTTTTCTATAAGAAATAAGAAGAGATACACTAATATGAAAACCCCTAAGTATACACAGAAAGAAAAATGGACAAATTATCATGATATTCCACTTTACACAGCAGGAATACGGTTAATACAATGATTTGCATTCTCACGTACCGGAGCTTAGATGGTGCTCAGGAGGTCCTGACAGGACTTCTGTCATGTCTAGTACGCCCTATCTGGACCTGTTCAAGATAGGATAGGTTTGTTTATATATTTCTGCACGATATTATTTGCTCAGGTAAAAAAACAGAGGCTACGTTGCTGCACGTAATAAAGAAAACTGAAAAATAATTTTGTGCACAATATTATATCACTTTGTGTATGCACTAAAACTAATTCGGACCTGTTAGCACTACCCGTCATCTCAAGGAAGGTTTATTTATTCCCTAATTTTAATTAGAAAGGGTTGTGAAATAAACAATATATTAATCTTTGTCGCTGCTTCTCCTTAAACGTGAATGCCATCATGCTAGAACGTACGAAATGGCCAAAAATATCTGAAACGTGGGTGCCATCATGCTCGTAGGAAATGGCCAAAAAAAAAAGAGTTGCTATTGACATCTATCTATGTGGCTACTATAGTAAAAAGGATAAGAAACGAAAGACAATTGACGATTTTATCTGACAAAAGAAAATTCTAAATGCGTGCGTAATAATGCTTTAATTCACCACTAGGAGGCCAGAAAAGAAAACTAAAAGTGAGGAAACAGACGCATGATCCAAACCAAACTAGGGGCATATATATACATATTGATCGCCCAATATCTGAATTGAGAAGACAGTTAGCACCTAAATACGAGGCAGTTCTAGTCAGAAACATAAATGCAGGAATATGTAATACCAGGAATACAACACACGATGATGCAATTGGAGCATCGCATACCAGAAAAGAGATGCAGAAACCATAGAGACAGAGACGGAGCAGACTACGGGTTACCAAGATCGAAGCAATGAAGGGGAAACGAGGCAGGGTAACAGAGCACGGCTTACCTCCGGGCGGAGGGTGGAGGAGAGAGGTGAGGGAGATGGAGATGGCGAGGAGGAATGGAGGGAGCCAGGAGGATTGGCGTTAAAAATAGGCTTTGAACTCCCGCGAGGGACGCACGCCAGTTGTGTGTGGGCCGCACGACGAGGCGTCGGGTGAAGCCGTCAAAAAATAAGTATTCTTCTCCCGTCGCCTGTAGCCGCACGAAGGAGGAAGGAACCAAGGATCGTTCGTTCGCACCTGGCGCCAGAGCACGACGCGGCGAGCTGGCGATGATGCCACATATCCAGTCGAGGCCCGATCGAGCGGCGTGGTGGACACCGCAGTCAGCGCCCGTCGGTGCATTGCTCTGCCACCGGCCGACCTCCGCCAGAGGCTGCTTTTCCGCGAGGCCGGGGATCGTCACCCAGTCGTTCCTCTCCTGCGGCCCTCTGCTCCGCAGATTCATTCTTAGCTAACGCCGCCGCCGCCATTACAGGTAAGCTCTCCATCAGGGACCCTCCCCCGATCTCTTAGGCGAGTTCACCACCGCCGGCGGCCAAGAACAGCCGCCCCGGGCCCCCAAAACCAAGGGACACCAGCTAGGTACTGCATGCAGTGGCGGAGGAGATCATGCGGCGGCGCCGGCGGGATTAGAATAGGTCGGGATTTTTTTCTCGTACCGTTCAGGGAGACGAAGGAGGAACGAAGTGTTGGGCCTTTTTTCCTTTGTTAGCTGGGCTTGTGCCTTTTGGTTGAGATGAAAGAAGGATTAAGTACTCCCTCCGTCCAAAAATAAGTGTCTCAAGTTTGACAAAAAGTGAATGTATCTATATATGAAACATGTCTAGATATCTCTACTTTTGAGCAAACTTGAGACGCTTATTTTTGAACGGAGGGAGTATACTATAGTCGCCAGCGCGCTAGTCTGTGCGCTTCCTCGTTTGCCTCGCGTCGTTCATGGCTAAACACAGCCTCTTAAAAACTTGTAATGCCACCTCGAATTTGGTTAATGATCATGCAATTTGGACCGCGGCTCCCATCTCCATTGATCTGCTTGACCACATTCAGGCAGTCTAATGCAACCAACAGTTTACGCTCTTGGAGATCGTCAGCCAACGCCAAAGCTTCAGAACACGCCAGAGTTTCGAGAACCTCGGGATCTGTCACTCCGTCATACACCACAACAGATGCACCGATGAAAAGGCATGTACTGTCTCTGCAGACAACACCTACAACACCCCTCTGATCCTGTTTTGCGACCGCGCCATCTACATGCAGCTTTACTGAACCCGGGACCGGAGGCTTCCACGGCTGTCCTCGACCTGAGAGTTGCAGGTACTAGTGCGGAGCCTGCACCTTTTGCATGGCAGACTGGGATCTCCTTCAAGTACCGCTGAATGAACATGTGCGTCGAGAGCGGCGGTTGTTGTTCACCTTCATGGATTAGCTTCCGGTGACGGCGAGCCCACCATATGGACCATAACGTAACCAACACTTCAATGAAAATATCTGCACTTAGTGTTCTACTGAGAGAGAATAGCCACAATATGGGATCATAAGTCCCTTCACCATTTAAAAACATGACCAACAATTCAGGTGGAGGGTCTTCTCCCTACCCCGGTGACCATTCAAAAAAAAAACATGACCACATCATCATCCCTTATACCCCAAACACTGGCAGACATGTGACATTCAAGCAGAGCGTGCTTCCATGAATCATTCGCCGCATTGCACACCGGACACGATGGAGTATCCGCCATGTTTCTGTGTGCTCGTACCTCTCCCGTGGGCAGCGACAATCGAGCTAGACGCCACTCAAAGATCCTGAGTTTGGAGGGTACCTTGACTTTCCAGAGTTTCGTCCATCCTTTCTCGGTTTCCTCCGTATTAGAGTGCTCAGCACGACCCTCTAAATAATTCTCTCTGCGCATGTTTTGTTTCCATGATCATATGATATGCAGATCTCACCGAAAACACTCCCTTCCTGTCATAATGCCATGCCCAAAAGTCTGGTTGTCGGATGAAGCTGATCGGAATCTGTCTAATCATTTCCGAGTCCATTGGGAGAAAATGTGCATTTAGCTTCGCTACATCCCAAGTTCTTGTAGCTGAACAAATAAGCTCTGAAACCCGTTCTGGAAAATTGTCAGATATGCATGCGGTTGGTCTCAACCTATGGTCACGAGGGATCCAATTGTCATTCCAAATTGACGTACCTTCTCCATCTCCAATTCTTCTAATTAAACCAAGTTTCAACATGTCTCTTTCTTCACAAAGTGAGCGCCAAACTTGTGAGGGGTTAGAGCCCGCAACCGTCGACAGGATATCAGTGGAGGGGAAATAAACCGACTTCAGGATTCTTGCACTCCATGTAGCTGGTTGATCAAGAATCCTCCAGACTTGCCGTGCAAGCAAAGCCAAGTTAAAAACTTCAATATCTCTAAATCCCATTCCACCTTTGTATTTCAGCATTGTCATGGAATCCCAGGAAACCCATGCCACTTTGCGCTCACCTTGTTTACCCTCCCACCAGAATTTCCGAACCATTGATGTGATGTATTCACACAGGCCTCTAGGGAGTTTGAACAAAGCCATATAATAAGTAGGAAGCGCTTGAATTACTGATTTAATAAGGATCTCCTTTCCTCCACCCAAAAGGATTTTTTCCATCCATCCTTGCAGTCTCTTCCAGATTTTATCCTTTAATTATGAAAAGGCACCATTTCTTGACCTGCCAACATTAGATGGTAGACCAAGATATTTATCGTTAAGGGATTCATTTTGTACCTCCAGAATAGCCTTGATATTGTCTCTTACAACAGTCGGACAGCCTTTCCCCGAAGAAGATAGAGGATTTGGAATTGTTCATCCTTTGCCCCGATGCATTGCAATATATATTCAATATCTCTTTCATTTTCAAAGCATCAGCCGAATTAGCCTAGGTAAATAAGATGCAGTCATCAGCAAAAAGAAGATGATTTACCCTCGGCGCCGTTTCAGCAATTTTAATACCCTCCATCTCATTACTCGCCATAGCATGCTTCAGCAAACAAGATAATCCCTCCGCTGCCAAGAGAAAGAGATAAGGGGAAATGGGGTCACCCTATCTGATTCCACGGCTGGGTTTAAACACTTATGTCCGGGCTCCATTAAATAGTATCGAAAAAGTTATAGACCGCACCCCCTTCATGACTGCCTCGATGAAGCGTGGAGAAATACCCAGCTTCGTCATAATGGCCCCCAGGTAATCCCACTCCAACCGGTCGTACGCCTTTTGCATGTCCAATTTCAATGCACGATAGGCCTTCTTCTTGCTCCTGTTGGATTTCATGAAATGTAAGCACTCATACGCTGCAATAACATTATATGTGATTAGACGACCGGGAACAAAGGCCGATTGTTCTTCGGAGACAATTTCAGGCAAGATTTGCTTCAAACGGTTTGCTAGTACCTTTGATGTGATTTTATAAACCACATTGCACAAGCTAATAGGTCTGAACTGCGCAAGAGATAGAGGGTTTTGTATCTTTGGGATAAGTACGATGAACGTCTTGTTTATCTCCTCCGCTGAATCCTCACCTTCCAAAATCTGTATCACAATCTTTGTAAGCTCCTCGCCACACAAATTCCAGTGCTTCTGAAAGAGATACGCCGATAACCCATCCGGTCCCGGGGCTTTTGTTGGGAACATCTGAAAAAGAGCCACTTTAACCTCCTTAGATTTATAAGGGGCATTGAGCACCAAATTCATCTCATTAGTGACCTTACGGGGTACATGGGAGAGGACTTCCTCAATACCGATAGTACCCTCAGCTGCATATAAATTTTCATAAAAGGACTTTGCCATAGACTCCAACTCAGCATCATTGTTGCAGATTGTGCCATCACCATGTGTTAGACGTTCAATTCTATTATTTTCCTTCTATTACTTGCCTTTAGGTGAAAAACTTGGTGTTTTTATCACCCTCAGCTAGCCACTGGACCCTAGCACGTTGCCTCCACATGATTTCTTCCCGGTAACACAGCTCAGCGATATGCCCTTCTACTTTCTTCTCTTCGTAGGAAGGTCCAACCCTAAGAGGGTCAGCCTGCAGCACCTTCAACTTGCTCCGCGGCTCACGTAGCTTAGTCGGTACCGCTCCGAAGGAGGTACGGTCCCAATCCAGCAGGGAGATCGATGTTGCAAGCAACTTCTCGTGCAGCTCCGAGACATTTTCTGCCGTGTGGCGCCCCCAAACCTCCTGTATCAGACTTTTAAAGTCCTCATGCCTCTCCCACATGGCCTCGTAACAAAACGGTTTGTGTAGGGCTATACGCTGATTTTGTGCCTCCATCTTGTTCAATAAGAGAATCAGAGAGTGATCTGACTTGACTGCATGTAGATGGTAGACTTTGGCAAAAAGGAAACATGCACACCACTCTGCAGAAGCCAAAGCTCTATCCAGCCTAACACGACAGTACTCATTATTAGGAAGTTTGCGTTCGAAAGTCCAGTCCAACCCTACATAGCCTAGATCACAAAGCTGGCACACATCAACTACCACTCGGAATAAGTTTATTTGGGCCATCTCCCTCTCATTTGGTCCCGCTCCTCTCTTCTCAGCACCTCATTAAAGTCACCAATGCAAAGCCACGGGAGATCACAATCTGCTCTAAGAAACCGCATCATGTCCCAAGTTTGATACCTCATGAACCTGTTAGCATCACCGTACCAAGCCGTAATCCTCCATGGTTCTTTGTCTACTTCTTTAACCTCCATATCAATATGATATTTTGAGAAATTTTGCAAGGATAGCTGAACTGGTTGCTTCCAAAAGATACACAAGCCCCCACTACGGCCAGAGCTGTCCACTCCATAAGCACCATCAAAACCCAACGTCCCTGCAAGCCCCTCAATTCTATACTTAGCAATCTGAGTTTCCACAACACATAAAATAGTGGGCGAATTTTCGTGGGCTAGATCGCGAAGCTCGTGAACGGTCGCGGGATCACCCAAACCACGACCGTTCCAGATCATGACACTCATTGGGTCTGGTGGTCCTCCTCGGAGGAGGTCGCCAAGGTTCCCAAAACCATCTCATTTCCGTTCAACTTCTTCTGCCTTCTCTTCTTCGGTGAAACATAGGCTAGAGGGGAAGGTTCCTTTGCAACA
The DNA here is from genome assembly GCA_947311845.1 of Poa pratensis. Classification (NCBI taxonomy): domain Eukaryota; kingdom Viridiplantae; phylum Streptophyta; class Magnoliopsida; order Poales; family Poaceae; genus Poa; species Poa pratensis. The sequence continues at coordinate 3,658,659 of CAMZMU010000013.1, forward strand.
GAACTAGTCACTAGAGTAGTCTTCTCCGCATTCGGCTCCTTTGGACCCCCTCCTATCACAGTTCACTAGTACAGAACGACACATCGGAAACGGGCCAAAAACCCCATCGGAAACGGAAAAAGGGTCCGTGTCCCCGCCCCCGTGACTGATGTGAAGGCCCTCATCGGTAACGGAGGCGAAAAAACCGTCGCTGATGAGGCATCGGTTTGGCAATGGTGGTGCACATACCTCTGTTTCTGATGTGTCGGAACATCAGAAACGGAAATTATGTTTCTGCTCGTTTGCATTGATGTTTCTTCATAAGCCTAGAGCAGGAATAGATTTGCCACTGGACATTTAAAATTTCACAGCAGAAGCACAAAAATGCTAACAAATTCATTCATAAGGTATAACAAATGTCACCGATACATTGCATCACAAGACAACCAATTACTTATCTTCATTGTCATGCCTCTCTAAATCTATCATTGACATGTCTAGCTAAATCTATCTATGTCATGCCTCACTAAACTTATCCTTGTCATTTCTAACTTAATTTATCTTCATGACTTGCTGTTACATATGCCTTACAACTTTGCCAAGTTCATGAATTCAATCTTCTTCTTGGACGGTGTCGCCGAAATATAATCAACTCGCTGCTTTGTCCCCGACCTTGTATTTAGCTCATTTAAATGAGCTTAACGGATCAGCACCATGCTCTGCACATAGTGCAATAAGCGAGTGCTGATGTACTGGAGGTGCCTCTTTTGTAAAGTGGTCACTGAAACGCAAAGAGAGAATATATGACTCCATGTTAGCTCACTATACATCTAGCATAAAGGACATACAACACAAAAGGATGCATAAGACAGAATAACAAACTTACAAATCCATTGCATAGTTGTTGTGTACCTACAATTATGCTGGACGACAAGCTCACCTTGGCTAAGGACCCGGCTTTTTATACAGTGTCACCGAAATGTACATCTGTTTTGCAAAGGAGTTAAGTCAGCCATGAGTTTCATACACTACCGATTTGTGCTAGTTCTGTTCTTTTCGAGCGACACTACAAACGGATCGGAGGGAGTCATGTTTTAACTGGTCCTATGGAAGAAAACCTAAACAAAACAATGACAACAACCCTAGTTTGTCGGCACGACGGCCGGTCACAAATAGATGTATTACCTTTGGATCTGGCGGCGGGAGTACGTAGTCGTCCTCGTCGTCCTCGGATCGACACGCCATGCGCCCTCCACCTACAGATCAGGCGACGAGATCTGCCCGGGTGGAGCAAAGAACGGGTACACGCTGCCACGGTCGGAGGAGAGGAAGATGCGCGCCGACACGGTCGGAGGGAGGGAGATGCGCGCCGCCACGGTCGGAGGAGAGGAAGATGCGCGCCGCCACGGTCGGAGGGAGGGAGATGCGCGCCGCCACGGTCGGAGGAGAGGGAGATGCGCGCCGCCACGGTCGGAGGGAGGGAGATGCGCGCCGCCACGGTGGAGCTAAGATCTGGTGCTGCGTGGAGGCGCCGCCACACTTTGAGAGTGAGGCTGAGAGTGAGAGCGATAGAGTTCAGGGCTGTGTGAAGGCGCATTTATAGCAAAGTAGAACATCGGAAACGGAGGGGATAAACAACCGTTTCCTTTGATTGTTTCACTGACAGACTGGGCTTATACTGATCTCTACTAGTTTTTTTAGAAACAGATCTCTACTACTATGGAGAATTGAAGAACATAAAAATAAATAACTACTCCTCGGCCTCCGCCTTCTCCTGCTCGTATGCGAGGAGAGCCGCGTAGTCGTCCGTGTCGTCGCGAGGCTCCTCGCCGACGATGTCATCGCCGCCCGTGCGCCCCTCCCACATCTCGTCGTCGTCGTATGCAGGATCATCACGCAGCTCCGGCGGGAGGAGAAGCAGCTCAACTCTTTCCAGCGGCATAGGCACCGCCGCGCGGTTGAGGTGCCAGCCACTGGGTAGCCGAACCTTTGACCATGGCACTGGCCTCCTATATTGCCAGTGCCGCTCCGTGACGGCCTGTCCGACGATGATGCGGTTCCATCCAGGTGACCGCGGACGAGCGTCTCTCCGCCGCGGCGAGCGGTTGTGGTCGCGGGTGCCCGAGGATCCCGCGTCCTCTTCCGGTGGCATAGGCATCCTCCTGTGGTTGACGCGTCAGCCACCGGGGAGGCTAACATTTGACCAGGGCACTGGCCTCCTATATTGCCAGTGCCTCTGCGCGACGGCCTCCGGCACGACGACGCGGTTTCAATTCAGCGAAAGCGGCAAACTGCTGCAACGAACGCCCGAGGAGTTGCTAGGAGTATACATGGCTGTGGCGAAGTGGCGTACTGAGATAGCAGGAAGATCGTTGGTTTCTAAGGAGTAGTGGGCGGCGGTGCCGCGGCGCCACTACGCCATAGCAGTTACTCCGCTCGCATCGAATTCCACGAAGATGGAACGTGTCCACATTGCACACGGACACACAAAAGTCTCCGTTGCCATAGAGGCACATATCGGAAACGGAGCCAGAATTATGACCGTTGCCAATACTATGGGTAACGGAGTTCATACTTTCTCCATTACCTATGTTGACGGGCCAGCCGCGGCCCAGGTCAGGTTTGTACGCACTGGCCGCGTGGAAAGCGCGATTCTCCGTCGCCTAACGCCTGCCGTTTCCATAGAGGGGTATCCGATGTGTCGTTCTGTACTGGTGGTTCCTTCTCCATCATCATTCAGATTTAACTTCCTCCTTGTATTGCTAAGCGCATCACATCCACTGGCCTCTGATGCAGCAGGTTTTAGTGGGCTTTCCACCGTGTCTTTCAGCTCATCTTCAGTCTCCATTCCCGCATCCTCTGAGGACCTTATGCGAGACGAGTTATGCCTGACACTTCCGCGACCACCCCTACCTCCTCTTGAGTAAGGTACACACCTTCTCGGTTCTTGGGCTGGCTGAAACGATCTTATCTTAGCTAACATCCACTCCCCAAACTGAAACTGCTTCGGGTCCCAATCCCCATCTCCACACTCCTCATGGTCATGTCCAAGCAGTCCACATTGTTTGCAGAAGAAAGGGATCTTCTCATACTTAACCGCAAGCCTCTTTCTTCCTTCAGGCGTCGTCAAAGAGACAAAAACGCATAAGCGGTTTCGCAACATTAACACGAACCCTAATCCGCACATAGTTCCGTTAAAAAAACAGCTTCGGTTCATTTCCACTTCCTTCACTCTCCCCACCTTTTGAGCTAAATCATCCACAACCGCAGTTTTCCGGTAAAGCTCCGGTATCCCATGTATCTGTGCCCAGACCATGAGGCCATCAAAAGCGAATTCTTCTGGTGCTAGGGTTCCATCATAATCTTCAGTAAGGGCATCCCAACCTTTGAATGTCCACGGTCCTTGACGCACTACTTTCTTCCAATCTCCAAGGCATGCCATCTGAAAAGTGAACAGATTCTCTCCTGCCTCGCGACACACATATTCCCTTGACAGATTCCACACACTCTTCATCTTCTCGAAAAGGGCAGTTGAACTAAAAGATCTGGACGTAAGAACCCTACCAATCGCTAGCCACCTCGCCTCCTGACAAGGATATACATCCCGAGTACCCTACCATAAGGGTACCTGCTGCACGTGTCGAGTAAGGCCCAACTATCAAGAACCTACATGAAGCCCATGACAAAAGGCCCAACAAGATGGAGTACCCTCCAAGATTAGACATAAGCATAGTCGGTTTAGGCTTTCCTTACATGTAATCTGAGTCGGTTGCGAACTCCCGAGACCCAGCCTATTATATAAAGGCTGGGAGAGCCGCCGATCCAAGACACGCAATACTCGAACCACCAAAACCCTAGCGAGATCGACATCTCGCCGGCACCCCATTGTAGCTCGCATATACACAACATATCAATACCAGACAAGCAGGAAGTAGGGTGTTACTCTCCGGAGGCCTGAACCTGGGTAAAATCCCTGCTTTTGCTTGTCAGCCGACGAAACTACCAGCTCTACCACGTTCTCTCCCTCATAATCTCAACCCTAGGTCCTTAACCATGGGATTTGATGAGTTAACCCCTCGTCACTTGGCGCCGTCTGTGGGAAAGAATAGTGCTGGACTCACGGTTTCTTCGGTTCCATCGGAAAACGGCGACTCACCGATGGCATCTACAAATGGCAACTCGCCGGCTGCATCAACAAAGCAGAACTCGCCGACTCGGGCGGCACACGGCAACTCGCCGACTCACTCGACAAACGGCAGCACGCCAACTTCACCTGCAAAAAGCACATCAGATCCTCTGATGGATTTCGAGCCACACTCGCCAGAATTCCAGGAGACGTTCGCTGATCTCGAGTCAGGTTTGGGTTTAACCGTTGGTTCGTTCAATTTTTTCGTATACAAGTTTGGTACGTAGGACTTGACGGCTCCATCAATTGCGGCTCCTTCGACTGCGGATCCATCAACTGCGTCCATACCATCGTCGATCCTCCAAGCCTGCTCGTCTGCAACAACCATGTCGACTCGAGAGATTAACGAGTTCATTGAAGAACTCCAAGGTGAGGAGGCTGAATCGACATATCGCACAAACAATCTCGAGCTCAATCTTCCACTCGAAGATAGCTTCGACTGCGGGATCTCCCTCAGCGACTTCGATGAGCCCGAAACTCATATCGACAACCACGTCGACTCCGAGATCGGCACCAACAACAACCTCGACTTCGAGATCCATAACAACTTCGCCGACACCTAGATGTGGCCCAGTTGGAAACAGGATCTCGTTGAGGCGGGTAAATGCCGCCCTGCGTATTTCGAGTAGCTGTGCGCTTCGCCACGCTCGATCCTTCAGAGTAGCGAGTGTGCGCGCTCGGAACCTATCAAGCCAAAAATGCTGACGGCCAGTTGTCGGGTTGTCAGTGGCATTATCCAGACGCTCTTCAACGCGAGCTTGCTCTGCTTGGAAGTCAGAGAAAAAACCTGCACAAAGAACAAATCAAGTCACTCGCAATAAGATTAGACAAACATTTCATAATCAGAGAAAGGATTGTACTCACACTCGAGTTGCCTGGTTACAAGGTCCATCTCGCCAAGCACATAATCTTCTCGTTCTGTGGCTGGAGCTGGTCTCATTCTCAGTGTATCCAGCTCGCGCTGGGCACTCTTTAGCTCCCGCTCCAGTCTCCCGCATCGAGTTTTCATATACTCCATTACTCTGGCATCATTGGCCACCTGAGCCCGTGATCGGGTGGCAGTCTGAGGTTGCGAGGAATCAGCTGAAGTAGCGGGTTCTTGTGGCTGTTCAAGGCATCACACAAAATCTCATGTAAGAAATGAGAAACCAAGCACATAATTCAAGCGATTCAACATCACTTAGCCTTTCAGGTGAAAACGCAAAAGGCATTAAAGATGACATTCGCATAAAGTGTAGCAAAAGCACACACACTCGTGTGATTCAAAGCATAATTACAGTCCATAAAAAGGGTAGATGGCCCTAAAGTCTATGATGCAGACTCCGACCTAGCCCTACGCGCGCGATTGGTGACCTCCGCTGACCAGCGCTCCATGGTAGTCATAAAAATTTCGGCCAGTCGCGCGACTGGCTCATTCACATGCTTCAGAGACACCAGCTTCCCGTCGGGCTTCCGAGGGAAATCAGACAGAGCGGCGTCGAAGTCACCCTCTATCCCATGACCTAAAAGGAGCTTGAGGGTGGTCTCTGAGCCGCGTACCATCAGGGTGCGCGCAAAACTCGCCATGGTCGAGGTTCCCTGGCCAAGGACGTCGGCGAAGCCATCCATAGTCGACGGAAGTTGGCCAGACGGGAACACGCCCTTGTATACGGCGCCAAGTGTGCTCGCAGACTTGGCGAGTGCATCCTTCGCTTGGGCGAACATGGCGTCAAGGTCGCCAATAGCACGGTCGAGTGACAAATCGCCACTCGCCATGTCTACAGGTGCCAGTGCGCCAACAGCTCCTTCAAAAATCAGAGAGAACAGAAACTCTTACACAACACTCAGCGACTACAGAAGTAAACAAAAAGTGGAAAATTTTACTAACCGCCCACATCTCGGGTGAGGCTAGCCAGCCGCTCAGCATACTCTTTCTCGCGCAAGGCAGCGGAGTCCTTGGCATCATCGAAAGCCTTCTTCGACTCAACACGCTGCTTGGCGAGTGCATCCTCTAGCTCTTTCACCCGATCCTCAGCTGATTTCTTGTCACCTGGATCCGAAAGGCATAACTCAAAATCAGTAAAGTAAAAGACAGCAAAAGAGAGCTTCGGAGGCAGCAAATAAACTTACGGGTGAGCTGTTCCAGGTCAGCGCGTAAAGTGTTTCTCTCTTGCTCCACCTGGACAAAAGTTTTGCCTGATTCCACCAGGTTGAGGTAGTAAGGCTGCAAGCACATGAAACCAGCATAAGTTATACATAACCAGTCCCGTGTGCGGACTCAACAAAAGACACTTACGTGTTCAGTCCAAGGCACAGGCTTTGCGGCAGATGTCCCGACTTCTGGGGTTGCAGTACTCACAACCTTTTCAATGGCAGTAGTCGTGGCTGCTGATTGAACGACCTCAGGAGCAACAGGAGAGACGTCCAGGTGCTCAGGGGTCGAAATTTTGTCGGCTGGAGGAGTCAGAGGATGCACAGTCTCAGCACTGCGAGTGACAGAAGAAATACAACATAAGCAAAAATATCAACCAGCAAAAACCTTAGTACAAAAAGCTCAGGAGCAAACCTGTGCTCTTCTTTCTCCTCACTGTCGAGGTTGTCAAAATTTGGGCCTCCAAAAAGCAGCTCCTCACCTGATTGGGGAGGAGGAGCTGAGCTCAACGGGCTCACATCCAAAGGAGCAGCTTTGGCAGAAGGAGAGGAGCCCGAGTCTCCGTCATCCTTCACATCCGACTCCTTCACGGGTGAGCTCATGGAAGAAGACAAACCTCGGGCCACCCGACGACGCTTGCGAGTGGGAACCTCGCTCACATGATCAGTCGTGGCCGGCTCCTCAGTCTGTACTTCCTCTGCCTCTTCCTCTTCGACTTCTTCCATAGGAGATGTGGTAGCCGAAGGTAGAGGCGATTCATCCCCTCCCTTTGTTTCTACCGCTTGCACCTCCGTTTCATGAGTTGGGCCATTCTCGGGAAGAGGAGGAAGGGTTGACGCAGTCGAATGCCCATGCACACAAAGGAGAACATCCAAAGAGTTAAAAGGCAAAAATAAAGGGTGGCAAAAGCCCGACGACAAAACGTACATAAAAGCTAAACTTACTTCAAGCAAAGGGTTGTCAGCCCCATATGGAGTGACAGGGCAGTCGAGATTGCACGGATCGGTTGCCTTGGTGCTGGTAATGGATCGCACATGCGTGTCCAGCTCATTCTTCGACAACTCGTCTGGGCTCATTCGACTGGCGTCATGCGCACCTTCATACTACCACATGGGATGAGCGCGGGCGCGAAGCGGTCACACCCGCAACCTGACAAAGGTGGCAATCAGATGCACACCAGTGACAGTGCCCAGCATCTTAGCAATCTTCTCCAAAAGGGGCGCCGCCTCCGCTTGTTCTTCAGTCGACAAAGGATGGGCCCATGCCTTGGTCTTCTCCAGAGCCTTGGCAGCCGAAAAGGCAGGGAGGCCTGCTTGCTCGGTAGAGACGTAGAACCATTTGTTCCTCCACCCTTGTGCGGAATCGACTGGCTTCAGGGCAAAATAGCGGGTGTCGCCGCGCACCTGGATCCCGAAGCCGCCCACGGGGTAGGTGCCACCACCTCCCACATTCGGGCAGACGAGGAAAATCGACTTCCACAGCGCCCAACTGTGAGAAACTCCCAGAAAACACTCACAGAGCGTAATAAAACACGCAATGTGTAGAATACCATTAGGGGTGAAATCGTGGATTTGCACCCCATAGGCATACATCAGACCACGAACAAAATCGTGGAGGGGGAGCGAAAACCCTCTAGGAAAAAATTCCGCAAAACAAACGCGCTCATTGGCGCGAGGCTCGGGGAATACCTCCTTGGGCGATGGAGCGCGGACAGCCAACTGGTCCTCGGGTGGTAGCAGGCCCTGCTGGCGGAGCTTGACGAGGTGAGCATCCTTGATCGAGGACTTCGCCCAATCCCCGATGCTCTTTTTCAGGCCAGCGGCAGATGCAGATGCGCTCACCGCAACCTTCTTCCCCTTCACTGCCACCGCATCGGTCGTGGCGGCAGCAGTCGCGGCGGCACGCTTGTTGCCCGCTACCTTCTTCATCGTCAAGGAGAGGGTGGTGGAGTGCACAAAGCTTTGGCGCAAGAACAATGGAGGAGGAGCGCGGGGAAGAAGATGAAATAGGGGCGACGCAGGAGGCAAATGACTAGTAAAAAATTCTGCCAATGCCGTCCTCCCTATTTACCACAAAGCAAAATCAATCACAACCGTCCAAACCACAATCGTGTGCTCCATGGGGAATCCTACCGTACACGTGGCGAGCGTGGAGGGCAACCGTCGACAGCCACTCCGCCCACTACGCACGGGAAACGAGGAAGTCATCATCACGACGCCGCGAAAATCGCGTCAAAACGGTAAAAAATAAGTCCAAACGGCACAAGTCTTCGGTCAGCACTGCAGCCTGGGGCCCACGTGTCACGTCCCATCTGTCACAGCATAACGCACACCACCGCGTGTCAGACAGCGCAGTCGCCATAAGCGTCATCCCTGACGTCATTGCAAGCGCTCTGTTCAGAAAAGCCTTCGAGTTCGCCCAACGCATATCGGTCACTCGACTGCCTTGATTGATTCGGGTGTGAAAAAGCAATGTTAAAGCAAAACTGGTCACTCGACCGTTCCTTCGACTAAGACATATTACTCCCATCGGGAGCGTATCAAAAATTTCTTCGACTAAGAATATATGGGATAAAAAGATTTGAGATTATCCTCCATTGCAAGCAATAAAGCACAATCTCGGGGGCTACTCCCATCGGGAGCGCTGTCGCGCACCTGATAGAATAACGACAAAGTATCAGTCGACAAAAGACTCGACTCAGTTCATATACAAAATCATACTCGAAACATTCCCGAGTTGCGTCCGCCGCAGATATCTCGGATGCTGCACGCATAGTGTAAAGGTAAGACCCGCCGAACTTTCCAGCTGGGCTAAGGACCGTTCCAGCAACGTTAATCCTTATACTTTCCGTGTCAACAGACATGATGAAAAATCCCGATGGACGCATTGGGTAAATTTCAACGTTATACTGCAGATCGATTCAGTAAGACCTCCGCGGCCTAGTCGAGTCTGACCAGTCTGTTCCAAATTCGAGTCCAGTGACTCGAGTTTAATTGAAAGCTAGTAAGGTTTTACCCGAATGTGTAGTTAACCGGTCCCGATCCGTCGAGTGTACCGGGCCTACTAAGCTATTATCACTTGATTATCATAAGCAAAAACCACAGTCGATGAAATACTCGACATAGCCAACATGTGCTATTCATACAGCAATTCCAATTATAAACACAAATACAAAGAATATGACGTGCACTTACCAACGAGTCCATGCCCGATTCTTCGAGTCAGACAAGTACTCGGGGGCTACTGACAAGCATATAGATCCCGGGTACCCTACCATAAGGATACCTGGTGCACGTGTCGACTAAGGCTCAACTATCAAGAGCCTACATGAAGCCCATGACGAAAGGCCCAACAAGATGGAGTACCCTCTAAGATTAGACATAAGCATAGTCGGTTTAGGCTTTCCTTACATGTAATCTGAGTCGGTTGCGAACTCCCGAGACCCAGCCTATTATATAAAGGCTGGGAGGGCCGCCGATCTAGGACACGCAATACTCGTACCACCAAAACCCTAGCGAGATCGACATCTCGCCGGGACCCCATTGTAGCTCGCATATACACACCATATCAATACCAGACAAGCAGGAAGTAGGGTGTTACTCTCCGGAGGCCTGAATCTGGGTAAAATCCCTGCTTTTGCTTGTCAGCCGACGAAACTACCAGCTCTACCACGTTCTCTCCCTCGTAATCTCAACCCTAGTTCCTTAACCATGGGATTTGATGAGTTAACCGCTCGTCACCTCCTTCTTGTACTCCTTCACCACCTCCTCATCCAGAACCACATCTCCCAATTCATCTTCGTTTAGCTGAAGATGCTCGAACATGTCATACATCTCCCCCTCGTCCGCCATTGCTTCGACTTCAGAACCATCTAGGGTTATCCTCTCCACCTCGAGAGGACCTTCCCCACGTGCACCAAGGCCGGGCAGACGGGCAAAGCCGTCCCCTTAATCAGCCCGAGTGCAAGCAATTGAGAGAGGAGCACTCCGACGGGGAAGCAAGGATCGATCTCACGCCAGCGTCAAGTTCGCCAGCGGAGCATAAAAACTCTAATAGAGAGGTTCGACTTTTTTCGGCCGCCAGATGTCCAGAAAAAAAGAGTATACTGTATTTCTTACCCTGAAATCCCACACATTGGTTATAAATCGTTTAATCTGAGAATGGGGAAAAACCTACCCCTAATCCATCCCACACCGTATGAAATTATTTTAATTACCGAATCTAGACCGCACCAACAATTTCTCCCGTAAGAAATTAGCTGGGCTTGTGCGAAAGCCTAAAATGGAGGCCGGGCTATGTGGTGTCCTTTTTTTTCAAAAATTTAAAATCGATATTTTAAGTTTTGAAAAATCGAGATAAACTTCCCAAATCTAGATATTGTCGAGATCTACACTCGTGCAAATTTCAAACTCCGAATTCATTGTATTTTGTACTGCACAAAAAAGACAAATGGGTGGATATAGGTGGTGAACAATACACAGTTTCGAACTTTTGAAAAATTTCCGATTTGCCTTTTTTGTACAGCCCAAAATACCACGAATTTTAAGGTAAATTTTGCACGTTTGTAGATCTCGACACTATCTACATCTGTGATTTTTGGAAACACAAAAATATAATTTTCGATTTTTTCAAAAAAGCGGGTTCCATGTAGAGCTTGGTTCCAAAAATCCACTCTCGGGCTTGTGCCTTTTCTTCTTTGGTTAAGATGAAAGTATTATTGTCCCAGTGGGCCATGGCCACAAGAACGATCCATGGAAGGCCTATCGCATTTTGGCAAGGGTATCCCTAGGAGAAAAGGCCGACCTTCCGCAAGTTCGGCCCGTGTGGAGACTGGAGCATACAACGCTTATCATGTTGTCACCTTGTCAGTTCTCAAAAAAAAATTGTCACCTTGTCGCACTTCTTCCGGTTATTTTTTCCTTTATGTTGCATCTTGTAGAAATCATGAAGTAAGACAAATATTTTTTTGCAAAACGTAAATTGCACAAAACACACAAGTATACGACACGAATTACACTCCACGGTCGGGGTGAACTAGAAAAATGAGTTCCCAAGGCCTTCTCTTAAGTGTACTAGTGGAATTTGGCGCGGCGGCACGCCGCACCCGTTGTGATTCAAAATGTTGAAATCCGTCGGAATTTTTCGTCTAGAGTATGTTCAAATACTTAGTGAATTAAAATGTTCAAGTATGCTAGAGAATTTTGACAGAAATTTTTAATTTAACTCCGTAGTTAGAGAATGCATTATATGAGCATTTATTAGTTTTAACTCCATACTTAGATAAAGTTCATTTAGATTGTATCTAAATATTAACCAAATTGAATGTTCAAATATGTTTGCATTATGCCATAAGGAGTTAGCATATATTTTTGTGAGCATGTTGATATATTTTAGAGTGTCTCCAATTTTTTTTAGCAAATTGAAATGTTTAAATATGTTTCTATTTTTTCAGTAATATCTAATTTAAGACCATAATGAGTGGGAACGCACATTTATTGAAGTGAATTCCATATTTAGAGAAAGTTCATCTAGATTACATCCAAATATTTACCAAATTGAAATGTTCAATTTAAGTCCATAATTAGAGGAAGTGCATTTATTTTTGTCATAAATAGTTAGCATTTATTTTTCTGAGCATTTTGATGTATTTTCCATATTTTCCCGATAGGTATGGGTATTTATAGAAATACTTCAATTTTCTGAAATTTTTTAATAAAAAAACGACATTGTAGTAGCGCGGTACTGTAGACATCTACAGTATTCGGTGACGTGGCGGCGTGAGGGAAGAATTTGTGAAAAACGCGGGGATTTTTCTGCAAAAAAATTAACAAAATTCGTGAAATGTTTGTGTGAATTTGAATCAAAAAATTGAGGAGTTAGAGTCGACAAAACCTGAAACCGTTCACGGGAGGTGGAACCTACTCGTCGGCGCGCATATATTTCGTGTATGTAATTTTTGGAAAACAACAAAAAAATGTATAAATATTCACCAATTAAAAATATCTAAACATGTTTGTTTTTTGCCATAAATAGTTAGCATTTATTTTTCTGAGCATTTTGATGTATTTTCCATATTTTTCCGACAGATATGGGTATTTATAGAAATACTTCAATTTTATGATTTTTTTTTTGAGAAAACGGCATTGTAGAAGCGCGGTACTGTAGACATCTACAGTTTTCGGTGACGTGGCAGCGTGAGGGTAGAATTTGTGGAAAACGCGGGGATTTTTCTGCAAGAAATTTGACAGAATTCATGGAATGTTTATGCGAATTTGGATCTAAAAATTGAGAAGTTAAAGTCGACAAAACTCGAAAGCGATGAGTGGGTGGAACCTTCTCGTCGAAACACATATATTCATGTATAGAATTTTTTGGTAAACGCGGGGACTTTTCTGCAAAAAAATTGACAAAATTCGTGAAATATTTGTGTGAATTTGGATCAAAACGACATTGTAGAAGCGCGGTACTATAGATATCTACAGTATTCGATGACGTGTCAGCGTGAGGGAAGAATTTGATAAAAACGCGGGGATTTTTCTGCAAGAAATTTGACAGAATTCGTGGAATGTTTGTGCGAATTTGGATCAAAAAATTGAGGAGTTAGAGTCGACAAAACCTGAAACCGTTCACGGGAGGTGGAACCTACTCGTCGGCGCGCATATATTTCATGTATGTAATTTTTGGAAAACAAAAAAAAAATTGTATAAATATTCACCAATTAAAAATATCTAAACATGTTTGTTTTTTGCCGTAAATAGTTAGCATTTATTTTTCTGAGCATTTTGATGTATTTTCCATATTTTTCCGACAGATATGGGTATTTATAGAAATACTTCAAATTTTTTTGTTGAGAAAACGGCATTGTAGAAGCGTGGTACTGTAGACATCTACAGTATTCGGTGACGTGGCAGCGTGAGGGAAGAATTTGTGGAAAACGCGGGGATTTTTCTGCAAGAAATTTGACAGAATTCGTGGAATGTTTATGCGAATTTGGATCTAAAAATTGAGCAGTTAAAGTCGACAAAACTCGAAAGCGATGAGGGGGTGGAACCTACTCGTCGAAGCACATATATTCATGTATAGAATTTTTTGGTAAACGCGGGGACTTTTCTGCAAAACAATTGACAAAATTCGTGAAATATTTGTGTGAATTTGGATCAAAAAATTGAGCAGTTAGAGTCGATAAAACTTAAAACCGTTCACGGGAGATGGAACCTACTCGTCGGCGCGCATATATTCCGTGTATGTAATTTTTGGAAAACAAAAAAAAAATCCGAAAAACCACACTGTTTATGTGAACAGTGTACAACAGTGCTTGATGTTTATGGAACAGTGCCCTACTGTTCCATGAACAGTGTCCGGAGCGCTGTGAGGGCGCGAAATCTGCACGCCTTAATATAGTGAGTAATTTGGAGCTCGCCGTTCTGAGACACAGCCCCACCCCTATGCACGGTACACGTTTACATCCAGAGACGCATCATGCGTGTATCTTCAAATCCACGTATCGTATTTCCAAATGCAGCGCACACATATTTTTAATAAACGTCATTTACTTCCAAATGCAGCGCGAACATACTTCTAATAATTAAATGCAACTCGAGCGTACTTACAGGTGCATTGCACACGTACTTTTAAATAGGGTGCACGTATTTCCAAGTGCATGGCGGTCATACTTCTAAGTGTAGTGCAAGCATACTTCCAAATGCAGAGCATACACACTTTCAAGTGCAATATGCATACACTAACAACACGAATCATAAGTAGACTAAAAACCAAAATATTTTCAAGTACATCTGTACTATTTTGGGAAGTACGGAAAAAAAAGTTCGTCAAAACCTATCAATATGACATCTAATTCTGCAGATTTGACATGAGAAACGCAACCCAGTTTGTAATTTGGACAAATGGTTGTAAAGATATTTTGTTTATATAAAAAAAAAATTAGTCCCATCATTCTCCCACGTCCCTTTGTCCCTCAATTCTCATCCCGTTTGCTTCTGCTTGTGACACATAACGAGCATAGAAACACGTCTCGGTGGTCCATGCGGGAAGAGAAGGCGACACCTGGCGACCAGAGAGCGCGTAGGGCGGACCTTTGACGAGGTTGATCTTTTCTTTTAGTGATTTTGACGCATTTCCCCCTCTGGTTGTTCCGCTAAAAATATCTAGCTGATTTCTCTTATAGTTGCCGGAGGGAGCTCGTATTTGCCGCCAACTGTGTGGGTGCGCGCACCATAATTGAGGATTGGACTTGACCCATTCACGTTACGAGTTGTAATACTGAAGAAGGTGATTGACAAGCAACAATTGCAGCAATTTTGTTTGGATCTGAGACTTCAGTACCATTTATGACATGTCCCAGGTACTCAACATGTGGTACTACAAAAAAGACATTTGGATTGTTTGGCAAAACAATTTATTTGCACTTAGAAGTTGAAAGGACATTCGACATATGTGGGATGTGTGTCCGCTTATTAGGGCTGCAGACTAACACTAGGGTAAGGTTTCTCGGATATTACTGAATTTTTTGGTCCATTAGGCGTGAAAAGTTGTTGGAGCATTAGATAATCCAATGGGAATCAATAAGAATTCATAATGTCCACAATGAATCCTGAATTTTATGTGCACATCTTATACTTTCATCCAAAAACATACCTAAAATCTGATTTGAGATTTGTTGTATCATGTCTACACAATGACGTGATGTCCATACGAATCCTTATCAATAAACTAACATAGAACTTGCATGCATGCATCATAACATGTCATATAGATCATATCTTATGCACCATGTTACGAGAGAGATCAAGTGAGACCATGAATCCAATCCATGCATTTTCCAACATAAGAAATAACTTTTAGTTTATTTTACCTGCTGATTGTGGACTTATTTATTCTAAAAATGCAAAAACCGTGGAGTTGAGGACAACAACAAAACTACTTTATGTTTTGTAGGATTGTTAGAGGGGATAGCTGGGAGTCCTATGATCTATGTGTTCGATACTAAACCCTCAGTCATTCCTGTGGGGAAAATATTGCTTGCCACAATACTATGCATTTGGTGTCCCAACGAATTGGTATAAACGTTAAGGCCAAGATGACCACTAATCAGTCGTTAATTGAAGGTATTTCTTCCGGGTGAAAACTCAGGATTTTACTCTGGTTTAGATCGGGCGACGATGGCGGTTGTGTTGTTCCCTTCGTGGAGGCATCACATTTGGATAATCTTTTCGAAGTACGAGTGCTACTAATGGTAATGGTGGTGGATATTGATGGTGCTGTGAATACTGATCGCCTTTGGCGGGTCTATTTTCTTTTTTTTTTCTTTTGATTTCCCTTTTTCTTCTCTTTTGGGTTTGTGCATCATTCATGTGTCGATTAGTTTTTTTTATATTTGTTGGTCCAGAGATCAGATATAATTGGTTGATATTATAATATCCCATTTATCAAAAATATAAGCTTCACAAAGCTGGTGCTAACAGTAGCAAGCCAGGTACGCTCTACCGTCTGTCTGACGCACCTCTTCTCCAGTGCATCCAAGTTCACCGATCTCTAATTCCACTAGACCACACACACATTAACAGTTATATACTCTCTTGGACCCATCATTCACACAACATAGTGCATGCACAGTCGCATGTACATGCGTGTGTGTCCATGTGTGCATATAGCATCAAGAGGAACCAGCCTTTGAAGATCTATCCAGCAGGATGGTTAATCTTGATGTTATGCAAATCATCTTTGTATGTAGTACAATCTGGTGTACGCAGGCTTTCAAAAAAAAAAAATCTTGATGTTATGCAAATCATGCACACATAGAACACGCGAGTTTCGAAAATCAGTCGCCTGATCGATTGTTCGTTGCGTCTACCGGCCGAATCCCATCCCAAAAGGCGGCGCCACCGTCCAGTAGTCCGCAGGGCCGGTGTCGGCGCCGACGTCCAGCGTGCAGCTCACCGGGACAAGGCAGAGCCCCCTACTCCTCAGATCCTTCTTTGCTTCCTCGCGGCTACTTCCATCCTTAATTTGTCACAGTAATTTATGGATTAGCAGCCAGGAATCCATGTATATATTTTACGTGGAATATATAACCTCGAACTATGTATGCATGCATGAACTATTCAAAGCACATGATCAAGTGATGAGTAATTGAGTACCTGCAGATCAGGGCGCCCTCTCTTCCTCGTGGCTTTATCATGTAACAGCTGCTTGTAAGTAACCGGTTAATTAACCACGTCAACAGGTAGTACTGTAGTGTTAGCGAACAAAAGCTATATTTTGCTGTGAAATACTAGTTAAAGGTGTAAAGCTAGAGACAAGTACTGCCCCCTGCATGATTAACTTTTCCGGATGCTTTTATGGGCAAATTAAAGCAAGGCTTTTTAGACAAACTAAAGCCCCCTTTGGCAAGAAAAAAGGATCATCTTTTGTGCTTTACTTCACTGATCAGCTGGGGTATAGATCCCATACAAGAATATATATATATGGATGTTTAATCGGAATAAATGAGTAGTTAATTATACCTGACCAGGCTCTTCTGGAAATATGCTGCTCCTTTCTCCTTGTTGCGCCTGTTAAAAAATGACGGGTTTAAGGGAATCAGCCACCTTTTTTATCGACAGGAATATATATTGGTTGGTGAGGCATAAAGCTTCTGGCAATGCTTTTATCGAAAGATCTCACAAAGATATGATGCTTTGCATAAATAGCATGTGCATAGGCTTTTCTAATGTGCTTGTTCTGCCATTAGCAGCTAATGTGATGTAATCTAATCTGCTGTCTTGAAGACTATCGGTGCATGTGTCAATTCATGGTCACAAGAATAATATAGGTAAAACCAAATGTTAGTTATTAAGTGAGTGAGGCCAATGACAGTTAGGTTATCTAATTAAACCACGCGCCTCCGTGCAAAGCTCACGTGGCTATAGTTAAAACCACAGGCAGGTTATAGTCAAGTGTGAAATGATGGTTAAGACATCTAGCGCTGTGAACCATGCATGTAAGGCTGTAAGCTTGTATGTGTAAGTACGCACTGTACAATCCGCAGTCGAAACACGAAAATAAAATATGTACTACTCTCTCCGTTCCAAATTAATTGACTTTCATTTTCCCCAAATGTGGATGTATCTAGACATGTTACAAGTATAGATACATCCACAATTGGACAAATGGAAGTCAATTAATTTGGAACGGAGGGAGTACCATATAGAGAGCTTCCAAGAACATACATACAACAATTAAGTGTGTACCACTGTACAACTTGAGATCCGGACAAAGTATGCATGCCAAATGGTAGTTGACAACGTACGTAGTATACCTACTGTCAGCACCAATCACTTGTTTTATCTGTTGGGTAGAAATCTGGGACGTACAGACTGCACCGAGGTTGATATAAACCGGGAATGATTCTACACAAACTACCAAATAAACTCGGTGATGAATTGACCCTCAGTTCGAGACTCTGGGACTTAGGCAACGTGACAAAAACTTACAGCACCATGGCCATCCTAGTCAAACTCCGATCCATTGCAGACAGCGTAGGGACCTCCTACATAGATAGAGTGAATCCTAGAGATCGCAAATGCCAATATTGAGAGATAGCTTTCTCTCCTGTTGACCAAGGCATTTACGGGCAGGGAGGGAAAGATGCGTTGCGATGTGATGTGCGCATGAAGGCGCGCATATAGATACGATGAGCCATGATCATCACCTGCACCTGCACTGGCAGCTAGCTAACGTCGGGAATTGTGCACACGCAGAGGGCGTGCTGCGTCCTGCGTGGGGCACCCCTTCGATCGTCCACGAACGCAATCGACTTAAGTACGAGTAGGAGAAACTAGCTCACCGTGGCTTCGTGCTGCTCCTTGGAGACGACGACGGAGCCCCCACTCCCATTGCCGCCGCCCGGCGAGCTCAGACCCTGCACGCGCACAGGAGATTGATAAGAACTATGAAGCAGATTACTGGAGAACTTATATCTAGGCCTAGGAAACCTCTTTGTGTTGTTGGCCAAGACACTGTGTGCCCTGGAAACATATTTGTCTCATTTCCCAAAGCCATGCACACTGTTGCTAAAGAAATTTGCATCTTCGCCCGCAGCCGCAGGTCGCAGAGACGACATGCATGCAAGGCGGAGGCACGCACGCACGCAGCTTTGTTTTGTTTCACTTGCATGGCTCGTTGCGCATGACGATCACTACATATGTCCTTCAGTTCATGTCTGGATGGACTACATTGCAGCACACTGCTAGCTTGGTGTAATTTCGTGTAAATGTGCATCGTTTCATGTACTAGTTAGCTACGAAGGAGATCGAACAAGTGGCTATACAAATGTAAAGTTAAGCATGAAACCAGCAGGGAACAACTGCATGCATGTGTATACTTTATGGATTATGGATCGTAATAAACCTGGTATGGGCACGCATGCATGGAGAGAGAGAGAGAGAGAGCGGGGGGGAGGAGAGAGAGAGATACCTCAATTTGACCGTGTAGGAATCTGATGTACCCAATGGCTTCAAGGAGTACAGACGCAGTGTCAGTCTGGCACAAAAGAGAGGTTAGCCCATGTCAGGATCTCTTTTTTGTATTTTTCTCTGGGACACTGGATCTTCTTTTACTCCAGCATATATAAAAGCTACTAGAAACAAGACAACATCATATTTCATTTGAAAAAATGTTGTGAGGCTCAACGGTCTGTTTGTATGCATCTTTCGATGATGCAATAAAATCAACTGTTATACTTGTATGGTGCAATAAACTTACATCACACAAGAAGTATTCCATCCGGTCCTCTTTACTCTACATATTAGGTTTGTCTTAAGCCAAACGTTTTAAATTTTGACCAAGAGAAAATAGCAGCATTTATAATATCAAATCGATAAAATATATTCCATTACGGATCGAAAGATATTGATTCGATATTACGAAATTTGTACTTTTCCGATAAACTTGAAAAAAATCGGACTAACGACAAATCTAATGTGCGAAGTAAAAAGAACCGGAGGGGGAATACAAAGCGGTGAAAGCACAAAGCTTCCATCAAAAATATAAATTTCTTGCTGCCTATGTCAAATATCTACTTGTGATTTTCGTTACGAAGGGGAGGACAAATGCAATCCCAACATGCATATTTATAGTCTACTCCCAAGACTTCGATTGCTTTTCGGTTTGCTCTAAAATATTGGATTTAATCTTTTAAAATATCTTTAACCTCCTATCATATATTTTTCTACAGCTAATTCGTTGAATCTAGTTAATAATATTGGGTGCCAACACAAATCTAGCATAAAAAATATCAAGGTTTAAACTGAGTGCGGACAAATGGAGGCCGAGCGTTAGGGAGCCCTTTGTTTTCAAAAATTCATAAATTATATTTACAAATTTCAGAAAAAATTAAAATGTTTGAATTTAGTCAAATATGTTTCTACAAGGATGCAAAATCTCAATGCAAAATTCTTTGTATGTTCGGATGCATAAAAATGACAGAAGCTGACGAAATTTATAGTTGTGAAATATGCACTATTGACTATACTCAGATCCACACTATTTGCGAGCTTGCCGTATACATCATTGGGTATATCCAAGATTTTCCATATTTTTTTGAAACTTGGAATATCAATATTTTAAATTTTGAATATAAAGGGCTCCCTGTGAGGCTCAGCCTCCATTTAGAGTTTCCAATTTAAACTAACACACTTATTTTATCTCCGAACAAAAAATATTAATGGAGATTTATGCACAGGAAAATGAGCACACAAAGAAATTCACATTCGGTTGATTTGATTAGCTTGCTCGGAAATATATGACAACCGACATATGTATACAATGAGTTCGTTATGTATAAAATGGCATGCTTTATTACGAGCCGGGGCAATGTTTTGATCTTACCTACAACATGGTCTAATCATTATTTGCACAATTAACAATAGATCCGTGTACGGCCTAGTTGGGCATTGTAATCAACTATACATTATGGGATCATGTCATACAATATTGTACTATCGGTAGTTTTT
The DNA here is from genome assembly GCA_947311845.1 of Poa pratensis. Taxonomy (NCBI): domain Eukaryota; kingdom Viridiplantae; phylum Streptophyta; class Magnoliopsida; order Poales; family Poaceae; genus Poa; species Poa pratensis. Next base: position 3,678,967 of record CAMZMU010000013.1, read on the forward strand.
CTAAATGGTTCCTTGGCTAGGATTGACATATATTGACCATCTATTCATGGACAAGAAAACATCTAGCTATAGTATATACCATCATTAACTTGCGCATAACAATACATTGTTTATGCAGCACAAATTAAGTATGGTCTGGTGCTAATTTCAGGTCATTCATTAATGATAGTTATAGATAGAGGGTAGCTAGGCTGTACTAATATGGTGAAACTTGTAGACCTGAAGATGATATTGGTGATATATACCTTCCCAAATGGGGAGACAAGCTGATGAAGGGCAGTTATTCTATCTCCCAGCTTCTCCTTTCTCACCTGAGGAAACCAAGCAAAAGATACTAAGAATGTCATCATCCCAACCCCTGCCTATCTCACCTTCTCTCTCACTCCACAATGATTCCATGCCTGTCCATTTCAGCATGCATGCTATGCTTCAAAGCTAGCTTGCTCAGGGCGGCTGGCCCATGCTCATTGAGAGAGAGAGAGAGAGAGAGAGCGAGAGAGAGAGAGAGAGAGAGAGAGAGAGAGAGAGAGAGAGAGAGAGAGAGAGAGAGAGAGAGAGACCTTAACCGTAGATTGAGCCGGGGAGGGTTCTTGGGTCCTAGCCTTCTTGAAAGCTGCTCCAGATGCTGTGGTGATACACTGTGGGAAACTCAAAAGGATCGAACAAAGTTACTAACCTTTCAATTCCACAAACTTAACTAATCATCAGCAAAAGATTTGCTGCCATTAAAGTTGCATTCATGATTCTAATTACATTGATTCACCTTAATTTCACACTTGAGCTAGTAATGGTACCTCGCGTGGCGAACCGTTATTTGAGAACTCCAACATGCTGCTTCCGATGGTCGCGGTGGAGGTGATGGAGGAAGACCTTGGGGAGGACGCTTGCTGCTGGAGGGTGTTGTGCTGGTGCTGGATACCTCTGACCCATGGAGATGGAGATGGAGATGGCATTGCCAATTGGATCTCATCACTGGCTGTGATCCTGTAGCTGTAGCCGGCGCTACTCCCATCATCTCCTTCTCCCCCGGCGGTGGTTGTACCTGGAAACAGCGCCTGGCCGTCCCAATTTTTGTACCTCTCTTCACCATTGGCCAATCCACCACTTGCACTGGGTGACCTATCAACAAAACAACAACAGATACAAGGGTTAGTTGTAGTATTGCGTTTGCACGTAGCACTTAATTTCGAACAATTACATCGGAAATAGATATCAAGAACACATCACTGTGATCACACATAGGGGAGAGAGAGAGAGTTTTTTTTTCAAATAGAGAAAGAGAGAGAGAGAGCGCGCTACATACATGAAGAGATGGCTCCATGGATCCTGGAGCTGCTGACCTTGGTTATCGCTGCTGCTGCTGCTGTCATGCCAAGGTGCAGTGCAAGTGGTAGGCAGTGGATAGTGATTCGACAGCAGAAGAGAGGAGAAAGAACTGATAGGGGAGGAGGAGGACGACGCGGTGGTGGCGGAGGGCAAGACAACAGAAGGATTGTGCAGCTCAAAGGGGGGCCTCAAATTATTCACGCTCCACCATCCATGGCCGTCCCCCATCTCCCCCACTAGAGGTGATGATTTGTGGATGAGTCCCCTATCCATATTCTCTGATATGCTAGCTAGCTCTCTCTTCCACACAAGCAACACCAAGCTCCCACTCACTTCAGTACCTCTCTCTCGCTTTTGAACCCTCTCCACGATTCTCTACTCCTTGAGGTCAACCTTTAGAGAGAGGGGGAGAAAGCTTGTGAGCCTTTGGAGAAGAGAGAGAATCTCATGGCACTAGAAGAGAAGAGCTATACTTAGTGGAGTGGAAGAAGCTTTGATATAAGTCATGTGTTTTATTTTGCCACTTCTCGCTGTCTACCTTCACTAGTTTTCTTTTCCGGGCCGCTGTTTTTCTGCTCCTATGCTTTCTTCTAATTTACTACTTTTGCTTTTGTGAAGAAATGGGTCAGGGAAAGTTGTAGTGTTTCATCCAGGCTTTAAGAGTAGTCATACTAAAGGATGTTTTTACAATTTTTGGGAAAGATGCAGTAACCTTTCACTTTGGGTTGGGGGAGTACTCTTTTATGAGGTAGATGGCATGGGATGTCAGAAGGGATAACCGCGGGCGACCCACATTGGCAAAGGATAAAAATACATGAATCTTAATTACCGATGTGGGCAACCGCATCGTAGGGACATTTTGTGATGCCAGTGTCTATTTTGGACCTCTAATTAAGCAAATGGTTAAACGAGGTTAACTATTACCCATGTAATCATAGTATTATACATGCCCTGTAACCACTGGCAGTATTGTGTATTGTGAGAAATCGGTTATATGTTCTTTCAGATAAATACGAAATGCATGATGCTCATTGCAAATGATCGAATTCCAAGATACGTTGTGTGTGGCCACAAGGTAAATGGTGCTTCATAGTGGATATTATGCGATGCGTGGGCAAATCGGTAACACAACACACCCATTTTCTGTGTGATATTTCATCGCAAACGGGTTGTTTTTCATTGCCGATGTGCCTTCAACAACAGCGACATGATTGTAACGACGAGTGCTATATCCATTTCTGATGTGGGTTTCCACCTGTGCTCAGTGTGGTGTTTTGTGATACTGTGAACACCACAGGTCTCCCTGGCAACTACACATTCATGGAATAAATGTGCAATAGATTCTCCTTCATTAAAAAAGACACAATCTAGAGGCTTATCCATCTTCCTTTTTGCATATTATCTCTGGTCATTAGTTTATTATGAGACATCAGCCAAAGGAAAATATGGATTTTCGGAGGAACCAGCAGAGACCAGATCGAAGGAATGAACACAGGGATCACACCTCTGAAGTTAATAATGCTATAGAGGGAGCTAGTGGAATATACTCCTTTATTCTCATGTTGCCAAATCAGCACATCGTCAGAACCATAAAAGACTACACCTAACAGAATTTGCTCTAATTCATACCAACTCTCCATCATCTTTGGAGTAAACACTCTCCTAAAAGTTAATTTGATCGCGCCATTTTCTACTACCTCAGCTGGCCATGGTGTTCACTGGAGAAGTGGTCGCTTGAAGAAGTTCCTGAAGTTGCTGCACTGCGTCTTTTCCCTCCTGCGTGAGGTGTTTAGAGCTTTTCTGGTCTAGTGTCGGAAGCTATGTAGCAAAACTCTAGTTCTACTTGTTCTTCCCTTTAGTTCGTTTATGTTTCCGCTTTGAAACTTGGATACACTGGTGTACTCTGGCTGGCCTGGTTTCGTTTATAATGGAACCGGGGGGTCACACCCCCTTTTGATCTAAAAAATATATATTTCAATGGCTATACGAATATAAAATACGTCTCGTCATGGTGTCGTCAGCCTGAAGTAATCAATGTCTGGGATTCTTTGTTTTTTGCGAATTATCAATGTGCATCCTCTCCGTAGTACGTGCGCGACGCCGAGAAGAGTTGTGTGCAGCTCTAATGAGCCAGGAGGCCACATCGATACATCTCGCGATGTTTTTCTTGTGACGAAGTATTGTAAGATAATCTCCAGTCGCGTCTCCAATATCACGTGCGGTAACAGCGTCGCGATGAGTGTTATTAGGGTACCGAACTACCGATACATATTGTTACAAAAATATACGAATTTTACGACATTTTACATATTTAAATGAAATTTAACTAAATCGAAGCCTAATCTAGAGGTTGTCGAATGCATTGTAGTCCTCCTAGTTGATGCTGGTGTAGCCGCCCCCGCAGCCACTTGGCCCTTCGCCGCTGTCCCAGCTGTTGGGTCATGCGTCGTTTCAGCGGACTCTTCACCACCACTGTTGCCGGGAGGTTTGAGGTCGACGTAGTTGCCGTGTTCACGCCCCGACTGTCGGGGGAATAATTATCCCGCGACTTATTCAAGTAAAGCGCGACTCATTCACAGTCGCATCACTATTGGGCTTACACAAATATGGGCCGACTCAAGATCATGAGGAAGGATCTAGAAGACTGGAGAAGATATAACTTGGGGGACACGAAGATTAGTCTCCAAGTAGGACTCCGGCTCATACTTTCCTTGGGAGAGAAGTTTCCTTGTAACCTTGCGAGCCATCGTCTTTATAAGGTGGACTCCAAGGACCTAGAACCCTAAGATCTCATACATCCAGAGATAGGCGACTCGACACATCGATCGCCAACCCCTTGTAACACCATATTCATATCAATATCAATCTAGGATAGGCAGGACGTAGATCTTTACCTCACATTGAGGGACCGAACCTGGGTAAAAAACATTGTCTTCCTCGTGCCCTGCGATCTTAAGCTCGGAGACGATTGACTCACGCAATCCCACACCTACGAAGTCATCCATGACATCTGACGTGACAAACCCACGACAGTTGGCGTCCACCGTGGGGCCTGCGGTCAAGAGCGTCATGTTCCAAGCAGGATCTATGCCAGGGACGGAGGATCTCGCCGCCGTTTCAAGTCCGACGAGTTCAACAATCTCGGCAACTTCATTGCCGCGCCGTTTCAAGCTCGGCGATATCAACATCTACAAGACAGCAGGCAACGTCCGTGCTACGACTGACCCCGACGACGTCTCGAAAATCATATCGACGATCCGTTCGGTGGAAACTTGCGGAACCGAGATTCCGACCAGCTGTCCAAAGCGCATCGAATTCCAACGGTTAGATCTCCGTGGACGACTCAAACACCGAAGACCTGTCGAAATCTGACGGAACTCCGCACGCCCTTGGGAAAATAATTATCGAGGTCGACTCGGACATCAATTTGAAGATCCCTCCGGTGGAACCCTGCGGAATACACTCGCGCAGCCCTCCAACAAGTTTGAGACGATTCCAACGGTTAGATCTCCGTCGGCGACTCGCGCACTGGAACAAGTTTTGTGTCTACGCGAGTTCGCGAAATTAAACAGGAAAACATCCAATCGGCGCAATACAACCCTCGTCCAAATCAAACATGGTCAGAAGCCCAAGCGCTGCGGTACTTTCCAAGAATCAAGATATCTGTGATTGAGACCCAGTTGACACGCACATGCAAATTCCTCGGAGAGAAAAAGGAAAAGAAAAGAAGGAAACTGCTCAAAAACCGGATCAACTCCAGAAGGCAGTGTCCGACTTGAAGTATTACTTGGGCTCGTATGTGGATTGAGATCAGCTTACTGGTCTTCACGTAAGAAAAAAGAAAAGAAGAGCAGCTCAATCATGACTCATGAGAGGCAACATAATTATCGTCTGACTCGCACCATCGTCTACAACGTCGGCCGCGTAGCACGGCCGGGCAGCTTCTTGCGACAGGAGATTCTCGAAGACACATGTATGGCGGTTTCGACATCATCGTTGTCCCTCACGATTTTCAAGGAACCACGTCCGTAAAATTTCCTCAAGATTACGGCAGCGATCCACCCAACGATCAGGTTCATCTGCACTCAAGCATTACGGGGTCATATGGTTTCGATTGGATACATCGAAGTTTTTTACAACAGAATTTGTAAAAGAAAGGATAAAAGGTAGCTCTTCGAGTTGGACCATGATTTGGCTGCCATATCCGATCACCATCCCTTGTCCAGACCATGTCGACTCAAAAGGAAAAAAATATCAGTTATTACCGCTCATGTGAAGGTCAATACCAACTAGTACTATACTTTGACTCCGTACATGGATCAAGGAAAAGGTGATTAAGAAAGGAAATAAGCAGGGGGGACAAGTCCTACTGTACTCTACTGTGAACCGACGCCTGGCCATGCTGTTAGGCAGGGATGGGTCAAATCCGTTGACTCACTGTAGGGGAACGTCACAAACAGACAATAAACACGCAAGGTACATTTAGTACCGATGGACGCCTAATACTCGTGGTAGTCGGGTAATATGACTAAAGTTCCTATATGTTTTTCCTATGGGTTGTGGGTAAACATGGTTGATAAAGTCTTCACTTTGTCTCCTTAGGCTTCTGCTGGAAGAAGTGAGAGGGTCGAATTTGAACTTGAGTAGAATTGTTGATGTTGAGCGGAGGTCTTCGGAGGTCTCTTGCTTTGTTGATGTCGATGATCTTGGCGTTTGTAGACCAATCCCCTTGAGGTTGGATGTTGAGTATATGAGGCGGAAACTTCTTCTTGTAGGCATTAGCTAATTAGGTCTCCATTGGATTCAGCGTCAAGTATTTTGGACAGATAAGAGGGAGTAGAGAAATCCTTGGTAAATTTTAAAATAGAAAGGTAAGACTCAGAAATAAATTGAGAAGACGAGAAGAGCGGGAGTCATTTTTGGACTTCCCTAGATAAGGATATATTTTTGGTGTTAACATATTTTTAACAAAATATTCTCTTCCTAACTAACGTCCATGCTAACTAAGGTCTGTTACAGTCAGGATGGCTCTGATACCAAGTCTGTGAGGACCCCGGATTAAGTACCCGAGATACTCGTTATGTTTCCTGCAACAATCCCGTGATCAGTCTGTTGCTGCACATAACTCGAATTGGTATCACAGAACACCCCAAAAATACCGAATAAATATACTTACGTGATTGAAGTCATAAGCTTCAACAGGTACTTGCAGCGGAATCACCAAACAACGTGGAGCCCAAGTCATTCGCCTTAACCCTACAGGCAGCTGACTGGGAAGCGCCCTAGTTCGCAAGGACGTCAGTGAACTCCTCTTCTTCGAACTGCTTCTTCTTCCAAAATCTGGCTAAGACAATAGCCAGGGACGAAACCAATATGAGTACATTTGATTGTACTCGCAAACTACCCCAACAGGAGCATGCACTAGTTTTTAATTTTAAAAGACTTTTATTTTAGAAAAACATCACTATATCCTTATTTAAAAAGGGAAGAGTAGATTTGTAATCCTGTTGAAGACAAAACATTTTGGAAAGTAGTTTTCTCACCTACCTTTGTTGAAAAAGGTAAGAAGTCTTTTTAAACCTTTTTCCCCGCAAATATACCTTCGTTTTAAAAGGTGAGAAAACCCTTTAAAACTTTTTCCTCGAAAATCACCCTCTTGTCCCTTTCTCCGAAACCTCCTGGTTTCTGATCATACCCCTTCATGGTTACTTATTTTACCAGCAACCTCAGACCATACCCTCGGTATAGTTGCATAAAACAATTTCCACTCATTTTCCTTTCAAACCCAAAACTTTGTAAAACTTGCACATGGTCTTAGGACAGCCTCCCAACTGTCCATATCCGAGGACTCGGCTATTCGAATAGTTTTACCCTCTGCAGAGGTAGCACGCTTTTCCCACACCCATCCGGTCACTCATCGTGTCAGCCACGTCCCGCCATACCAGAGGTATGCGAAGTTGAGTTCCCGGCCATAGCCTGTCCTTTGCTCATGCTAGTATAGGACCCTGCCTCTACGACACTTTCCATCGACACTTAAATCCTCAGAAACTAAGTGTGAGGACTCGTAGTTCTGTCCGGCGGACCCAAGGGAGCCCTTCAATCCTCTTTCTTCTTTACGCTCATACCGGCTTCCGGTAGACTTCTATTAAGAGGACCCAGGTCAGGGGGTAGGTCCTCAGACCATCCCCTCATGGAACGAGGTTATCCTCGTTATTGAGGCATCCAGTACTAACACGAGCAAATTATATGACTACGCCCTTGCCCATATGTGGGTAAATGTGGTCGCACAGGTTATCGGCTGGTAGTCATGGTACAAAGACACAATGTGCATTTTTCATAAACATCACCACACTTCACTTCTCCACTTCCATACCGACATCCCGGTATACCATAATTCATCCAAGGATTTTCAAAGGAGTTTTGAATAAACAATGTTTTTCCCATCCTATAGTTTTATATAAACAACTGATATCTCTACATAGAGTGACAAAATAGTTTTTCATAAACTTTTGAAAAGGTTTTCACGATCATTTCCAATTTTCTTAGCAAAATACTTTTAACCAAAACTTGGGTGGTTCGTAATCCCACCAAAAGATTTTCACAGAGGGTTTTGGAGTAAAACAAATTCATTTCGAAATCATTGTATACCACTGACACCTCTATATCGGGTGTCTTAATAATATACTTGTAATTTGGAAAAGGGTTTTCTAAATCATAGCTTGCGCGGCAAACACCACGTAAATCATTATGCTAATTATAAGTAAAACAGGTAAATCAAAATAGATGTATATAGATGCAAGCTCAGTGAAGTAGCTTGCCTGTTTTCAGCATAATGTCCTTGGTCTTCTTCTTACTGATTAAAGAAATAAACTCCGGTTCTCCTTCAATAAATCCTCTCCGAAGACCACTCCGGTATCGGTATTATCTAGCGTCGCAACAGGGAATAACAACACTCAATACATCAAACAAAACCACAAGTGGTGCACAAACAAATAACAACCACAAGCATCAAACTAATTATTCAAGCAACAAACTAGGATCTACACTTACAGGGGCCTCATACTAAATAATGGTCTACCACTTATATACAAAGTAGGGCCAAATAATTAGGTAGCAAGGGATGACATGCTACAATATCAGTAGCTATGAAAAGCTACTGATGTTCAAACATCATTTCTAAAATCATGCACACAAATGATTTTATTTGCAAACAAATCCTAAAAGTTAGGAAAATCAAGGAACTATCCATACTAGGGATATTATCCCCTAATAAACACCAGCAACACTAAACTCTTCCTAGCAAGTTATCAAACCAGTAGCAACGTGGCATGCTACTGATGATCTAGTAACACTAACTAAAACTAACGTCACACTAAGGATTTTCTACTAAAACAAGTCCTATTAACTAGGAGAATCTAGGAAAATACTATCCTAGTGATATTAACACTAGAGGACTAAATGCAATACTAAACTTTTTCCAAAGTGCTACCATACAGAGCTAACACACTCCTAGTAATTAGTGCCACACCTATACATGCTAGAAATTACAAAAGGGATACTAGCACACCCTATATAGTTAAATAAAACTATGAACATTAGTTAACAGAAAAGCATAACACCTAGTTAAATACACCAAAAATAATATATAGCTCTAAAAATCACACCAAGCTAGGATTAGGTACTCCTAATCATACAGAAGCTCACACAAGTGGATTCACACCAAAAATCATCACCAAATAATTTACAAAAATCCTAAAATGGCTCTCTGGTCATTTACCAAAATGCATGCCATTTTTGATAGGAAGCTCTTTTGCACCAGAGGCAAATTGCTACTGCTAGGTATCTCTTAGATCTTTCCAAATCAGTTGAGTTTGCATCAAAAGCTATTTTAGAAAAAAATAGTTATTGATAATTTGGTGAGGAGCAGTAGTTCTGGCTCACATTTATTTTCTCCAAAAATATTTATCCAAAAGTGTTTCTACCACTTGGATCTGGCTAGGAATATGCTAGGGTACCTCCATGATTTTTGGTTTGAGCAGAACCAGGGTTTTCATAATTTATTTTGAAATAAACTAAGAGGACAGAACAGAAATATTTAGAAAGGAATTAACCTCCAGAAAAAAAAGGAGTTGGGCCAGATCTGCCCAGATCCGAGCCGAGCCACGGAGACGGCGGCCCATCCAGCGGCCCATGTGCGCGGCGAAACGGTACCGGGCTGTTTCCTTCTTCCTCTCGATGGACAGAGCAGAGCGAAGCAAGGCAGGAGCACGGCGGCGACGGCATCGGCGGCTCCGGCGACCTGAAAGGAAATGGGGATGTCCGTGAGGAAGAGCTCGGCAAGGGGAACACATGGATGCGATAATGGCGAGGAATGGTGGGCTGAGCTGCTCGCGAGCTTGCTCGACAAGCCGCGGCCGGGGAGGACGAAGTTGAGGACGGCAACGGCGATCCCGGGCTCCAATCTGCGATTCCTCGCATGGAGAGAGAGAGGACGACGTGGTACGGCTTTTGGTAGGCTTGGATTTGGTCGGGGAGGCCTCTCTCGCCGGCGGGGCGCGTCGGCGGCTTCGGCCGGGGTTCGTGTTCATGGAGGAAAATGAGAGAGAGGGAGAGTGGAGGAAAAGAGTGAGCTGGGGGAGCAAAGGGTGGCGTGGGGTGGTTCTTATCTTCTCCTCCGCAGCAAGGAGGGAGGGGGCCACGGCATTGACGACGGGAGGAGCACGGCAGCGTGCGAACACGGCGGCGTGGGCGCGGCAGCGTGCGGGAGGTGCCACGGCTGTCCCGGGTGCAGAGCTGAGGTGAAGGGGGAGAGCAGAGCAGCCAGAGGCCAGGCTTCGCGAGGGAGAGGTGCACGGCAAGGGGCGACCACGGCAACGCCGGCGTGAGGGGCACGGCGCCGTGCCGCTGCTACAGGAGGTCAACGAGGAATTGCAAAACGCCCCCTGAACTTCTTTCTCCTCTCACCGATAGGTCCTCGTCTAATTCTTTTATTTTCTTTTCAAAACCAGTAGGGTTTCCTGAATTTTATTGAGGTGCTTAGACATTTTACAAAAATTAGAGAAAATTCATGTAGCCTCCCATATATATGAGGAAGCTCCACAAAAATTGGTTTTACAAAATAAAATGTTTTGCGCAATATTTGTTCATAGAGTTTAAATAAATCATTTTGGAAATTAATAATTTGATACTCCTTTAATATTTAAAACCAGTGATAAAATATGGTTTTGAACTTTTGGAACTTCTTTGACAAATATGATAACTTCAAATAAGTTTTATTTTCATAGAGAAAACCTTTGTTTTGAGGAATAGAGAATTTGGGGAGGGAAATTATTTATGAAGATCATTTTTAACTTATGACCTTCATTTCCCTTTTTAATAAAAGAAGGGGGGGGGGGGGTTTGTTTTAAATCAACAAGTAGGTTTACTTGAGGAGAGAGAGATATGAAATGGAGAGGATTATCCTTTCATCTCCTTCTCTAGAATTTTGATAAAGAAAGTATAATATTGTTTTCATAGAATAGAGGAATAGATAGAGAGGGAATTTTGTTGAGTTCATCTCCCTAAATTTTAGGAGTTTAACTTGGGGTGCATATTTTTAGAGAGTTTGCTCCCTTCAAGTCGCACTCCAAATTTGGTTGCCAAGGGTGTCCTAATTTAGTAATAACACCACTGGGGAATTATCCTCACAAGAGAATCACACACAACAGCAATAACACAGCAATAGCATCAGCACCACAATATCAACAACACATCAATACCCACATCGCAAACAAGACCACACACTTCAAACCACAAGAATAAGTCACACACCTTTTTCCATAATCAACAATGCTATTTTGTAAAAATGGTCACACTCAATTATGACAAGACGTTGTTTAAAGGATATATCAACTCATAACTTAATAGTTTCCAAAATGGTTTGATAAAGGGAAATATGTGAGGTAATATATTCCCCACTAGTATTCCTTTTAAAAAGGAGTTGAAACATAGGAGTTTTAAAAATAGGAATTGTAAAAATATCAAGGTTGAAGAATAGATAGGAGACATCATATGAATCCCCATATTCTTGGTTACACATAAATTTTGGAAATACCTTTACTGTCTCAATTTAAAGGGTATTTTATTTGTTGCTAGAACCAAATCATTATTGAAATGAACTTTTGGCCAACATAAGAATGGAAAAGATATATGGAATATATTCTTGTCATAACATGGTCACCAGTGTTGTAAATATATTTTTACTTAGGTTGATCTCTTGGGTTGACATTTACTAGTCAACCAATCACAAACATCAAGTCACACAAGGTCAACCAGAACAATTTAAAGGAAAGCAAAATCATTTATGAAATAATTCAAAAAGTTTTTGTTGGTTCTGAAATTTGGGTCTTATTTACTCGTAGTATAAATAGGGGATGTTACAAATTATCCCGCGACTTATTCAAGCAAATCACGACTCATTCACAGTCGCATCACTATTGGGCTTACACAAATATGGGCCGACTCAAGATCATGAGGAAGGATCTAGAAGACCGGAGAAGATATAACTTGGGGGACACGAAGATTAGTCTCCAAGTAGGACTCCGGCTCATACTTTCCTTGGGAGAGAAGTTTCCTTGTAACCTTGCGAGCCATCGTCTTTATAAGGTGGACTCCAAGGACCTAGAACCCTAAGATCTCATACATCCAGAGATAGGCGACTCGACACATCGATCGCCAACCCCTTGTAACACCATATTCATATCAATATCAATCTAAGATAGGCAGGACGTAGGTCTTTACCTCACATTGAGGGCCGAACCTGGGTAAAAAACATTGTCTTCCTCGTGCCCTGCGATCTTAAGCTCGGAGACGATTGACTCGCGCAATCCCACACCTACGAAGTCATCCATGACATCTAACGTGACAAACCCACGACACCGACCACGCCATGGCGATCGAACAAAGGCATCATCGGAACTATGTTCAGCGAATCCTCGTGGGTGCCGGACAATCCCGCAAATTCCTCGGGATCGTGCTCCGGGTCGCGTACCGCCTGCTGCGCTAGAATGGCCGCGTCAACCTCCGTCTTGACCTAAATCGGCGGCGGAGGCACCGACTTCTTCATCCGGCGGAAGAAGGCGAGCCTCTCCCGGGGCGGCGACGTATGCTCGCAGAAGATGATGTCGCTTGGCTCCACGCGCCTCCTCGGCGAGGTACACAGCTCATCCTTCACCTCGACCTTATGGGCGACGAAGGAGCTCCTCGGTGTCGGTGAGCGGTAGGACAAAGACTGCGATGTCATCCATGGCGCCCTACTGTCCAACGATGGCCTGAATGTACAGGGAGCGCGAAGTACTCATGGGCACCTACGTGACTCGGCTCGCGTGCAACCCCGCCCGGCTCGCGTGCAACCCCGCCCTGTTATGTTATGGAAGAATTTAGCTTCTTGCTGGGCTGCTTATTCAGAGCCAGTTGTTCATTCCGAAAACATGTCTTCCTATTCCATCATTTCTGGACACTGATGTCGATGTGGGCCATGACGACGGGGAGGGTGCGGCCTGGAATGTCCCACCAGGCGTTGTGCCCCTCCATATTCTTGTTCCGTGGAGGCGGTCCGTAGCCGTCCCAGTGGGGTAGCTCCCCAATGCGTAGCGCCAAATGAACTCAATCAAGTGTGACGTGTTGTCGCGGTCCCAGGTGGGTCGTTGCTACGTGTCCGACAGCTCCTCCCAAAAGTGCTTGTGGACCTCCATCGCCTATTGTTTGTCCGTTGATATCAGCGTCACAGGAACCAGTATGCCACTGACGTTGAGGGTCTAGGCGCCCGGACAAATGCATTTCCGGTGGCGCTGGATACCCTGGCATGGTACAGAGCCTACGCCTCCTCGACGGTGAGGCTCCACGGCCGAAGAAGTTTGCCACGACTCCGCTGCTGCGCCGGCTGCTCCCGCTTCCCCCTCCGATGTAGGCTATTGTTTCTATGGTTTTGTGTGATGCTGGTGCGAATATGAGGGACATGAGGAGGCGGTTAGAATGCGAGAGAGAAAATAGGCGGCAGTACTCCATTTAAGGCCAGAGGTAGGCTCGCATTAACGCCGCCATGTAGTAATTCGGCACAGTTGCCGAGCGGAGCAACAAGGGGAGACCTCATTGCCCCCGCCTGGGAAGCCGCACGCCGCATTAACTAAACCTCACCAGCCGCTATGTATATAACAACGTTGACCCACTCATTGGGTAGCTGACGTGGTGGCGACCACGATTTTGTCCGGCGCTACCAAGCGTTTTTGAATGGTATGGGCCAGCCTGATAGCTCCGGACAAAGTATTAGACTACGGCATTGATAACCCCCAAGAGTAGGGGATCACTGTAGCACCTCTCAATGTGGAAGTAAGATCGATCCGCAGGAGCAAGAAGGAAAAGTTATCTATTCCCTACAACTAAAGTGTCACAAGTTTTAGTTGATTATGCACTAAACAAGTTTAAAGAACAAGGTGGTTGATTTAATGGATGGAAGTTTAATGTAACAAAACAAGAATGTAAAAGTGTCCCAATCCTCTTCAATGCAAGAGGACAAGACAAAGGTTTTCTCTTATAGGAACAATGGACATGGGTTCACTTAATCCTCTCTCTCTCATCTACGGTGATTATCATGTTATAGATAAAGTACACACAATTGTCATGTTTTAATGGTAGCTTTTATGACGGCTATATGTCCTAAAACACATAGTTGAAAGAAGTACTCATTTGTGTTGCTAGGTCACCCTCGTAAGGCTAGCGTGGTTGCTGTCACTCCCACATCATACTCTTCCTTTTTACCCCAGATAAAGGATGTTGGGCTGTATTTCACATGTCACTCAATACATATGCCGTGTCACATCGGCCATCCCGTACCTACATACATCATACTTCATAATGGACAATATTCTAAACACTAGTGCAATGATTCATAATTCGTGTGCATGACCACATCTCTCTCATCTATCCACACTTGGTGGTGTCAATCACCTCATGACAAGGATAAACAAGGCATTATGCATAAATCAAACCATCACATGCATCATAGAATATCTCCAAAGTATGACAAATCATAAAAGCTCCAACACAACGGTAAATGTATAACAAATCATCTCATACCACAATATCCACCATAAGAATTACATAGATAGATCCATACTTATGCAAGGCACATCATATGGACTCCAACAATGATCATACATAGAGAGATTAGATCAAGTTACCACCACAAACCCAAGGTCCAGGGGGTGGACTACTCCCCCTTCATCATGGAGACGGTGGAGAAGTCGTTGGAGAAGATGGAGACCACCCCGGCAGCGCCCCGCCGGAGTTTTCCCCCTCCAATCTGCAGCTCCAGGTCTCTGTTTCGTGGTTTCTGTGTTTCGGCGGCGCTCCTTCCAGAGAACGTCGGGGGACTATTTTTATAGGCGGTTTTAGGTCAAAACGGAGTCGGTGGAGGAAAGATACGGCAACGGAGCTCCGAGGCCCAAAAGGAGGGGTCCCACGCGGCCAGGTACATGGGCCGCGTGGGCCCACCTATTTGGCCCTCGGGTCTCCGCTTGTTTGCTTCCTTCGCTCCCAAGTCTTCTTCCTTCCAAAAACTGATGCTCGTAAATTTCCAGGTCATTTGGACGTCGTTTGGGTCCCTGAAACATTAAAATATAGAAATAGGGTTTTCTGCCTGCGCAGGGTTAATTCCATAAAAATAGGAAACATAAAATATTCCCAAAATCATTATAAAACAGTGATATAACCCTTATATGATGCAAATATGACTGGAATATAAGTAAAATAATGCAAAGTTCATGTATGCATTTTACATGCATCAACATCCCCAAGCTTAACCTATACTCGTCCTCGAGTATGAAGGTGATAAAACTAACATGGACTTTGCAATTTAATACTAACAATGGATATCAAAGATGATTACTATTGCTACATAGAGTCAAATGGTTCATTCTTAAAAGGAGTAGCAATATGCAAGATAGTTTATGAAGTGATATCAAGTATTCAATGCAAGGATGTTCAATGATAATTCACAAAGTGTAACATAAAGAAAAGTACTATGGACCACATGTATGCATAATGATAAGTAAGAACATCCTATAATGGTCATAGAGTATTGATGAAAATCTGAATATAAAAGGTGGACACTTTGGAAAGATATATATGAGTAGAGGTAAAGCATGAATAAATTTCATCTAACTTCTGAACTTCTCTACTTAAGTTAATGATTGTAATGTGGTAATCCTTGGTGTCAAGCTCTCATTCCCCTATCATAGCATCTTGAATGATTAAGTTTAAAGTGAAAGCAAATATGAGTAGTGTGCTTGACAAAGTACAGGTTGAAAGTCTCATGCCCCTTGAATACAAGTACCTACTCCATGTGTTACTCAACTTGGAAAACAAAGCAAGTTCAAGTTAAATATCATTGTAAGTAATAATAGTATCATTAAGAGCGTCAACTGGGGTACCTCTTGTCCCAGGATATGGAACAAGCCCATATCAAAATGACAAGACAAACAAACACAATGAACAATCTCAACACCCTTTTTATTTACCATTAGATAGCTTTTTATTGTAAGGTGTATCACAGAAGGTTCACCATAGCATGTAAGTAAATTTCCACCATGAATGATGCATGGCTTAGATTAGCGGCCCAGGCGTCTCTCTAACCATTTATACAAACTCATTTAAACTCACTTCATTTCCACATTTATTTCACCCATGGTAAGCATCCATAAACAAAAGTACATGATATCAACTAAATGAATGAAGTGCATGTTGAAAGCTTGCCATGTGACAGCACATATGAGCTAACTCTCAACCAAAGACATTTGTCAAGCCACAACATCATAATTTTAATCACAATGGGTCATGTTTTATTTATGCAATGAAAGTAAAGTGTGCATCAAGTTCGAGAGAGCTCTATAACCAACTTTTCCCACAACAATCAACAACATAAGCATTTTCATTCAGAGGTATAGATAACACAAATATCATGATAAACATACTCGGAATAGCATAAAGCTAATAGGTAGATATGGTGGACTCACTGGAAAAACTTTGGTTGAAGGTGTTGGAAACAAGTTTTTGCTTGTTGGAATTTTTGGGCTAGCAAGAGGGAGAAAGTTGACCATCTAAATGCATGCATGAGTGTCCATAGAACTAACTAATCCATGTTAAACAAGTAAATAACATTCAGCATCAAAACATGAATAAAAGATAGCTCTTGATAAAATATTTGCAAATTATTACTCATTAACAAGCTCATGAATCATGCAACTATATGTATCTTTTAAAATTAACTCAACATCCCTTTTCCCAATCTTATAATAGCATCCAACATAATTCAACCCAAATTTCCAGTAGCTCTCTCATATATAAATGATAGTGTGGTGGTCTCACAAAATAAAAATCAAACCTAAACAAACAAAAAGACGCTCCAAGTTTATGCGATAAAGTGTTTCGATCGAAAAACAGAAGTTAGACGTGTGCAAACCGAGAGTGTGTAGGTCCAGTGGGGTTGTCTTCACATCCCCAAGCTTATGGTCTTCACCATCCTTGGATAGCTCTTGGTGCATCTCCTCTAATCCCTGTGAAAAAACTTCAAAACACCGTTTCTCCCATTTCTTTTTCTGTGGGGTGCATTAGTAGTGATAAACAAATAGATTTCTTGCTGCATATAATCCTTAGACAAAAATTCATATGAATGTCCAGAAAGTGTATAATGTTGTATGCCTACTCATAAACTCAATTGGATCAAAAAGATTCAAGTTAAAAGTTCTAAGCATGCATCAAACAAAATGGGACAGAATCTGTCCAGAAAAACAGCAGCAGCTAAACGTATTTTTCTACCCTACTTAACTTTGTCGAAAATTCCGAAAAATTCATGCATACAGAGGATGAAAAGTTGCCTACAGTTAAATATGAGCTCATTCGGAGTTACAGAATAAGAATTAAAAATCATACCGTGCACAGATTCGTGCAGGAATAAAATCTCCGAACGCTATAAGCAACTTTTTCAACCAAAATGAGTAAAACTTGGCACTTTATTAAAAATTCCAGAAACTAAACTAAACACTAAGTCTCTTGTTACAGCAAGAGGACACAAAGAAAATCACAAATAAAAACAACCGGGTTGCCTCCCGTAAAGCGCTTTCTTTATAGCCATATAGCTAGGCTTCTTACTTGATGTTTATGAGGACGAAGCTCATGAGGGAGCTTGAATGATGTGCCCTCTTCCTTGGAAGTGTTCATGCATAATACCAGGATCCCATGGTGTTCTCAAACCAATCAAAATAATAGTCAAGTTGAACCCTAGTTGAGAGAAAAACAAAACACAAAAGTAATAACAACGAAGTCTAACTTTCTTTCTATGCATTGGCATTTTGTATATGAATGAATCACAATAAATAGAAGTTTCCAATGCATATTAACAATATTTACTTGCAGCATATAATTATTAGTAACATAAAGAGGGTTCTTATCACCTCCTCTTTCATAATAGTTGCAAGTAGTAGAAATAAATTCAACCATATAACCACAAGAATCATTCAACTTAGATAATTTAGGCACATAAAGAGGATTATTAAATTTATTTGGAATTCATTAGCATGCTTCCCTCTTTCAAAATAGTTAATAAGATCAATATCAAGTTTAATATCATGATTGCAACAAAGATTTGGAACTAAAGATAATTGCAAACCACATAAGTATTTCTCAACATAAGCAAATTTCTCCTCTATGGTGTGTTAGGAGAGTTCAAAACAAAGTAGGACTCTCATGAGTAAGAGCACTATCACAAACAGCAAGTATATCATTTTTATCCTCATAAATTTAGTAACAACTAAACATGGAGGATTATCAATAAGCATAGGACCATCATCTAAATTATCATATAGCATATTTAAGCAACACTCCTCATTATCATCCATAAGTTCACTAGTAGCATTATTAAAAAGTAAAGGAGCATTATTAGTTTCATCATAATAGCATGGGTTCTCATAAATAACAAAAGATTTTTGAGTTTGAGTGCTATTATCAAATGTCGATGGTGAAGATGGGAGATCCAACTCTTCCCAAGCTTAGGTTGGAACACATCCATTTCAATCTCCTCTTCACATACTTCCGCTTCCAAACTTATGTTTTCATCATCCTCTTGGGGTTGCACGAGCATCCCCAAGCTTAGGTTCTTATCCTCCTCTTCCTGCAAAATATTAGTGCTTTCCGTGGCAGGAAATTCTTTCTTTAACATAAACATTATCACTAAATTCTTTTTTGCAAATTTGGAGAATAATAGAAACTTGCCCTTTCATTTCACGAGCTACATGACTGGTTGCAAGAAATTTATCAAGAAGAGAGTCTATCTCATGGGCTCCAACATAAGCAATATATTTCTCAACTTGTTCTATATCAGGGCATAAACATTCATCTTCACGATAACAAGCAATTATAGGATCACTATTATACTTGCATTGATAGTGGGAATGTTTAACAACTCTTCTATTGCAACAAGTTATACCATGTAACTCACAAAACTGATTAGCTATTTTGTGAAGAGCTTTAAGCAATTTACCCACTCTATTTCCCTCTTTGGTTGATTGATATTCAGAGTAGGCGGCATACCTTTTAAAATAATCATTACCCATAGACATTCCAGAAAGTTTCTCCATTTTTTAATTTTTTTGGGTTTTTGATATATAAAACTGAAAGTAAAACTAATGAGAAACTCACAACCAAACAAGTTTAAAGAAACCTCCCCAAACTTAGATGATTGCAAGATATAGAACAAGATAAAATAAATCTAAAGTTTAGTGCACACAAGAATAGAAACTTAAGCGCTACGCTCCCCGGCAACGGCGCCAGAAAAGAACTTGATAATGTGGGGACCCCGGACTAGCTGTCCGAAATACCCGATTATGCTTAACACAACGATCCCGTGATCAGTCTGTCGTTGCACATAATCCGAATTGGATACCAAAGTTTACATCCATTACAGTACCGAATAAAAAGTCTTACATAAATGGTCATTTAGACCAAGTTCTTACATAGGTGCCTTCAAGGGCCAAACCAAAATATCAGCGGAAGCTACGGCGTAGTAGAAATCATCTCCTAACGATGACGACCCGACAGGCAGCTGACTTGTGGAGATCCTTAGTTCGCGTAGAAGTCGCCATACTCCTGCTCGGCGTAGTGCTCCTCCTCGTAGTCTGGCTAGGACAATAGCCAGGGACGAAACCAATATGAGTACATTTGAATGTACTCGCAAACTACCCCAACATGAGTATGCACTAGCTTTATTTTAACTTACAACTTTTAATTGTTTTAAAACATCTCTATATCTTTATTGAAAAAGGTAAGAAGAGTTTTATAACTATTTTTAAAAGAAATCACCATCTCATTTGTTTCTCCAAACCCTTTCTTTTCCTGACCAAGGCTCACCATGGTCCATTTATTCCAACAACTCATACCACTCCATTTGGTATAGTTGTATCACACCATCACCAATTCATTTTCTTTTAAACTTAAAAGCTTTTCCAAAAATTTGCACATGATCTTAGGACAGCTTCCCAATTGTCCATATCCGGGGACTCGGCTATTCGAATAGTTTTGACCCTCTGCAGAGGTAGCACGCTTTTTATCCCACACCCATCCGGTAACTCATCGTGTCAGCCACGTCCCGCCATACAAGGTGTATGCGAAGTTGAGCCACCGACCCTAGCCTCTCCTTTGCTCATGCTAGTATAGGATCCTACCCATATGATAATTCCCACCAACACTCAGTCCGGTCCCCGTCGGCAACCCTAAGTGTGAGGACTCATATGTTTTTCCCGGCGACCACATTTATGAAGTCTTCAATCCTCCTCCTTATCTTTCCATAGAGTTTGAGCGAGGACCCAGGTCAGGGGAGTTCACAAACCATCCCCTCATGCATAACGGAGTCATCTCCGTCGATGAGGTATCCCATACTAATAAGAGCAAATTATATGACTAAGCCCCGTTCCCATATGGGGGTAAATGTGGTCGCACAGATTAAGATTGGTTGTCATAGTACTAGGATACTGTGCATTTTTCATAAACATTCCCATTTTTCCATTTCTCCACTTTAACACCGACATCTCGGCATTCCATAACCACACAAGTATTTCCAAAGGAGTTTTGAATAAACAACATTGTTTTCCATCCTAAAGTTTCATAACTACTACATAGGGTGGCAAAATAATTTCCATACACTTTTGGAAAAGGTTTTGTAAACCATTGGTTTTAAGAGTAAATCATTTGATCAAAGTAGATGCATATATTTTTAGGTGCAAGCTCAGAGAGTAGCTTGCCTTGCTCGGCAAAGGGGACTTGATCTTGATCTTCAGGTTCAACAAATTCCCCCTCCTCGATATATCCAGCAACGTTCTCGTCTAATCGATAAACAAACAAATACAAGCAATCACTAAACTACTCAAACAACATCACATCATCACAGTATCACAATCCTAAATGCTCTAAATAGCCACTGGATACATCAAACAATACAATTTAATTTCAAAACAATTGAATTAAACATTATTTGTTTATGTCCAAATTATGGCAGAAACTTGTTAAACATGTTTAATTCCACAACTTGAGTTCTGTTGGTCACAAAAATACAAACTAAATTTCTATAGAAATATACTGATGTGTAGAAGACAACCCAATTTGAATTGGATCATTTGGAGTTACCAAACTCCCTACACATTGGTTTGAATCCAGTAGCTTAATAATCAAGTTTTGGTTACCAAATATGTTCTGTTGTTCCAAAAATTAAATCCTTTTAGGGGTAAGTAAACATGGCTATATGTGAGCTAACAAAATTGGTCCTAACTCATTTGGGTCAACCAATAAACATATTTGTTTGTTTTAGTCCAGAAGGGTTTATCTTAAAGTCAACAATTAATATTGCTTAATTAATTCTACCAAAATTAGGGGAGCTAATACAAGGCAGTACTAAGCTAGCAAAATTGGTTTGGAATTATTTGGACTAACAGAGTACCAGAAACAAACAAGTTTAGATTTTAAACCTTCTGTGGCATTTT
Source organism: Poa pratensis (assembly GCA_947311845.1). Classification (NCBI taxonomy): domain Eukaryota; kingdom Viridiplantae; phylum Streptophyta; class Magnoliopsida; order Poales; family Poaceae; genus Poa; species Poa pratensis. Next base: position 3,700,356 of record CAMZMU010000013.1, read on the forward strand.
CAATAATACTTTTTAACTATTTATTTAAATGACATGAGACCAATTGGGTTGGTTAAACAATTTCATAAGCTTTCCAGAACAATTGAGTTTGATTTATTTGGATTCCTAAATCTCAAGTTATTGATTTTACAAATTGGGTCCAGTACTGATATTCTTCTGAAATTAAAATAGAAAATGTGTTCAGTGTGGATAATGTTTAAATGTATGACATGGGGGACCCACTGGTCAGCGGCACAGCGCACGCAGGGAAATTAATAAAACCCTGACGAGCGGGGCCCGCTCGTCAGTCTCTCTCTCTTTCTTTTCTATCCGAAACGGTAAGTTACCGTTGGATGGAGATCCAACGGTCCGCGACGAATCCATCGGCGACGACCATTTCTGGGCGGCGCCGTGGCTCCGGCGACGGCGAGGTTGGGCAAAACCTCACCTAGAGGGCTCGGGAAGGCTCGGGGACGGTGCAGGGCGACGGCGGAGGCTCGGGGAAGTTCGTGGTGCTACTGGAGCTTGCTGGGGCGGCGTGAATCGTCGACGGCGAGCCGCTGAACTTCCACGGCCACGGCAGCGGTCTCTGGCGATGTCCTGGCGGCGTCTCTGTGCACAAAACAGAGGGGCAAAAGGCTCGGTGAGTGCGGGGAGTACGGGGATCAAGGTGGTGTGGTCAGTGGAGGAAGGGGAGCAGTAGCACGGCACGGCCGTGTCGGCGTCCACCTTCGGATGCGGCGGAGCGTCGAGGAAGCTCACGGGCAGCTGGAGCTTCGAGGGCGTGGCTCCGCCCTCCTGGCGGTGCACTGAGGAGTGGAGAGAGTGAGAGGGGTCGGGGTGGAGTGGAGGGAGTGCACGGTGCGGGTGGGGTATTTATCGGCCGAGGTCGGTCCATGGTGGGTCGGGTGCAGGAGAGCTCCAGAGGGGCGGAGAGGCCGGCGCGCGGTGTCTGGGGGGTCCGGGATGGAGCTAGGGCTCGCGGCGTAGAGGATCGCGTGGCGAGGTGCAGCGAGCTGGGCCAATTTGGCCGGTCGCCGTCCAACTCCTCCGCGGTGCATCGGGGGACAACGGCGTTAAGGCGAGGGGAGAGGCTCTCCTCTGCCCGCAGAGGGTGCAGAGGCACGGGGGCGAGGGTGAAGGCGAGCAGGGGGCCCTGGGGGGCCTGGGAGCGGCGACGACGGCCATGGCGACGGCGACACGCACGCACACAGTGAGCTAGGGGAGGTAGACGATGACGGTTTTGCAAAAACCCCCTGGCTCCTGTGCACTGCTTGTTTCCCTTCTTCTTTCTCTTATTCACTTTTTAGTCCTTCTGTTTAATTGCAGTAGCACTTCTGATTTTATTTGAGGCACTAAATCAATTTATAAAAATTTCTCAAAATTTGTGGGGCCTTCCCATAATGTACAGAAGCTCCACAAAAATTGGCATAAAATAATAAAATGTTTTGAAACATTTTCTTTCATAGGTTTTACTTATTGTATTTTAATTTTATTTCAATTGCTTTTACTTTTGAATTTTTAAAGTAGTTGTAAAATATGATTTGGAGAGATAAGTAGTAAGAATGAAATGGGAGGGTTTGCAATACCACTCCACTAAATTTTGTTGGAAACAAAATGAGATCCTCACTTGGAGAATTTGTGTGGCACTTGCCACATTTATTTTTCTTGTTTTGCTTTTATTTTATTCCTCTTCTTTTCTTTATGTTCTCAAATAGAGCAAGCAACACACAACAAGAGGAAATAAGCATCACAAGCAAGAATTGAGATCAACACATATAATTAACAAAAGTTTTTGTTGGCTCCCATTTTTGGAATTAATAACACTTGTTAATAATTTTGGGATGTTACAGATAACCCCCAAGAGCAGGGATCACTGTAGCACCTCTCAATGTGGAAGTAAGATATCGATCCGCAGGAGCAAGAAGGAAAAGTTATCTATTCCCTACAACTAAAGTGTCACAAGTTTTAGTTGATTATGCACTAAATAAGTTTAAAGAACAAGGTGGTTGATTCAATGGATGGAAGTTTAATGTATCAAAACAAGAATGTAAAAGTGTCCCAATCCTCTTCAATGCAAGAGGACAAGACAAAGATTTTCTCTTATAGAAACAATGGACATGGGTTCATGGTTCACTTAATCCTCTCTCTCTCATCTACGGTGATTATCATGTTATTGATAAAGTACACACAACTGTCATATTTTAATGGTAGCTTTTATGACGGCTATATGTCCTAAAACACATAGTTGAAAGAAGTACTCATTTGTGTTGCTAGGTCACCCTCGTAAGGCTAGCATGGTTGCTGTCACTCCCACATCATACTCTTCCTTTTTACCCCAGATAAAGGATGTTGGGCTGTATTTCACATGTCACTCAATACATATGCCGTGTCACATCGGCCATCCCGTACCTACATACATCATACTTCATAATGGACAATATTCTAAACACTAGTGCAATGATTCATAATTCGTGTGCATGACCACATCTCTCTCATCTATCCACACTTGGTGGTGTCAATCACCTCATGAAAAGTATAAACAAAGCATTATGCATAAATCAAACCATCACATGCATCATAGAATATCTCCAAAGTATGACAAATCATAAAAGCTCCAACACAACGGTAAATGTATAACAAATCATTTCATACCACAATATCCACCATAAGAATTACATAGATAGATCCATATTTATGCAAAGCACATCATATGGACTCCAACAATGATCATATTAGAGAGATTAGATCAAGTTACCACCACAAACCCAAGGTACAGGGGGTGGACTACTCCCCCTTCATCATGGAGACGGTGGAGAAGTCGTTGGAGAAGATGGAGACCACCCCGGCAGCGCCCCGCCGGAGTTTTCTCCCCTCCAATCTGCAGCTCCAGGTCTCTGTTTCGTGGTTTCTGTGTTTCGGCGGCGCTCCTTCCAGAGAACGTCGGGGGATTATTTTTATAGACGGTTTTAGGTCAAAACGGAGTCGGTGGAGGAAAGATCAACGGCAATGGAGATCCGAGGCCCAAAAGGAGGGGTCCCACGCGGCCAGGTACATGGGCCGCGTGGGCCCACCTATTTTGGCCCTCGGGTCTCCGCTTGTTTGCTTCCTTCGCTCCCAAGTCTTTTTCCTTCCAAAAACTTATACTCGTAAATTTACAGGTCATTTGGACGTCGTTTGGATCGCTGAAACATTAAAATATAGAAATAGGGTTTTCTGCCTGCGCAGGGTTAATTCCATAAAAATAGGAAACATACCAAATATTTCCAAAATCATTATAAAACAGTAATATAACCCTTATATGATGCAAATATGACTGGAATATAAGTAAAATAATGCAAAGTTCATGTATACATTTTACATGCATCAGGCATACGTAATTAAACGACGTATACAGGGCGAGGCTGGATGTGTTTTTTCGTCCGATGCCTCCAATAGCCCATTGGAGGGCTATTGTGACAGGACCGGGATGCTCCAACTCCTAATGATTACAAGTATGTTCATATCGTTTGCATCGTGGAGGAAAAGCTCCATGTTTTTTTTATCTCCACTACTACTTTATAGCAGTGCCATATGCAGGAATGGTCACAACCATTTTTTGGATTACACGTTTCTGAACATTCGTTTCTCTGTATCACGTGATTTGATTTTAATTATGCCAAGGCAAACGCGCACACCGTCACTACAGGTAGCTGGCTCGCTTGCAAAAGTGAAAGAGCAGTCCGTAGGCGGCCAATGTGAGAAAAGGAAAGAAGAGAGGATTGTAACAGGGCTAGGGCTAGAAAGCCTGACGGTCGACCTCTCAGAGATTGACCTCTCCATCATCACCAACACATACTCTGATACCCACGTATGTACACGCAGGGTGGCCATGGTTTGAGATAGTTGCGCGGATCTGATGGGGGCATGGGATGGGATTTGAGGTGTAGGCCGATCGGCGGTTGGTGGCGCGTGCGTGCGATAGTGGAATATGTAGTTCCCGCGCGCGGATGGCTGCTCCGATTGGCCGATGCTACCGATCGATCGTGGTGGGGACGACGATCGAATCTCTCTCGTTGTCGGCGCCGGCGGGGCGTTGTAGCATGCGCCGATGCGCGCGTGTTCTATGGAGAATGGAGATGAAACCTGAATTTGCTCGCTAGCTTCAGGTTTGGAGCATCGTCAAATTAAGGGAAGCTTAAGTAAGAGTGGCCCGACAAGGCGTGCTCGCCGCCATGATGGATAATATGCAGACAGAGATGGAACTAGTCGCCAGCCGTATGAGAGAAAGAGACAGGCGCTTTAGAAACCTTCCACCACGAACGTACGTAAGTACATGCGCGTTCAGATACCATAGGCATATATCCTCGCTAATCGATCGGTCTATATTTCTGCAAATAAACCCACTCCCGTTGGCACACGCCTGAAAAGCATGAAGCGAACCAAATGGTGAATGTGTATGCCAAAATCACTACGAAGAAAAAGGAATATACCGATCCTCACTAATTGGTCTATATTTCTGCAAATAGAACCACTCCCAATCGCGAAGTAATACGCCCGCCTGAAAAGCATAAAATAAACTACATGCTGAAGCCTGAATGTATATACAAAAGCAGCACGAAGAAAAAGAAATAACAAAACTGAATTCCAAGAAGTAGGTATAAATCTTGTAACGGAAAATCTAACTAGCAGGCGCCTTACACGGGGCAGAAGTCGACGCACGCACGCGCACCGTCGGATCGCTGACGGACGGCGGATCTCGCGCGTCGCGCGGTGCGGTCCCGAGACACTCAGGAGGGATGTCGACGGACGCGCCGATGGACAAGGCGGACAGTCCGCCCGAGAGGATTTGTGCGTGGAAGAAAAAACGAACTAGTTAATTGGGAAAATTTGTTATTTACCCAGAAGTTCACCAGCCTTGGATTATGTACCCAAAGTTGATTGTGCATTGGTTAAATACCCAATAGGGACTTGAAAGCAAAACAAATACTTAATAGAGATCTGAAAACAATTATAGGGTAACCTTCATATCTCAAACCGGCGTGTGTGTGCCTGATCGATTGGATCTCAGTTTAGGCGTACGTGTGCTCCTCCCGCCAGCGCCGCCAGGAGCAGCAGATCAACCTCCACGCTCGTCCACCGTTGAGCGATCTCGTCGAAGCCGTCCGCTCGCCATCTGCCTATACCTATCCAGTTTAATTCTGCTCTTTCCAATGCTGTTGTACCGCGAGTGACTCCCAAAATTCATGCATCTCAATGTTGTTCAGAGCCTGATATAATTGCTGACATGATTCATGTTGCTTCAGCCTGAGTATAATTGCTGGCCAAAACCTGCATGCATCCGTGCATATAAATGTCAGCCCAAACAAGATCAAGGACGCATAGGCGGACGGTGCCGGGACGACAACAACAGGTCGGTCATGACTCATGAGCTGACGGCTTCGAATACGGCAAACCGTGCCAAGGACAGCTTTGACGCGCTCAACGGTGGACGCTCGTGTGGTGGTTGATCTGCGCTGCTGCCGAGAGGTGCACATGTATGCGTGAACTGAGATCTAATCGATCCACGCCGGTTTGAGATATGAAGCTGACCCAACTAACGTAAGAATGACCAGCTCTAATCGATCGTGTCTCGTGTCCTCCTCTAATTGTTTTCAGGTCCCTATTAAGTATTTGGTTTTGCTTTAAGTCCACATTGGGTATTTAACCAATGTACAATCAACTTTGGGTATATAATCCAAGGCCGGTGAACTTCTGGGTAAATAACCAATTTTCCCTAGTTAATTTAAGCAGATGGATTAGTGGAGCGGACAGATCGGGGTCCCTGGCGGACGTCCGCCGACATCCCTGACTCAGCTCCTCTCCCGATCCACATTCTCTCTCCTCTTTTTTCTTCTCGTGCAGGCCGACGGCCAGGAGCACGCCGCGCCCGCGAGCCACGCCGCCGCCTCGTCGCCGTCGGCCTCCCTGCGAGCTCCGCGCCGTCGTCCTCCGCGACGCCCGCGCCGACGCCCGCGAGCCGTACCGCGGGCGGAGGTGGCACGTCCTGCCGGCGGCGCTCCTGGGAGGAGCCACGGCGACACCTCTGCGTTGGGCGGCGCCACGGGCCCGGACGCCAAGCTGCGCGCGGGGAGGCGTACGACGGCGTGGAGATGTGCTGCGACCGCCTTCTTCTGGTCGACCTCCTGCTGGACAAGTACGGCTACCACGCATCTTCTCCACCGAGTTCCCACATCGGCCATGATCGGGAGCTGTTGGAGCTCGACTTGCCATGCTTGAATTGGGAAGGGGATTGAGCAAGAGGTGTGCCTAAATTTTTCTTCAGCTGCTCCTCCCGGAAATTGGGCGCCGGCGGAATTCCCTGCGCGCAGACCTGGAATTTGGGAATGGGATTGAGCAAGAAGATTGAAGAAGGGCAGCCGCCATCATCCATCCCGGCGAGGCTGCCGAGTGCCGGTAACCCCCACACCTTATTCCAGTGTCTCCCATCACTCCTGCCGTACTCTGCAGGTAATTAACCCATCGTTTACTCCAGCCTGCAGCATGTTTAAATTATCACAAAATGCTCAATGGTTCTGCTTTGATCTCATGATCTGTAACGTCTCATCAAGAAAAAATCAGTTGTATACATGTCTATCTTTCAGCATTGGCTTGACCAGATTGTGTCCTATAGGGAGCAGAGGAGAGCCAACTCGGATGATCATCAGCGCCTTCAGTGGCACCCTGCAGTAAGCTCTCGTCCCTGCATCCACAAATAAACCACAATCCATCCAGTTTACTTTCATGTTAATAGGAAGCTTAACAGAAGTTTTTGCATGTCACCACGTGCAATCCAAGATATTAGTTGATGTTTCCTACAGAAAAAGATTTGGATATTGTAATGTTGTTTCTTCCGAATAAAGTCTAAATCTCATTGTCTGCAGACGGCGCCCCGCCGCGACCTGGACGCCACCCAGCAAGAGCCTGCACGTGAGCCGCCGCGCCGCGAGAGCCTGCACGAGAGCAGGCGCCCTGCGAGACGCTGCCGCCGCCGTGACATCCCCTGCACCCGCCGTTCATTGGCAGCTCAACATCTTCCCTGCAGTTCGAGTGTCTCAGGTTAGCAGTCTTTGTCTGCCTCTTGAATTCATTTCCACGAACCTGACGGTACTTTCTTTAGAAGTTCAGTAGCGATCACCAACCTTGGGGCATGCTATTCACTACATGTTTGGATAACAATATGATAACCATTAGCTTATATCTATGCATCTGCAGCTTAAGGCTTCATATATGTCCAGTCCACAGTATAGAAAAAGGCTCAACGAACAAACCGAGAAAAAAGGGCAAACTGAAAAATATGGATGTATCTGTATAAATTAGTCACCAATATTAATTAAGAGTGATTTTAGTTACGTCACTGTTTTCATTTTGCAGAACTTACTCAGCCATATAAACTATAAGTAATTTCAGTTAAGTCATAGTGAATGAATCAGAACTTAATTAGGCAGTATTTTTTATGTAAGGAATATACATTTTTAAAATTTAGGAGAACACAATAATGTGGCTAATGAGAATATATACACACGCTCCTATTAACTTTGTTCCTTTATTCTTTACCAGAAAGTAGTTGCAGCCTCTGGACATACGGAGTATATGAAAAGCTCTGAGTGTTTGCATGTAATTTATTTCTCCTTGCACAGTCACCCGTTTTCAACATGACACCTCCATTTTTAGAGCTGGTCCTTATAAAGCAATTCCTGTTTGGAAACAATTCTGGATATGGTTGATACTTATGTGCACCTTATCGAAATGTTGCGTGTCCTTTAACTATTCCAGGAGCGTTGTGGATGTATTTAAATCAAGAATACAAAATTGTTCTGATCAAGGATTTGGAGTTGTAACTTAGATATAGTTCTTACCTCAGTTCTTTTTTTGCAAAGAAATTTTGAGTGTAAATAAATTTGTCTTCATATCTTACCAAACCAGACATTTGTGGCTCATATTCACGTTGATCCAATTTGTGCCATGTTGGTTGGCCAGATGGTACTGTGAAATATAAATGTCAAAATGAGAAGAGAGGTACAGGTTATGTGTTGTGACATAGAATAGTTAGAGCTAGAAGGTTATGTGTTCGTATTTCATTAAATTATTCAGGTGTGATGTTATTATACGAGATCGATGACATGTCTATTTTTGCGTAGCCCTTGGCTCCATACATGAGCAAAAATGTGTGGGATGTAATTCTAAGTATCCTTGTTGGGTAAATACCTATTGTTTCTGCACCTATGTACTATTTAAAGTTTGACGGGTTAATTGTTTGGACTGTGATGCTTATATGCTCATTTGTTTCACGCCGCCGAGATGAGAGTGTCGACGCTGCGCCGCCCTTTCTGTCCTTACCGTGTCACCGTCGTCGTTCCTGCGCCCTCGCGCGTGCTCGCCGCGAGGCATACGCCGTGGAAGGCGGGGATTACTTGCTAATTGGATCATCGTGTTGATGTGGCACTAGCTCGGCTTCCTCCACGTATGCTCTGACAGATCTGCGCGTCTCAATGCTGTAGAAACTTCTCCCCCGAGCTGAACCAATCGGAGCACACCCACCCCCCGAGCTGAACCAATCGGAGCACACCCACCTAGTATGGATAAAGTTATCAACCTATTACTGATGGAGTTACCCACCATGTACTGATAAAGTTACCAATCTAATACTTATAAAGTTACCCACCTAGTATTGTTGGAGTTACCCACCCAGTACTGATAAAGTTACCAATCTAATACTTATAAAGTTACCCACCCAGTACTGATAGAATTACCCACCCAGTAGTGATGGAGTTACCCACCATGTACTGATAAAGTTACCAACCTAGTACTTATAAAGTTACCCACCAAGTACTGGTGGAGTTACCCACCATTTACTTATGGAGTTACCCGTGTGTTAATAATATAGTTATCCACCACGGAATCGATTTAGTTAACCTACTCTATCAGTAATAGTCACCCACCCAATTCTGATTGACTTACCCACCTAGTACCGATGAAGTTACCCACATGTACCGATAAAGTTACATACATAGTACTAATATAGTTAGCCACCCAGTAGTGATGGAGTTATCAATCTAGTACTGATAAAGTTACCCACCCAGTACTGATGTAGTTACCCACTCTGTACTGATAAAGTTACCAACATAGTACTGATAAAGTTACCCACCCAGTACTGATGGATTTAATCCTGTGTTCATGATATAGTTATCCACCACGAAATCGATGTTGTTACTCCTAATCTATCGGTAATAGTTACCCACCTAGTACTGATAAAGTTATCCAGCACGAAATCAATTTAGTTACCATACTCTCTTCCTAATAATTACCCACTCATACTGATGGATTACCCACTCAGTACTCATGAAGTTATCCATGTGTTCATGATGTAGTTATCCACCACGAAATCGATGTAGTTACTGACGTGGGGGTACCACGGCAAATCCCATGGTTCGGTACCTAGGGTTGAGATTAGGGGGGAGATTTGGTAGCGCTGGTAGTATCGTCGGTTGACAAGTAAGGATTTACCCAGGTTCAGCCTCCGGAGGGTAACACCCTACTTCCTGCTTGTCTGGTTACTGATGTTTGAAGTGTACAAAGGAGCTACAATGGCGTCCCGGCGAGATGCGATATCGCCAGGGTTTTGCTGGTATGAGTATTGCGTAACCTAGATCGGCGGCCCTCCCATCCTTTATATAGGAGGCTGGATCTCGGGTGTTTGCATCCGATTAGGTTTACAGGTAAGGTAGGTTTTTACCGACTTAAGCTTTGCTTTCCTTGGAGCGTAATTCATCTTCTTGGGCCCCCTTCGTGGGACTTGGCCGTGATTTGCTGGCAGGCTTGCCACTGGGCCTTACCTTATACGTGCACCAGGTGTCCTCATGGTGGGGCACCCGAAGGGTAGGCCCACGTTAGTTATCATGTCCTCTAAATAATAGTTACGAACACAATGCCCATCTTTTTTATGGCGTAGTTGTCATTATGAAATCGACAGTTATCATCCTAATACTTATGCACGATAAATTTACCATCTCAAAACGATATTCACTTATGAAATCTAGGTGTAGTAACTTCAATACTCGTAAAAATCTAAAAGAACAACAAAAAATGGTTCTATTTTAATCCGAAAACTGATTGTTAATATGGTGGGTAACTTCCGTATTCAAGGCTGGGTAACTTATATGTTATGGGGTGGGTAACTTTTGGGTCAAAAAAAAGTTGTCAGAACATATTGACATGGGATCTAATTTCGAAGACCTCATCGCGACTAGTCCAACGGTGAAAACGGATTCTAAATCGGATAAACGGTTTGGGTTACAAAATTATTTGAATTTTCGAGTTTTGCATTTAATGCGGGATGACATCAGCTTTTTTGAATTTTTGTGCATGCATGCAAAGAGGGCTATTCTATCACTCATCCCGTGCGTATGGTTATGCCAAATAGAAGGCGCCTGCTGCATAGTCGTGTCCATCTTTTAAAGAGCGACGTGGTGGACGGGTAAAGTACATATTCTAGCGGATAGGAAAAATAATAACTCCCACATTCTTCACAGCTATCTATTAAAAAAATCCCACTAACTATAATTAATATTAGTCTATCTCAACACACAAGTTATCTACATCACTTACTCTTTTAGTAAACCAATTGTTCACATCATCCCACTTAACATTCATTATTAATTGTTTCTCTCTGCATGCAAGTATCCAAATCATTTGTTTGTTAGGTATCAAATTGTCCACGTCATCCTTTTTTACCGTTCCATTGTTTTTTTTTACCGTTCCATTGTTAAGACCGCATCATACCCCTATGTAATTACAGAACTAAATCGTGTGTAACTGGAAAACCGGAATTATTTTCGCCAACCAAGTGAACTTTTTGCCATTTATTTTCGGTGACAAAAATCATATAACTGATATTTAAAAATATGTGCTCTTCTAAATGTAACAGCTCCATCCAAAACCATGATGTGGCAACGTGCATAACATCTTCATGCCAGGGACGGAACTGGCTTTAGAGGATTGTGGTCAGCTGACTCCAATGAATATCGGAAATTCTTCACTAATTAGTACTGTACTAATTAATGCTTATTTGTAGATAATGACCCAAGTGTAATAGGGAAAACATAGAGTTGACCCCAGTGACACTTTTTCCTAGCTTTGTCGTTGCTTCATGCAAACGATCCACATCATCCGTTTTTTCAGCCCTTTGATCTCACCTTATCTATATCAATCAGTTACACACCCTGAACCATAAAGAAATTTAAATTTAAAATACACATATGTTCTTGTCTATTAAATTTAGCCTCTCAACCTGTATGATCAACTAAATCTTACATATTTTCATAGACAATTTCAAGTTTCATGTGCTTTATTAGATTTCTTAACATATATCCGCTGCAACCGGGGAAGGGGGGTTCCTTGTAGTTTATTTACATGCCAGGACTGCAGCTTTTATGGTATAGGAGGAGAAGAACATAGATTAAGCACAAAGGACTAGGTTGAGCTTTTAATTGAATTGTGTTAAATGAGAAATCATCTAGCCAGAGGTTGCACCATTTACAAAAATAACTATATTGTGTTTCAAAAACACACCCTATTGCCTAACACAAAGCAGCAAAACTCTTAAGCTAAAATTTCTGAAGCAAAACAGCAAATGTCCTAAGGTAAATTGCCCAAAACCCATCAGAGACACCACATGCTTACCAAAGTGGCTTTAGATTTTACATGAGCCCTCCAAGTAACTTGTTGTGTAGAGAAAGGGAATATCAGATAAATCTGAAGACCTATGACCAAAGCGTCAAATAATGAACTGCCTTAGGATCAAAAAATAGAAGTATCAACATTGAATATAGAAGTATCAACATTGAATTCTATGTTTTCAACATTGAATTCTGCTTTAGATTTTTATCTACATGACTTGAAGCCTTAGGATTATTCATGCACTCAAATAGAAGTATCAACATTGAATTCTATGTTTTCTACATGTCAATCTTGTGACAAAATGAGCCTAAGCAGAAGTTAAAGGATAACCACTACAATTATAAACAAATAAGATGAGAGCTAACAAAAATATTACCTCTAACGGATCAAAAAATTATCATGCTTCCTTTAACTGAGACCAATTAGAGGCTTATGCCCACGGAAACATGTGTATAAAGATGGAAAAAATGTAAGGCTGAAATGCATGGAAAATAGGCATCTGAACAAAGGGGCATCCCCCCCCCCCCCCCCCCCCGAAAAACATTTTCTAAATATTTAAAAATTCATAAAAAGGTTGTGTGCGTATCTGCAGGTGCGCATGGAAATTTTCGCGGAGAAACGACTTTTTGTTTGGCCTATGTAAAAGCACAAAAATATGTCTCGTCATTTTTTTGTAGCACCAAAATTTCTCTTTTTTGCAGATGCAAAATAAAAAGAAATTTTTTGACGAACCTTTTGTCCAGCGCACATGTTTTTGTGAGATGTATGCATGTTTTTGTGACATGTGCGCATTTTCTATACTTTAAAAGTTGATGTACAAATCAGGTTTTATATATACAACAGTACAATGATTATTTACACTCTCCAGCAAAGATTTTTAAAATCAATATGCACAGAGAGATTTATATGAAAGGTACAGTAATATGTATGAAAAATGCAATCATATAATTTGACATCCGGATATGAAGCTCCAATTTAAATTGAGATGATTTCTGTCAATTTGTATAGAATGAATTTTGGGCTTGTATATAATTTTTTTTTAAAGGAAGCCTGAAGCATTCATTAAAAATATGGATAGGTTTAATCTAAACTTAGGGCAACTTAGGACGAAAGGGGTTCCACACACCATGTACGCAACCATAGTTCCTTCCTCGTTATTTAATCAGGAGCGGGTTTAGGATTAAAGAGTGTGTATTCAAAATTTCAAAGACTATTTTTTCCGATAGCTTAGAGCCTTGTTTTTTATATGTATATAGCACCAATTAGGGATGAAAACGGAGCGGATACGGACGGAACTGAGTGGTGCCACATTTGTTTTCATATTTTTTTGCGGAAGCGGAAATGAATACAGAAACCCCGGAAACAAATACGAAAACAAATATTGTCGGAAACAGATACAGACCGAATACGGTGCGGAGACGGAACAGAAAGCGGATGTTTACCAGAACCGAGAGACGCCATAAATAATAAAGGAAAAGCCAAGAAAATCAACAAACTTTTCAACTTTCTAAGATGAAATAAAATTATAAGGCGATAGCCTGATTAGATAATATACTATGCAACGTTAAAAAATATATATTATCGTCCTTATCCATAGTAGAACACTGAAATAGAGAACTGGGAACAACCTGAGGGAGAGATGATATGCGAATACATAGGTCCTAAACGTGGTAGTTTGAGATTCTTTTCATTTTTTTAAATGTTCTCACTAGAATTTTCGTGCTTGTTAGATTCGGATTTTACCGCGTAACAAAAAACGGAAAGTTCCGTATTACCGGAAACGGAATTTCCGTTTCCGACGCCGTTCCGCCGGAATACGCTGTTCCGTTTCCACATAAAAGTTTCCGTTTCCGTTTTGCAGAATTCCGTTTCCGTTTCCGTATTTCCATTCCGTTTCCGTTTTTCCGCGGAAAAGTCGGAAAGATTCCGTACCGTTTTCATCCCTAGCACCAATTGTATTTGTATAATGGACTGTGCTAACTAGGGCACGTGCCCCAGATTAGACTTCCGTGGGCACGGATGAAATATGCTAATTAAGTCATGCATGCAGCTACCATGTGGACTTCTTTTTTCGTTTTCAAACTTTAAAATGTTTAATCTCTTAAACCGTAATTCCAAATCCACATCCATTTTCACGGTTGGCTTTGTTGCGACGAGATGTTCAAAACTAAATCGCATCTTAATATGTTTTGACAACTTTTTCCCCACCCTAGTTGTCAGATTATAGCCACTTGGTCACTAGATATTGTCAAGTTGGTTACCAGGTAAAATCAAATGGTTGCTTGGCCTTTTTAACTGCGCTACTCATCAATGTAATCCTTCTGTAACGGTAATCCCATATTTTACGTGTCTAGATTGGATCAAATACTCGCTTTCTGAACATGTAGATCATGGTTATGATTAAAAAATGTAAAAATGACCTGGTAAATATGTATTATTTGGGTGGTAACTGTTAACCAGCAATATGGTAACTACAGTATTATAATCTGGCAACTGACGAAAAAAATTGTCAAAACAAATTAAGATGGGATCTTGTTTCGAAGTACTCGTCGAGACGTACTCAGCTGTAAAGACGGATCTTCAATTCGATTTATGGTTTAAAAGATAATGAGTTTTGAATTTATGAACTATAAAAGATTCCATGCATGCATGCGGATATACAAGAGAAGAATGTTAATATGAAGCGCCCGATGAGAGAGTTCGTGGAGGTGGGGCACATTCCCTAATTAGACAAACCGTTGTATAATACATAGAAGATATTCCTAGCAAAAGAGTTACATAAAAGATATAGCACAAAATTGAGCATAATGTCATATATTCATAGAATTGATAATAACTTGAAATTCTTCAACAATAGAAGTGTTAATTTTTCAACACGTCGACGTGACAACATCTGAGATATACCTTGATGCTTTGAAAGACTAGATGAAAACAATAGGAAAAGAAGGCGACGCCTGCAACGATACATGTACATAAGGTTGGGCATAAAACCCGATACCCGAAGACCGAACCCGAAAAACCCGGACCCGAACCCGTATATCCCGAACACTAAATCAAGTAGCAGTTTTGAAAACCCGAAATTAGTTCAGGTAATTCAGGTTTTTACTCCCGGTACCCGAACAACCCGATCAACCCGAAATAGATTAAATGCCTAGCAATTTACGTGTGTAAGGCCGCAACCCTGTAGGCAAACATTCCCTTTCTAGCCCAGCCCAAGAAGGGAATTCCTATAGCTAGCCCACCAGCCGCATCCAAGCGTTGCCGACCCCATCCCTTTCCCAGGATCCCTCGACCCAGCCGCCAACACGAGGAGAGCAGATCGAGCAGACCACGAGCAGATGGATGGGGACCTCTCCACGCGCGAGTGGATTAGATAGGGCACGAGCGAGCAAAATCTTCAGCGGCACGGAGGAAGCTCGCGTCCCCCGCGCAGTGCTGCTCCTCCGCTTTAAGCCTAGGCATCCCGGCAGTTGCAGCAGCGGGGCGGCGCGCACGACTTCGGCCGTCGTCACCGCGACGCTCTCCGACGACAACCCTTCCTCTACTTCCGCCGGCAACAGAGCATGATCTTGTCTATTCAGGAAATTTAGGAAAACCTGAACCCGAATTCTCGGGTACCCGAGTTCTCGGGTCTCTCTTTTTTCAGGCAAATTACGGGTGTTAGTTTTGAAAACCCAAAATTTCAGAAACCCGAATTACCCGCCCCCGAATTTTTCGGGTAACCCGAACGCCCAGCCATGTACATGAGTTTAGCACTTTATCTCAGCTAAGATTCAGCATGGAAGGAGCAAGTCTAATTTTGAGAGTCGGAGGAATTAATGTATTAAGACAATGAAAAACAAATTATCAATTAAATCTTGAGCCTGTGGCTTAAAATTTTGGAAAGTGAGCCTCACACGCCTCCCGCTAAGCCCGAGCAAAACTGGGACAAGTGATGGATGTCGCCGGATTGCATTTGTTGTGCCCTTGTTATGCTCTATCCGATCAAAATTGGGGAGAGGAAAATTCAAAAAAAAACTGGGGAGAGGAGGCGCTGGTGTGTTGCTTCCTGTCTCGTGGGCTCGATGATTATTATTTTTTTGAGAGGAGGATGGATGAATGTGTTGTATTGTTCGATGTAGGCCTGCGGTGATTTTTGAATTGGGTTGTGAGGAAATATTGGCCAATGGGCCAAATCGCTTGGTGGGCGAGAGAAGAGGACGTGGGCTACTCCTTGTTTGGGGTTGAAATGCTTGGTAGTCTGTTAGTTAAATCTCAAAAAAAAAAGGTAGTCTGTTAGTTTGCGTCAATTTTTTTTGTGTACATATACATGGTATACACATATACTTTTGGCAAAAATAATGGGTATTCCACTGAATACCCATGAACTGCAGTGGGCTCGCCCTGTCTGTAATGCCAAAACAACAATGGACATGCAAGAAACATATTAGATTAGCAGAATCGAGAAACCATATTTAAATTAAATAAAATGATAAATCAAAGCTGGCTTAGCTTCTTCTTAAGCAAGGTTTTCACAACTTTTGAAATTATTGACGTAAAGATGAAAACATGGTTGCGAAACTTGCTACTCTGATATGCTTCTTGCATGTAAATGGCTTTCCGAGGTTTCTAAAGATGTACCTCGTGTGTACATGTATCGTTGACAACACAACTAATGCACGAACATGCGCACACTGACAACACAACTTATATGTATCCTTCCCTTAAACGGCCATGCAAGGAGACTAGCTAGATTAATACCTTCAATGTGTGTTTAATTTGCTACAAATTTGAACGACAATACTTTCCATGGTTGTGCTGTTGACCCAGGCACAGCCCACACGAGCACATGATACTTGCCAACCTTCTTATATTCATCTGCGGCTTTTATCTCAAGAAAGTAGTTGCTACCAATTCCTTCAGGTTGCATGCTCACGTAGATCACATCGACTAGGGCAATGTCCTTCTTGTTTATAAGCTTGAATTTTACCACTGCAAAGTGCCCGATTTGCCAATACAAGGTGTCATGGAAGTTATAAACTTTCACCCATCCATTAGTACCAGTAGGGGGACCGGGTGGCAAAGTTGATTTCGAGGGACTAGGTGGTGGTTGTGCTGATGGCGGTGGTTGGGCATTTGGTGGAGAGCTAGATGATGGTGGTGGGGGAGGAGGTGGCTCATGAGCTATGTATGTTGGCGGTGTAGCAGGAGGACTAGACGAAGATGATTGAGGAGTGGATGGGGGATTGAATGGAGGTGGTGGTGGTTGGTTGTTGCCTTCATAGGTTGGAGGTATTGCTAAACTAGATGGGGGTGGGGGTGTAATGTATGGAGCCATTGTTGGTTGACTCGATGATGGTAGTGGAGGACTCGCTAAAGATAGTGGTGGTGGTGGGGGATGGTCATTAGCTTGGTACATGGGAGGCGTAGCTGGAGGACTAGAGGGAGGTGGGGATTGAGCGATTGATGGTGGTGGGGGACAGGCCGAAGATATTATTGGTGGGCTTGGTGGTGGCGGTGATGGACTAGCTGGAGACATTGGTGGACTAAATGAAGGCGGTGGTGGGGGAGTAGTTGGAGCTATTGCTATTGGACTCGGTGGAGGAGGTGGAGGACTGGCTAGGGCTATTGGTGGCGTGCTAGATGATGCCGGAGGTGGAGGGGGCTGGTCACTAGATTGGTATGCCGAAGGTGTAGCAGGTGGACTAGACAATGTTGGTGGGGGAGGGATTGGTGGACTAGATGATGGTGGTGGAGGACTGGATAAATATATTGGTGGGGGGTTAGATGGTGGTGGTGGAGGGGGGTCGTCATTAGCTTGGTACATTGGAGGTGTAGCTGTAGGACTAGATGGGGTGGGGATTGAGCAATTGATGGTGGGCTCAATAATGGTGGCGGGGGACTAGCCGAAGAGATTGTTGGTGGACTTGGTGGCGGGCTGACTAGAGATGTTGGTGGACTAGATGATGGCAGTGGTGTGGGAGTTGCTGGAGATATTGCCGGTGGACTCAATGGAGGTGGTGGAGGACTGGCTAGAGCTATTGGTGGCAAACTAGATGATCGTGGTGGAGGGGGTTGGTTATCAGCTTGGTATGTCGGAGGTGTAGCTGGAGGACTATACAATGTTGGTGGGGGAGTAAATGGAGCGATTGGTGGACTTAATGACGGTAGGGGAGGTGAGGATTGAATGGTTGGTGGTGGGCTCATTGACGGTGGTGGGGGACTAGTTGACGAGATTGTTGGTGGACTTGCCGATTGTGGTGGCGGAATAGTTAGAGATTCTGGTGGACTAGATGATGGCATTGGTGGAGGGTGATGATCATCGGCTTCATACGTTGGAGGTGTCGCAGGGGGGCTAAATGGAGCATGTGGGGGAGTAGTTGGAGCTATTCCTAGTGGGATCGATGGAGGCGGTGGAGGACTGGCTGGAGCTATTGGTGGCAGACTAGACGATGGTGGGGGTGGAGGGGGTTGGTCATTAGTTTGGTATGTTGGAGGTGTAGCCGGGGGACCAGGCAATGTTGGTGGGGAGTATATGGAGCGATTGGTGGACTCGATGAAGGTGGTGGAGGACTTGATATAGCTACTGGTGGACTCGATGAAGGTGGTGGGGGACTTGGTATAGCTACTGGTGGACTCGATGAAGGTGGTGGAGGACTTGATATAGCCATGGGTGGGGAGTAAGAAGGGGTGGTGGTGGTGATGGCGAACCATTACCTTGGTTTGGAGGAGGTTCAGCGGATCCATCGGGCGTCGGTGAGGATGACGGCCCTTCATCATCGCACTCCTTTTTTGGTGGTTCGCGGCCATTATTACTATGACCGTCATTGTCATGGGGATTCGGACCACGTCCAGGCTTAGGACAATGTGGATTTTTCACCGGCCCTACACCATTCGACTTCTGATCACCAGGGTGATCAGAACCCTTACCATGTCCGGCCGGCGAGCCCTTGTCGTCGGCTCGGGATATAGGGGCAGCAAGGACAAGAATCAAAAGGGACAGTACTACAACGAGCAGCGTTCTCATAGTAGTGTGAGAATGCTGAACGGAGATGGTACGGGCTAAGAGAGAGCTGCTTTTGTTGGCTTACGGGCTTGTTCAAAAGAGGCAGCAGTGCTGGCCATTTATAGTGCTGGTCTTTTTTTGAACATATAGTGGTGGTCTTAGTAATGGCTAAGTTTCGCTAGATCCGATCGAGCGGCAGAAGCTTGTGGCAGTACTGCCACGCACCGACCTGCACTTGTTAATTCTTAGGTCAGCTCCGCACCAGCTGTTACTGCATTCCAGATGAGAAATAATCATCATAAGTAAAAACCAGCGGTTCTACCACTGAGTTCCTCTGCCAGATTCGTTGACATTTTAGAGGTCGCACGGCTCTCCGCTCACAGGCACAGCATCTTGTTGTGTAATTTGTCCTAAACGACCCAAAAACAGCAAACTTTCAGCTAATGGCTTCTGAGAAAACTTTCGACCGAATCTGACCCCTCCCAAAAACGCCATTCACAATGGCTTTTTTTTAAAAAGATAAGACACGCCATTTACGTTGGCGTTTTTGAAGATGCGAAATGCAAAAACTGCCAAGTCATTTAAAATACTCCATTTGTGTCGGCGTTTTTGCATTTTTAGAACCTCTGACGCCGAACACGCTATTTGCTTTAGTGTTTTTTGGCATTTTCAGAGTGAGATTATCGCCATTATTTCAAATGACTTAGTCATTTTCGGCTAAGTTTGGGCAGTCTATGACGTTTTTTTTCCGAAGGGCCAAATTTGGTTGAAAGTTTTCTCAGGGGCCATCAATGAATAGAAGTTTTTGATAAATAGTCATCAGTGACAAATTACATCATGGCCAAGAACATATGCTGGACGACGGACCTCCTCGACGGAGGGGACTACCTCACCAGGGACTACCTCACCAGTTGTATGCCCGTTCTGTGATCAGGAGCCCAAGACACTGCAGCATCTCCTGCTCGGGTGTGCACTAGCGTGCAAGGTTTGGGCCTTTCTTGACTTCTGGTCTAAGAGCATCTCTAGCAGAAACCGTATCCCGCGGAACTGAAACGTTTTAAGGGTTGAATTTGGTTCGGCCAAACAGAAACCGTAGTGTTTTACCGCTCGGCTTTACGGTTTCTGTTTGGCCACAGCCGAATCCAAACCTTAAACCGAAATACACAAAGTTTAACAATTTCACCGCAATTCCGTCAAATTCATCACAATTCCGACATAAGTTCACCAATTAACATAGTTTTAACAAGCTAAGACGATCATCACCGCCACCACCACCACTTGTCGAACCACTGCCACCACCACCACCACTTGCCAAACAACCATGGCCTCTTCCCGTCATCACTGGCTTCCTTCGCTCCAAGATCTCCTTCCTTACTATGTCATGCCACTCTCTGTTAAGTCATCCATCTCATCTCGGTTCATCATCATTATCTTGTTCTCCTCGGCAAGGAGCTTGGCCACGGACTTGTTCTCCTCAGCAACGACTCTTCTCTCCTCAATGACGACCTTGTGCAACCCCTCTCCCGGAGTAATTGACACTTTTATTGCTTCTCTTGAGCTTTCTTCTCGGCTAAGAGCATCTTTGCTTCTAATGTCTTGGCCACCATCATCTCATTTGATTGCACCATGTGATCTATCTTCTCCCTCAAATTCGAGCCAAAATTTCACAAACCAACTCGTTGAAGCTACAAATTCGAGCCAAAATTTCACAAACCAACTCGAAATTGAAACAAAGTAGAAAGAATAAAGGATTCGTACCTCGCGACGCTGGCGGTGTTGGTGGGCGGAGCATGCATTCCGTCGAACACTTGGGAGGCGCGGGCGGGTTTGGCGGGCGGAGAAGCCATGAGGGCCGTGGTAGTCGGCGGCTTCTTCCGTTTGTGCACAACCGACCTCTTCGCCGGTGGCTTCGTCGCGGTAGCGGCGCGAGCGACGGCAGCGGCTGCAGCAGCGCCGACGTTTCCCAACCGCTTGCGCTTCACGCCAGTGGAGGTTGCCTCCGGCACGGGGGCGGCGACGGAGCTATCCGCTAGATCTGCCCGGCGTGGTGGATCGGTCTATGGTGTCGCCACGACAGACACGGTGACTAGCGACAGCTGGGAGGCATCCATGGCGGCGCTTGAGGGCCACGGCGTGGTCGACCGGAGCGGGGGAAGGGAGATCGGCGGCAGAAGAGGAGCGGGAACTCGCGAGGGTGAAATGTCCCTCCCGCCAACGATTTCCCAGCGATACAGGGCACCCTCAGTTCGGCCGCGGAAACGGTGTATTCCCGGTTCGGTGGGCCAATTTTCGGCAGCCCCTAAAAAATTTCCCAGGCCGAGGCCATTTTTTGTTTCTGTTTGGTCCGTTTTTTCGCCTCAAAAACTGTAAGCCACAATTATTTTTCCGTTCCGCACCTTTTACAGTTTCTGCTAGAGATGCTCTAAACCCGAGTATATGCCGGGAGTGGACATGCCTTTGGTTGAGTGGTGGATGGGACGATCGACCACCTGTCAGCCCAAGACACTGCAGCATCTCCTACTCGGTGTGTGCTAGCGCAAGGTTTGGGCCTTTCTTGCCGCGCCTTTTACGGTTTCTGCTAGAGATGTTCTAAGCCCGAGTGTATGTCGGGTGTGGACATGCCTTTGGTTGAGTGGTGGACGGGACGATCGACCACCTCTCGGCCCAAGACACTGCAGCATCTCCTACTCGGGTGCGTGCTAGCGCCCAAGGTTTGGGCCTTTCTTGACTGACTTCTAGGGTAAGCACGAGTGGATGCCAGGAGTGGATACACCTTTGGTTGAGTGGAGTGGTGGACGGGAAGATCGACCACCCGCCAAGAGGCAAAGGATCTGTGGAAGGCCCTTACATTGTTGTTCTGGTGTATCTGCACCACCATACACCACCAGAGCGATGTGATCTTTGAGGGAGCGGATACATCTGCCAGGACGGTCAAGCTTAAAATCCGAGATGAGTTTGAGGCTTGGCGGCTAGCGGGCCTCTTCCGAGGCTAGGCATTTGGCTTGCCTTCGCCAACACCAGAGCGGTGCCTAGTAGGAGATTAGACCTAGATGAGGTGGGGAGCTGTTACCCGGGTAGCAGCAAGCTTGGTGTCTTCGACGGCGTTGTAAAAATGATATCTATTACACCTTTCCAGGGTAAAAGGTGTATTCTAGGAAAAAAACAAATTACAACATCTTGGGTTAGATCAGAGGGAACTGACAATTACTGCCACACTGGTCGACCGACCAGGAGAAGTAGACTTTGGGAGGTCTAGGCATGGGCAGATTCTAATGAAGCAGGCAAAAATGCCAGGTGCCCCGGTTGAGTTGACTAGCGGCACAGCAGTGCTGTACACGATCGAGATTACCTCACAGAAATACTCCTTTCCGTAGCAGCACACATCAAATGGACGGAAGATCAGTAGCGCAGAAACCCAGAAGGTCGGCCGATCAAGTCTTCTCTCTCGCTGTCAAGCTTCCAGCTGCTCCTTTCTGCAGGTAGAGACAGGATCCAGTTGATCTGACCTTGTCAGTCATGACAACCAGCTAGATTCGCGAGGGTGCATATGGGTACTACTCCAGTTAGGATCGACACTACTCCAGCTTAACGAACTCATCAGGACCTGGAAATTAATCTGAGATGGGTACATTTATTATGTCAGGAGGCAACAAGTATCTCAAGTTACAAAATTGGACACTGCTCCTGGCCATGGCCAGATCAGCTCAGTTGCTGTCTGAGCATCCAAGGCAAGACAACTCTCCTGGATTCCTAGTTTCTTCTCATCAGTGCAAAAGCTAGACCTAGTTCGACGTCCACATCATCGTCCCAGTGCTAGCTAATTTGACAGAGTGGCACTTAATAGCTCAAGATGCCTTTCGGCAAAGATAGTTGAACATGCCAAACTGAAAGTACAATGCTGGAACACAAAACCTGCAGCAGTGCGGCACACGGCAACAATGAAATATAGTGATCAAGGACAATCCTACCTGCCGCGCCAAATGCTTGATCCTCTCATCTGCATATGTGAAGAAAAATAACAGAAAAGACCAGAATTAATCGCGATACACATTACCACAAAACCAGGTGAACATCACACTAAATAAGTAGAGCAAATACAGTTAACAGCAATTTTAGCTCTTTCTGCTCAAGTTGCTATTTCTTGGCAGCTAACCACGGGTATGCAATTGGTACTAACATATCTTCTATAGTTTCATCGGTCCATGTACTGGCATTTCAAAACTGTTATTGACGAAAAATCTGATCATCCAATCAAACACTATGCTGATTAGCATAGTCAGTTTTCACACACCAAGATATGGAGCCTAACATAAGCATGGGGCCAGTATCATGGTTTAAGCAACAAAAAACAACTATTTTCAAAATAAGTGAATAGCAGCCAAGTTCTCTGATGAACTGATTGCAACACAATGGTACATATCAAGTACTTTTCCCACTTTATTGTTTTGAAAGACGTCTACAAGAAAATAAGTACAGTGACAACTCCGGAGAGATGTTTCTGAAATGATAGAACGCATCGGAAAGAAGAATTGATTACAGGTTACACGCACGCATAGGTGAGAACTGAACCATAGATATTCATTGAGCAAATATTGAACTTTGCAGCATTCAAGTATTATTTACTTTGTTTGCCGCCCATTATGGCTGGGTTTTTCATCAATCTGCATATTTGTGGACTTATGGAGATATTGCAGATATAGTCCATATTCTGTCGCTAGGCGGTCAATACCTATATATTGGCTGATACAAACGATATTTAGAACTAGGAGGCCCTGTTTCAGAGTTAGTTGTTGACTGAGACCTTTTCACATGGCGACTTTGTACTTGACTGTTTGACCCACCATTTGTTGTTAGGGGCCTAGGGGGTGTCAAATCGAGGTTCTCCCTCAAAGTTTCATCTTTTAACTTTTTGTTAATTTGGTTGTTACTTTTATTTGTGTCAACGTTCACTTCTTTGTTAATTTGGTTACTTTTAGTTGCGTCAGCTTCACTTTTAAAGTTGGAGTAATATTTCAGTTCCTCCTTAAGGCCAAGCATACTTAAATCTCCAGTTGTGATCATGAGGCTGATGATGCTTTTTCATCAATATATAGGTATTGACAGCCTAACGACAGAATATGGACTATATCGATCATATCGGCCTCTATATCGGTCACATCGGCCGATATTTCTGCCACCTTGCTGATTTCAAACCGATAGGAGATCGATATCCAACATATCAAACCTATTCCCACACATCAAAACAGAGCCTTGTTCCAGTATATATATGTATTTGAACTTCTTTGAGATTATGTCTGCCCATTGGATTCTCACAATGAAAACAGCATGAAGAAAGTCCACTTTTCTTCCCTAACTTTGCTAAAAAGTTCAATTTTAGTCCTAAAACTTCTGTCTGGTACAAAATATACCTTGAACTTCCAAAATCAATCACTATCATGGTTTTCCAAGTTTCATGTCGACGTGGACACCCCATTACTAAAACCCACATATTACCCGAACCAACCGGGACCAAACTGGGTCAGCAAACCGAAACGTCCCACAAAAACCAAATCCAATCTCTCGCAATCCCAAGCAGAAAAAGGAACACCCTGAGTGATCTCGTGAAGTTGTGATCTCATCTCGTCTCTCTCACGCGCTAGTGTTGCCCCTTGCAGCGCCGTGGACCGTCGTCGCCCCTTGCAGCACCGGTCGCCAATGTTCAAAAAATCGGCCGATATGCCGATTAATCGTGAATCGTGGGGTGACCGATAAGATTATAGCATATCGGCCGAGTTTATCGCTGGCGCCGATTTTTCGGTCTGACAGCCGATTTTCGGCTGATTTTTGCCACTTATCGTTGATTTATCGGCATGACAGCCGATTTATAGGACGATAGTTTTGTATAACTTTACATTAGCATGAATTTTGCCCATTTTGTTGATTCAAAGGAAAGGAATCAATGTTGCACTTATATCCAATACTCCAATGTAATTTTTTGCATAGCATATTTTAGAATTTTTAGAGCCGAAAGTTGACATTACAAAAAAACTAGCCGATAAATAGGCGACCGATAAAATCGATTAATCCACCGATAACCGATTAATCTCTAATCTGAGGCAAACCGAGCAGTAAACGATAAGCGATATCTTGAACATTGCCGGTCGCCCTTGTCATGCTAGACCTGACCGAACCGATCTGTGTCACTTGCAGCAAAATGGAGGAGCTTGCATGTTGTCACTTGCAAAGCTTCTCTACGTGTATGATTAAAACTGCATGTAGGTTTTCTTTATATCTCACCTTTTCTTTTGAATTTTCTTTGCACTCAGAACTAGATGTGGTATTTTATTCAATGGATCAGTTGTGGCAATAATTTGTTAAATAGATCAAAGTTAATTAGGGGTATGCTCCAAAAAACTGTGTTTAATGTTGATGTAGTGATGGCAGTCACTTATTTATGCAGATCAGAAACTGTGGCTTTGCTGCAAATTTTGGTTTAACATTTCACATGGTGTGTAATTATTGATGATTATTTATTTATCTTATCTTTGAAATAGGTGTTGGTTCTGTCCGGTTGGATCAATCTGCATCTTTTAACAGCCAGGTGTCGACTCAAAATTGGAAAAACCATGATAGTAATCAATTTAAGAAGTTGAAGTTTTTTTTTTGGACCAAATAGAAGTTTTAGGACCAAAAGTGAACTTTTAGCCAAGTTGGAAGACAAAAAGTGGACTTTCTTGAAACAGCATTGCTAACTGACTACAAATGTTCGGTTAAGATTAATCATAGGCCTGCTTCTAACTCAGGTGTTGAATTGATATACTGATATATGTCCTATATTTAAGTAAAATGCAACAGGAATTACCTTGTGCAAATATCTGGTAGATGCTATGTACTCGCTAGCCAAATTTGACAATGAAAACGCACATTCCATGATATAGATCAACAAAACCGTCTTCACTTTTCATATAATAAAATTCTTTGTGCAGCAGCAGCACATTGTTACATTAACAACTGTCAATTATACCATTATAGAGTGGCAATGACCTTGACCGGTGTCTTTTAACTGGTGCAGAAAAGCCACATTTAAAATTAATTCACAGCAGTAACTGTAGCAAACAACTATTTACATCAACCAAAAATCATGTAACAAGAGGCACGCATGCTCAAAATCACAATACATGCATGCTAAGTTTCTAGCCCACAATTTATTAAGATAAAATCACTGGATTGATTTTCTGATGAACTAGTTGCAGGATAGGGGTATTAAGAAGGTAACATTACTTTCAAAAGAATCTACTCCCTCCGTTTAGGTGTATTGGGCTCCTAATGAATCGCACTGTGACCAAGGTTGGTTTTTACTGGTTCCAACCGATCTGCTCTTTTCGTACATGCATTGGTGGCACAGGAATCTTGCGTGCATGCACTGGTTGTTGCGTACATGCACTGGTCCCGGTCCACCGATTTATTAGCCTAATTAATGGATATATGGGCCTTATTCCTTCTTTGTTTTGGAACAAATAGTTTTTCATAAGAGGCCTAATACACCTAAACCGAGGGAGTAAGTTCAGTACCAATTCAGAGAGATTTTTCTGAAACAGTGGAATGGATGACAACAATATTGGAATTGACCATGCTGCCATCGAAGCTCTAATGTCCAACTGCATAGTTTTCTATTCATTGCTTGACTAAAGAAGATACGATGCAGTTTCTTCATAGAGAGAGCTGACCTGGCACCTAAGAATGTAATCTATAACTTTCTTACAAAGCTTGTCCTTATCTTTAAGCAAGCTAATCTTTTCACCCCTAATCTAATCCTAACCAAGGGCTCTGCCTGCATGGTTACCCAGTGGTCACACCCAAACAAGTACGCATACTAAGATGAAAACTGAACCACATATGACTATCGTACAGAATAACTAGAGAAAAAATGTTAACTTTTTCAGGCATCCAGATATTACTTTATTTTCTTCTGACCCAGTCTAATTTTATTTTTGACGACCATGAGCCATTTCTAGCAGATGTTTTCTTCCATTAAAATACTACAAACTGAGGTTTCCTTGGATGCTTGAACATCTATCCAAAAAAAAATAACAGAACATGAGATTGTCACGAAAACAGCATGACTAGCTGACTACCAAGTTTTCCAAAAAAAAAAATATAAGAGCCTGTTTCTAGTTCTGGTGTTGTACTTTTGTTCGAAAAGGTGATTCTTTAATTTTGCATATTGTCCATATATACACCCTCCCCAAAACAAGCAAACATGAATTATACCTCATGCAAATATCTGGTGGCTAAAAACCAGCAAAAAAAAGGTTCAACAAACAAAAATGATGCGACATCAGTGACATAGATCAGTATTCAGTACAACAATCTACACTTATCCATATGCTTGCTAAGTTTGCTTACCACAAGCAAGTGTATCGGTATCACAACAGTGTTAGTTGCTAACACATAAACATGAGGAAACTGGCTCGCATGCCCACAATCACATCCATAATTCCATATGCATGCTAAGTTGCGAACCCGCGAGTGTATAAGTATCAGAGCTGCATGCAGCTACCACTTCAATATAGTAATAGACACTAGAATCGTATGACAGTAACTCTGTAATGATGGAAAACGAAAAACAACTTCGAGAAAAAACCTATTGGGGAGGGTGGGCGCAATAGTGCAGAGTGTGCCCGTACAATTGTGTCAGAAGTAACATATATGTATAGAATATTTCTCTGACAAAGCATCACAAGATAGGACAAGACTAAAGACCACTAATCGATCATTAGTACGACCATTGAAGAATTTTGACAGCACGGCTACATTAACAAATGACGGCATGTGTCTTATGCGACCAACATAAAGAAGTAGACAGTCTGCATAAGCACCATTTTCAGCTAGTGTTCATAAAGCAGTAGGAGAGTAGTACCAGCTCAGCCAACAAAACAAATGTTTAATCATCTTGTTTTGTATCCCAGTCTTTCATCTTCTTACTTCCCTTTGGTTTAGCAATAGGTCCATTCATGCCCGCCATTTTTGCATTATATTTTGCTCGCAACGGCCCATTTGTAGACCATCTGAAATTTAACAAGAAATAAGTAAGGGCCATGATTTCCTAGTTATAAGATCAGAAGTTATCCCCAGAAAACAGAAAACAAACTAACTGATAAATATCATCCATAAGGCTTTGATTAACTAAGAGGGTGGCAAATAAGGCATGACAGGTAAAAAACTAGAAGGGGTTTTTTAGTGTTATGCTGAAAAGCATACAGTGCATGTATTTTATTTAGGGTAATGTCGTACGAACAAAAGTAGTGGCTAGATGACACATGTTGTACTGAAATAGCAGTACGAAGATAATTAAACAAGCCAGCTGAAAATGCATCAGGAAAGAGTACGTACGGTGCATTCCAATCAGTAGTGTCTTCATTAAGAAGATGTGTCCACTTGGTTCTGCCGCTCCGACCGAAATGCTTAACTTGCATGACCTTAGGCAAGATGCTCTTGTCCATCTTATCTTCTCCAGTAGGCTCAGAGAAATCACGGGTGTAGATAGCATCTCTACCAACTGATTGACTGACATCATCAACACCTTCCTGGAAGAAGGCACCCTTGTGGTAATACTTCTGCATAAAGTTCCACTTCTGTTTGTTGGAGTTACGAGAAGGTTTTGGATTCTTCTGCTCCCATACTCGGCGCTCCTCCTCAGTCATATTCCTCACCTTCTCGATCTCTTCCTTCTCCTTCAACCTTGCATCTCTTTCCTCCCTATCCCTCTTAATTCGTGCAATTTCACGATTCTTCCATGACTCATACTCCTCTGCTTCGTTCAACTCATCATCTGTATCGACATCCTCGATGCTAGCATCCTCATTTAATGTCTTCTCAATGTGTTCGGCCTTCTTAATCTCCTCCACCACAATCTGCTTAGTCTCTTTTTTCCTAGCCTCCAGCCTCTTCTTGACTAGCTCCTCGAGCTGTCGCTCCTCCTCCTCCAGCCGGTCACGCTCGGCAATCGTGTCCCGCTGCGACTTTGGTATGAAGACAGGCTTCACCATGGCCATGCCCATCTGCTCATCCTCCGAGTCAGTCTCATACTCAGATTCCTCGGGCTCTTCATCGTCATCCTCCAACGGCTCCTCCTCCTGAGGAAGCAACTCCTCCTGCTCCCTCAAGAGCTGCCTGGCCCTTATCCTCCTCCTCCTCTCCTCCTGGGCCTCCTCGTCATCCTGCTCCTCCAACTCAGCCTCCTGCCTGTCTCTCTCCTCCTCCGCAGTGGACACAATCTCAGCCTGCCGAATGCGGCGGTGATCGGCCCTCAGCTCCTCCTTGTTCTCCGCACGGGTCTCCGCGAGGCGTCGGAGCCGCCGATCATCCTTGGGGGCGAGGTCGCCATCTTCATGCTTGGGGAATGCCTGGGAAACCCTAGCCGTCCGGATATTGATGTCTTCTTCGGCTTCTACGATGTCTTCTTCTGCTTCTCCACCCCACTCGGGCTTCCTCCCCGCAAAGTAGCGCTGCACCTTGGTCTGGCCAATCTTGCCACGGAGCTTGTCGCGCACCGCGATGGCGGAATCGCTAACCCCGGCCGCAACAGACATGGTTGCGTCACCTGATTCCCCTCTTCGCGTGCTCTCAGAGGACCGCTGCAAACACGGCAATTATCAAAGAACTGGCAAGATTTTGGAGAAGAAGAAGAGGGATCTGGCTGGATTCTACTGTTCACGGCACACAAAAGAAGACCAGACCGAAACGAACACAAATCCGAGCAGGCTAGGGTTTCATTACCAAGGGAAGAAGAGCGTCTCGGATGGATCTTCACTGCACGCGTATCCAATGGAGGGGAGGACGAGAAGGAAGGCCTCCTTGGGCTTGATTTTGTGGGAAGTAGGAGGCGGCGGGGGATGAGGCGGCGCTGCCAGGGAGGGCGGTGGAGCCTTCCGGCACGGGGACGAACTGGGAGGGTGCCTGCGCGGCTGAGCCGGGAGGTGCTAAACACCGCCCGTTAGCGGCAGCGGGCCCATTAACGCAGTTTTCTTTTTTTTTTGTGTTTTTTTTTTTTTTTCTCTTCATTTTCGTTTTGGAGAGAGCGAAATGTTCGAAATTTGGACTTTATAAAAAACTGAACATTTTTTAAGCGTGAATAATTTTTAATTCTGAACATTTTTCAAATCATAATTTTTTTAATTCTAAACATTTTTTTATATTTGAACATTTTTCAAAACTGAACATTTTTCAAATCTGAACAAATTTCAATTCTGAAATTTGAACATTTTCCAATGCAACATTTTCTAATTCGAAAATTTCCAAAATAATAAAAAGTGGAAACAATAAAAATAGAAAATAAAAAGGATGAAAAAATGAATCTATGTTAGTCGGGTCGGCCTGCTGCGAAAACATTGTAGGCGGCGCGTGTCAGCCGCGCTGCACGCAGTGGCATATAGGATTCACCGACTCAGCCTAAGCTGAACTTGGGTGAGATGCATGAGAAGCAGGAGAGGCCCAAGCCCGCATAGTAATAATTCATCTCCTTTGGGTTGTCTAATGGCTTTGTTCGTGGCCCTACTCTTCACATACAGGAACACCGTGAAAGGACAAGGATGTCGTCTAGAGGGGGGTGAATAGGCGATTTAAAACTTTTTCGGTTTAGGCTTGATAATTGCGGAATAAAACTAGGTGTTTAAATTAACAAGCCAACAATC
This sequence comes from Poa pratensis, assembly GCA_947311845.1. Taxonomy (NCBI): domain Eukaryota; kingdom Viridiplantae; phylum Streptophyta; class Magnoliopsida; order Poales; family Poaceae; genus Poa; species Poa pratensis. The sequence continues at coordinate 3,730,689 of CAMZMU010000013.1, forward strand.
TAAATAAACTAGGCTCACCTATAGCACCAATAACTTATGCTAAGCAAGACAAGCAACAAGGTAATAGCAATAAAGAATACTTCAAGCACGAAGGCTATCACAATGTAAAGTGCATAAGTAAAGAGCTCGGGTATAGAAATAACCGAGGCACGCGGAGACGAGGATGTATTCCCGAGTTCCTCCTTTTTAGCGGTGTACGTCTCGTTGGAGGGGTGTGAGTTTCAAACTCAAACGCCACAAATGGTCTCACCCTATTCTCCGATGAACCTTTCCAAAAACTCGGTTCACCTTCCACTATCGGAATCCTTCAAGACGGAATCCGGAGCCTTTACAACAATCTTGAGGCACAACCCACAAAAGGACTGGGAGCTCCCAAGTGACCATAAAAGGTCTCAAACACCACAAAAGGCGTCTAGGGTCCAAAGACCCAAGAGTAACAAGCTCACAAACTTTCACTTCCACGAATCCTCGTGGAGAGCACAAACCGATGCACAAATGCAATGGCAAGAACACAAGAAGTGCTCAAGTCCTTCTCTCCCAAATCCCACCAAAACTAGCTAATTCTTGTGGGGAGAAGAGAGGAAGAACAAAGAAAAACTCAACAAATGGAACTCCAAGATCTAGATCCAAAGGGTTCCCCTCACTTAGAGGAGAGATGGATTAGTGGAAATGTAGATCTAGATCTCCTCTCACTTTTTCCTCAAAGATATGTAAGAATCATGGGAGGAATTGAGAGATGGACAAGCTTTCCAAGGTCAACCATGGCAAGAGAGAGGGGAAAACGTGCTTGGCTGTAGGTTGAAGAAGGGGAGGGGTATTTATACCCCCTGCCTAAAATATAGCCGTTACAGCCACTAGGGCCTGATACGTCTCAAACGTATCTATAATTTTTGATGTTCCATGCTGATATTATATCAATTGCTACATGTTTTGGTTACACTTCATATCATTTTTATGCATTTTCTGGGACTAACCTATTAACAAGATGCCACAGTGCCAGTTCCCTGTTTTCTGCTGTTTTTGGTTTCAGAAAATCTATTAAGGAAATATTCTCGGAATTGGACGAAACAAAAGACATCGTCAATAATATCACGAGGAGATCACGGAGTCCAAAGGGGAGTCGGAGCAGACCCACCAGGGGGCCACGCCACACTAGGGCGCGGCCCAGGGTGGGCCCGCGCCCCCCTATGGCGTGGTGGCCCCCCTCGGCCACCGACGCCGCCTCTTCGCCTATATATTCTCCGCGACGCGAAAACCCTATTACGGTCGATCATATTCCACGAAAAGTTCCGTCGCGGCCGTCATCGTCAATCTCAGATCGGAGGAGTTCTGAAGCTCTTCCCGGCACCCTGCCGGAGGGGAGATCATCACCGGAGGGCTCTACATCACCATGCCTGCCTCCGGAGTGATGCGTGAGTAGTCCACCCCTGGACTACGGGTCCATAGCAGTAGCTAGATGGTTGTCTCTCTACCTTGTGCCTCCATGTTTAGATCTTGTGAGCTGCCTAACATGATCAAGATCATCTTATTGTAATGCTAGATGTTGTGTTTGCTGGGATCCGATGAATATTGATACCATGTTTATTCAAGTTGTTTATCTATGTGCTCTTGATCTTGCATGCTCTCCGTTGCTAGTAGATGCTTTGGCCAAGTAGATGCTTGTGACTCCAAGAGGGGGTATTTATGCTAGATAGTGGGTTCAGTCTCTAGATATCTGGATCAGTGACAGAAAGGTCTAAGATGGTAGATGTGCTGTTGCTACTAGGGATAAAACATTGGTGCAGTGTCCAAGGGCACTTGTATTGATTACATTACACACTTTACTTCATGCAATAATCTGTTGTTAGCAACTTAATACTGAACAGGATGCGGATGCTGCCTTGAAGGTGGATTATTTAGGCATAGATGCTGTTGGAATAACGGTCTATGTACTTTGTTGTAATGCCCAACTAGATTTCATAGTAGACATCTTGGCATGTATTGCATTGTTATGCCCTCTCTATTTGTCAATTGCCCAGCTGTAATTTGTTTACCCAACATGCTAGTTATCTGTTCTGAGAGAGACACCACTAGTGAACTGTGGACCCTGGTCCAATTTCCTCATACTGTTTACACAACCTGCTGCAATCATCTGTTTCCTGTTACTTGCTGTTTTTCCTGCTGTTTTCCACACCATACGTTTAACTCTTTGTTTCTGCAAGACCGGAGAGATTGACAACCTCTCTGTTTCGTGTTGGGCAAAGTTCTGGTTTGTGTCTGTGCAGATTCCACGTTGGTGCAAGCTCCCTAGCGCCAGGGGGAGTCAACATCAACAACCTTCCGATAGATCGTCAAGTCCTACTGGATTGATAACCTTGGGTAGATTTTCAAGGGAAAACTTCTGCTGTCTACATCATAACCTTCCTCTTGGGGTTCACCAACACGTAGCCATCAAGCTGTTTTCTGGCGCCGTTGCCGGGGACTTGGAGGCTATTGGAAAGGGGAGTCTCTCAGTTCCAATCTCTTTACTTTGTTTTTGTCTTGTTTTAGTTTTGTTTTGCTTGCTGTTAAAAATCAAAAACCCAAAAAATTAAATTCCTGCATCTAGTTTATTTCGGTTTGCTCATCATGTCTGGTTCTTCTTATTTTGTTTCATCTCCTGAGGTTGAGGTTCGAACTTTTAAGCAACAAGGGGGAGAAAGTTTAAAAGATGCTTGGTACAGAATTAGTAATGCTCATCATAGGTGTGCTAAAAAACATTCCACTACAATCCTTCTTAGGAACTTTTATGTTGGCATTACCAATTGGTATAGATATGTTTTGGACACTTTGACAGGGGGTAACTTCCTAGGAACACCTGCTCTAGAGGCTAGCTACATCCTTGAAAGTCTAGTAGGAATACCACCTGTTAATGAAATTAAAATTGAAGTCTCTCTTGAGGATGTTATGAAAAAGCTTGAGGTTGTAGAGAATCTTCCAAGTATTGATGTTAAGCTTGAAAAACTACTTGAGAACACTGAAAAATTTGATAAATCCTTGGAAGATCTTAATAAAAGAATTGTTGCTCTAGAAACTTGCTTTAAAAATCATGATCAAAACTCTAGGATTGAGGAGATAGAGGAAGTCATTGACACCATGAGTAATACTTTTTCCTCTTTCAAAACTAAGAAGCAAGGGTATATTCTAGATAAAGGAAAGAAATTCATGTATGTACCTAAGGGGCCTAAACCAAAACTTTCAACTTCTGATGTGCTGGATAATGGATTTTATGAATTTACTAATAAAGCTTGCAGTGGGCCTCTCAAGTTTTCTTCTCAAGAACTAGCTAAAATGAAAACCCCTCTTGTTGTGAATTATGATTTATCTGAAGCTTTTGGGAACCTTGATGTTTCTGGTCTTGACAATACTTGATGCATCTCTTCATGCCTAGCTCAAAGGCATTAAAGAAAAGCACTTCTGGGAGATAACCCATGTTTTTATTTGCTGTTTTATTTTTGTTTTCTTGAGTCAAGGATGCTTGTTTACCTCTGTAGCAACTCCTTTGTATCTTTTATTTGCTGTTTTGTTGTGCCAAGGAGAGTTACTAATGCAAAGTTGGTTTTATTTTCGGGACTGCATTGGGACAGATTGCTGTTCGTCACCGTTTAATTCAGTAGAAAATCAGAAAAAATCGAAAAATGCTGAAACTTTTTGTGCATGTTCCTGATGATGTTACGCAACTTTCATTATTTCAAAAGTTTCATCTGAGCATCGTAAGTGCCTCGAAAAAATTCGTCATTACAGACTGTTCTGGTTTGACAGATTCTGTCTTTTATTTTGCATTCTCTCTTTTACAAGTTTTTAAGTGGTTTCTTTTCGTGTAAAAGTGCCCACTTGAGCCTAGTAAACAGTGGCTAATGTTTAAAATAGTTGGCTTGTGAGTTTTGTCTTTGCTAGAACTTTGAAGTATTATCTTTTAGTGCACTAACCTGCTAATGAGAAAAGCTGTTAAGTTTTGGTGTGAAGGAAGTTTTCAAGTGTTGATAGAGGAGAATGATATTACATGATCAAGAAGAGTGAAGAGCTTAAGCTTGGGGAGGCTTACCTCCCCAGCATATTTCAAGAAGACTCAAGCATCTAAGCTTGGGGATGCCCAAGGCATCCCCTTCTTCATCTACAAATTATCAGGTCATCTCTAATGGTGCTATATTTTTATTGCTTCATACTAGTGTACTCTTCCTTGGAGCGTCAGTGTGTTTTTGTTTTCAGTTTGTTTTGTTTTGTTTGCTGTGCTATACTTGTTGGATCCTAGTTCATGTTTGGGAGAGAGACACGCTCCACTTTTTCATTAGAATACTCTTGTGCTTCACTTATACTTGTTGAGTATTCCTGTCTAGTTGCTGTTATTGCTGTTAGCTCTCAGTTTTTCATGTATCTCTTGTTAGAGCTTTCAGTTTCTTTTGAAGAAAGTACTCTCTTGCTTCACTTATATCTGTTTGGAGAGTTGTCAAATAAGTTGATTGGTGTTTGGTTGGACCAGAAAAATGCTATGCATGTGGTAGTGGTATAAAATGCTTACATGAATCTTTTTAGATCGTTGTCTTGAGTAATTTGATGCTTGCCAATTGTTTTGAGCTGTCAAGTAATTAATGTTTAAGCTTGTGCATCATGTAAGTAATGGCTATTAATGAAGAACTACTATAAGGATTTTCTGCTATAATAATCTGTTGCATAATTGGAAGTCCATAGTAGTCTAGATAATTTTTGGATGAAGGCTATGTGTTAACAAGGAAGACAGTGGGAGTCTATGGTTCGTCAAACCTTGTGTTTTATGTACACTCTTGCTATTCCAGTTGATAATGATGTTTGCTTATAATAACCTTGCTAGCCTAAACTCTGTACTAAGAGGGAATGCTTCTTGTACATCCAAAACCTTGAGCCAAATCCATGCCACCTGTGTCCACCATACCTACCTATTATGTGGTGTTTTCACCATTCCAAGTAAATTTCTTCATGTGCTATCTACTAACTACTCAAAACAATTTCCTTTTTGTGTCACTACTTGAAAAGCTCATAAGGACGTAGTAGTGAGATTTGTCATCTTCCATGCTAATTAATTTACAAGGATTGGCAGCTTCATCTGCTTCTCCACCTTTTATTTTGCATTAAAGAGCTGGTTAGTCCACCCTATAAATAAATAAATAATAGACACTCCTCCATGGTGAATGTTGGTGGGCACCCGAGGATTCGGTTAGCCATGGTTTGTGGAAAGTAAATGGTTGGGAGGAGTGTCACCAATAAGTGCTTGTTACAAGTGCAGTCCTAAAAACTCTCGGAACCGCTCTAAAAGTTAGTTAGCCATGGAAGATGACAAGTACCTGCTATTTGATTTGTTGACACCTGTATACACCATTACCTTACAAAACAATATTTTATGCTCTCTATATGCCTTCGGGAACTACAGCTCTAGCACATGATGTTAATCCCTGCTTCCCTCTGCGAAGGGCCATTCTTTTACTTTTATGTTGAGTCAGTTTTCCCACTTCTTTCTGTCTACTTAAGCAAACATCATTGTCAACTCCAGTATAACAGTTTTTACATAACTTTGTGTTTGGTTGATCATATTCTTTGCATTGACATTATCTATATGATATACATGTTGAAAGTTGAAGCAAAAGCTGAAGCTATTATCTTCCTTTGTGTTGATACAAACACTTTCATGTTGAGAATTATTGCTGCTGTGAACTAACTATTATGTTAGACTATTATATCTCTAAATGTTTTATAGTATTATTCATGAAAGTTTGCACTTGTGTGATCACTTATGTTTACTCTTTATTTACTTGCTTGCAAACTATAGACCATTGGCTTGGATCACTTCATTCAGATCATGTGCATTACATTGTTATTTGATCAAAGATTGTGTTGGTAGCATGTCACTTCAAAAATTATCTGTTTTTATCGTTTACCTACTCGAGGACGAGCAGGAACTAAGCTTGGGGATGCTTGATACGTCTCAAACGTATCTATAATTTTTGATGTTCCATGCTGTTATTATATCAATTGCTACATGTTTTGGTTACACTTTATATCATTTTTATGCATTTTCTGGGACTAACCTATTAACAAGATGCCACAGTGCCAGTTCCCTGTTTTCTGCTGTTTTTGGTTTCAGAAAATCTATTAAGGAAATATTCTCGGAATTGGACGAAACAAAAGACATCGTCAATAATATCACGAGGAGATCACGGAGTCCAAAGGGGAGTCGGAGCAGACCCACCAGGGGGCCACGCCACACTAGGGCGCGGCCCAGGGTGGGCCCGCGCCCCCCTATGGCGTGGTGGCCCCCCTCGGCCACCGACGCCGCCTCTTCGCCTATATATTCTCCGCGACGCGAAAACCCTATTACGGTCGATCATATTCCACGAAAAGTTCCGTCGCGGCCGTCATCGTCAATCTCAGATCGGAGGAGTTCTGAAGCTCTTCCCGGCACCCTGCCGGAGGGGAGATCATCACCGGAGGGCTCTACATCACCATGCCTGCCTCCGGAGTGATGCGTGAGTAGTCCACCCCTGGACTACGGGTCCATAGCAGTAGCTAGATGGTTGTCTCTCTACCTTGTGCCTCCATGTTTAGATCTTGTGAGCTGCCTAACATGATCAAGATCATCTTATTGTAATGCTAGATGTTGTGTTTGCTGGGATCCGATGAATATTGATACCATGTTTATTCAAGTTGTTTATCTATGTGCTCTTGATCTTGCATGCTCTCCGTTGCTAGTAGATGCTTTGGCCAAGTAGATGCTTGTGACTCCAAGAGGGGGTATTTATGCTCGATAGTGGGTTCAGTCTCTAGATATCTGGATCAGTGACAGAAAGGTCTAAGATGGTAGATGTGCTGTTGCTACTAGGGATAAAACATTGGTGCAGTGTCCAAGGGCACTTGTATTGATTACATTACACACTTTACTTCATGCAATAATCTGTTGTTAGCAACTTAATACTGAACAGGATGCGGATGCTGCCTTGAAGGTGGATTATTTAGGCATAGATGCGGTTGGAATAACGGTCTATGTACTTTGTTGTAATGCCCAACTAGATTTCATAGTAGACATCTTGGCATGTATTGCATTGTTATGCCCTCTCTATTTGTCAATTGCCCAGCTGTAATTTGTTTACCCAACATGCTAGTTATCTGTTCTGAGAGAGACACCACTAGTGAACTGTGGACCCTGGTCCAATTTCCTCATACTGTTTACACAACCTGCTGCAATCATCTGTTTCCTGTTACTTGCTGTTTTTCCTGCTGTTTTCCACACCATACGTTTAACTCTTTGTTTCTGCAAGACCGGAGAGATTGACAACCTCTCTGTTTCGTGTTGGGCAAAGTTCTGGTTTGTGTCTGTGCAGATTCCACGTTGGTGCAAGCTCCCTAGCGCCAGGGGGAGTCAACATCAACAACCTTCCGATAGATCGTCAAGTCCTACTGGATTGATAACCTTGGGTAGATTATTCAAGGGAAAACTTCTGCTGTCTACATCATAACCTTCCTCTTGGGGTTCACCAACACGTAGCCATCAGGGCCGGATATTCCGGCCCCCACCAAAAAATCCGGCCTAAAAATCCGGTTTAGACAGAGCCTTGCACAAAAACAAACTTCAAAAAACTGCGAAAACCGGATTATTCAAGTAATCCGCCCCCCCGGAATATCTGGTTTTGACAGAACAAGCGATACGAAAACTGCAAGGACTCTTTCATCCGGACTCCGATTTCGATGATCTTGGGCTCGTTGGAATCGTAACGAAGAGCTTTACAAGATCATGCCAAGAAACATCATAGTCCAACAAGGGAGGATAAAACCAAATGATGAAAGGTAAAACCTTTCTATTAAAGAACAACCGGTAAATCCTCCACCACCAAGAAACCAACAAGTTTTTCATCAAGACTCCGTTTTCTATGATCTTGGGCTTGTTTCGAAGATAATCACAAGCCCTACAAGATCATGCATATACACATCATAGTCCATCATGTGAGAGGAAACCACAAGGAGAGAGTTTGACCTCTCTAGAAAAGATAAGCCGGTAAAAACTCCAACATCAAAACGCAACAAGATATGCATATGAAATCCGTTTTTCATGAACTAGAGCTTGGTATGGAGATGAACACAATCTCTAAATTCTTACCTGGATAAAAGCCAAATAATAACCAAGAAAGATGATATGCCAAGTATGCAAAGGTTTGATCTCTCCACAAATATGCGATCAAGTTACTCACTTGAGAGCCCCTCTTGATAGCACGCCATCTATCCTATAACGCGGTCGCCCACTAACACCAAAGACCGGTAAAATAGAAAACCTATCAAGATCATACCTTTGTCTTGCGCATTCCACTTGAGCTAGATGATGCCGATCTTGAGTCCCTCAAGTTGGAACACCTTTCTTGATTGTGCTTGCTAGCACATGCTTGATGAAGACTTCTCCAAATACTCCCCCATACACCATTATGGGAGAGCCTCGCTTAGCTCTATCTTCATGTGTGAAAGAGCATATGTGCTCTTAATCATGTTTTGGTGATAATGACAATACAACATGTGCTCCTAATATGTTGTTAAAGTGTGAACATGTTTTTATAACTGTCACCGTCAAGTTCGCATCGAGAAAAGGAGAAGAAGGAGCATTTTCTGCCCAGGAGCGGTAGTACCGCCCCAGTCGGCGGTAGGACCGCCGCTCCCAGGCAGAAGGAGGCGAGGAGCAGTAGCACTCCCGGTACCGGCTATGTTGGCCTCGGACGAGCATGTGCGGTACTGGACGCAGTACCGCGCGCAGTACCGGCTATCTCGCGTTCGGGCGCGCATGTGCGGTACTGGGCGCAGTACCGCCCGCAGTACCGGCTAACTCGCGTTCGGGCGCGCATGTGCGGTACCGGCCGCGGTACTACGGGCGGTAGTACCGTCGGCATGGTATCGAGCGCCGATCAGCGCAGAGTTTGACCAAGGCGAGGGAGCGCGAAGACTGGAGGCGGCCGTTGACCATTGAAGCATACGGCTTCAGCGGTAGTACCGCCCGGCGCGGCGGTACTACCGCTGGCTCGGGAAACTGCTGCCAACGGGCAGATTTCGTGGGGGTATTTAATGCCCTCCACCTACCTTGCTCCTCTTTGAGCTTCACGAAAATATCTTGCCACCATTGTTGAGAGCTTCATTTATGAGATCTCCCACTCCCACCAACCAAATCCATTAATACTTTGTGGAGTGAAGGAGGAGGTCTAGATCTACATCTTCACCGAAGGAATTTCGAATCCATCCATCCCCTTTGTGGTTCTTGTTCCTCCTTGGGTTGCTTGTAACCCTAGGAGGCCTTTGTGGGTTCCGGATACCTCAACTTGTTTGCGAGGTGCTCCGGGATATTGTTGGGAGGCTCCAACTCATTGTGGAGTTCCCCGACCTTTGTGCACGGCTTTGTCAACGCCTCGAAGGTGACCTCATAGTGGAAGAGCTACGCCTTCACCGGCAAAGCTCACGGAGAATAGAGTGAGCACATCCGTGCTATTGGAGCGCCTAGGTGACTCCACACTCCTCCAACGTAGACATACTTCCCTTGGGAAGGAACTACGGGAATCATCTCCGTGTCTCTACTTTGCGGTTACTTCTATCATTTACTTGTTGCTTCCGCTACGCTTTATATCTTGCTTGTATCACATAGGTTGTATTCATCTAGTGCACATCTAGTCAACCTTTGTTATACTTGCTCTAGCCCTAACTAAAAATAAAAAGGTTAAAATTTGGTAGTCGCCTAATCACCCCCCCCCCCCTCTAGTCGACTGGTGGCTCTAGGTTAATAGTGCCAGAAACAATGCTGGTACGTCACACGTCAGTTGGGAACCCCAAGAGGAAGGTATGATGAGTGCAGCAGTAAGTTTTCCCTCAGTATGAAACCAAGGTTTAATCGGACCAGTAGGAAAACGAGGTTTGCTTCAAAGGTGTTGGTGGAGGAGTGTAGTGCGGCGCAACACCAGGGATTCCGGTGCCAACGTGGAACCTGCACAACACAATCAAACTACTTTGCCCCAACTTAACAGTGAGGTTGTCAATCTCACCGGCTTGCTGAAAACAAAGGGTTAAACGTATCGAATGGAAAATGATGTTTGTTTGCATAAAACAGTAGAGAACAATGATTGCAGTAGATTGTATTTCAGATGTAAAAGAATGGACCGGGGTCCACAGTTCACTAGTGGTGTCTCTCCAATAAGATAACTAACATGCTGGGTAAACAAATTACAGCTGGGCAATTGACAATTGATAAGTGCATATAACATGCATGTGTGAGCTGTGGTGTCTACTATGAGATTCATTTGGGCATTACGACAAAGTACATAGACCGCTATCCAGCATGCATCTATGCCTAAATAGTCCACTTTCCGGTTAACATCCGTACCCCTTCCAGTATTAAGTTGCAAGCAACAGACAATTGCATTAAGTAATGTGCGTAATGTAAACAATACATTCATCCTTGAATAAAGCATTGCTGTTTTACCCCTAGTGGCAACAACACATCTACAACCTTAGAACTTGTTGTCACTATCCCAGGTTAAATAGAGGTTGAACCCAACTATCATGCATAAATACCCCCTCTTGGAGTTACAAGTATTCACGTGGCCAAGGCTTCAACAAGTAACGGAGAGCATGCAAGATCACAAATGACATAGACATGATAATATAATATTCAGCTCCACATAGGTATCAATATAAGTCAGATCCAGCAAACACAACATGTAGCATTACAATAAGATGATCTTGATCATGATAGGCAGCTCACAAGATCTAAACATGATGGCACAAGTGGAGAAGACAACCATCTAGCTACTGCTATGGACCCATAGTCCAAGGATGAACTACTCACGCATCACTCCGGAGGCGGGCATGGCGATGTAGAGCCCTCCGGTGATGATTCCCCTCTCCGGCAGGGTGCCGGGAAGAGCTTCAGGAACCCCCCGAGTTAGGGTTGACGACGGCGGCGGCAGCGAATATGTTCTGGATGAAAGGCTCGGTGTTTTAGGGTTTTCACATCTCGGGGAATAAATAGGCGAAGGGGCGATGTCGGCAGACCCCCGAGGGGCCCAAACCACCTCCAGGCGCGGCTGTGGGCCCAGCCGCGCCACCTGGTGGTTTGGCCACCTCGTGGCTCATCTTCGTCTCTCCTTCGGACTCCGTGTACGTGCTGGAAAAATAGGGACCTGGCCTTTTGTTTCGTGCAATTCCGAGAATATTTCCAGAAGTAACTTTCTGAAACCAAAAACAGCAGAAAACAGGGAACTGGCACTGTGGCATCTTGTTAATAGGTTAGTCCCAGAAAATGCATAAAAGTGATACGAAGTGTATATAAAACATGTAGCAAATGGTATAATATAAGCATGGAACAGCAGAAATTATGGATACGTTGGAGACGTATCATCGACCTTTCAATTGGTATCAGAGCCTGGGCTCTTATCAAAGGCTTCACCGCCTAAGAGAAAATGGTCGATGAGAAGGATCCCGAGGCTCCCGTTTCCAACGCTCATCTTGATGAGGTTGTTAGTGGCCTTGAGACCAAGATCAAAAATCTTGATGTCAAGATCACCACTAACGTCATTAATGAGTTGCGGAAGATGTTCGAGCAAATTACGGGAAAGCCCCCTCGTGTGGATGACGCCCCATCCTCTCTAGACTCCCCAAACAAAGACGGCGACGTCTTGACTTTGGAAGTCGATCCCGAGAAAGCAAAGGCGCAAGCCAATGCCGACTCGGGAAAAGGAGAGAATGGTACATCATCCACCTCGAAGGCTATTCCGGCGGTGTATTCACAAGTTCCACCGGAACAAGTGTATAACCAAATCCACCGACAAGTTGACAAGCCACACATCGCCAATATGGGCGCACCTCCTTAGCTTGACACAAAAGACTTTCCTAATTGGTAATTTTGCATGAAGTCGCATATGTCTAGTTCTTGTGTTGATTTGCTTGACATTATAGAGCGCGGCTTCTCTCCAAGGGATCCCGCCAATTTGACTCCAAGTGAGAAGGCCGATCGTCAACTCAACGCCACTGCTATGCACATGATCCAAACCGCCGCCGGTCCAACGTATCTTACTCACCTCCGAAGATGCACCACGGCGAAGGAATCATGGGCCGCCCTCCATACCTTGTTCTTGGGCAATGAGAGCATTCAACGCTCCAAGTATGAAGCGGTCCAAGACGAGGCCGATGAGTTTGTGATGAAGGATGATGAGACTCCCGAAGAGCTTTATAGAAGACTCACCGCTCTTGCCGTCACTTTGGGCGACTTTGGCTATGAGAAGATTGGTGATGATTGGATCAAGCGCAAGTTTCTCAAGGCAATCACTCCGTCCAACCAAGGATTGGCTCAAACCATTCGATCAAGGCCGGACTTTGCTTCTCTTAGCTCCAACACGGTGGTCAATGAATTTGTATCTATTAGAATGGTGGTCAAGAGCTCCATCAATGCTCTTGCTCGCCAAAGAGGACTTGCGGGTCAATCACCAAATGTTGCTTTGAAATCCAAGGCCATTGCATGTGAGGAAGTGGTTGAGCATGAAGATGAAGAAGATGATCCGGAAGAGACCAAGCAAGCCTATAGTGAACACATGGCTCTTGCCGCAAAGGCTTTTTGGGGCAACCGCTCTAAAGGTGCAAGATCTTTCGCAAGAGGAGGCAAGTCAAGAGTTGAACGACCAAGGACGTGCTATAATTGTAGCAACCAAGACCACTACATTGCCGAGTGCCCGTACAAGAATAGAGAAGACACCAATGGCAAGCTCGTGAGAAAAGACAAGAACATCAAGACCGTCGGCAACAAGAACTTCGTGAAGAGGAAGGTTCCAAATGCCTTATGTGTCCAAGATAGGAAAGTGCTCGGAGAGTACATGTCCGTGATGAGGATGATGATGTTGAAGGTATGGCACATGTGGCCATTGCTACTACTTCCACTACACCGGCATCCCTCTTCAAATCCCCCAATGAGAATGAGGCCATTCCCTACACATGTCTTATGGCAAAAGTCGGCTCAGTAACCCCTTCTCCTAAGCCCGTTGTTTCTACACCTCCTTCTTTGTTGGATTGTGTAGAAAATGTTGAGAAGGAGGCCCAAGGTCCAAATGTGGTGGACTTATGGCTAGCTAAGCTCAAGGGGGAGAATAAAGTTCATGTGAATGCTCTTATTGAGCAACTTGATGAGACTAACCTTCTTATAGATGAAAACGAGGAGAAACTCTTGACCATGGAGGCTAATGAGTGTGAGTACGCTAATGAAATAGCGGAGCTATCCAATGCTCTTGAGAAAGAGCAAACTCGTAGGAGTGCTCTTGAAGAGGCCTTCTCTAATCAAGAGGAATCATATGCTATTGATATGTCTAGGGTAAAAAAGGATCATGAACATGCTCTTGCTATTTCCAAAATTCTTAAGAATGAAAAGAATGAGCTAGGTATTGGCCATGCTAGACTTGAAAAGGAAAATAAGAGACTTGATGAGGAACTCAAAGCCCTCAAAAAGTCTTTTAATGAACTCCAAAAGTCTCATGATCAATACCTAGGTCAACAAGTGAAACAAAGTCTTGCTTCTTCCTCTAGTAGCAATGTTGCTAGCTCTAACTCTTGTTGTGAGCATGCTAACCTTGTAGAGGAAAACGCTATGTTGAAGGCCCAACTTGAGAAGGGCCTTGCTTCATGCATTCAAGGTGAGAAGAATCTCAATGATCTTTTGAGCAATCAAAAGGATCAAGTTGGGAAAGAAGGACTTGGGTTCTCTACCAAGTCAAAGAAGAAGAACAACAAGAAGAAGAAGTCAACTCCCCCTTCCAAGAATATTGTCTTTATTAAGGAGGGGGAGATGGCTAAGGAGAAGGAACCCAACACCATTGTGGGTGGTGAGGCCACAAGGGGCAACGCCACTCACAATGACTTTGCCGGGAAATATAACCCATCTTATGTTCTTTTGAAATCTAGAGATGGACATGTTTATGCTAAATATGTTGGCACTTCTTATGGTGATGATTATCATTGGGCTATTTGGATTCCAAAGACCCTTGTGACTAACAAGAAAGGACCCATTCAAAAATGGGTACCTAAATCAAAGAATTGATCTCTTGTAGGGTGCGGCGTCCGGTGCGGGTCGATGGACGGTGGATAGTGGCGCATCCCAACACATGACCGGACGCATTGACTTGGTGGATGATATCGAACCTCCTTTACCACAATATTCCCATGTCAAGATTGGTGACAACCGCGAGCTTAAGGTATTGGGACGCGGCAAGGTTATTGTTGCGAGAGAAATCTCGATCAAGAATGTCCTTGTTGTTGAGTCCCATGGTTACAATTTGCTTTCCGTCTTTCAACTTACTAAATGTGGTTATGGGTGCTATTTTGATGACGAGAGTATGATCATCACCGTGAAGGGGTCTCTTAAAGTAGTCTTTGTTGGGCATGTCGAGTTCGGTATGTATGTGCTTGATTTCTCGAAAGAAAGCACCTCTACCGCGACTTGCCTAATGGCTAAAGTTCATGTGGGTTGGCTTTGGCATCGCCGACTAGCCCACACCAATATGAGAACCTTGCATGACCTTCAAAGTGGTAATCACATTCTTGGGCTAACCGATATTAAGTTCTCCAAAGATCGTGTGTGTAGGTCTTGCGTTCTAGGCAAGCAACATGGAGAAGCCCATCCACAAAAGATGCAAATTACCACCTCCAAGATTCTCGAGCTCATTCACTTGGACCTTTTTGGTCCTCTATCTTATGATAGTCTTGGATGCAAGAAGTATTGCTTGGTGATTGTTGATGACTACTCAAGATACACATGGGTCTATTTCTTCAAGAAGAAGAGTGAGACTCAACAAAGAGTCATTGATTTCATCAACATGGCCCAACGTCAATTTCAAGAGAAGATCATGGTGATTCGAAGTGACAATGGGTCCGAGTTCAAGAACTACACCGTGGAGGGATTTCTTAGTGAAGAGGGATTGCACATCAATACTCTACCCCATACAGCCCTCAACAAAATGGTGTGGCGGAAAGGAAGAACCGGACGCTCATGGATGCGGCAAGGACTATGATTGCGGAGTATGCTTCTCCGTACAACTTTTGGGCCGAAGCCATTGCCACCGCATGCTACATCACCAACCGGGTCTATCTCCGTAAGATCACAAACAAGACCCCATATGAGATTCTCCTCGGCAAGAAGCCGGACCTTTCATATTTCCGCGTCTTTGGATGCAAGTGCTTCATTCGCAAGAAAGGTAATCGCTTGTCAAAATTCGAAACTAGATCAATTGAGGGCATCTTTGTTGGTTACTCCACAAACTCTCATGGCTATAGAGTCTACAACAAGACCACTGGTCAAGTTGAAGAGTCTAGTGACGTGACGTTTGATGAGGATAATGGCTCCCAAGTGGGGCAAGTTGATTCTAATGTTGTAGGTGATGTTCCCATGGAGCTCGCCTTGAGGAGGGTGGCAATTGGTGATATCCGTCCTATTGATGTAATGTCCCAATTTCTAGAATTAGAATGTTTGCATATCATTATGTGCATTTCTTCATGGCATCAATTTAAAACTTGCATTTGTTTGTTTTGAATTCGATTTTAAAAGAATTATTTCCAAAATCCTACCTTAGAGTTTTCAAAAACCCTTTTTAAAGCAATATATGTGCTTAGGAAAAATTGTATTTTATTACAAATAAAATTATTCCCCAATAGTCTCTTAAGACAAAGGACGTTTTTACAAATTTTTCAAAATTGGTTTGACTTGATTCCGAGTTCAAAATCAAGAGTTATGAAGAAAACAGGAAAAAGAATAAAGGAAAATGTTTTAAACGAAAATATAGTCGACCGAGGCAGTTGGGCCGAAACCCAGCCCAGCTCGCGCGCGCGCAGTAGCCAGCAGGCCGCATTTTGGCCCTTTTCCCGAACCGCCTTTGTTTTCTGTTTTTTTTCCTTCTTCCATTGACGGGTGGAGCCCACCTGTCAGGTCGTCTTCTAGAACGAGCAGTTTGGTACGAGTTCGTCCAGAACTCGATTTCTATCCCGAAAAATCTCCGATTCCGTCCAAATTCTTTGCCCCCTGCCCACGAAATCTCCCCCATATAAATCCCAAACCCCGTGCCGTTCCGTCCCCGCACAAACCACAAACCCTAGCCTCAGATCGAGCTCGGAAATTTCCGCCGCCGCCACCACCATTGCCGCCGCCTCCGAAGCTCAACGCCGCCGCCATCCGGAGCAAGGAGAGGAGGATACGAGGGCTCAAGGAGGACCGGAGCGAGGAGCCGCACCAGGGGACGTCGTCGCCAAGGCCGGAGGAACACCAGAGCACCGCAGCCGTCCGCATCCGAGCTCGTCGTCACCGTCGTTCTGCTGTTTTCCGTGAGCAGCGTACGTCCCAGCCAGTTTCGATCTCGTCCGTTAGATCTCGATCCAACAATCCAGATCGGATAACTTACCCAAGGGGTATCGACCAATAGGGTCGCGCCACATGTATTATTCTTCTCTATTCCCGTTTTTAATCTCAGAACACCTTCAGATCTTGTAAAATTCATAACAAATCGACCGTAGATCCACAAATTGCAAAGTTTATATCGTTAGAAAGCTAAAATCCAGATCTGTCCAGATCTGAAATAAAATCTGCAGGTTACCGAAGTCATTATTTCTTGAATTTGAAATCTAAGTTCGGACTATTTAAATCATAATTTAAAAACTATAACTTAGTTTAGATCAAATATTTTTTGCTACGGTTTTTATTCTGATTTCTCTATCCAGAGAAGTTTAGATCTAATATTTATGAATTTAGTTTCTAATTAAATCCGCAAAAGTTAAACTAATCTTTCTAAGTAATTCATTGCTTGCTAAAATCTTTGTTGCATATAAAATATTTTTCACATGCATCATATGCCATCAATTATCCAGAGAACTAATAATGTAATTTCGTTGCATAAATTAAAATTGACATGCATGCATGATTGTTTGGTTGTTTATGTATGTCATGTTTGAATCATGTAGATTGCGACGATTGTGCGGTTTGTTCTTGTGAGGATTGGGTAACCGGAACTACAACCAAGGCAAGTGATGCATGATCCCATTATTTTACTACTATGCATTAGTGTTTTCTTGTAGTTATGCATGTGTAGGATTTTTGTGAATTAAGCTATGCTAGATTACTTCACTAACACCCAGGTGGAGTAATCATATATGTTCCCTTAGACAATGACAATCATATGTTAGGTGTCAACGTATTGTTAGAATTGCTTAGCCATGCTATGTAGTAAATTCGTGGATGGGACGGATTGGTAGCATGTCATCAGAGTAAAATTTATGGTGGGGACCGCCGCCCAGTAATCTGAGAATGTGTTTGGGTTCTTGTTTGGTAGCTACTCATGTGCAACCGTGTTTCGATATATAGTATGGGCTATGACAGAATTGGTAGGTTGTGGTGACCCGGACCCATCGTAACCAGTAGATGTAGCATAGAGTAGGATTGGGTCAGGGTGCGTGGAGGTTTGGGAAGCTACTTCTTATTAATTCTGGCTTGATCTTCTCCCCTCCATTCTACAAAAGGTGTGTTATGGTACATGGGTTGGTTGGGCAACACGGGAAAAGTGTACTAACCTCGCGAGGGTTTAAACTAAGATCTAAGCCGTGTCCTTCGGTTATGGGCAAGTTAGCAACTAGACAGGATTCTATGGCATTATTCTCGCTCATCCCAATTTCATAACTACTAAAATTTTGATTGGGTTAATATTGGTGGGAGTGCCTGATGTCTATCAGTGTGCTCATAGCCAATGGGTAGGAGCACCTGTTATTAAACAGAGTGTCCAATTATATGTGTGAAAACTATTTTCTATTAAAAAGATAGGGGAAAACAATACTTTTGTGCAAATCAGCCTTGAGACATCCACCTAGCCAAATAAGCATGTAGAAACTAGGCGCCATTTATATCCACCATAACATCACTTGCCAGTACAATTCCAAATTGTGCTGACCCAACTTTTGGGTTGTATTAAATGTTGCAGGTTATTCGGATGCTGAGTGATCGACGTAGGTTTCGAGACTCCACTCGACCTTTGTTCGCCTGTGGCGCAAACTAGAAGACTGGAGTTCTTTTATTTGCTTTTATGTTATTGAAACTTCAAACAAATTTATGCTAAGCTTCCGCTATGCAAATTGCAATAATTTATACTCTGGATTCGCTAGATTGATATAATATTGCTTTATTGTTATCATTCTGGCTGTGTGTACTGGTGAACGGTCCAGGGGCCAGTACTACATGCAACGATACAACCCGTGGTGGGTCGTGTGACTACAATTGAAGAGGACCCTCCTCAAGTTGAGCCACCTCAAGACTCATCACCTATCCAAGTTCCTCGAGTGATCCAAGAACAAGCTACGCGCCCTCAACCAAACAAGGAAGTTCAAGAACAAAGTGATCCCATTGTTGAACAAGATCATCCCATTGTTGATCAAGTCCAACCCAATGATACGACACATGATGTTCCAGAACAAGCTCATGATGGTGCACAAGACCAAGAACAACTTCATGATCAAGAACAAGTTCAAGATCAAGGTGGTGCACATGACTCCCATGATGAAGGTGATGATCAAGCTACATCTCAAGAAACTTCGGAGGAAGTCAAGGCAAGAAGAGCAATGAGAAGAGAACGAGACCTCGTCCTCAAAGAACATACTTTGGATAAAGTCCTCGGAGATGTTAGAGGCAAGGTCGTCACAAGAAAGCAATTGGCAAGCTTTAGCACCAATCATGCTTTTGTCTCCTTCATCGAGCCCAAGAAAGTATATGAAGCCCTTGAAGATCATGATTGGGTGGAGGTCATGCATGAGGAGCTAAACAATTTCAAGCGCAACAAGGTGTGTAAGTTGGTGCCAAGGCCAAAAGATTGCAAGAACATCATCGGCATCAAGTGGGTCTACAAGAACAAGCAAGATTCGAACAACATTGTCATTCGAAACAAGGCAAGATTGGTGGCACAAGGCTTCTCTCAAGTCGAAGGTGTTGATTTCGGTGAAACCTTTGCTCCCGTTGCTCGCCTTGAGTCTATTCGCATCTTGCTTGCATATGCATATCATCATAACTTTAAACTATAACAAATGGATGTTAAAAGTGCCATTCTTAACGGTCCAATTAATGAGTTGGTATATGTGAAGCAACGTCCCGGGTTTGAAGACCCCAAGTATCCCGATCATGTCTATAAGCTCGAGAAGGCACTCTATGGCCTAAAGCAAGCCCCACATGCGTGGTATGAGCACCTTCGCGAGTTTCTAGTCGATCGTGGATTTTAAGTGGGTGTCATAGATCCAACCCTTTTCACCAAGAAGGTTGGAGGGAACCTTTTCATATGCCAACTCTATGTTGATGATATCATTTTTGATTCTACTAACAATGCCTTCAATGATGAGTTTGTCAAGCTTATGACTAGCAAGTTTGAGATGTCCATGATGGGGGAGTTGGAGTTCTTCCTAGGATGTGAAGTAAAGCAATATAGGGAAGGCACCTTCATCAAGCAAGCCAAATATACCCAAGACATGCTCAAGCGATTCAACTTGGCGGGTGCCAAGATTAGCAAGACCCCGATGTCCACCAAACATGATCTCCACGCCGACACCGAGGGTAAAGATGTTGATCAAAAGCTTTATCGTTCTATGATTGGTTCTTTGCTCTATCTTTGTGCATCTAGACCACATATCATGTTTAGTGTGGGTAAATGTGCAAGGTATCAAGCGGCTCCTAAGGAAAGCCATATGATGACGGTTAAGCGCATCCTTCGATATTTGATTCATACCCCGAACTTTGGTCTTTGGTATCCCAAGGGTTCAAGCTTTCATCTCATGTGGTATTCGGACTCGGACTATGCCAGAGAAAAGAAGGATAGGAAGTCCACTTCCGGGGGTTGCCAATTTCTTGGTCGCTCCTTTGTATGTTGGTCTTCCAAGAAGCAAAATTGTGTTGCTCTCTCCACCACCGAAGCCGAGTACATCTTCGCCGCAAGTTGTTGTGCTCAATTGCTTGGGATGAGGCAAATCTTGAAGGACTATGGAGTCAACTTCGACAAGGTGCCTCTCTTTTGTGACAATGAGAGTGCCATCAAGATCGCCCATAACCCCATGCTACATTCCAAGACGAAGCATATTGAAGTGCGTCACCACTTCATCCGGGAGCACGTGGAAAGGGGCAACATTGACTTGTCTTATGTAGGTACCAAGGATCAACTCGCGAATATCTTCACGAAGGCCCTTGATGAAACAAGATTTCGAGAGTTGAGGAATGAGCTAAATGTCATTGATACGAGTAACTTTGCTTGAGCACCGCGCACACCTAATCATAGTGTACTTGATAACTAGTTTGGATGTAGGCATAGTTTTAGGGGGAGTGTAGCTCAATTCATGAGTCAATGCTACCCCTATGATGTCCATATAGACAATTCGTGCTTCATCGGTCACTTTTGGTGACACTTTGTGCTTAAATGATGAGTGTTGGCCGGGAATCCAAGATATATCTTCGCGGTTTCGGGTTGAGTTTGCTCATACATGGTGGCTACGGCCACCGCCCTCCTTATGAGGAGTTGGATCTTATTTGGTTCTTATTTGGGTTTCTTAGACCTCTTTGGATTTTGTGGAGATCACCCCTATTTGGCCTTTTCTCTTTCGAGTCTTGCAAATTCAGGTGACTTCTCCTCTCTCAGTTCGTGTTCTACCCTAAGCCAACATTCTCATCTCAAAAACCATCTCTTTCTAAAAAAATGCCTTTTATTTCGTGCTCTTGGTGTTGTTTTGGTCGGAACCGGCGACATAGGGTTGTCGGGACTCTTTTTCTGAGTCCCAACAACTCTTTGCCCCCTGGCGCCGGTACTACCGATACCACGGGCGGCACTACCGCTGCCGCGGGTTTGCTCCCACACCCGGCAGCGCGTAGGGCCCCCCGCGGTACCGCGCCTGTACCCAGGGCGGTACTACCGCTGCTGGACCGAGCGGTAGTACCGCTCGCGCGGGTAAGTTTATATCTGGATCGGGGGCAATGAGAAGTCAACCGCACTTCTTTTTCCCATCGCTCCCACGTCCTCCTCTACTCCTGCCCCACCGCCGCCGGCCTCTTCACCGCCGGGAAGGCGCCGCCCCAGCCCCGGCCTCCGCTGTCCTGGCCACGGGAGGCTCCTGCACCTCTCCCTCTCCCTCGGTCCTTCGCCATGAGCACCGGTATGCCCTCTCCCTCTCTCCTATCTAGTTGATGGATGGAGAAGATTAGATGGTTTTCCTAGTGTGTTCTTGACGGATTGGCTTGGTAGAGATGCAATCTAGGTACCCTAGAACCTTGTGTAGAAGTATTGTGACGAATCCTTGGCTATTTTGGTAGTTCCTCACCTAGAATCTTTGAAACTACTCGGTATGTTGTGGGTGTTCCTCATCGATTTCCCTCACCATCCCGTTGCTAATTTCAATCCTCCTAGTTGTTGTACTCCTAATTAGCCCTTGCTTCATCCAATCTTTGTACTATTATGTTCTTGGTTTCCTAGTCACGAATTTTTTTGGTGTTTACTCATCTCCATGCTTTCCTACCCATTGCTATTCACAGGTGGGAATGGTTCAAGTGGTTCTCGTACTAAGGGCAAGAAGCAAAAAATTGATGAGCAAGACATCGAGTATGCTCCCAAAGGAAGAAAGGGAGGTGGTTCTAAGAAGCAATCCGCTGCCAAGAACAAGGTTCTCTCTGCCAGTGAGATGGCTGATGCTGACTACACTGAATTCAGAAAGCGAGATCCCTATGCCGTGGACAAGCCGAACTTAACTCCTGCGTTTCGGGGCACCAGTTCCTACTTCCAGACTCGTTTCCAAGAGGAGTGCTACAATGAGATTCTTCATCGGCAGCCCGTCGGCAATGTCGTCCCGCAGCGATACATTGACATCCACCATATGGAGAGGCATCCCGAGTACTTTGGTGAGGCTTTGTCTATGTGCCATGAGTTTGGGCTCATTCCCATCATCACTCTCCAACAAAATTATGATGAAAAGCTTGTGTGTCAATTTCTTGCCACTGTCCACTTCACCGCCGAGTACCCACGGGCTATCACGTGGATGACCAAGGATCAGAAGTTCTCGGTTCTTTGGAATGACATTGCTGTTATGCTTGGATATGAAGATCACGCCCCCTTTGGACAGATGGCCTTGAAGAGACTATGTTTCGTGTTCATGTGGATCAACGACCCTTGGCTAAATCTCTCCTTGAGCCTCTCCATGTTTGGACGAGGTACACTTGTGGCAACACTGCGGGTCTCTATCCCCCTTATGAGATCATGCATCGCATCTACCGGATGACTATCAATCCCAAGGTTGGCAATGTGGATCAAGTTCATAACTTTCTTGTTACCTTGTTGGTGATGACCCATGAGCTGAGGACAAAAGGGAAGAAGCTTGATGTTATGG
Organism: Poa pratensis; assembly: GCA_947311845.1. Taxonomy (NCBI): domain Eukaryota; kingdom Viridiplantae; phylum Streptophyta; class Magnoliopsida; order Poales; family Poaceae; genus Poa; species Poa pratensis. The sequence goes on from CAMZMU010000013.1 coordinate 3,753,114, forward strand.
ACTTTCTTTGGACTAGATGTGGCATGTCGTCGTTTACAAGAAGAATGCTTGTTTTGGTCATCTCATCATGAAGATTATCTTGTGGGCTTGGAACAAGGAGTGTCCCACTCTAGAGCTTAGTGACCCTAGCACTTGGATTGTCCACAAGCCCAAGCAACTACGCATCAAGGATCATACCGAGCCCGACTGGACTCTCCAAGGCAAGGTCAAGGCCAAGGGTGGTGCTCGTGCTGGCCCCTCACGGGCTCCCAAGAAGGAAAGTGGTTTTGATTGGATGGCTAGGCACGTCAAGAAGATGTTTTGCCTCAACAAGTCTATTGAGAAACGTTTCCATGACTACCATGTTGAAGATAAGCTTGCTCGTCAACGCGACATTCAACGTCGCCGGGATAGAGGTGAAGAAGATGTGGTCTCCGACTCCGAGAAGTCCATCACTCCATATGACAAGTGGCAAGCCCAAGACTCCCATGGCAACGTCATCACTTGGTCCAATTATGAAGGTGAAGAAGAAGTGTCCTCTCGCCGCCGTCCTCGCCCCTCAAGCAACGAGCACCTCTCCGAGTGAACCATGGGGCGCTAGCATCGGTTTCTCTCTTTTTGGTGTCTTGATGCCAAAGGGGGAGAAATATCTACTAGGCTTTCGAGGGATTTGCATGGGCTAAGTCACAAGCTTTGCTTTGTCTTTGATTCTTATAAGCTTGTGAACTTCCTTTTATCTTTAAGTTGGTGAATTCTTGTTAGTGAACCCTTGTTATGCATGGTGTAAGACATGTTGAACTTTTATGTTTATGTTTCCATGTTTTGTGTTGCTTATTTGTGCAAGTTGTGCTTTATGCTCTATATTATATCTTGCATGGTTTGCAAATTCTAGGGGAGTGTTGATCCTAGTTCATGTGCACTTGATACCCGATGACGTAGTTACCTGCGTCAAAAGAATATGGGTTAGGTTGAGACTCCAAGTGCAGAGTGTGTAGTAAGTGGAAGACGTGTTTTCCCCACGAGGGGTGACTCGAGGGTTTAATATCGAACTCTCGGGGAATCAGTAGTGAAGATTTATCTTTCCTATCCTTCTTTTGGTTACCTACAAAACAAAGTAAATGTTTTGGTCCTCAACCTCACCTAGTGGTTGTCAAGCACAAGGTGTGAGAATGATATCAAGATAATATGCAATGCAAACAAGAAATAAATATGCAATGGTGGTAAATAAATATGCAAGGATGGTGGTAGCAATGATAAATGATATTTTTGGGTTTTATATGATGAATGCAAGATGTAAAAGTGTTTTTGTATTTTCGGATTTTTAAATGGCAGAAAATGGAAAAGTGGTTGGAAAGGTGTTTCTTATGATTAAAAATGGACCGGGGTTCATGGTTTCACAAATGCACTCTCTCTTTAATAAAGTGGTAGACAATGGAACACTAGAGTTGACATATGAGATTGCAACACAACAGTTTAATGACAAGTTATAATTATATGGGCATCACGTCCTAACATAGAGACCTTTTGGTTATTAGTCTCTCTTATACTCCACCAAGATGCGAACTAAATCATAACACCTCAGTAATTAAGATAACTCAGAGTATAGCAATAAGTATCATGACATGAAGTTAAAATAAGAACATGCTAGATCTAGTCATGGAGTAAGTGGCAATGGTCACACCCACATCTCCGGTAGCATGGTATTTCTTTTTATCCCTAGTGAGGCAACAAAGTAAGGTAGAGATACCCAAGTGGATCGCAGAACTTTCTCTCACGTTCACTGCACTAGCCACCCCCCGTTACTCCAACTAATGCACACGTTCCCCCTCACACGCTCTCATAAACATGCTTGATCATGACAAGTAAATAAGAACGGGGTACATAATATGCATCTACTTTCATAACTGAAACAAAACCATTGCAATCTCAAACATATATTAACTCATAAAAAGATCCACCACAAAGGTATTACATAGATGACCGTAATCATGTTCAGCAGCTCATACGGTACTAATTAGTGAAGCTCAAGAGAGAGAGATACATAAGTTACTTCCACAAACCCATAGTCCAGAGGTGGACTACTCCCTCTTCATCATGGAGACGGTGGAGAAGTCGTTGGAGAAGATGGAGACCACGCCGGCAGCGCCCCGCCGGAGTTTTCCCCCTCCAATCTGCAGCTCCAGGTCTCTGTTTCGGTGTTTCTGTGTTTCTGCGGCGCTCCTTCCAGAGAACGTCGGGGGACTATTTTTATAGGCGGTTTTAGGTCAAAACGGAGTCGGTGGAGGAAAGATCGACGGCAACGGAGCTCCGAGGCCAAAAGGGGGGTCCCACGCGGCCAGGTACTGGCCGCGTGGGCCCACTCATCTGGCCCTCGGGCCTCCGCTTGTTTGCTTCCTTCGCTCCCACGCTTTGTTCCTTCCAAAAACTGATGCTCGTAAATTTCCAGGTCATTTGGACGTCGTTTGGGTCCCTGAAACATTAAAATATAGAAATAGGGTTTTCTGCCTGCGCAGGGTTAATTCCATAAAAATAGGAAACATATCAAATATTCCCAAAATCATTATAAAACAGTGATATAACCCTTATATGATGCAAATATGACTGGAATATAAGTAAAATAATGCAAAGTTCATGTATGCATTTTACATGCATCAACATCCCCAAGCTTAACCTATACTCGTCCTCGAGTATGAAGGTGATAAAACTAACATGGACTTTGCAATTTAATACTATCAATGGATATCAAAGATGATTACTATTGCTACATAGAGTCAAATGATTCATTCTTAAAAGGAGTAGCAATATGCAAGATAGTTTATGAAGTGATATCAAGTATTCAATGCAAGGATGTTCAATGATAATTCACAAAGTGTAACATAAGAGAAAAGTACTATGGACCACATGTATGCATAATGATAAGTAAGAACATCCTACAATGGTCATAGAGTATTGATGAAAATCTGAATATAAAAGGTGGACACTTTGGAAAGATATATATGAGTAGAGGTAAAGCATGAATAAGTTTCATCTAACTTCTGAACTTCTCTACTTAAGTTAATGATTGTAATGGTAATCCTTGGTGTCAAGCTCTCATTCCCCTATCATAGCATCTTGAATGATTAAGTTTAAAGTGAAAGCAAATATGAGTAGTGTGCTTGACAAAGTACAGGTTGAAAGTCTCATGCCCCTTGAATACAAGTACCTACTCCATGTGTTACTCAACTTGGAAACAAAGCAAGTTCAAGTTAAATATCATTGTAAGTAATAATAGTATCATTAAGAGCGTCAACTGGGGTACCTCTTGTCCCAGGATATGGAACAAGCCCATATCAAAATGACAAGACAAACAAACAATGAACAATCTCAACACCCTTTTTATTTACCATTAGATAGCTTTTTATTGTAAGGTGTATCACAGAAGGTTCACCATAGCATGTAAGTAAATTTCCACCATGAATGATGCATGGCTTAGATTAGCGGCCCAGGCGTCTCTCTAACCATTTATACAAACTCATTTAAACTCACTTCATTTCCACATTTATTTCACCCATGGTAAGCATCCATAAACAAAAGTACATGATATCAACTAAATGAATGAAGTGCATGTTGAAAGCTTGCCATGTGACAGCACATATGAGCTAACTCTCAACCAAAGACATTTGTCAAGCCCACAACATCATAATTTTAATCACAATGGGTCATTTTTATTTATGCAATGAAAGTAAAGTGTGCATCAAGTTCGAGAGAGCTCTATAACCAACTTTTCCCATAACAATCAACAACATAAGCATTTTCATTCAGAGGTATAGATAACACAAATATCATGATAAACATACTCGGAATAGCATAAAGCTAATAGGTAGATATGGTGGACTCACTGGAAAAACTTTGGTTGAAGGTGTTGGAAACAAGTTTTTGCTTGTTGGAATTTTTGGGCTAGCAAGAGGGAGAAAGTTGACCATCTAAATGCATGCATGAGTGTCCATAGAACTAACTAATCCATGTTAAACAAGTAAATAACATTCAGCATCAAAACATGAATAAAAGATAGCTCTTGATAAAATACTTGCAAATTATTACTCATTAACAAGCTCATGAATCATGCAACTATATGTATCTTTTAAAATCAACTCAACATCCCTTTTCCCAATCTTATAATAGCATCCAACATAATTCAACCCAAATTTCCAGTAGCTCTCTCATATATAAATGATAGTGTGGTGGTCTCACAAAATAAAAATCAAACCTAAACAAACAAAAAGACGCTCCAAGTTTATGCGATAAAGTGTTTCGATCGAAAAACAGAAGTTAGACGTGTGCAAACCGAGAGTGTGTAGGTCCAGTGGGGTTGTCTTCACATCCCCAAGCTTATGGTCTTCACCATCCTTGGATAGCTCTTGGTGCATCTCCTCTAATCCCTGTGAAAAAACTTCAAAACACCGTTTCTCCCATTTCTTTTCTGTGGGGTGCATTAGTAGTGATAAACAAATAGATTTCTTGCTGCATATAATCCTTGAACAAAAATTCATATGAATGTCCAGAAAGTGTATAATGTTGTATGCCTACTCATAAACTCAATTGGATCAAAAAGATTCAAGTTAAAAGTTCAAGCATGCATCAAACAAAATGGGACAGAATCTGTCCAGAAAAACAGCAGCAGCAAAACGTATTTTTCTACCCTACTTAACTTTGTCGAAAATTCCGAAAAATTCATGCATACAGAGGATGAAAAGTTGCAACTACAGTTCAAATATGAGCTCATTCGGAGTTACAGAATAAGAATTAAAAATCATACCGTGCACAGATTCGTGCAGGAATAAAATCTCCGAACGCTATAAGCAACTTTTTCAAACCAAAATGAGTAAAACTTGGCACTTTATTAAAAATTCCAGAAACTAAACTAAACACTAAGTCTCTTGTTACAGCAAGAGGACACAAAGAAAATCACAAATAAAAACAACCGGGTTGCCTCCCGTAAAGCGCTTTCTTTATAGCCATATAGCTAGGCTTCTTACTTGATATTTATTGTGGACGAAGCTCATGAGGGAGCTTGAACTTTGTGTGTCCCTCTTCCTTGGAAGTGTTCATGCATAATACCAGGATCCCATGGTGTTCTCAAACCAATCAAAATAATAGTCAAGTTGAACCTAGTTGAGAGAAAAACAAAACACAAAAGTAATAACAACGAAGTCTAACTTTCTTTCTATGCATTGGCATTTTGTATATGAATGAATCACCATAAATAGAAGTTTCCAATGCATATTAACAATATTTACTTGCAGCATATAATTATTAGTAACATAAAGAGGGTTCTTATCACCTCCTCTTTCATAATAGTTGCAAGTAGTAGAAATAAATTCAACCATATAACCACAAGAATCATTCAACTTAGATAATTTAGGCACATAAAGAGGATTATTAAATTTATTATGGAATTCATTAGCATGCTTCCCTCTTTCAAAATAGTTAATAAGATCAATATCAAGTTTACTATCATGATTGCAACAAAGATTTGGAACTAAAGATAGTTGCAAATCACATAAGTATTTCTCAACATAAGCAAATTTCTCCTCTATGGTGTAAGTAGGAGAGTTCAAGAACAAAGTAGGACTCTCATGAGTAAGAGTACCATCACAAACAGCAAGTATATCATTTTATCCTGACATAAATAGTAACAACTTCTAAACATGGAGGATTATCAATAAGCATAGGACCATCATCTAAAGCATTATCATATAGCATATTTAAGCAACACTCCTCATTATCATCAATAAGTTCACTAGTAGCATTGAAAAGTAAAGGAGCATTATTAGTTTCATCATAATAGCATGGGTTATCATATAGGACCATAGAATTTTCAGTTTGACACTCATCATAACATGGATTCTCATAAATAACAAAAGATTTTTGAGTTTGAGTGCTATTATCAAATGTTGATGGTGAAGTTGGGAGATCCAACTCTTCCCCAAGCTTAGGTTGGAGCACATCCATTTCAATCTCCTCTTCACATACTTCCTCTTCCAAGCTTATGTTTTCATCATCCTCTTCCTGCAAAATATTAGTACTTTCCATGGAAGCAAGAATTCTTTCTTTAACATAAACATTATCACTAAATTCCTTTTTGCAAAGTTGGAGAAGAATAGAAATGTGTCCTTTCATTACACGAGCTTCATGACTAGTTGCAAAAAAATTATCAATAAGAAAGTCTATCTCATGGGCTGCAACATAAGCAATATATTTCTCAACTTGTTCTATATCATGGCATGCAAATTTACACTCTTGATAAGAAGCAATAATAGGATCACTATTATACTTACATTGATAGAGAGAGTGTTTATAGTCTTTTCTAAAGCAGCAAGTTATATTATGTAATTCACAAAACTCAGTGGCCATATCATTAAGATGTTCAAGCAATTCAAGCATTCTATTTCCTTCTTTGGTTGATCGATATTCATAGTAAGCTCCCATAGTTTTGACATAACCTTCCTCCATAGCGTAGCATACATATTAAAAACAACACTAGTTTTTATGGATTTTATGTTTTTAGATGAAAACTGAAAATAAAATGATACTAAACAATGCAAACCGAAATAACAAATGCAACACAAAATGCAAAACTGAAAATAAAAATGCAAACCGAAATATAAATATGATATGCAAGACAATAACAAAACAAAAAAATGATTTGAAGGTAAAGATGGATAAGATGATGCTCACGTAGGTGCAACCTCCCCAAGCTTAGGTGTTTGCACAAGTTGGTGATGAAGTTGACTTGGTGAGATATCCTTGGATAAACCTTTCAGCAATGATTCCCCGGCAACGGCGCCAGAAAACAGTCTTGATACCCTTGACGTAGTTACCTGTGTCAAAAGAATATGGGTTAGGTTGAGACTCCAAGTGCAGAGTGTGTAGTATGGAAGACGTGTTTTCCCCACGAGGGGTGACTCGAGGGTTTAATATCGAACTCTCGGGAATCAGTAGTGAAGATTTATCTTCCTATCCTTCTTTTGAACCTACAAAACAAAGTAAATTGTTTTGGTCCTCAACCTCACCTAGTGGTTGTCAAGCACAAGGTGTGAGAATGATATCAAGATAATATGCAATGCAAACAAGAAATAAATATGCAATGATGGTAAATAAATATGCAAGGATGGTAGCAATGATAAATGATATTTTTGGGTTTTATATGTGAATGCAAGATGTAAAAGTGTTTTTGTATTTTCGGATTTTTAAATGGCAGAAAATGGAAAAGTGGTTGGAAAGGTGTTTCTTATGATTAAAAATGGACCGGGGTTCATGGTTTCACAAATGCACTCTCTCTTTAATAAAGTGGTAGACAATGGAACACTAGAGTTGACATATGAGATTGCAACACAAGTTTAATGACAAGTTATAATTATATGGGCATCACGTCCTAACATAGAGACCTTTTGTTTATTAGTCTCTCTTATACTCCACCAAGATGCGAACTAAATCATAACACCTCAGTAATTAAGATAACTCAGAGTATAGCAATAAGTATCATGACATGAAGTTAAAATAAGAACATGCTAGATCTAGTCATGGAGTAGTGGCAATGGTCACACCCACATCTCCGGTAGCATGGTATTTCTTTTTATCCCTAGTGAGGCAACAAAGTAAGGTAAATACCCAAGTGGATCGCAGAACTTTCTCTCACGTTCACTGCACTAGCCACCCCCCGTTACTCCAACTAATGCACACGTTCCCCCTCACACGCTCTCATAAACATGCTTGATCATAACAAGTAAATAAGAACGGGGTACATAATATGCATCTACTTTCATAACTGAAACAAAACCATTGCAATCTCAAACATATATTAACTCATAAAAGATCCACCACAAAGGTATTACATAATGACCGTAATCATGTTCAGCAGCTCATACGGTACTAATTAGTGAAGCTCAAGAGAGAGAGATACATAAGTTACTTCCACAAACCCATAGTCCAGGGTGGACTACTCCCTCTTCATCATGGAGACGGTGGAGAAGTCGTTGGAGAAGATGGAGACCACGCCGGCAGCGCCCCGCCGGAGTTTTCCCCCTCCAATCTGCAGCTCCAGGTCTCTGTTTCGTGTTTATGTGTTTCTGCGGCGCTCTTTCCAGAGAACGTCGGGGACTATTTTTATAGGCGGTTTTAGGTCAAAACGGAGTCGGTGGAGGAAAGATCGACGGCAACGGAGCTCCGAGGGCCAAAAGGGGGGTCCCACGCGGCCAGGTACATGGGCCGCGTGGGCCCACTCATCTGGGCCCTCGGGCCTCCGCTTGTTTGCTTCCTTCGCTCCCACGCTTTGTTCCTTCCAAAAACTGATGCTTGTAAATTTCCAGGTCATTTGGACGTCGTTTGGGTCCCTGAAACATTAAAATATAGAAATAGGGTTTTCTGCCTGCGCAGGGTTAATTCCATAAAAAATAGGAAACATGTCAAATATTGCCAAAATCATTATAAAACAGTGATATAACCCTTATATGATGCAAATATGACTGGAATATAAGTAAAATAATGCAAAGTTCATGTATGCATTTTACATGCATCAGCACTTAGCATTCAAAAGCTACCATTTGATAGTGCACACATCTAGGGGAGATCCGTCTATTTTTGCAAAGCATTTTGTAGCAAATCGTTGTATTGTCATCATTCACCAAAAAGGGGAGATTGAAAGAGCATATGTGCTCTTAATCATGTTTTGGTGATAATGACAATACAACATGTGCTCCTAATATGTTGTTAAAGTGTGAACAGGTTTTTATAACTGTCATCGTCAAGTTCGCATCGAGAAGAAGGAGCATTTTCTGCCCAGGAGCGGTAGTACCGCCCCAGTCGGCGGTAGTACCGCCGCTCCTAGGCAGAAGGAGAGAGCAGTACCGCTCCCGGTACCGCCCGTGGTACCGGCTATGTTGGCCTCGGACGAGCATGTGCGGTACTGGGCAGTACCGCCCGCAGTACCGGCTATCTCGCGTTCGGGCGCGCATGTGCGGTACTGGGCGCAGTACTGCCCGCAGTATCGGCTAACTCGCGTTCAGGCGCGCATGTGCGGTACCGGCCGCGGTACTACGGGCGGTAGTACCGCCGGCACGGTATCGAGCGCGGTCAGCGCAGAGTTTGACCAAGGCGAGGGAGCGCGAAGACTGGAGGCGGCCGTTGACCGTTGAAGCATACGGCTTCAGCGGTAGTACTGCCCGGCGCGACGGTATACCGCTGGCTCGGGAAACTGCTGCCAACGGGCAGATTCCGTGGGGTATTTAATGCCCTCCACCTACCTTGCTCCTCTTTGAGCTTCACGAAAATATCTTGCCACCATTGTTGAGAGCTTCATTTATGATATCTCCCACTCCCACCAACCAAATCCATTGATACTTTGTGGAGTGAAGGAGGAGTTCTAGATCTACATCTTCACCGAAGGAATTTCGAATCCATCCATCCCCTTTGTGGTTCTTGTTCCTCCTTGGGTTGCTTGTAACCCTAGGAGGCCTTTGTGGGTTCTGGATACCTCAACTTGTTTGCGAGGTGCTCCGGGATATTGTTGGGAGGCTCCAACTCATTGTGGAGTTCCCCGACCTTTGTGCACGCCTCGAAGGTGACCTCATAGTGGAAGAGCTACGCCTTCTCTTGATATAGATGATGGCTTGGAGATAAACATGAATGTTCACTCAATCTTTTTTTCCAAGCCATGCTTGCAATAAGCTCAACTCTAGATGACCATTCTTCATATAAACCCATTGGATAGAACCTTGATCATCATATAATCTTCTAGAGTCCAACACATGAACTCCAATCTTCTTCATGGACAAGATCTATACAGATATCTCAATGCAAACATTAGTCCATAGATATTGTCATTAATTACCAAAGCCACACATGAGGGCACATGCACTTTCACACTGCGAGCTGTTCATGGTGTTGTGGACGCGATTTTTTTAAAACAAGGCAAAAGATTTGCAATTTGCATTGATTAAGAAGAAGGTTTAAGAGGTCTTACAAATCAAGGGTCAAGAACAAACTTGACCCCACATATAAAAACGTCTACTCTCGCAGCATCAAAACACTCAAAAGCCTTGGCTCCCGCTAGGACCAAAGTTTAGCTTCCTCTTTGATTTTGGCGATCACCATTGCGGCGGTGGAGCTTTGGTTGCGGAAGACACGAGCGCTTCTTTCTTTCCAAATCTCCCAAGAGACGAGCATGGCCAAAGTAGCAATGGCTTTCCGGTGCGGGCTTTTTGCATTGATAGCCAAGGACCACCACTCCTTAACCGAGGCATAGTTTCGCCAATCCGTGGGGGAGAGATCATGGATGCCCAACCAATATTTTATCGAAGACCATATCTCGTCGTGACTCTACACTTGAAGAGAAGGTGCGCCGCCGATTCTTGCACTTGATCACAAAGCTTGCACCTACCACAATTTTGCCATCCACGTCTTTCCAATCTATCGGTCGTCCAAATTCTGTTTTGTGTGACCAACCAAGCGAAGAGTTTGCATTTAGGAGGCGCCCATTGTTTCCATATTTGGCTTGCCATGTAGGTCGACTTGGTGGAGTATTGTCCATCATTGGAGAAATTCCACGTAATGGAGTCCATCGTCCCCTTGGTAAGGTGAACATTTTGAAGCAAAACGATTTGGACGTGATTTGGAGCATGTGGCTAAAGATGTGTATTTACCCCCACTTAGATGGTGACATACTATTCAGATCAGCCCTCCATAGCCTCAAGCATCATGACACCTACACAACCACTATTTTTCGTAGTATAAAACTTCTTGTTGTTAGTAACACATAACTAAAAAAGTTGCGATCAAGCACCATGACACCTACACAACCACTATTTTTTTATACCACATTGCAACAACAACAAATCTAAATCGGTGTAACACTATGTTTGGATGTTCATATTGGAGGGCTTGGAATTGAATTGAGCCCAATTCCAAATCGGTGGGTATATTGAAATGAGTCTTCAATTCCAAATTCCTGTTTGGTTGTGCAAGATATTGTAGATGGAATAAAAAAGAGCATCCAATTCCAATTCTCTGTTTGGATGTTTATAGGTTGAATTTGGTCACCCCCATGAGAAAGTGCCAATTCCACCCAATTCAGAGGGTGAGACTCTGAATTGGAGAGGGCATCTTTTAGTTGTAGTTCAATTCCATGGAATTCGGCTGTCAATTCCAGTTTTCAATTCCAAACACAACCAAACAGCAGAATTTGAGAAACACAATTCCAATTCCCAATTCTATGCTACAATATGGACATCCAAACAGAGCATAAGAAAAAGGATGAGTGTATAGTACAAGATTATACTATGTCACAAGAAAACATTCAAAGGAAAAAATACAAAACATGGGCTATACAAAAACAACAAGTGGTAGCAAATATATGTGAATACAAAAATCATCAAAATTTATGTTTTTTGGTTCTCTCAAATAGCACAACATATTAATCTTAAACTTTGTAGATTAATATAAGTTTTACACTACAATGTGTACATTTTTTTTCTTCAGAATTTTGGTACACCGAAAATGTCTAAAAGGACTGGGTCTCTATATGTGTCATGTAAACCACTCTCAACGACTGAAGATGTGCACATTTCTGTGACCCTTTGAATATAGGCTCGGGTAAAACCTAGGCGTCGCCGCCTCCGCCCCTCCTCCACCCCATCTCCCCGCCACCGGAAGAAGCCGGCGGGCAAGGCCCTTCCCGGTGGACACCAAACAACGTGATCTCGTCCCCTTGTCCGTCTTGCGATGGTAGACCTCCGGCCAAAGCGCCACGGTGGCCCTGTATGTTGGTTGCACGCGTGACGGAGTACGGATCTCGGGTGGTGGCCTCGGTGGTTGTCGGTCTTCCGGTGGCTGCGTAGGACAACCGTCGAAGGCCGGGCGTTGAGCATGCTGCGCTGCTGGGCATGATCCGCGAATCGGTCGACGTGGTTTGGGATGGCAAGATATGGCCGGTGAAAGCTGTGCTCATATGCGATCTGGGCCAACGACGGCGGTGTCCATGGGCACTGCTACCTTGCAGGAGGCGTCGTTGATGTCGTTCTTGTATCCCTGCCATAGACGCTCCGGGAGAAATCTTAGATCCGGCCCAGATGATGGCGATAATCGTGGACATGTATCCCTCTTGGGGGCATCGTTTTTGGAGTTCCATCGGCTGGAAGGTCGATCATGGCGGTAGTGCAGGTTTCCAGGCGTTCGCGCGGTAGCCAAGGTGGACTTGGCGGCGCGGTGTTCCGGCGGCGATCGCGCGTGCGTAGATGAACACACGCAGGGTGTTGGCGTTGTCTGGCATCGTGGTGGCGCCGACGGCTAGCCTGGCGAGGGTCTTCGCGTCGATCTACACTCTGAAGATGGGTCAGTGGAAGATGGTGGAGGTGACTTCCGGAGCGTGTGCACAAAACGCTATTTCTAGAGTTAGCCAGGGAGCCGACGATGGATGTGGCCGGGCAATAAGGCCACGTTTTCTCTATTGTTTGTGCCATAGACTCTCCGGAAGAAATCTTAGATCTGGTGCCGGTTCGGACGATGGCGACAATCGTGGTCGTGTACCCCTCTTGGGTGCATCTTTTTTGGAGTTCTGTCGGCTGGAAGGTCGATCATGGCGGCGGTGTAGGTTTCCAGGTGTTTGCACGGTACCCAAGGTGGACGGCGTCGTCTTGCTGTGTTGACTCGGCGGCGTGGCGCCGCGGTGTCCCGACGGCGATCGTGCGTGCGTAGATGAATGAACACGCGCAGGGCGGTGGTGTTGTCTGACACCGTGGTGGTGCCGACGACTGGCCTGGCAAGGGTCTTCGCGTCGATCTACACTCTGAAGATGGGTCAGCGGAAGATGGTGGAGGTGACTTCCGGAGCGTGTACACAAGGCGCTATCTCTGGAGTTAGCCAGGGAGCCGACGATGGATGTGGTCGGGCAATAAGGCCCAGTTTTCTCTATTGTTTGTGCTAGTTGTGGTGTTTTTCATTATTTAGCGGTTTCGGTTTGTATGTATGTCCATTGTAAAGTTTTTTGTCAGATTATGTTGTATAAATGAAATAAAAGCCGTATGTATCTCTTCAATGCTGGGGCAACTCGCCATTTCGAAAAGAAAAAAATCCCGGGTGCAATGAAGAATTAAACTAATAACGGGTTTGTCTTGTACGTATGCAGCAGTGAATCAGAGTTACCAATGCAGCAGATAGATTGCATATGTATCTCTGAGAATCGAACCGGGCATGTGCACACAGAACCGTGCAGCGGAACAAAGATGCCGGTGGATGGGGTGGCAACGGCATGATGCCAAGACGTCCGGTACAAGTATTCCCTGGCCGGGATGTCAGGCACGTTGCCAAAGCAAAGTCTTTGTGTCGGTTCCCGCAACTACGTGTCCGCGACACCATCACCTTTGCTTTCCTCTCCCAATCATTCCATCCACGGACATCTCGACGTGCGTGCATCAACCCTTTGAAAACCTGTTCATGTCAACTACTGAGAATGTTTCAAGGCACTATATATATCCCCTCCATTGTCAAGCTAAGAAGAAGAAGAAGAAGAAGAAGAAGAAGACGAAGAAGGTTGATTCTAGAGGCCCGGTGAAGAATTATATATCCAGTTCATTGGAAAATGGGGAAGCTCGGAGCATTGATTCCAGTTCTGGCTCTTGCCTTGGTTTTTGGTCTCGTGTCCGGCGGCAACTTCTACGACGAGGTTGACACTACGTGGGGGCCCCAGAACTGCTGGCCATCCGATGCCGGCAATAGCCTCGCCCTCGCCCTCGTTAGCAAGGGCTCAGGTCTGTTAAATCACTCTCTCTTTTTTCCAGAAAACAAGTCACACGATCTTTACTTTGTTTCCGCGCGCCGATCGATCGTGGAGACCGGTCATTTCATGAGTGTATTTTCGTGGTTGTCAGGCGCGGGGATCCGGTCGAAGAGGCAGTTCATCTACGGGACCGTGTCGACCATGCTCCAGCTCGTCAAGGACAACTCCGCCGGCACCGTCACAACATTCTATGTAAGTTATACATAGTTGCCTCCAAATCGATCATATCTGCATCGAACCTCTTGTATATATTCTTCAAGGATTGAAGCAATATCGAGATGCATGATGGCACGCATCTGATGACTGCAATTGCACGCAGACATCGTCGTCTGGGGCTTACCACGACGAGATCGACTTCGAGTTCCTGGGGAACGCGAGCGGGCAGCCCTAAACGGTGCACACCAACGTCTACGCCAACGGCGTCGGCGAGAAGGAGATGCAGTTCCGCCTCTGGTTCGACCCCACCGACGGCTACCACAACTACACCATCTCCTGGACGCCCTGCATGATCGTCTGGTACGTCGACTCCGTGCCCATCAGGGTCTTCCGCAACTACCAGCAGAGCCACGGCGTGGCTTTCCCGACGAGCCAGCCCATGTACGCCCACTCCACCATCTGGTCCGCCGACTGGGCTACGCAGGGCGGCCGCGTCCAGACCGACTGGAGCAAGGCGCCGTTCGTCGCCAACTACCACGGCATCGACCTCGACATCTGCGAGTGCTACGGCGGCGACTGCGTCTACCGCTGCGCGGGGGCCTATGGCGGTCAGCAGTACTGCCCTGGGCTCACCGACCAGGACCGCTGGAAGATGCAATGGGTGCAGGACAATCTAAGGATCTACAACTACTGCGAAGGCTACCCAGGCCCTGAGTGCAGCCTGCCCCAGTACTAACACGCGCATCTTCGATCGATGTGCCTACCACATCGTGCAGGCCGGTCATGTTGGTTTTTCAATGTCCGTGGACTTTTTTTTGGATTTTTATTCTATAGTATTTCGAAGTTGTTTTTTTAATTAAATATGAGAGCTTGGAGCTCTTTTTTGTACCAACATTTTACAGTACCACATTTTGCTCATATATAGCAATGTAAACATCCATGATGTTTTTAATATGATTAATATATGTTCTTATGGCCATCATCTTCGGCGCCATCGGTTGCCATGATTGTTATCCATCTTTAGTAGTACAATTATGGCCACCAGGGTTAACTCATGTGGTGTCTCACCGCTCTGCTTATTAACAACACGAAATTGATGTGCGTACGACGAATCACGCCCGATTCCTGTCCGACGTTTCCCTCGGTATCATGAGATGGACCAGCAATCAAAAACAGGCGGATTGATTTCACCATCGGACAACAATCCGATGGAAAACCATCGAACGCCTAGCAGGGTGTTAACCAAGTGCCAAGGGGTACCTCCAACCTTTAGATCTAACATTGGAAAAATGGGCCATATGTGTTTGTGGTCTACCCATATAGGCAATGATCATCCACTACGGACCGTCGCCGATGTGGCATGTCCCGACGTGACACTTTTTTTTAACCATGTCCATTGTGAAAATTGTTTATTTTATAAAAGATAGGTTTGGAGGTGAATTGTTTAATTTGATTAAAGAAAGGTTTGTCTATTCATGAAACCAAGAAGAACATAAATTGCACGAGGGGAGCAAATCTCCATCCAGAAAGAGTTTTAAGATGGAGATGCATGGGTTCATACCTTGGTGGAACTGATATTTTAACATAATATGAAAAAAAAACATATTAGATCTATCTCTAATCAATGTAGGCAGTACATCCATAATTCCCAAGTATCCAAATGGCACAAAATACTTGCACATAACTCCATTCAGATATCAATAGCCATGCAACTGGATTACTAAGTATATTATTACAGAGAAATGCGTTAACACATCGTGGTATACCATGTCTCGATCGTGAACATAATTTTTTTAACCATGTCCGTTGTGAGAATTGTTTATTTGATTAAAGATATGTTTGGAGGTGAATTGCTTAATTTGATTAAAGAAAGGTTTGTCTAATCATAAAATCAAGAAGAACATAAATTACACGAGGAGAGCAAATGTGCATCCAGAAAAGGTTTTAAGATGGAGATGCATAACTAGTAGCAACTTAGTTGGTGGAAGGAAATAGTGGGATACCATGCATGGGGATAGCTATGCACATGCATCTCACCGTTTGATCACCCTATAGGACATTTTTAACGCCGCTCCCTAGCTGTTATGGCAGTGCACCGTGATTGTTTTGCTCCCCCTACCAGTCCGAATCCTCTCATCACCGAAAAAGGAAGTCTCCTCTCTTCCACCTCGTGTAGAGGGAGCCATGCTAGTCTCTGTCGCGTATAGCAAGCCAGATCCCGCTTCGGCCACCACCGCGCGCCGCCGCACGCCCCCACCCCCTCTGGCTAGGCCTGCATCCCTAGCGCCACGCCCCTACCTTCTTCCTGTCGGGCAGACCTCCCCTCCCCAACAATTCGCGGATCCGGCGGTGCCCCTCCATGTCCGGTGCATCCCTGGGCCGGAGGCGGCCCCGCCTCATCCTGCATCGCGCGGAGCCGGAGGCGCCCCTGACCTCCTCTTGCATCCATGGCTTCCGCAGACTGCGGTGGCCCAGGCCATGTCGTGGCTGCGGCGGGGAGGAAGGTGGCGGGCGGCGCGGGTGAGGAAGAAACTGAAAATTTTAATCATTTGTACCGCAACATATCCTAAATATGAAACTGGAAATTCCATAAAAGCGGACAATGGTCTGGGTGATATCTCTTCCTTCAACACACCACTACTTACCAGTGATAGCGGAGTTATGACGATGAACGAATTAACCACATGTTTGGGTGGTTAGTGGAGGTGCTTGTACCTCTAGCTGATTAGATACCATCTTACATTGCAAGTTGTGTGCCTTTTCAATACTCCTTTGACAGCGAGATGATGTTTTCATCGATAGCGAGGCGTCTAAGTTGATTTTAGTTAATCTCAAGTCTCTTTTTTTTGGGGAACCGGCAGGAGATCTGCCCGTTTCTATATTGAGCTTATGAGGAGAAAAAGAGTACAATGCAAGTTACATGCCTTGACAAGGATGCCAGGCAAAAAGAGTACAATCTCAAGTCTCTGTGACAACAGATTTCGATAGGTCCACGTGTATTCATATATTGTATTCAGTGTTTCCAAAAATATTACTACATGCATGCATGACTGCAGATGAGGCTTTGCAGGCCCGTAGGAATAAAAGATTTATACTTGTCTTGTTTGAAGGTGCCACGGATCTGAAAGGAACAAAACGAATCCTCGATTAATCAAATCGCGAGCTCCTACCTGTCGGGTCTATCTATCGGAAACTGCCGCTACCCCTTTCTCCTCTCGCGACCCGCGCCGCCCCCGCGGCGGCCGGGCCGCGCCGCCTCCCTCCAGCTCCCGGTCCTCCCGCTCCTCCCTCCCTCCGCCATCGCCGGTCGGCTACGCTGGCCCTTGGCCGGACGGCGCCGGTGGCGGCGGAAGCTTCGTTTTTCCCCTCTTAGTTGGTGGCGGCGCGGGGCAGTCTTCAGCTAGGTGGTGCGGCTCGGCGGCGCTGGTCCGGCGTGGCGGCGGGTTTCCTGGCGCTGCGACGGTGGTTGACGTGGTGGAGGCGCTCCCGTTGGGGGCAGGGGCGGCGGCGGTGGTGCTCAACCCAACCGCTGGAGGGACCGCGTCCCAACCCAACCCCTCACGGCGGGACCGCGACCGCGGCGCTGGTCCGGCGTGGCGGCGGGGCTTCCTGGCGCTGCGACGGTGGTTGGCGTGGTGGAGACGCTCCCGTTGGGGGCAGGGGCGGTGGCGGTGGTGCTCAGCCCTGCAGGCCCAGATCTAGGCCCATTTGGGCCCGATCTGGGTTAGGGTTTGCCCCCGGTTTGGCCTGGTACGCGGCTCGCGACGGAGATGACAGCGGTGACGCACCCTTGCTGCAGCGTGGCGGTGGGAGCTTCACGGGCCTAGTTGGGTCCGGCTGAGCCTAGGAACCGAGTGGGTAGCGGCGGTGGCGGCCTACGTGCAGCAGCATGGCGGCGGGGACTTTACGAGCCCCCGGGCTCGGCCGGGCCTGCTTGGCCTGGTGTGTCCCTGCTGCCGTGTCCGGTCAGCACCCGCCGATGGCGGTGGAGGACGTCCTCCAGGTGGCTGCGCTGCTGCCGCCCTCCAGTTCCAATGTGGCTCGGTGTGCTCTGTCGTAGCGCCCGGTCGGCTATCGTCTTTGACGGTGGAGGTTGTTCCCTCCCGCGTGGTTGTGACTCTGTCGGACCCTGTCTACGGCTGCTTCGTCTTGGGCTGACCGGCCCTGCTATGTTTGCCTTGGTGAGACGACGATGGTGACTTCAAGACCGTGGTGGCGTTTGTTGGTGGGCGGCATGTTGGGTGGAGCGCTACAGATTGTCCGAGACTGGTTTTTTGGGGGTTGGGAGAAATCCCTGCCATTTTGGCACCGACGTGGTAACGCTTGCGAGTGTCACCCTTCCCTCTTGAGGGGCGTCGGGTGTACCTCTTCCCCATTCCTCGGAGCGTACCGGGGGAAACCCTAGCCTGTCCGGGCAGCAGCGTCGTCGTCGTCGCTTTCCTTCTTGGAGGTGCTGTTTGGTACGCGGTGATTTAGAGTGCTAGGTGTGTGGTGAGACTTCGCCGGAGAGGGCGCAGCGGTTGCGGGTTACCTTCGTTTTCGTTGATCCGCCGGTGTCGGCTTTGTTTTCTTTTCTGTTTCTCTTCCTTTTCTTTTGGGCATGAGTGTGCTGTTTGCCCCCGCGGTGGTCTCGTTGTTGTATCGGGTGGTTGCTATATCAATATAGCGGGACGAAAGCCTATTTCTTCAGCTCCTACCTGTCAATGGACGGAAACCAAGTGCCAAATGGAAACTAACGAAGTACCGGTTTCTTTCTTCTTTGCCTGCCAGCTATGGCCAAACGGAAGCTAGTACGAATCGACATTGTGCAGAGCATGTCAAAATACCAGAAAATACAAGCTGACGCGTTCTTGAGCCTAGCAAAACACGCAAGCTGGCATGCAATATCTCTCTTTGATTAAATATCATCAGACTCCTACGTGCGTACCAAAACTTCTTTCTTCGACAATCAGCTCACATTCGCAGCAACACGTAGAAGTTCAGGTAGTAGTGTAGACTTGTAGATAAGTCCCCCCTGTCTCCTGCATTTTCATTATGCCGGCCTTGGCACACACTTACAATTCGTACTCCAAAAGTAGAATAGATAACTGAATTTCGAGCAGCAAGCTAGCCGACAGACAAAATGATGGGTTGCTCGAGGGCGCTCCTCCTGGTCGCCGTCGCCGCGGCTACCATCGGCCTCGTCCGCGCCGCCAGCTTCCGCGAGTCGCCGAATTTGTGTGCCAGCCCAGCTTATGTGTCATCTAGTATATAGGCCCAACTACTAAACCAACCATACCATCTAGTCTCTAGACTCAACAACTGGGTATCTCAGCCAGCGTACTGTAGATTTCCCGTGCATGAGAGACCAGTCGATCGCTTCCCACTTTTCCAGTCCCGGGCACCGATTCCCCTTCTTGCGCCCTATATTTTGGTCTATTTGGTCATGACCGAAGACCGGACCGAATAGACCGAAGACCGAAGAACATAAAACCGAAAAGACCGAATTTATTACGGGTATCATTTCTGGATGACCGAAATTGTTAAAGACCGGAAAGACCGAACCGAACTAACGAAAAGACCGAACGCCCACCCCTATCCGCGACGACTGCACCATCGAGTGGGAGCCTCAGAACGCGGTGTTCTCGGACGATGGCCGCGACCTCACCATGTCTCTAGTATCCCTAGGCTCTCAGATATCAATACCTAACCCGCCGCCACCCCCGTCCCGTCCCCGTGCAGCCGCGCCGGGCTGCACCGGGGCGCTCGCCGCCGGCCTCCCTTAGCCTCCCCGCCTCGACCTCTCCACCCGCCGCCGCCGGGAACGTCGCCGGGCAAAGCCCGTGTGGCGCGGCGCGGCGGATCACCTCGGCCGTCGGGTTGGTGCGCAGCGGCGGCGCCCGCTCCGGCCATCCTCAACGGCGGTGCGGCGGGATAGCGGTCGGCCAAGGTGGCTCAGCAGCCTGACGGCGACGGCCGGCGCAGGCCAGCAGGCGGCGTTGGGCCCAATCTGGGCCCAGATGGGCTCAGACGGGCCGCGATCCAGGTGCAGTCCGTTGCGTCTTGCCGACCCCGCCGTCGGAACGCTGGCTCCTGTGGAGGATGCCAGAGCTTTGGCTCCGGGCGTGGTGGTGGCGACCTCCTCCTCCGCCGAGGTGGTCGGCCGGCTGGCTGTGGCGAATCACTTGATCTTCACAGTTAGTTCCGGCGGCGAGCTGGGGAGGCGTGGCTACCGATGAAAATCGAGTTCTGACCACGGTCACGACAGGCGATGGCGGCGCCTATGTTGTTACCTTGTTGAAGGCATCGTCGATGTAGCTACTGTCTACCCGCTCGCGCTGCTCCGGAGGAAATCTCAGATTCCGGGTTCCCGAGTCGGACAATGGCGGCGCTATTGGTGCCGCTTTCCCTCTTGGGGGCATTGTTTTTGGAGCAGCTGCTGGAGGGAGGAGGCAAGAAGTGGAGCGGTTTACATCTACCACGTTGACGACGGCGAGTCTCGGCGGCGTGACGCAGCGGGTCTCGGCGACGAGCGTCAGATGATGGACTTGCGCAGGTTGGTGGAGCTGTCTGGCGTCGTGGCGATGCCGATGGAGGTCTTGCAAGGTCATCACGTTGATCGCTCCTGAAGATGGGATGGCGGAAGATGGTGGCAGCGACTTCTGTTGTGCGCATGCGGCGTGCGCTGAGGATCGGCTGGACCGGTTTGTGCTACCGCGCGCTGTCGGGCGGCCTGGTTGAAGCCTTCGGATTTAGATGATGTGCGTAGGTGCGTGAGGTCAGGGCATCAGCTCTGATTGTTCCACCCCCTTCATCAAGGTTTTAGGTGTAGCGAGTTTTCGCCTTGATCGATGTATTTCTTTATAAAGCCTAGTGCTTACTGTTTTTCCATATTAATAAAACTCGGATGTGTGCATCCTTTGGATGCAATTGCTGGGGACGCACCCTCCATTTCTAAAAACTAGATGATTCCCCGCGCGTTGCTGCGGAGACTTATAGAAGAAATTTTATTATAATTAGGCTTTTAAATATTCTCTTTGATAATTAAGAACATAAGTTGCATACCTGTGGACAGTAAAATGTACAGAGATAACACTAACAAAAATACAGTACATCCGGCCACGATAGCACAGCTAATAAAATCTGTTGCGTGACAAATGGAGCATACACTTAGGAAAGAAAATCAACCGGAATTATTTTTTTACTTCGCTTGCCACAATGTAGAATGCCTGACTGTCTGAACACGAAAAAACATTGATTTGATTAATTGACCATTCCACAAAGGGCGCAGGTTCAATCTTTTAATTTTGTACATGGACGTAACTTGCTAGAATCAAGTTCTAATGATTATTTAGAAGATTACATCAAAGAGATTTATCCAGCATAAACTAAATATGTATAAGTCAAAACATTTGTAACCCTTTGGATGCAAAAAATACACCTGATGGCGATAAAGATGTCAAAAGAGACATGCCTCTTTTAATCTGCATAATCCTGATGGTGACCCGTCAGTACATGTACACAACTGAGTAGTACATGAATCGCCAATTACTCTTTTCTCATTGAGAAATCTGTTACGGACCATGCAGACAAAAATAATAGCACTATAGCCGCTCCTTTCTACCTTTGCTAATTCAGATCAAAGCAGCAACTCAGGTAAATCCCCTGTCAAGGTTGCACCAAAGAGAAACGATTTGCAGCAGCAACAGAATAAATATGCTAATTATAACTGTGATACTGCAATGTGAATTTGGGATTAACATGCATGCATCAGATGGAACAGTGTACATGAGGGTTCAGATCACCAGATCGGAGATGTTGGAGTCACTGACAACAATTTGGTCACTTGCAACTGCCCGCCCGGCTTCGGCGACTGGCGGCCGGCTCTCCTCATTTTTCCATGATCTTCTTGAGGGTTGTGGTAGTGCCCTCGCTGGTCTCGGCAAGGCTAGGATAAAGGATGAGAATTTGGGAACTCCAAGAGGACCACAATGTCGATCATGTGCAGCTCCTTGGGACTGAGCTCCTTGGATATGACAGGATGTGGTGCACGGACATTGAAGCCAAGGAGAGCATGTCAGCAGGAGAAGGGTGAAAGAAATACCTGGACCCCATGTGTTGAGTGATATACCATATATATATTCTATAGAGAGGGTAGTGGAGGAGACGAAGAGGAGGGGATTTGGTGGAGAAGATGGAAAGGATCCATTAATATAGTATCCGTCGATTGTGAAGGAGATGAAGTGGGTAAGAGGTGGAAGGGGCAATTAGCTCAGCAGTTACTGCAACAAAGAGAAAGTTATTTTGACGTAACATTTTGTATTGACATTCTGTTGCAAAAGGAGAAATGAAAATAAAAATGATGACATGGCAAACTGCTGAGGTGGATAGGCTGCATGTTTAGAGAAATGAGTTAGTGGGGATGACCTATTTAGTTATATAGGATAACCATGTCTCTAGTGAGCAACAGCTCAGGCTGCCTGCTGCGGACAAAGAAGCAGTTCATCTATGGGAGCTTGTCCACCCTCATCAAACTGATCTCAGGCAACTCGGCCGGCACCGTCACCACATACTACGTACTTAACTAAATTAGTTACCATTTATTCCAGCATTAATTCACCTGGCGTGGCATGAAGCATAACAAGTGCATAATGCTTACTGTAGACTTTGTCGGAAGGGGCTAGATCCCCCACTCTCAAATCCCACTAAATTAACTAATGTTATGAAGCAATATGAGAGGAAAAAACAAATGAGGATAACATCAAATCCCTCCAAGATCTAAATCCAAATGATTGCCCTCACTAAGATCATAGATGAATTACTGAAATGATAGATCTAGATCTTCTATTTCTTTTCCCTTAAATTAGAGACGACATGGAAGAATATAGAGGTAGCAAGCTCATATAAGGTCAACATGGAGGGAAAGCATGAGGTCAAAGGTTGGGAACCATTGGGGAAGAAGGCACCCTTAAATAGGTCCCCAAATTCCAATCGTTATGTCTAAAAACAATTCTCGGGACGTACTACCGTCATGGCCAGTGGTACTAACACTAAATATGGCATGATACGCTACGCATAAAACATATTTATAATTTTGTATTGTTTAATGCTGCTTTATATATTATTGCTACATGTTTTATTGTGGTTAAGTATTAATATGTAGTATTTTTCTGGACTAACCTATTAACGTAGTGCCAAGTGTCAGTTTTTGTTTTTTTATTGTTTTTTGCATTGTAGAGAAGGGGAAAATAAATATCGTCCAAAAAGCACGAAAATTTAGGAGGATTTTTAACTTTTCGAAAGAAGACCGAAAAACAAAGGGCGACACCGGGGGAGCAACGTGGGTCCCACATTGCCAACACACGTGAGTCATGGTGGACCCGCGGCTCTAGGCCACGTGGGCCCCTGTGCATCGCCTTTCGACAAGTCATTGCCTATAAGTTCCCCTTGACCTGAAAAGTTCGGGTACAAAGAACTTTTGCGAAACACAATACAGAGCCGCCGTCGCTGCGGAAAAGCCTAGCTCGGGGTTCCTGGATTCCTGTTCCGGTACCCTGTCGGAGACATCAACACCAACCTTGCCACCTCCATGATGATGTGTGAGAAGTTCATTCTTGGACTACGGGTCCATAATAGAAGCAAGATGGTGATATGTTCTCCTTATTCTTCAATACAATGATCTCGTGAGCTGCCTAACATGATCAAGATTCATCCGATTTAATTGCTCGTATTGCTGTGTTTGCTGGGATATGATGAATTGTGATGTTATGTTCAGATTGTGCATGTTTATTATTTGATCTTATTGTCTTTATTTATGTTCCTAAATGCTCTTATGTTTATATGATTGTTTTGGCCAAGTTATTGTTTAAATCTCCAATAGTGAGTATATGTTCGACAGTGGGTTCATGCCTCATTTTTCCTGGGTTCGAGTGACTGAAATGACTAAGGGACTTGATGTGTTGTTGCCACTAAAGGTAAAACAACGGTATTTATGTTTAATGTCCATGATAATAAATAATGCTTTCATCATGTATAATGCTTAATGCAATACTCTGTCGTTTACAATTTAATTCCTAAAGAGGCAAGCATAAAAACGCTCTCGAAGTGGAATATTTAGGTATAGATTTTGTGGGATGACGGTCTATATATGTTTGACGGGATGTGTACATAAATATTTGCCTTGAACATTCTGTCATAATTGCATGATCATAATTCTGTCAATTGCCTACCTATAATTTGTTTTCCCAACCATATTTATTTTTTAGGAGAGATGCCACTAGTAAAACTATGGCCCGCGGTCCATTTGTTTACATTGATTACAACCTCATTTACTCGCTGATTGCGTGGCTCACACGTTCGTTGGGAGACCCCAAGAGGAAGGTATGATGCAGTATAGCAGCAGTTTTCTCTCAGTATGAAACCAAGGTTTAATCGAACCAGTAGGAGCAAGAAATCACTTCGGAAGGTTGTCAGTGGCGCGCTGACGTGGAATCTGTACACAACACAACCAACTGCAATTTACAGTGAGGTTGTCAATCTCACCGGCTTGCTGAAAACAAAGGATTAAACATATGGTGTGGAAAACAGTAGTAAATTGCAGAGAATAAAAAGGAACAGTGTTTGCAGTTGGTTGTATTATCAGTGTAAAAGAATGGACCGGGTACACAGTTCACTAGTGGTGTCTCTCCATAAAAGATAACTAACATGTTGGGTGAACAAATTACAGCTGGGCAATTGACAAAATATTGAGCGCATGACAATGCATATATATGACATGATGATTACTATGATATTCATGTGGGCATTACGACAAAATACATAGACCGTTATCCAACAGCGTCTATGACTAATAATCCACTGCCAGGTTGTCATACCGAGTTCCCCGTTGGTATTAAGTTGCAAGCAACGGATAATTACATTAAGTAATGTGCGTAATGTAAACAAATGCATTAGACCTAACGACGTACCCTTAAGCTAAGCATCGTTATTTTATCCCTAGTGGCAACAGCACATCCACAATCTTAGAAGTTATTGTCACTCTCCCAGATTACCGGAGGCATGAACCCACTATCTAGCATAAATACTCACTCTTGGAGTTACAAGCATCTACTTGGGCAAAGTATCTACTAGTAACGGAAAACATGCAAGATCATAAATAACATATAAGATAGATTGATGATCAACTTGATATAGTATTCAATATTCATCGGATCCCAGCAAACACAACATGTAGCATTACAATAAGATGATCTTGATCATGATAGGCAGCTCACAAGATCTAAACATGATAGCATAAAGTGGAGAGACAACCATCTAGCTACTGCCATGGACCCGTAGTTCAAGGATGAACTACTCACGCATCACTCCGGAGGCAGGCATGGTGATGTAGAGCCCTCCGGTGATGATTCCCCTCTCCGGCAGGGTGCCGGGAAGAGCTTCTGAACCCTCCCGAGCTAGGGTTGACGGCGGCGGCGTGTCTGAAACTTTTCGTGGATAATGGCTCGGGTATTTAGAGTTTTCGCGTCGGGAAGAATAAATAGGCGAAAGGGCGGCGGCTGCGGAGCCACGAGGGCCCCACACCACCCACGGTGCGGCAGGGGGCCGCGCGGCCCCATGGTGTGGGTGCCACGTGGCCCTCCTCCGTCTCTCCTCTGGACTCCATCTTCGTGTTGGACAAATAGGAGGTTCTGTCCAAGTTTCGTCCAATTCCGAGAATATTTTCAGACTAGCTTTTCTGGAATACAAAAACAGCAGAAAACAGGAACTGGCACTGTGGCATCTTGTTAATAGGTTAGTCCCAGAAAATGCATAAAAATGCTATGAAGTGTATATAAAACATGTAACAATTGGTATAATATCAACATGGAACATCAGAAATTATAGATACGTTTGAGACGTATCAAGCATCCCCAAGCTTAGTTCTACTCGTCCTCGAGTAGGTAAAACGATAAAAACAAAATAATTTCTGAGGTGACATGCTATAATCATAATCTTGATCAAATAATACTATAAAGCACATGTTATGAATGAAGTGATCCAGGTCAATGGTCTATAGTTTGCTAGCAAGTAGATAATGAGCAAACAACTGAATCATATAATGCGCTGACGTGGAATCTGCACACAACACAATCAAACTACTTTGCCCCAACGAAACAGTGAGCTTGTCAATCTCACCAGCTTGCTGAAAACAAAGGATTAAACGTATGGTGTGGAAAACAATAGTAAATTGCAGAGAATAAAAAGGAACAGTGTTTGTTGTTGGTTGTATTATCAGTGTAAAAGAATGGACTGGGGTCCACAGTTCACTAGTGGTGTCTCTCCATAAAAGATAACTAACATGCTGGGTGAACAAATTACAGTTGGGCAATTGACAAAATATTGAGCGCATGACAATGCATATATATGACATGATGATTACTATGATATTCATGTGGGTATTACGACAAAATACATAGACCGTTATCCAACAGCGTCTATGACTAATAATCCACCGCTAGGTTGTCATACCGAGTTCCCCGTTGGTATTAAGTTGCAAGCAACGGATAATTGCATTAAGTATTGTGCGTAATGTAAACAAATGCATTAGACCTAACGGCGTACCCTTAAGCTAAGCATCGGTTATTTTATCTCTAGTGGCAACAGCACATCCACAATCTTAGAAGTTATTGTCACTCTCCCAGATTACCGGAGGCATGAACCCACTATCTAGCATAAATACTCACTCTTGGAGTTACAAGCATCTACTTGGCCAAAGCATCTACTAGTAACGAAAGCATGCAAGATCATAAATAACAGATAAGATAGATTGATAATCAACTTGACATAGTATTCAATTGACAAGGATATACATCTCGGGTACCCTACCATAAGGGTACCTGGTGCACGTGTCGACTAAGACCCAGCTATCAAGAGTCTACATGAAGCCCATGACGAAAGGCCCAACAAGATGGAGTGCCCTCCAAGATTAGACATAGGCATAGTCGGTTTATACTTTCCTTACATGTAAACAGGGTCGGTTACGGACTCCCGAGACCCAGCCTCTTATAAAGGCTGGGAGGGCCGTCGATCCTGGACAAGCAATACTCGAACCACCAAAGCCCTAGCGAGATCGACATCTCGCCGGAGCTCCCCTGTAACCGCATAATCTCACACGATCAATACCAGACAAGCAGGAAGTAGGGTGTTACTCTCCGGAGGCCTGAACCTGGGTAAATCTTTGCCTCTGCTTGTCAGCCGACGAAACTACCAGTACTACCACGTTCTCTCCCCATAATCTCAACCCTAGGTCCTTAACCATGGGATTTGATGAGTTAACCCCTCGTCAATTGGCGCCGTCTGTGGGAAAGAATAGTGCTGGACTCACGGTTTCTTCGGTTCCATCGGAAAACGGCGACTCGCCGATCGGATCTACAAACGGCAACTCGCCGGCTGCATCAACAAACCAGAACTCGCCGACTCGGGCGGCACACGGCAACTCGCCGACTCACTCGACAAACGGCAGCACGCCAGCTTCACCTGCAAAAAGCACATCAGATCCTCTGATGGACTTCGAGCCACACTCGCCAGAATTCCAGGAGACGTTTGCGATCTCGAGTCAGGTTTGGGTTTAACCGTTGGCTCGTTCAATTTTTTCGTCAACAAGCTTGGTGTGCAGGACTTGACAGATCCACGCCAACTCGCGACTTCCGCACCCGAGGCTCCATCGGTTGCGGCTCCTTCGACTGCGGATCCATCAACTGCGTCCATACCATCGTCGATCCTCCAAGCCTGCTCGTCTGCAACAACCATGTCGACTCGAGAGATCAACGAGCTCATTGAAGAACTCCAAGGTGAGGAGGCCGAATCAGCATACCGCACAAACGATCCCGAGCTCAATCTCCACTCGAGGATAGCTTCGACTGCGGGATCTCCCTCAGCGACTTCGACGAGCCCGAAACTCATATCGACAACCACGTCGACTCCGAGATCTGCACCAACAACAACCTCGACTTCGAGATTCATAACAACTTCGCCGACACCGAGATGAGCATAGGCGATGAAGACATCGACAGCGAGATCCGTCCAGACGGACCACTCGACGGGCATATCGACTCCGACATGAGCCTCGATGAAGACGTCGAGTCCATGACGGGACTCGAAAACACATACACATACCCTCGGGTGATACCCCAGCAGGTCTACGTTGCCTTCGCCGCAGAATCATCTGATGCTGCGGCCAGTCGCAGGCCTACAGAGTTCCCGTGCACGGTTACTATGCCGGATGGAGTCACAAATCTCACAATTACTGCTGAGATGGCAGCAAAAGCAGATAAAGTCATCAAGGAGTGCACAATGATGCCAGCAGACGCAACACGGGAGGAGATGTTGACCTTCCAGTACTTCAACTGGCAGGAATCACTTCGACTGCAGCAGATCAGAGCAACACTCGAAGAACGTAAAAAGCAAGCTAGCTTGTCGAGTGCGCGAAGAAGACAGCTCTCCCTGAGCTCCACCGGGCGAGCAGACACAAGACCCAGATCAAGGCTGTCACACCTCGCGCAGATGAGAGGGCAGCACTCACCCGCAACCTAGGCCACTCTTTCATGACATACGACGAGGAGGGAGTGCCAGTACCCAAAACAGCTGCGGGTGCTCTCTTTACCGCTGCAGCATACCTAGAGGCAATCAAGCCTCCAGCTGATGACCCCAATGCAAAACTACATCGCCAACAGATCAAATCACTCGCCTTAGCGGCGAAGGCCATACGCCAAATCCCAAAAACTCCAGGAGGGAGTCGAGATCGTGCCATAGTTGACACGCGTCGTGAAGAGCATAATCGCAGTGGTCGCCGCCACCACTCGAAGGAAAGAAGCGGCTCACGTCGGCGCAGGTCCAGGAGCAGATCACGCAGATCTTACAGTAGCGACTCGTACTCTGATCAGGAGCCTGAGCCACACGGAGCTCTGTGCTTCACTCGACGCGTCCGCGAGACACGGATGCCCAAAGGGTTCAAACTCACATCTGAACAGCCCAAGTACACGGGTCGACAGGAACCTTCAGGATGGCTGGAAGACTACAGGCTGGCTGTCGCGTGCCAGCGAGGCACAAATATCACAGCCATGCAATACATACGACTCATGCTCGAAGGCACAGCCCGCGACTGGCTCAAGGCTCTACCTCCATCAACATACGACTCGTGGGATCACTTCCGCACAGACTTCATCAAAAACTTCGAGCCTCTATGTGAGCGCCCAAAAACGTTCGAGAGCTGCGAGCTTGCGTTCAACGGTCAGACGAAACGTTGAGGTCATACATCCGACGATGGACTGAGATACGCAACTCAGTTGGAGTAATTTCAGAAGATATGGCCATGGATGCTTTCATCATGGGCCTCGCCAGGCGAGACTTCAAAGAAGCACTTGGTCGCCAAAAGCCAACCTCTGTGGCTAACCTCCTGAAGATCGCGACTGAGTGGGCAGACGGAGAAGACATGGCGCGCACCACACGCGGGTCCTCACCCCGTGACAATCATGAAAGCGGCAGTCGAAGCCGCAGAGACTCATACAGAGACGACCGAAGGCGCAAGCGTTCAAAACGTCACTACGACGACGACAGACCCGAATTCATGGCGGCTGGGTTCTCCACACCCCGCAACGACCAAGACAGAAGCGACCGACGGTCAGAAGATCGACGGGACAGTCGAGATGATCGCCGGGACAGTCGAGATGATCGCCGGGACAGTCGAGACCGCGGCCAACGCAGCGACAGCTACAAGAGGAAAGACTGGCGCAAGTCGCGCTCCGGCGCACAATCCGAGCGATCATTCGAAGAAAAGATGGATGCTGATTGCAGATTCCACCTGTACAAGGGGAAGACGGAAAATTGCGCTCCAATCACTCGATGAGAAACTGCAGAGAATTCGACCAACTAGCGTCTGAATACGTACAACTCAGAAAGGCAACAGCCGCACACGCACCCGCACCTGCACCTGTGCCTCAGCCAAACAATGTGCCCGTCTGATGGCACCACCTCCACCACCACAGCCTGCCGCAGGCGGAAATATCGCGGGTGCCATACAACCCGTACCTCGGGTGGACGAACCTCAGTACCCTCCGCCCCAAGGGCAGATGTACATGATACAGAAAGGTCGCCCTTCCAACAGGGAGCAAAAACTTCGCACTCGACAAGTAAACATGGCGGTCATGTCACCTCCTGCCGTAACTGAATTCTTGAAGGGATCCGAAACTGCAATAAGCTTCAGCAGAGAGGACCACCCACCATCGGTCGTTCGTCCAGGGCACTCTGCTCTGGTACTCGACGCACAAATTGGAGGCTACGCCATGTCCAAGGTCTTCATGGATGGTGGCAGCGGCATAAACATCATCTTCGCAGATACGCTCCGCAAAATGAACAGGTCAGTCGAAAACCTGCCAAGATCTTCAAATACCTTTCACGGTATCGTCCCAGGCAAAGCAATAAGCCCAGAAGGCACCATACAACTCGACGTAACGTTCGGGGACAAGAACCACTTCAGGACAGAGTCGATTGAGTTCGAAGTTGTCGACTGGAAGTCACAATACCATGCCATACTTGGACGCCCGACGTTCGCTCGATGGCACTACGCATACCTCCAGCTAAAGATGCCTGGACCAAAAGGAGTAATCACAGTCAAAGGAAACTTCCAAAAGTCCGACTCTTGCGACCGAGAGTTTAGCAAAATCTCTGAGATGTTCGGCATGGAAGCAACACTCGCCGATCTAGCGGTCTCCAACGATCGAACACTTATGCCGGAGCACAAGAAGGTGGCAGTCGACAGAGCATTCAATGCCACCAATGACACAAGGTCGCATCAGGTGCACCCGACTGACCCGACCAAGACAGTCAATGTCTCTTCGAGTCTGCCTATCGCATAGGAAAGCGCGCTCGTCGAATTCCTCCGTGAGAACTGGGATATATTTGCGTGGTGTCCAGCCGACATGCCAGGTATTCCCAGGGAATTCGCCGAGCACTCTCTCCAATTATTTCCAGATGCTAAACCAGTCAAGCAAACAATGCGCCGCATATCCGGCCCGAAAAGAACCGCAGTCGAAGCCGAAGTCGACAGACTACTCGCAGCAGGTTTCATCAGAGAAATCAAGAAATCACAATGGGTGGCCAACCCCGTACTTGTAGAGAAGAAGCACACAGATATCCTTCGGATGTGCGTAGATTTCACAGCACTCAATAAATGCTGTCCAAAGGATCACTTTCCACTACCTCGAATCGACCAGATCGTCGACTCCACCGCCGGGTGCGCTCGCTTGTCCTTCCTGGATGCTTACTCGGTTACCACCAGATAAGGATGAAGGAAGAGGATGAAGAGAAAACGGCGTTCATAACCCCACTCGGGGTCTACTGCTACACAACAATGCCTTTCGGGCTCAAGAACGCAGGCGCAACCTACCAGCGCATGATGCAAGACTGCCTCAAGAAGCAAATTGGGCGAAACGTCCAGGTCTACGTAGATGACATCGTCATCACAACAAGGGAGGAAAACACACTACTCGATGACTTGCGAGAGACGTTCGCAAACCTCAAACGCTTCCACATCAAGCTCAACCCGAAGAAGTGCACGTTCGGCGTGCCAGCCGGGCAGCTCCTGGGGTATCTAGTCTCGGCTCGTGGAATCGAGGCGGACCCGGAGAAAATACAGGCCATCTTGACGATGCAAAGGCCTTCAAAGCTCCATGACGTGCAAAAGTTAGCGGGTCGAGTGGCAGCACTCAGTCGATTCATCAGCAAACTAGGCGAAAAAGCACTCCCGTTCTATCGACTGATGAAGAAAGCAGACAAATTCGAGTGGACGCCAGAAGCCGAAGCAGCCTTCACGGACCTCAAGCGAGTCCTCACAAGCCCTCCAATCCTCGTCGCACCAAGGGAACGAGAGCCACTATACCTATATGTCTCCGCAACTAACAGGGTGGTAGCACCGTACTGGTAGTCGAACGCAGGGAGGAGGGACACGCCCAAAGCATACAACGCCCAGTCTATTACTTGAGTGAAGTGCTCTCCATATCAAAGCAGCGGTACCCGCACTATCAAAAGCTGGCCTACGCCGTGTTCATGTCCTCAAGGAAGCTGACGCACTACTTCGCAGAGCACCCGATCACTGTAATCAGCACCTCAGGGATCGGAGACATCCTCACAAACCCCAACGCAACTGGGCGAGTCGCAAAATGGCTCATCGAGCTAGGACCACGAGATATCAAGTATGATTACCCGAAGGCCATCAAAGCACAAGTCTTACCTGACTTCCATACCGAGTGGATGAAGCTCAGTTGCCAGGAGCACCAGATGTGTCCAACTCATGGACTATGTACTTTGACGGCTCAAAGAAGAACGAAGGCGCAGGCGCAGGTGTCATCCTCATATCACCAAAAGGCGACAAGCTTCGCTATATCCTGCAGATGGGATTCGAGTTCCATCCAATAACGAAGCAGAGTACGAGGCCCTGATCCATGGCATGCGGATGGCCAAAGCCCTCGGGTGCACTCGACTGATGATCTATGGTGACTCGAATCTTGTGGTGCAGCAAACAATGAAGGCCTGCGATGCAATCGCAGATAACATGATCGCCTACCGTGACTGTACAACCTAATGGAGGGCAGCTTCGAAGGCTGCGAGTTGCGGCACATAGGGCGCGAGAGCAACGAAGAAGCAGATAAGCTAGCCAACATTGGCGCGACCAAAGCACCAGTTCCACCTGGTGTCTTCCTCGAGCGCATCGAGCACAGGTCCATCAAGAAAAACGAACATCTCCTACATCAGCCGCACCAGCCAAGAGCAAAGCACCTAGCACAGAGGACCCGCCAGTCGAGGTACTCCTCATCGAGCCAACTTGGACTCAACCTTTCCTCGCATACATACTCCGCGGCGAGGTACCTGAAGACATAACAGAGTCAAGACGCGTCACTCGACGATCTAAAGCATACACCGTCATCAACGGCGAACTATACAAGCGCAGCGTATCAGGTATGTTCCAACGTTGCATAGCATTTGAAGATGGCCAGGCCATCCTTCGTGATATTCATGCAGGTACCTGCGGGCATCACGCCAGCAGTCGATCACTCGTAGCCAAAGCCTTTCGCGCAGGCTTCTACTGGCCCACAGCACTCAAAGACGCGGAGGACATAGTCAAAAGGTGCATCGGCTGTCAAAAATTCGCCACAAAGCCGCACGCACCCGCATCGGCGTTGAAGACAATACCATTGGCCTGGCCCTTCGCCCAGTGGGGGCTCGATATGGTCGGGCCACTCAAAAAATCCTCCCATGGAGGGCATACTCACCTTCTGGTGGCGGTCGACAAGTTCACCAAGTGGATTGAAGCAGTCCCTATCACAAGTTCGACTGCCACTACAGCAGTCAATTTCATAAAATCCATCATATACCGCTTTGGTGTGCCAAGTAGCATCATCACTGATAACGGTACAAACTTCACGGCTGAAGAGTTCCGATCCTTCTGCAAAGAGCAGACATTACGCTCAATTATGCATCTGGCACACCCGCAATCCAATGGCCAAGTCGAAAAAGCCAATGGACTCGTGACGAGCGGAATCAAGAAACGCCTCCTGGTGCCACTCAAAAGGCCGCGGGTGCTTGGGTCGAAGAACTCCCGTCTGTGCTATGGAGCCTACGCACAACTCCCAACGCTTCAACACAATTCACCCCATTCTTTATGGTCTACGGCGCAGAGGCAATCCTGCCATCAGATGTAAGATTCAATGCACCAAGAGTCGAGGCATACAACGAAGAAGACAGATGAAGCACTCGAAGATGCAGTCGACTTGCTCGAAGAAGCACGCAACACGGCGCTAGCACGCACAGCTGTCTATCAGCAAGACCTCCGCAACTACCACAGCCGTCGACTGCGTACCAGGTCCTTTGAGGTTGGCGACCTGGTACTTCGACTGAAGCAAAAGAAGGTGCACAAACTCGCTTCTCCATGGGAAGGACCCTTCATCATCACCGAGGTCATTGGTGGTGGAGCATACAGACTGAAGCACGCGAAGACAGGCGAACTCTCGCACAATCCTTGGAACGTTGCGCAGCTGCGCCGTTTCTATGCTTAGATTGCTCAGTCGCACAATGTAATAGGCACATATGTCGGATGGCTGCAGGTTTCAGACGCGCTCTTTTCCTTACCAGGGTACCTACGGGGACTGGAAGGTTTTTAATGAGGCGGCCTGCAGCTTAACATTCAAAAATGGAATATAGTCAATGATTCCTCATATTTCTCCCTGCTTACTACTCGCATAACTTATTCGCACAACCTTAGCCTCACCCGAATACTCGGGGGCTGCGCTATCTCAAAGCATGAGCTTTCGCTCCTTCTTCAAACATAATACCCCAGCCGCACTCGAATACTCGGGGGCTGGGTCATAAAAATCATACATAAACAAAAAGTTGCTCAAAATCATGAGTTGAAGCTTCAAACATCGCAAAAATTCACAGCCTCACTCGAACACTCGGGGCTGTGCAATTCATGTTCCATACTAAGTGTTTTTCATAAACCCCACTCGATACACACGGGGGCTGCGCACATACATATAAATAAATATACACTACGTATAAGTGGCAAATTTACACTCGGGGGCTGTCCTATACAGAAATACCCTAATCTTCCGGTTCGTCCTTGACTGGAAGAACAGGGCCCATAAGTTGAGCGTGATAACACTCAACCATCACCCTCGCATATTCGACTGTATCGTCAAGTTGCGACTGTGACAAAGTCGATCCAGGCACGGGTGGACGTAGCTGCATATTTGGACGCTTACTCCGGATATACGCCATCGTTGCGTTGGCTCCATCCACAAGCTTCTGGGTGATAAAATCTCGAATAGGACCTGCACTCCGGAAAAGCCCGAGCAACGCATGGATTCCTTGAGGTTGCGGCCCGTCGGGAAAGAGTCTGGTTGATTCGACTGAAGGCCGACCTGCATAACTCGAGCAGCAGAGTGCTCCGCCACACTCGATCCTTTAGAGTTGCGAGTATGCGTGCTCGGTTCTTATCCAAGCGAAAGTGCTGACGGCCCGTCGTTGGTTCGTCAGTCGCATTGTTCAACTGCTCATCAACACGAGCTTGCTCCGCCTGGAAGTCTGGAACAAAACCTGCAACAAGCACGTTGGATCAACAAAAAGGACAGACTATGAACTCTTGAGATCAAGGCAGTCATGCTTACACTCGAGTTGTCTGTTCACGATCTCCATCTCGCCAAGCACATAGTCCTCTCGCTGAGTGGGTAAAGCAGGCCTCGCCCTCATCCTATCCAGCTCGCTCTGGGCACTCTTCAACTCTTGCTCCAGTTTTACGACTCGAGCCTTCATATAACGCATTACTGCGGCATCATTTGCCACCTGAGCTCGAGATCGAGTGGAGCACGATGCCGCGACGAGCCAGATGAAGTAGCGGCTGCCCGCTTCTGTTCCAAACATCATAAAAATCTCATGTCAGATATGAGACTCATCACAAAGCTTAGGCGAGTAATAGCACATAGCCTTACAGGCGAAACACAACAAGGACCAAATCCATACAAGTGTGGCAAAAGCATACGCATACTCGCGATATCATAAAAGTATAATTACAGTCCATAAAAAGGGAAGATGGCCCTAAAGTCTATGATGCAGACTCCGACCTAGCCCTACGCGCGCGATTGGCGACCTCCGCTGACCGGCGCTCCACGGTAGTCATAAAAATTTCAGCCAGCTGCGCGGCTGGCTCGTTCACATGCTTCAGAGACACCAGCTTCCCGTCCGGCTTCCGAGGGAAATCAGACAGAGCGGCCTTGAAGTCACCCTCTATCCCATGACCTAAAAGGAGCTTGAGGGTGGTCTCTGAGCCGCGTACCGTCAGGGTGCGAGCAAAACTCGCCATAGTCGAGGTTCCCGGGCCTAGGACGTCGGCGAAGCCATCCACAGTCGATGGAAGTTGGCCAGACGGGAACACGCCCTTGTATACGGCGCCGAGTGTGCTCGTAGACTTGGCGAGTGCATCCTTAGCTTGGGCGGAGACGGCGTCAAGGTCGCCAATAGCACGGTCGAGGGACAAATCGCCACTCGCCTGGTCTACAGGTGCCGGTGCGCCAACAGCTCCTTCAAAAATCAGAAAGAACAGAAACTCTTACACAACATCAGCGGCAACAGAAGTAAACAAAAAGTGGCAAATTTTACTAACCGCCCACGTCTCGGGTGAGGCTAGCCAGCCGCTCAGCATACTCTTTCTCGCGCAAGGCAGCGGAGTTCTTGGCATCATCCAAAGCCTTCTTCGACTCAGCACGCTGCTTGGCGAGTGCATCTTCTAGCTCCTTCACCCGGACTCAGCCGATGCCTTGTCATCTGAATTTGATGGCAAGAAGTAATTCAAACATCACTAAGCAAAGACAGTGCAAAAAGGACTTCGGGTTAAGAATCAAAATACACTTACGAGTGAGTTGCTCCAAACTGGTGCGCAGACTGTCCCTCTCTTGCTCCATTGGACAAAAGCCTTGCCCGATTCTACCAGTTGAGGTAGTAAGGCTGCAAGCACACGAAACCAGCATAAGTTATACATACCCAGTCCCGTATGCGGACTCGACAAAAAGACACTTACGTGTTCCGTCCAAGGCACGGGCTTCGCGGCTGATGTCCCGACCTCCGGAGTTGCGGCACTCATAGCCTTGGCCGTTTCAATAGCAGTAGCCGTGGCTGCTGATTGAACGACCTCCGGAGCCACGTGAGAGACTTCCGGGTGCTCAGGGGTCGTAATCTTCTCGGATGGGGGTCAGAGGGCGCACAGTCTCAGCACTGCGAGTGACAGAAAAATACAATAAGCAGCAATTCAACGTAAAAAAGCATATGTGCTCTTCCTCATCAGTATCAGGTTGTCAAAATTTGGACCTCCAAAAAGCAGCTCCTCACCCACTGGGGAGGAGGAGCTGAGCTCAACGGGCTCACGTTCAAAGGAGCAGCTGTGGCAGTAGGAGACGAGCCCGAGTCTCCGTCATCTCTCACATCTGATTCCTTCGCGGGTGAACTCGTGGAGGAAGACACAACTCGGGCCACCCGACGGCGCTTGCGAGTGGGAACCTCGCTCACATGATCAGTCGTGGCGGCTCCTCGGCCTGTACTTCCTCTGCCCCTTCCTCTTCGACCTCTTCCATGGGAGATGTGGTAGCCGAAGGTAGAGGCGATTCATCCCTCCCTTCGTTTCTACCGTTTGCACCTCCGTTTCATGAGTTGGGCCATCTTCGGGAAGAGGAGGAAGGGTTGATGCAGTTGAATGGCCCTGCATACAAAATACAGCAGTCGAAAGTTACAAAGATGCACAACAAAATAGCAAAAGCAGGAGATCATAAACTTGATCGTTCACTAACCTCCTCCAAAGGCCTTTCAGCACCATAAGGAGTGACAGGGCAGTCGACGTTGCAGGGCTCGCTGGATTTCGTGCTGATGGACCGCACATGTGACACCAGCTCGCTCTTCGACAGTTCCTCCTTGCTCATTCGGGTGACGTCGAGCGCACCCTCATACTCCCACATGGGGTGGGCTCGAGCGCGGAGCGGCCACACCCGCATCTTCACAAAGGTGGCAATCAAATGCACACCAGTTACGCTGCTTAGCAGCTCTCCAATCTTCGACAGCAGAGGCGCCGCTTCTGCCTTTTCTTCAGCCGAAAGCGGTGGTCCCAGGCATTCGTCCTCGCGAGTATACCAGCAGTCGAAAATGGGGGACTCCTTCCTGGTCGACGCGCACATAAAACCACCTCTTCCTCCACCCTTGCGCCGAGTCGACTGGCTTCAGGGCGAAGTAGCGGGTGTCGTGCGCACCTGGATCCCGAAGCCGCCAACAGGATAGGTGCGGCCGCCTCGGTTGTTGGGCCGGACCATGAAAATCGACTTCCAGAGGGCCCAGCTGGGAGAAACTCCCAAGAAGCACTCGCACAAAACCATAAAGCAGGCAATGTGCATAATGCCATTCGGGTGAAATCATGGATTTGCACCCCGTATGCAAACATCAAACCACGAACAAAGTCGTGGAGGGGAAACGAAAAACCCCTAGGAAGAAACTCCGCAAAACAAACGCGCTCGTTAGCGCGAGGCTCGGGGAGTACCTCCTTGGGCGACGCGCGCGGACGAACAGCTGGTCCACGGGGGCAGCATTCCCTCCTCGCGAAGCTTGTCCAGATGCGCCTCCTTAAGGTGGATTTCACCCAATCGCCGTCGCTCTTCTTGAGGTCGACGACGGGCGCAGATGCGCCAGCCGCAGTCTTCTTCCCCTTCAGAGTGGCCGCGTCGGTCGCGGGCGCGTCGGCAGCAGCAGCTTTTCTCTTTGGCGCCATGGCAGTGGTGGCTAAGGGGAACAAGGAGCTCGGGCGCAGGAACAATGGGGAGCAGAGGAAGACGATGAAGCAGGGCGGCGCGCAGAGCAAATGGCAAGTAAAAATAATGCCAGCGCGTTCCCCCTATTTACCACAAATCAAAAGCGATCAAACCGTTCAGATCCTAATCGTGCGTTACACGCAATCTCACCGTACACGTGGCAACCGCGGAGGGCAACCGTCGCCGGCCACTCCGCCCACTACGCACGCAAAAAGAGGAGCCATCATCACGCCTCCGTCAAAAGTGGGCCAGAGCGGTCAAATCAAGTCCAAACGGCGCGTTGTTCGGTCAGCGCTGCACAATGGGCCCACATATGTCACGTCCCATCCATCACAGCATAACGCACGCCACCGCGTGTCAGGCAGCGCAGTCGCCAAAACGTCATCCCTGACGTCATTGCAAGCATCTGTTCAGAAAAGCATTCGAGTTTGCCTAATGCATATCGTCACTCGACTGTCTTGATTGGTTCGGGTGTGAAAAAGCAAAGTTAAGGCAAAATTGGTCACTCGACCGTTCCTTCGACTGATGCATATTACTCCCATCGGGAGCGTATCAAAAATTTCTTCGACTAAGAGTATATGGGATAAAAAGATTTGAGATTATCCTCCATTGCAAGCAATAAAGCACAATCTCGGGGCTACTCCCATCGGGAGCGCTGTCGCGCACCCGATAGAATAACGACAAAGTGTCAGTTGACAAAAGGCTCGACTGAGTTCATATACAAAATCATACTCGAAACATTCCCGAGTTGCGTCCGCCGCAAATACCTCGGATGCTGCACGCATAGTGCAAAGGTAAACCCGCCGAACTTTCGAGCTGGGCTAAGGACCGTTCCAGCAACGTCAATCCTTATACTTTCCGTGTCAGCAGACATGATGAAAAATCCTGACGGACGCGTTGGGTAAAATTCAAAGCTATACTGCAGATCGACTCAGTAAGACCTCCGCGGCCTAGTCGAATCTGACCAGTTTGTTCCAGATTCGAGTCCGGGACTCGAGTTTGATTGAAAGCTAGTAAGGTTTTACCCGAATGTGTAGTTAACCAGTCCCGATCCGTCGAGTGTACTGGGCCTGCTAAGCTATTATCTCTTGATCATCATAAGCAAAAACCACAGTCGATGAGATACTCGACATAGCCAACATGTGCTATTCATACAGGAATTCCAATTAAATATACAAAATACAAAGCATATGACGTGCACTTACGAATGAGTCCATGCCCGATTCTTCGAGTCAGACAAGTACTCGGGTACTGACAAGGATATACATCTCGGGTACCCTACCATAAGGGTACCTGGTGCACGTGTCGACTAAGGCCCAGCTATCAAGAGCCTACATGAAGCCCATGACGAAAGGCCCAACAAGATGGAGTACCCTCCAAGATTAGACATAGGCATAGTCGGTTTATACTTTCCTTACATGTAAACAGGGTCGGTTACGGACTCCCGAGACCCAGCCTCTTATAAAGGCTGGGAGGGCCGTCGATCCTGGACAAGCATACTCGAACCACCTAAAGCCCTAGCGAGATCGACATCTCGCCGGAGCTCCCCTGTAACCGCATAATCTCACACGAT